>JAKSZT010054030.1:21334490-21396805 GCA_026826555.1 Tolypeutes matacus
TATTTATTTATTTATTTATTTATTTATTTATTTATTTATTTATTTATCCCCCCCTTGCTGCTTGTGCTCTCTGTGTCCATTTGCTGTGTGTTTCTCTGTGTCTACTTGTCTCTTTTTGTTGCGTCGTCTTGCTGCGTCAGCTCACCACGCCACACGGGCTGGCTTGCCTTCACCAGGAGGCCCTGGGAATCGAACCCGGGGCCTCCCATATGGTAAACGGGAGCCCTATCGATTGAGCCACATCCGCTTCCCCAGTTGGATATGATCTTGATCCTTGTTGAGGGTGGCCAGGCCCAATCACAAAGAATCCACTCATCCTTTGAAAACAAACAGCTAAGAATAGGATGAACAGGGGACCCTGTTTGCCTGGGTCCCAACTAATTAGTAACAGTGCACCTTCCTTTTAGCTATCAAACTGGATAATAAATTATATGGTCACTCTAGCTAAAAGCTAGTACATTATGAGTCTAAATTCTAATTGCTGTACATAATCAAGTCACACTCGCCTGCTTTATATAGAAAGCCCATGACTGTCAACTATATTAAGTGAAATTTGCTTGATGGAGCTAGCCAGTGTGAGAAGGGCCATTTTAGCTGAAGAACAAAGTTGAGTGGAGTAAAAAGAAAAGGCATATTTAACACTGTTTTGGTTGGGGGTCAGAAAAGTCTTCACAGAGAGGGGGGTTCTGGATCAAATGGGGTCCTTAGTGCTGGGAAATTTCAACTTCATTCTGTAGCTCACGGGACCTCAAACCTGGCTGCTCTTCAGACATCCCAGAAAGGGTTTTAAAATGCAGACTTATTCCAAACCAAACACACGAAACTTTTTTTATACAGTTGAGGACATGTAAATATGGACTGAGTATTGATTACGTGAAGGAATTCTCATTACATTTGTAGTTTTTTCAAAAACAGTCCCTAATTTTTCTTTTCTGTGATGCATACTTAAATATTTAGGGATTGAGTAATACATTGTTTAGTATTTGCCTTGAAATATTCCAGCAGATAAAAGAGGTAGAGTTGGGATAGATATTTCAGAAAAAAAGTTGGGAGATAGGAATAAGGAAGTTTCTCATACTACCCACCTTTGACTATGTTTAGAAATTTTCATAATAAAAAGTTAAAAAAGTAAAATACATATTCCCTGGGTCTTACCTCAGACCATGGGAGTCAGGATCTCTGGATAATATGGTCAGAGTTTTAAAAATTCCTGTATAGATGGTGCATTGAAGGGTGATGGGAAACAGACTGGCAGGAGGGGGACCAGCTGGAAAGCCACAACAAATGTCCAGGAGAGAAATAATGAGGATTGAATCAAGGCAGTGGAGGTGGAGAGAAGAGGAGGGACATGAGTTGTATGTTTGTCTTCAATAGACAAGACATAGTGTCTGATTAAATGGAGGATATGAAGGGGCAGTAACAGGTGAAGGTGACTCTTGGGTTTCAGGCTTGAGTAACTGAATAAATGGTGGATGATGCCATCACTGAGGTGGGAAATATAGGAGAAGGAGCAAATATGAACAATGAAAACCGGAGAATTCACAGGTTATTCCAAGTATTAAAAACATGTGAATTTACTCTCTTACTGTCATTTAAATATTTTTGCCACATTTCTTCTTGTTTAAAATCACCTCAAGGCTTGAGTCCTATGCAGATAATACAAAATTTCTCTGCTCCATCTTCTAGGGATATGTCTTTACTCAGTATTTTCAGCAGATCTGTCTTTGAATTAATTTGACTCTACTTAACTATTTACAAAACATATCCCTTCAAACTTCCAGCATCCCCAGTACCTTTTGCACTTTTTCTCTGTGCCTTTCCCCACTATTCTACTTTAGAAAACAAGCAAAAAGCCAAGACTCTTTCTTATGCAAGTACAGTATCCTCTCCGGCCTTGGGTCCTCTGTGAGTGTGAAAGCATGTGGAAACACACCCAGAGGCTCTTAGACCCCCAAATCAGCTGCCTCTGTGCTCCTGGCATTTTTGTCTTTTCCTTTTTTTACTTGTGAGGATCTGAGCCTGCGACGTGACATCTTTGAGGAAATCCTGTTAAACCCAAAACCCAAAGCTTTCAAACCACCAGGTTTAGATTTGTCCAAGGGACATGAGGATGTGGCCTGCTTGCTCTTTCTGTGGTGGGAGCCTCTGGGGAGAGCCAGGTTTTTTCTGTAATCTCCAGGAGCTCTTTGCAGAAAGCCATATTTCTTCGAAGCCTTTCTTTTCATCCCTGTCTGAACCTGCCTTCATCTTCCTAATGGCTAATTAAAAAATTACAACCAAGAGCATTACATAGTGAGCCCCTTCCCTGCCGTTCTTTCTTTAATTTCTGAGGCCCCAAGCAAAATGTCTCGGAAAGAATTAGGAAGACCCACCTTTCTGCTTGCAGACTGCTTGATGAATAGCATTCATTCTAGCACCGCAGAGGCCTTTGTTCTGCTAGGTATCCCTTCCATGCAGGGAATGCTTGGTCATTATTTATGTCTTATCCTGGAAAGATGAGGTATAGGGAGGCTCATTCTCCTGGATGTTAGGACTTTCCATTTGTCCCTTTAGAAGGCTTTTTATCATGTGTGTATGCACATATTTTCTTCTACCCCAATGCCTGCTGACTCCACTCTACACTGAAGCAACTCTGAGTTTTAAAACTCACAATTATTTTTTTCATTTAAGTTAGGAGTCTGGGCTTGATGAAAACTCATTCCCATTCGTGATGTGCACACTTAAACTGCTGCTCGATTCCATTTGCTTAGACAGATCTTGGAAGGCAGTGTCTAAATAATAATCAGCCTAGTGCTCTAGTTGGATTTGTTTATACATTATCTTAACACTTTATTACATATTTTAATAGGACAGGAGTTTAAAAGCTGGAATCAGACAGAATCAGAGTTGGCACAGCCTATTTTAGATTGTTCTTCATCAATTGTTTTTCCTTGTGATTATACGGTTTTACTTTATCATCCCTTTGATAACAATTTCTGCGTGAAAATTGACTTTATATTTCATTTCTCCCGTCTGTTATCTTAGCAGCATTCCTACGCAAACACCCTTTGTGCTGTGCTGGTATTATAACTGATCAGGCGAAGCTGCACCATAAGAAATCAAAACCATAATAATGTCTTTGGTTTTGCATTTTAAATACTGTGTTCATTGTTGCACTGAGGTTTCTGATCCCTTTCCAGACATTACGGAGATTACCTTTGGTAATGCCTATTTCATTGTACTTTGATATAAAATAATGCGCGTCATAAATCATCCGAGCGACTGTCATTAAACAGAAAAGCACCTACTTAGGATTTGTAACAATTTGCTTTTCTAATTTGAAGAAGATTGAGGCATTTAGTTATAGAGGGTCTTTGTAAATGAGCTTGGAATGCAATATAAAAGCTGCGTTCTTTATGGAATGGTAGATTAGAAATACTAAAATATTTAGTCATTAATTTTACATTATTTTTTGCAAGAAGTAAATAAAAACATTCTTAAGAAGGTCTTCTAAATAAAGGCCTCTGTTTTCGTTACCATTAATCTGAAAAAAATATATTGTGCTTACTTATTTAAGAAAAAGAAACAGGAGAATCACTTGTTATTGAGGGGTAATATGTAATTGAAAATTTTTTTAAAAAGTAAATTTAAAACTAGAAATGGCATTGTACAAAAATTGAACAAAGACAAAGAAGGGACACAAAGAGAGAAGATGAGAGTGAGAGAGTGCTGTTTAAAATTATTGGTGTGCTTCATACTTCCAAGATTGCTTCCATTTGGTAGAGGATGGAGGTTTGGAGCCTTCTCAGTGAAGAACAATTTAGAATTATTGGAGCCCTCCTCTTTAAAGCTGATCAGGGCTCTAAACACAGACATTGTAGAGAGATTTAAAATTATGAGAGCTCTTCAAATTGTTTAAAATATTGATTTTTTACAAAATGAATTTCTACGTTTTATTTCTTCTGTGACTAGGTAATTACAGCATCCTAGAAACTGAGGTACTTCATTCAAAACTAGAATTTTCTCTTTGGCTCCTTCCCTTTTCTTTCCTTCTGCTTTTTTTTCTTCCCCTTAATAAGTTTTCTAGTTTTCCTCGCTGCTGGGATAGACACATCATTCTTTGTTCTTGCTCATAAATCACTCTGTGACCAAGGAGCCAGGAAGTTATTAGGGGTGAGGGGAAGGTCAGGTCGAAAATTCAGATTGATCTACACTATTCTTGCAAAATAGCACTTTCCCTACCTTAAACCTAAAGTGAAGCTCCAGTGCAAGCCTTCTCCAATATGATTTTTAATAATGCTTCATGAGGAAAGAGATTTCAGCAGCATTAGATTGGGTGTTATAAAGATTCATAGGAACTACTAAGTTGTAAATACTAAGTATTTAGGCACAATCACTGTTGCCCATACGTGTCATTTCATGCATACTTTTTTCCTTCTTCTGCCCCGTTTTTCCTTTTCCATTCTCTTTCCCTATCTCCCTCTGTCTCTCATTGATATGGATAGCTAAGGCCGAAATTCCAAAGATTCAGTGGGGAGACTGATCGAATTGGAGAAGGGATCTTTAGTTGGGAACCCTAGAGGTTGCTCTTCATGTGTGAAAAATTGTTCTTGTGTAAACACATCACACACACACACGGGTCTTGTGCAGAGTAACAAGGGATGTGATGAAACATAATTAATTCAAGGGCCCTAAATAGTTTGGGTAACAAATATGTCTTTTCCCCAGTCTTTCTTTCCATTCCTAAAAAAAAAAATGCCCTTTCCCTTGCTCCGTCCTCCCTGTTGGTCAAGCTGTTTGGCAAAGGGCGGAAGCAGTACACCATGTGTTTTTGTAAAAAGCCATATCAAAGTGAATTGAACATAGTGTTAAGTTTTTGTCAGCCTGAACTCACACCTGCCACACACAAGAGCTTTTGGCCTTTCATGCAAATCATAACTTGAGTCTAAATTTAAAAGAACAGGGAAAGCAATAGAGCAAAGCTATCCAGATGTTGCTCAGTCTGTGCGATTGTAAATTTAAAAGTACCAGCTTTCCATCCAGATTTTAGTGCATTGGGAACTATATGAAAATTCCAAGACATACTGGTTTATTGAAATGTCTGGCCATTTCTATATGAATTTTGGAACAGATGTACTGAGGCAGGAAATAAAACTGTGATAATAAGGAACATTTCCACATCGATTCACTAAATTCACTAAACTACTGATCTGTAATGAGAACCAAAACCTGGCAGTGGAGGAGGGTGCTTTTCATTATTATTATTATTATTATTATTATTATTATTATTATTATTATTATTTTAATTCAGTGCAAATATTCAAATTCTTCCCTGACTTTAGCTTTGGTCAAGATTTCTGGGGATTTGAGTTTGACATATATATGCTGCTTTATTCTGAATAAATTGAAAATTGGATTTCAGTTTTATTTTTAATTATGAAAATAATATAGGAACATGTTATAACTCTTTGAATTTATCTTTATAAAGGTTTATCATTTTACCATTATGTGCTATACCCAAGAAGCCTAAGTCCGGTGTTTGGAGTCTTTGCAAATTTCAAAGTTTAGGTCTGATTCTCAAGGCCAATAGTAGGAATAGAGGATCGTACCACTCAGGCTGAAGGCTTGGCTTGGGCATGTCCCTGGTGTGGCCATTGACTTTGGAGCTCATGAGAAGAAGGTGTGGCATCTTGATGGACTCTCCTTGCTGCCTTCCCATTCCTGGATACTCCCCAAGTTGCCGACTCCTCCATTTGAGGATGAACAGAACATGCAGTCTTAGGAATGGGACCCTTGGGATGGATGCTAAACTCTTTGTATCCTTTTCCAGGATTTGCAAAGCAGTACCACAAAAGCTTTGAGACTATTGGTGATCCCTGATCACTTCTCCCAGCAAGACTGACTATTGATCAAAAGTCTTGAAATGGAGGGAAAAATTAAACCAGTACCTAACATGACTTATTTGATAATATATGTATTTTTTAAATTCTTTCTCAGCCTTTCCTCTACTACCCTGTGAAAATTTGGATTTTTAATGGAAAATCTTTGCTCTCTTATGCTACTAGAAAGCCCACAAGAGATTTCAGAAGCAAAGAAGGAACCTGTGGGAAAAGTAAGGAAGTGGAATCAGGTCCATAAAAGATGCAGGCTGTTACGACGTGAGAGCTAACTGAAAACCAGGGCTGTAGACAGGTGGCAAATCGTCTAGCATGTTTCAGAAAACTTTTAAAGCACAGCGATATAGACGGGGTCCTCCCAAGGGCTCTTTTTTTCCTCTTCACATTTGGGAAATATTAAAGCTATTAAGGTCTCATTTGCTCATCTTAAGAATTTTTAA
The DNA here is from genome assembly GCA_026826555.1 of Tolypeutes matacus. Lineage (NCBI taxonomy): Eukaryota > Metazoa > Chordata > Mammalia > Cingulata > Chlamyphoridae > Tolypeutes > Tolypeutes matacus. The sequence continues at coordinate 21,340,807 of JAKSZT010054030.1, forward strand.
AATTATTTTTCCAGTTTTCCAAATCAGGTTTTATTTGCATTTATTTCCTTTTTTTTACTATAAGATGGTTCTCACCAATCACTTCATTTATTTTCCTGTTACTTAATCTGAAAGAGTACTGCAGCCCTAGGAAAACAGAAAGATGACAAGCAGCAGCAGGAGGAGGTAGAAATGAAAAAGAAAAGAAAAGAAAATGTTAGTGCCCTCTAGTTACTGAGAAAATCAGCCCCCTTTTCTCCAAGTAGGGCCTCTCAGAGACAGAGTGAGAGAGAGAGAGAGAGAAAAGGAGAAGGAGAGAGGCCCAGGTCACTCCCCACCCCCTTTCTTTTGAGATACCCTAGTATATTTAGAAAAATAAAAAGCATGGTTTGGCAGTTTGATATAGTTATGAATTCCAAAAATAGATATTGGATTATGTTTGTAAACCAGTCTGTTCCTCTGGACATGATTAAATTATAATTAGGGCTTTGGTTGGGCCATGTCAGTAGGACATTGAGCCCCGCCCCTTGGTGGATGGGGTCTCAAAGATAAAAGACATGGCAAAGGACAGAGTTGGAATTTTTTGAGTTGGAGCTCTGATGCTGAGTTTTGAGCTGAAGCCCCAGGAAGTAGCCACACAGAGGAACTTGGTCCTGAGGAAGGAGAGAAGGCCCCAAGAAAAGAGACAAGCTTTTCGCCTGATAGTCTATAGCTGGCCTTGTAGAGAAGAGCAAAGCCTGAGCCTGGAGACAGACAAGCCCTGAGAAGAGAGGAACCCAGGGAGTCGGAACCCTCACAGAGTTTGGTGAGGGAAGTAAGTGTCTACCCCAAATAAATACCCTTTATAGAAGCCAACAGATTTCTAGTATTTTGCATCAGCACGCCTTTGGCTGACTAATACACGTGGTCAAAACATGGATTAAAAAATTGTGGTATATTTAAAATATTTACATTTAACAAATTAGCAATTGTAAAATACACAGAAATACTATGACCACACATAGGAGTTCATTTGAAGATAAGATCCAAAGTCCAAATTTGATGCTTTCATGAACTTGAGCCATGGGACAAATGGCTTCTTCCTAACCTCTCTCTCAGGGCCGAGCTTCAAGCTCCTGGTCTTAGGCCTATCCTTGAGTGTTCAACATGTATCTTAAACATCTACTTATGAGGAAAATATGGGATTTACCTATACTGGTATGGGTCTGCCAGCAGCAGAGGTAAAAAAATATATTGGTTTGCTTCTCCTCCCTCTGTTCATTTTTTTAAAACTTTATTTACCTGGAAATGGTCTTAGGGAAGTGTTAGTCAACAATGAATAAAGTTAAGTGAAATTCTTCTTGCCTTGCAAATGCTGGTCGATGGGAAGGGAAGATGTGGTCTGGTGTGGAGAGGTCACTTGGCATCCATATTGCTCTGTTGCCTGCTCATGAGGAAAGGAGAGAGGGATGCAGCAGTTTTGAGCTACCTGGTGGATCAACCTTTATTCTGCCACCCTGTTTTCTTGAGATATTGCAATCTGGGAACCAAAAGTGGCTCTGATACACTTAATTTTTTGGACTTTTTTTATTAAGTTAATTTTTATTATGGAAAATTTCAAATATACACAAAAATAGGAAATAATATAAGACCCCCCATGTATTCATCACCAGGTTTCAACGATGAACAGTGATGCACTTTAAAATGCACATCTGTGGGAATGGATGCAGGAAGATGGAGGTGAGTGTTTTGTTCCAAGAGTCTTTGGTTTGCACCTGTGCGTTCATGCAACTAAATCTCATCCACCTGCACCCATAGAAGATTTCATAATTGCTTCTGAGTCGGGAAAACCATATTCACTGCCATGGGAAGAGATATTCAAAGCTAACAAGGCTAAAATGACTTACCCCTAAATTGATATTTCCTCAAACTTAAGTTAAGACTTGTAGGTAGCTTAAAAATGTTTGTTAACTAGGAGCAAAGAGGGAAAAAAAACATTGGCTAAACACTGAACAGGGTTTTCTGCTTAGCTGCTTGCTTTGAGAAATGCCAGAATGTGTGTGTATGTGTAGAAATGGGAAGAGAAACTAAATCAGAGAAATGGCAATACCTCAAGAAAAGTTTAATTACAGCCTCAACAATCTTAGGGCTCTTGCAGAACACACCTGGTTTCTGGAAACAAGATTCTTCTTACTATAAAGACAATGCCAAGTCCAGGGGACAATGAAGAGTATTTAACAGGGTTACTGATGTATCCCATTGGGTTAAGAAAAGTTACACCATTCTGGATCCAGGTTTTCCTTTGACATTATCACCATGTGGTGATATGGTTTCTAGTTAAAAACCTATGCCACAGAGGAAGTAGACTTGACTTGGTACTCAGTGTTTATTTATGTGGTATGTTAGCAAGTACCAGTGTTGACTAAACACAATGACAGGGTAGCAGGCAGCTTTGGTGGCAATTGGGAGCTGTGATATCCACTTCTGAGCTTCACCCTCTCCCCACGTAGCTAAATGATCCAGCACTGGGAAATTACTTAATCTCTGCATGTTTTAGCATACTTACCTGTGAAACCTAAGCAAAATGCTTGACTTCTAGATGGATCAGTGCTAAGTGTGGAAAGGAAAGGGTGATGGATGATTGTGGAATTCTGGATTTCTAACCCTAACATTTTTATAAGTGTTTTTAGATCCTTTCGGGAAAAATGATTTCCTATTGAGCCATATGGTGGCCCATCAGCTGAAGGTTCCTGAGGCAGGGCCAGCTTCAGGGCACACAACCTGTGCAGCCACCCAGGTCCCTGTGAGCAGAGCCAACCTGTGCTTGATATAATGCTCCACTTTCGCCATCTTAAAATTCCAAATTTTTGAACCAGAGATCCTGCATTTCCCTGCGGCACTGGGCCCTGCAAATCATGTAGCCCATCCTGCCCAGAGGCTTTTCTGAGATAGGTCACTATTTGTGTGATGGCATGAACAACTCGCTGAGAGTGTTTCTTCACGCCTTCTTCATGTCTGGGTCTCCCCTTACAGGCCAGGGAAAAGAAGGGAATGCTAGTTATTAGAAAATTTCTGAGCCGCAAATCACACATCAGAAAAATTAAGATTCTAAAATACTCTGAGAAGTAGGACCTGAGGTCAAGAGGACCTCAGAGCAGCTCTTTAAGAAATATCTACACTGGGGAAATAAAAACTGATCCCCTACAGATTGTCGTTTCGTACCACACTGACATTTCTAGGGCACACCTTTTTCTTTCTGTTGCATGGTTTCTGTGTGTCAAGCGTCTTTCAGGTTCAACAGTTATTATATTCTTTGAAAATGCTTCATTCTGTAATGTTGGCTGTGAGTCTGAAGGCAATCAGCAAAACATTGGGTTAGAGTGTGAAGCCATTTTGACCTCAATAAGAGCAACATTTTCTTATTGGTTTTGTCTAAAATGTGGGTTCTACCCACTTGCTTTTCAAATGAACAGCTTTGTTTTTCTATTTGTTAGTGTTTGCCTGCTAAGAGTTTATCAGCCTAAGAGTGATAATTAAACATTTTGGATTGAATGGAGGTTCAAGAACTCCTGTATTTTTAGTTACTACTGAAAATGACCAATAATGGAATACCATTTATTTTTTAAAGAATGGGGGGAAAAACCCACACTGTACATCTCAGTGTTTCTGAGGAAAAGAGATTTCACCCTCAGGAAAACAGCTGGTAAGGAGCCTTAGGTCTGGTTTAGCAAGACAGGGCAGGAGACGTGAATGGGGGCAATGGGAAGTATGAGTGGTGGGAGAGACCAGAGGACACCTAGGGAATCTGCACCTGTCTGAAGTTTACAAGGATGTTGTCAAATCTATTGAGCACTTGAGCATGTAGCTCTTGACCACTTTCCCCCAGTCTACAAAATGCTTTTCCTAATCTGTATTTGTAAATTGCCAGAGGTAGTTTTTTGTTTTATTTCCTGTTGTATAAGAAGCAGGGCATCAAATATCATAAAACATCTGTTTAAATGTTTTCCTTCTTGGTAAACTGGGTCTTTATCAGGCCACGATTGGATCGCGCTCCATATATGCTACAATTGGAGGGAGTTGAAAATGATTCCCCCTTATTTTTCCTGCTCTAGCTTAGAACCAATTGAAAGAGAGATGTAAAAGTCAGACAGATGGGGATCAAACACGTCAGCTTTGAGAATTCGGCTTAGATTTACAGGCAGCTGGACTTGCCAACATTTTACCACTATGTGAGAGAGTCATCCTCACTCAGTTGCAAGCACAGATAAAGCACAGTCTGTGGGCATTCCCACAGCTTGAAGAAGTCTGCAGATAGGAGGACTTAGAAAGTACTGGACTACTCAAGCTTACTTCCATCTCACCAATCTGAGAAGGCAATTGAGAGACCTTAAGAAGGCATTTTCAGGACTTGGGAATCATCCTGAATGACATTACAACAACAAATACAGGCCATTATATGTCCGGCCATAACCTACAGAGTTGAATGGGAGAGACTGTAAACTACAATGTAAACTATAATCTATGCTTAGTGGCAATGCTCCAAAATGTGTTTATCAATTGCAATGAATGTACCACACTGATGAAAGATGTTGCTAATGTGGGAAAATGTGGGAGGTGTGGGGAATGGGGCATATGGGAAATCCCTATATAGTCTCTGTAACATTTATATAATTGAAGTATCTTTTAAAAAATAAGAAAAGTAAAAAAAAAGAATGTGACTCTACTCGGGGCAATTCCTTCACATGAAAACATAAGGAGTAAGAAATAAAAAGTGTTCCTACAACAAAAACATAAGAAAATACCTATTTCTATTGATTTTAATGTATGATGATGTTTTCGTTTCCCAGCTGCTATAGCAATACCATACAATGGGTTGGCTTAAAAAATGGGAATTTATTGGCTCACAGTTTTGAGGCACAGGGACTATGGAGTTCCGGGGCTGGCTGCCGGCAATCCTTGGTGCTTGGCTTTTCTGTCATATGCCAGTGCACATGATGGCATCTTCTCCTTTCTCTTCCTTGTTCTGTTGAGTTCCAACCTCCAGCTGTTCCTGGTGGCTTCTCTGTGTCCAATACCGTTGTCTTATAAGAACTTCAGCTGTATTGGATTAAGACCCGTCATTCAGCTCAAGCACACCTAAACTAATACCATCGTCAGTAGATCTTATTTACAATGGGTTAACACCCACCAGAATGTGAACCAAGACCAAGAATATGTCCAAACTGGGGTACACAATTTAATCCAGCACAGATGATATTCAAATATATCATGCCATGAATTCACATCCTAATAATTGAGGATTTTTTAGATGTTAAAAATAAAACCCTTACGTTTATTATCTCAAAAATGCTTTTTTTCCAGTCATTTAAGGATGGAAAGGCTTTCTTTCAAGAGCTTTTAAACTAACTCCACTAGCATATAAATACTTCTTATTTATGAAAATTCCCATTAGAATGTCTACATGGCTATAAGACAGCAGCTTTGTTCAAGGTCCTATACATTTTTGGAAATAGAGACAAGCATTTCTTTAAAATAGTCTTTAATCCATGATTTTAATGTCATTGAATTCAACAAGGAACAGCCCCCACCTCCCATCATTTGCCTGAATTAGCAGCGCCAGACCTGTGACACAGGGAGAGAAATGTGGCTGCTCAAAGGCCTTTTTTTAAAAATATATTTTGTAATTTTTTAAAAGATACTTCGATTTTATGGTTCCTGCTGCTGGGCTACCTGTGCCCCCTTTCATTAGGCAGAGGCTGGACAGGAGGGCCTGCAGGGACGCCCTGAGCTGCTGGTTCTTTAAGACTGGCTCACCCAGAAACCCATTCAGCTGCCCTGAATCCTAGCAGTGCCCAGGAGTAGAGTTCAGTTCTGTTTGTAGTTAAGCTGGGTCTGAGAGATTACCTTCCTTTACACAGAATATTTGCCAACATTACTAATTGAATGTGCCATCTTATTTCAGGATTAAAACATTATATTTTATGGGACAAAGAAGAAGATGATTCAGTTAAGGAGTAACCTTTGATAAATTGCATTTGTAGGTCATCTTGGATGTGAAAAGGTTATTGGGTGGCAGGAGGGTGGTCTCCTGGACTAATGCATTCCCAGAGCTTGCCATTCTTGTCCTGGGAAAGAAGGAGTGCACTGTCAAATGGGTGCTCTGTTGCTTTGGCTTCTCTCTGTCGGAACACACCTCTGTTTGAGGGGAATGCTTTTGCCCAGTTGGAGAGGGTGGCAGCCTGTCTTTCGGGTGATTTGTAATAATGATGACAACTATTGTTGGATCATTATAGTCACGTATTGGCAGGGTTATAGTTAAAAATTTGGCAGTGTTTGCATTATAAAAGACTATTTTTACAGCTCAGCTATAAAAGTTTACTTAGGTCTGAAATTTGATATACAGGCTTTCCATCTAGGAAGGCTTTTCTTCTAATAGAATTGTTTAAAATGGTTAATAAAATTGGTCTGTCTAATTTTCCTGAGTTATATGAGTATTTTGGAAAAACAAAGGTATCATTTGTATAGGCTTTCGACACTTTCTCAATTGGCCTTGAGTTTAAACAAAATGCTATAAAATTTAAATTATTTAAGTTGAGCATGGTTGGGTTGAGAAGAAATGATATTATACACAGGGCTAGACTAAAGAAAGGGAGAAGCAGGCAATCTTTATATTGAACATCAAAACATCTATCGGTGGCCCAGGAGGTAGTTCTTTTGGAACAATTATCACTGTGCATTTTCATTATGCATTTTATATCTCTAAGTACATAATCACCTGCTCATGTCTATCTGATAAATAATGAGATTTTTATTTCACATTTGCATTGTTAATTAGAGTATATTACAGAAGTACTGTACCAGGCATCTGTTATTAATAGAATGTTTTGTTTTTTTAAATAACAAGGGCGCTTTAAATAGACAAAGAGTAAGCACCCTTTATTGGAGGCCACCCAGATCTGTTGATAGCTTTCCGTTTGGACTTTAAGGTAGGCGCTGCAGGAATGGAGGAAAAATACCACATGAATTGAAGCTACCGGGATGAAATATAATGCGAGTTATAGTCTGATAAGGGTTTATGTCCTTTGGTGTAACTACAAAAGGAATAAGAATATATTTAATATTAAGAAGATGAGAAATCCAACCCAGGAGTTCCTTCCAAAGATAGGACAGTCTCTCTTCATAATATGAGAGCCTAGCTGGGAAAGCAAATTCTAGAGCTCCCAGGATCATTATCTTCACTATCCAAAGACTGCTGTTTTGAGTAGGGTTCACTCTCTTCTATCTCCCTGCTCAGGGTCTTGTTTTGAGGTGATGTGGTGAGAAAAGTAACTAAAAATCTAGGAGCCTAGGAATTCTTTATCTGCCCATTGCCATGGCCACCCAGGTGATGGTCACTTCTCTGAATAAATAAGTTGTACTGACACTGCCCTCCAACTTAGAGGGGTACACTAAGGGTCAAAGAGCAATGAATTCATACAGTATTTGTCCTTTTGTGTCTGGCTTGCTTCACTCAACATAATGATTAAAAAAAAAAAAAAATTACATGTATCCATTACATTTAATTGAGAAATGTATATATTTATTCATCTGTGTTTACTTTTTAGTTTTTAATTGTTTATGTTTTCAATTATTAAATGTACAAAATAAAGTTTAAAAAAAAAGAGCAATGAATATGTGTGAGACTCAGATGCATGATAAAAGTGCAAGTTGTCACAGTTTACCTTTGGGGTCACTCTTTTCTTGTACAGTTCAATGTTGGTTAGTTTTAAATTTTTTTATTCTGGTAACATTTCTACAACCTAAAATTTCCCATTTTAATCACTCTCTAAACAGCTCAGTAGTGTTAATTTCATTTACAGTGTTGTTCTACCATCACCTCCGACCATTACCAAAACTTTTCCATGATTCCAAACAGAAACTTTGTACCAATGAAGGATTAACTCCCCAGTCCCCATCTCCACCCTGGCTGATGGTTACCTGTATTCCAGTTTCTGACTCTATGAATTTGCATATTCTAATTATGTAATCCCCGTGAGATCACATATCGTTGCATTAATTGTAACAAAGTTACTTCACTAATGCAAATGTTTATAGGGAAAACTTGTGTCTGTGTGTGTGTGGTATGGTTGTTACATGGGAAGTCAGTACTTTCTGCATGATTTTTCTGAAAATCTACAACTGCTGTGATTTTTTTAAAAAGTAAAATGCAAGTAGTCAAGTAATGACTGCCCTTTGGGAATGGCTTTATGTAGATTAGTTTTTGATGTCTATTCTTTCTGAAAACAGATTTTACAGCTTTGTCAGCCATCACAGTCAAGATATAGAACTGCTCTAGTACATCATGGGAACTTCCTCATGTTACCCCTTAATAATCACATTCTCCTTCCAATCCCAATCTCATCTGTTCTCTGTGATTATAATTTTGTCACTTTGAGAGTGTTATATAAATGGAAATCATATATAAATGGAACCCATTGAGACTGGTTTTTCATTCAGCATACTGCCCTTGAGATTCACCTAAGTTGTATGTATCAGTAATTTATTCCTTTTCATTGCTGAGTAACAATCCTTTGTATGGATGTGCTGCTGTTTGCTTATCCATTCACCCACTGAAGGACAGTTGGATTGTTTTCTGTTTTGAGTCATGAACATTCATGTATAGCAGAAGTTCTTAACTTTTTGTTCCACAGACCCCCTTGCCAGTCAGGTGAAAACCATGGACCCCTTATTAAGTCCATACTATACTGTGTATTATTTAATAAATATATCACAACCACACCATCGCATCCCCACAAGAATGATGTTTTTTTGAATTTCACTTCAAGCTCACGGATCCCTTGTGAAGAACTCCTGATGTACAGATTAAGTTTTCATTTTTCTAGAATAAAGACTCAGTAGTATGATTGCTGGGTCATATGGTAAGTATATATTTAACTTTATAAGAAACTGCCAAACCAATTTCCAGTGTTACTTTCCTACCAGAAATCTATGAAAGATCCAGTTGCTCCCCATCTTCATCAGCACTTGATATTATCTGTATTTTTGCTTTAGCCATTGTAACAGGTGTGTGGTAGTATCTCCTTGTAGTATCTGTATCTTTCCTATGGTCTAATGACGTTGAACATCTTTTCATGTACTTATTTATCATCTATATATCCTCTTTGGTGAAGTGTCTGTTTAAGTTGGGCATTTAAAGGAGTTTAAATTACTGTACTCTCTCTTTGGGACTTTCATGAGAGACTGTAGTAAAAAAATTAAATTGCTTTCCAACTCTTATGTATGTTAGCCATACTGTTAGTTAGCCAAGACACCTGCCCTTTATATGGGTTACACACTCAAGACTAATCATCCTGCCATTTCTTCTAATGTATCTTTCTTTTAATGGTTTCATGGCTGCTGCTAAGAATATCCTTTTCTTGGTATTCTACCAGGGACAGGAATATGTCACTAATTCAGAATGATGAAGGGAAGAGGGAAAGTAGAGCCAGGGTGCCTCAAGGGAAAATACACATTAAATATGTTTTTAAAGAAATGTAGATTGATTAGAAGTCTGACTCATAAAAATTTTATGTATAAATATTAAATACAACATAATAGTTGATGTAGAGATTGATTAATGGTCATTAATAATGAAAATTGAGAATTAACTTTATAAAAGGAATGTTTCATTCAGTTTTAGTGTGCTTTCAGAATATTACCTGATTTTCAAAACTTTAAAGGTGTCATCTCTTTCTTAAATTAAGATACATCTGCAAATTCCTTAAAAAATTCATTTTTACATGAATAAGGACTAAAAAGTAAATTAAGTAACAATAAACTTATGAGTCTCACTTTGAAAATCTACAGAAAATGCAAAATTCCATTATTTGAGAAGAATATTTGTGATTTAAGAATTTGAAAGAATATTGAAAGAAACTGAAGATGAGGAATGTTTATTTTGAAAGACTTTTATCCATCACCACAACATCACTTGGGACAATCCCCAAGTCCTGTAAAACCCCTGTATTAGAACTGCCCTTCCCCTCCCTGCCCCAAAAGCGTCTAGTGGCCACTGGCTTCAGCTCACTATTATAATTTCTTCCATTGCTTGAATCCCAATATGTCTACAACAGAATACCATTAGGTCCACTCTAGTCCATAGCTCTTCCCCCCAATCCTGAGGGGACTGGAATGGTGATGTCTACTCCATCTCCAAGTGTGAGTGGGTTTATATCCCATTGATATGGTGGATGGGATTATCCTGCCTGCAGCTGCAGACTCTCTCCATTCCCTGGGATGGCCGTTGTCCATCATCGTCGTCTCCTCACCAGGTGACTTGGGTGAGTCCATTGAGCTGTAGAGTAGGAGTTGCAGCTCCACTGAGATTCCAGGCGCAGCTGGCACATGGGCAGGCCAAAGGCTCCAGTCTCTGGAAGTACACCTACAAACCCCAGCCTCACATATAGGTTTGAATAGAAGGGACTGATGGACCATGTGCAGGGAGGACTTATTTGAGTCCAACTCTGTCACTATCAGGAGCACAGATTCCAAAGTAGAGCCCACTGATAAGGCATCAATCTCTGGGGCTATCCCCCATTATATAGGACCTCGGTGTCTCCAGAGCCCTCAGGAGCCCCTCTGTGTGGGGTGATATCCACTTTGGTGTTCTATGAGATCCTACTGAGGTGTGCGTAAGTGTTACCTCTGGGATGACTTCAAACTCTCTTTGAAGTCTCTTAGCCACATGAACTCATTTGTCTTTGCCTTTTCACCCTTTTATTCAAGGTTTTTTCCCAGTTGTGTTTCCATTTGGCACTTGGTATTAGTCCCTCGTTGCCAGGGATGCTCATCCCTGGGAGTCATGTGGCGATGGATATAGACCATTTTACATCAGTGTATACCATGCAGAACTGTGTGGGAGAGAGTGTGGTCTACAATGTGAACTATGGTCCATGCTTAGTGGCAAAGCCCCAGGATGTGTATATCCATTGCAGGTGATATGCCACACTAATGAAAGATGTTTATGTGGGATGTTATGGGATGTATGGGAGGTGGAGATCATGGGAATCCCTGTATTTTTTGTGTAACATTTATGTAATCTAAGCATCTTTTAAAATATATATGAAAAAAAAAACCCAATTATCAAATATATTTGGAATTGTATGGAGCACCAAATAGCCTTACACATCTTAAAAGAAGTATGTAATTGAAGGAACATCTTATGAACTAAATATATTATGTGAAATATGAATATGGGTAAATTGCATTGATAGGACTCTATTTTTTTGAAGTTGAACAAATTTAAGTTAATACTACAAAATGTTAATATATATTTAAAAAAACCATTATAATAAGTGAAGGAGACCAGAAAAAGAGTACTACATATTGTATGATTCCATTTATATAAAATATAAATACAAATCCATTTATAAAGATGAAATGTGATTAGTGGTTATGTAAGTGTGAGGGAGGAATTCTAAGGGGTGTATAGTCTTTCTTTTTGGAGTAATGAAATTATTCTAAAATTTTCGAGATGATGAATGTACAACATTATGATCACAATGAAGCCATTGATTCTACACTTTAAATAGAACACAAAGTATGTGAATATATCTCAATTAAACTGCCTTATAAACAAATAAATAATTGTGCAAGAATATGCACCTATGTACTGCAGAGGAAACAGAGAGAGATTGCTAAGTGAGGAATTTTCTTGTTTGTCTGTTTTTTGTTTATTTATTATTATTGAAATAATGAAAATGCACTAATAATAATTGAAATGATGAATGCACAACCTTGTGATTATACCAAATGCCATTGATTGTACAATTTGAATGAATTTTATGCTTTATTAATATGTACTAATAAAATTAATTTCTTTTAAAAATTTAAAAAAAAAAAGAAAGACTTTTAGATTGGAATTCCCTCATCTTTGAAAGTGCTACCTCCATTAGACCCAGGTACCTGCAGTCCCTGCCTTGGGCCCCGTGCTTTAGACATTCTGCTTTATTCCAAGCCCAGGGGCTTCCCTTCCTTCAAGGAGAGAATTCTCAGGGGCCAAGGGGATTGCCCATCTAGAGCTTACCCTACACCCCTTCAGGTACATCTCAGGTACCGGGACCCTGGCGTTCTCTGCGCCTGAGGGCCAGAGCCTGCTTCCGCGGCCTGCCAGGTCTCTTCCTCGGCAGGTCTTTCCTGCTCCCAGGCTGACCAGGCTTCAGGTATGTTCATCCCAGCCTTGGAGCATGGCTGTGACCTGGGTTTGCATCGCATCCGTATGGGTGCACCTCTCCTAGGGCAGCCTGGAACCCGGGAGGGGGGTGTGGGAGGAGGGAGGGAATAGGGATACACCTCTGACTGGGGGTGGGGGTGTATGTGGCATTTGTTTTCTAATTTCAGGCCCCACAAACACCCGGGACACGCCTGTTTGTAAGAAAGGCCCTGTAAATTTTCAGAGGAAATATTCAACTCGAAATTCGCTTAATGCCACAGTTGAAATATTTCAATTTTTAAATTTGAGTGATATGTTTCCCATTGTAACAGAAACACGCTTCTTGACAACTCCTATAAATCTTAGCCTGTACTGTGGCGTTTAGAGTTTAAGTAAATTCTGCCATATACTGGTCTGTTGTTTCATGTGAATTTTATTTTATTTTAGTTTTTTGTTTCCAGCTAGACTGTAAGTCCCTGGAGTTAGAAAATAAGACTTATGGCCCTGTGGTATATACCGACTGTGTCTGGCATAATTTTGAATACAGAGTAGATCATAAACATCTGCTGCTTGATTGGTAGACCTATGATACCTTATAAATATGTTAAATAAAACTTAGGCCAACAGTTTGAGGTCTGAGTTTATTAAGAAAAAAGCAGCAGTTTCTCAGGTACAAAACAACAATATAAAATTGGGAGAAAAAGGGACAATGAAGGCAAAGGGGGACATTTGAGCATCTGACTTAGTGTGAGCGAACCTAAAAAAAGGAGCTTGTACAGACCCTTTCCCCACCCCTATGTCCTACCAACACTCCTTGAAAAATTGACAGACTGAGGGAGGATCCAGCAACCAGGGCTAATTTCAGCTGTAAGAACACAGGTAAGCAAATACTATGAGGCACTCTCTTGTCTCACAGCAAGTGACTCTTTTGTGCCCATAGCAATAGTGCCTAAACAGAATGGTACTGTGCAGGATTAAGAGGGCTACATGCTGGGGAGTCTGCTTTTACTGTTAAGGCACCATCAACAGTAACCTCTGCTTTTCTGCTGCTTGTGACACTACTGTGTTTTCCCACAGAAATCTCAACAGTTTACTCTTGTCAAAATCAGTTTCCCTGGCAATGACCCATGGATGTTCTGGGGTTAGGGAGAGGGAAAAACAGGTGTAATAGGGGGCCATCTTTGGGACTTGGGAATCATCTGAATGACATTACAAAGACAGGCCATTATATATCCGGCCATAACCTACAGAGTCGAATGGGAGAGAGTGTAAACTACAATGTAAACTATAATCCATGCTTAGTGGCAGTGCTCCAAAATGTGTTTATCAATCGCAATGAATGTACCACACTGACGAAAGATGTTGCTAATGTGGAAAAATGTGGGAGGTGTGGGGAAAGGGGCATATGGGAATCCCCTATATAATCTCTGTAACATTTATGTAATCGAAGTAACTTTTAAAAAATACAAAAAGCAGAAAAAAAAGATTGGTAGTATAGATACTTTGACAATTAAAAGTTCTAGTTCACCTTATAATGTAATAAGCTTTGATTTGGCTGACTTTATTGACTTTAGACTAGAATAGACTCCTTGCCAACTGCTTGTGCATCCAGGTCTACTCTGAGAATAGGGTCACACTTCCTTTTAAAGCAGCGGTTTGCAAACAGGCACCTTGGGGAACCCCTGAGACTCTTCAGGAGGTCTTCAGAGTCAACATTATTTTTATAATACTAATAGGTTATTTGCCTTTTCATCCTCATTCACTTGTGAACATACAGTGGGGTTTTCTAGGGGCTGCATGTCATGGGATGAGGCCATCCCTCATGTATAACAGACTGCATAGTGCATATGCTTGGGTCTTAAAAAGTTTTCATCTTTTTTTTTCAAGGAGATATCAGGGATTGAACCCAGGACCTCATACATGGGAAGCAGGCACTCAACCACTGAGTTACACCAGCTCCAAGTCTTCACTTTTATTATCTAATATAACAAATATTTCTATATATAACCCACATGAACAAAAGCTCTTTGGAGTCTTCAATTTTTAAAAGAGTGTAGAAAAGGTCCTGAGCCCCAAAAGTTTGAGAACCACTGCTTTAAACACATAAATGATTACCCATATCCCCAGTTAGTCCTTGGATATACCAGAGTTTGGTAGAAAGTCACAGAGATGATTAAAATGTAGAAAGTTGGATTTATGAGGAGACAGGGAAGGAATTGGAATTGATTGGCCCAGAATAGAGAAGCCAGAGAGGAACCTCAGTAATGACCTTCAGGGATGTGAAGGTTGCCATATAGAACAAGAAGGAGTTGGCTTCCAGTGTGGGGTGGGAGAGTTGAGCTAGAAGTAAAACGGGAGTCTCTGACAGGGGTTGTTAAACAGCAGAGAGGGTGACTGAAGGGGCTGTGAAATCTCCTCTCTGGAGGTCTTTTAAAACAGGATAGATTTCCATCTGTCTGAGATGATTTAAATGTGGCCGTACTGGAAAGGTGGGGGGGATGGACCAGATGATGGCCTGAGCTCCCCTCCCAGCCTCTTGGTTCTATAATTAACTTGATGAAAGGAGCTGTGGTGATTTGCAGTAAAGGGTTTAGACAGGAATGTGCTTGCCGATCTCCGGATAGATCCTGTGGAAAAGGCAGAAGCTTTGCTTCATGGCTGGTGAGGACCCTGTATCATCCAGTAAAATGATTGATCTCCAGAGAAGTCCGTATCAGTTCAGATTTAGAAGTGGGCTCTAGCTCCCTGCTGAACCTTCCTCATTGTCTAGGAACTGTGAGAAAAGAAATTTGGGAGACTGATTTTAGTCAGCCCAGGTGGGACTTGGAAACTTTCAAATATTAGATTTAGGCATTTGGGCATAGAATGCTCATGACTCGAAAGGGATAAAAATGTTAAAATAGAATCCTTAATCTAATAAAAGGACAAGCATTAGAAAATCCAAAATTGAAAGTATGAGAATAATGTTCTTCATAGATAACTTTAAATTGTCCTGTGTTGGTGCTTTAATTTTCTCTTACAGAATTAGTGCAATTCCATTACTTCCAGTTTTCAAAGCCATTTTGCATTTTGGAGATTAGAAGCTTGAAGTTTCCCTGCACTGGGTAAGAGATCCAGAGAATCAGCCAAATGCCAAGATAATTTGTTTCCTTTGCTTATCACTTGAATTTCCATGAACAGTGTGCCCGAGCCAAAACAAGAGGAAGGAAAGAATGTGAATTTGCTGGGGCCCCTGTTGGATCCTGACATTAGAGACAACACAGTGGAAATCAGTGGAACCATCTGGGATAATGAGCTAGATTAGAAGGTATAAATGAGATCCCATCTAAATGTAGGTCCAACCATCATGGTCTGTGTTGCCACTTGAAAAATATTGGAGTCACATATTATCTTGGCTTGGGCTGATTGATAGAAAACAGAGAAAGAAGACTGGGCAGTGATGACCCCCTTGGGTACTTTTAGAGACTGCAGGGTAGTTTGATCAGATATCATTCAGCAAAACAACCCTGGCAGATAGCAGATAACCCCATTGTGGGAAATGATTACCAGGCTCTATCTAGCTCCAAAAGATTCTAAGAGGCTGCTGACCTCTCTTCTGAAAAAAAAAGCTTGGTGTTGAGTGAGATGGGAAGACCAGGCCTGGGGCAATGTGGCAAATGTACATTCTGTCCCAGAAAAGAGGAAAGTGGGAGAATTTCATGGAAGCTGGGACAATAAGCCTCTTTGATTTTTAAAATCCATATCATGCAAATACTTAAATTAAAAGATAGTATCTACCAATGTTATTCTGGGGCTCAAATATATGCTCCTTGACATTAAAAGAAAGAGGGGGAGGGTGGAATTCCTATCTTTAGAAAGTGTAGAGATGACCTAGGAAAAGCATTATTTCAAAAGGTACCTAGTAAAATATTACAGATAGATTTTAAAATGAGCTGATTTACAGCCTTGTTTCTTCTAACCACCGTGTAGCTAAGCTAGCTAAAATAATGAAGGTAATGACAAGCTGCTGGGTACAAGCTCATCACCTTTGTGGATTAGAAAGGGAATTTTTCTTTCTTGGATCCAGCAAATGTGTCACTATGAAGATCTGAATGAGACTGTGGTTAGAAGAGGAAAGAGTAGCTGCTTTGCTTGTTTTTGTTGTTTTGTTGTTGTTTGTTTGCTCCCATTCTAAGCCAATCAATGGCAGTTCTTGCTGGGGATTATGGGTATGCATTAAGAAACTTCAAGTTTGGTTTTTTGACCTTCCCTCACCCAGCATTTTCATGTACCCAGACTGTTCTTCAAGTGGTTACCTCTGCCTGCCGTGCTCTGCACATGCCGCTCCCAGATGGCTTTCAGCCAAAGTCTGACTCATTTTCCAAGACTCAGCTTTTTATCCCACTACTGCTCCACTCTCCCCTAGAGGCTTCTCCCTACCCCATAACCCTGTTCTAAAACGTACTACAATGTACCCTGTACCAGAGTTATTTATGTATGTGTCTATATTTGTCTCCTAATTGCTTACTCTCAGAGGGCAAGAGCCAAGTTGTTGGTTCAGATCTGAGTCATATACCTAGTAGTTGCTCAATTAATGTTTACTACTGAATTGAACTTGATTTAACACATCTTTCCCAGAAAAGGAACCAGAGCCAGATGCTACTAGTGCATCTCACTTCTGGAAGTATATTTATCAGCACTAAATATTCAGTAAAACAACATGAACTGCATTCCAAAATAGCAGTGATGGAAAAACCCATTTCTACATGAATATTTATTCAAATACTTATAATTCAATGGGGCAGTGACTGAAAGAATTCATGTACATGTACATACATACATTTATGTATGAATGCAAACAATTTCTATCTACATTTTAGTTTTTCAGCCTCAAACCACATAAAATGAAGAGCCACTAGAACTGAACAAAACATTTAAAATGTCAGATTAAAATCCTTGGTGAATAATGTCAACTGATTTTCATATGGAAAACAAAGCGAGGAAGAGCAGAGCAGCAAGTGAAATTAGCACTCTCTATCTTCCCAATAGAAATTTCTTATTTTAGTAAAAATAAATTGTGTTGAGAGGCTGATATATTTTCTAAATTTTACACCAATATTCACCTGCTGAAAAAATATGTGAAGATGACATCTAAAAAGTAACATAGTCATTGCTTATTTTAAAAATTTTCCCTTTGTCTTTTAGGTGGGGGAAGTTACAAATTATTTTCAGGGGAGGAATATGATGTTCCACAGATGTGTATTTTATTAGTTTTGTAGGGCCACCATAATAAAGTATCACAAACTTGGTGGCTTAAAACGGAAATTTATTTTCTCACAATTCTCTAGAATAGATGTCCAAAATCAAGCTGGCAGCAGGGCTGGTTCCTTCTGGGGGCTCTGAGGGAGAATTTGTTCTATCCCTCTCTCCTAGTTTCTAGTGGTTACTGTCAATGTTGACATTTCTTAACTGGTAACTGCATCACTTTAATGTGCATCTCCATTGTCATATGGCTTCCTTGTGTTTTCCTCTTTGTCTTCACGTGGTCTTCTTATAAGGACACCAGTCTTTGGATTTAGGGTCCACTCTAATCCCATAGGACCTTATTTTTTAAATCTTTTAAAAAAAAATTTAAATAAGCTTTAGGTTACATAAATGTTACATCAAAAATATAGGGCACTTCTATATATCCCACCCCCTGCCTCTCCCACATTTTCCCCAATAACAACATCTTTCATTAGTGTGGTACATTTGTTACAATTGATGAACACATATCGAAACATTGCTACTAACCATGGTCTATCTTTTACATTATAGTTTACATTTTGCACCACACACACAATTTTATAGGTTTTAATAAAATGTATAATGGCCTGTATCTGTCATTGCAATGTCATGCAGGACAATTCTAGTGTCCTGAAAATGCCGCCATGTTACACCTATTCTTCCCTTTCCCTCCCTGAACCTCTGGTGGCCATTGCCTTTATATCAATGTTACAAGTTCTTCCATTGCTGGAATAATAACATCTACTTACTTTAGTCCATAGTTGCATTCCCCCCTTATGTTTGTTCATTCCTCAATCTTGAGGATTTTGGGATGGTGATGCTCATTCTGTTTCTGATTTAGAGGAGGCTTAGATTCTACTGGGCAGATGGATGGAACTGTCTTGCTTGCAGTTATAGATACTCTGTTTTTTGGGATGGGCGTTGTCCATCATCATCCTTTTGTTAGTTGTCCTGGGTGAGCCATATGACTTCATTTCAACTGAACTAATTATATCTGCAAAAATTCTATTTCCACATAAGGCCACGTTCTAAGGTTCCAGGTGAACAAGTATATGGGGGTAACTCTATTCAATCCAACACAACTGCTTTTCAGTACAAATATAAATTGCAGAGCAAATAACTCTTTTCATGGGAGGTTGTGGTTGTCCATAATATACTTGAAAATAATGAGAAACAAGAAAAACACTTTGAAAAATTATTGTTGATGGAGACATAATTGTACTTAAGTTTCTTTTTTTTTTTTTTTTTAAAGATTTTATTTATTTATTCATTTATCCCCCCCTTGCTGCTTGTGCTCGCTGGGTCAGCTAACCACACCGTGCGGGCGGGCTTGCCTTCACCAGGAGGCCCCGGGAACCGAACCTGGGGCCTCCCATATGGTAAACGGGAGCCCTACTGATTGAGCCACAGCCGCTTCCCAAGGCAATCTTTTTTTTTTTTTTTTTTTTACCGGGAGGTCCCAGGGATCGAACCCGGGTCCCTCCATATGGGAGACGGAAGCCCAACTAGTTGAACCACATCCGACCCCCCTTAAGTTTCTTTATTACCCATGTATTTATTTTCTCCTTTTCTAATTCCTCAACGAAATTCTTTTTTGGAATAGGTTTCAAACATGAATTAATTTCAGTTCTGAATGTATTTAAATGTATGAGAGTGTGTGTGTAGTTTGGATCACATTTTAAAATTTCTTTTGAGTGATTTGATTTTGTAAAATTCACTTTACCTGATTGTATACATTTTTTAAAGGGGAGGAAATCAATAATTCCAACCCCTATATTTGAACTAGAAAGCGTGTCACAGCCTGGTAGTGGCAGGATGAAGACTGCATCTTGGAGTTATTTCATGTATTCTACTAAAAAAAATTATATTTCACATTGATTGATTTATCAGCAAAATAATGTCCTTTACTTAAACTGAATTGATCACAGTATTAGTGAAAAGTGCAGAACTTGTGATCTAAAGAGCATATGCTCTAGAAAAACTGACGAAATTAATTTCTGGTTTGATCTTTCAGTTCTCTAGTAGGTCCTGGGGAGAAGCACTTTCAATGCTGATAAGAGCTGAATTCTCAATGTACGATGGGCTCCAGGTGGGTTAGACCACAATGAAGTGTGTTAAAAGCCATGAGTGATTAAGAACATGGCTCTGTGCTGATTTGCTTTATGGTATATTTCATGCCGCTCATGCACAGTAGGTAATACACATGGATTCAGCATAAATTTCATTTGCACATTAAGTAAAGTGCAATAGATAAATTATGCCTGAAGAGGAACCACCAGCTGCCGTAGCCACTTCAACTAATGCACCCCGGAGGGGCCTGTGCACATCAGTGGTGTTGAACCACTAATGCATCCTGGATATCTACATGGATGCATTTGCTGTATGGAGCCAGAAGTAGCCCCCTGGCTCTCAGGGAGGGGTCAGGAAAGGGAACTGGTCCAGCTTCCTGGGGCTGAGCTGTTCCCTTGGGCTCTTGAGAGTGCTTTGCCATGCCTGGCCTCTTTCGAGGGCTTGGTGGAAGGTCCTAGAAAGGATTTTCCCATGACCGGGGGAAGTGAGGAGGAGGGGGAAGGGACCCAAACATCCCTTGCCTGGCTTAGTTGAAGGATCCAGAATCTATATGAAATGGCCATTCCACTGAGGATTCAGAAATCGGAAAGGATGCATTATTGCAAAGATGGCTGAATTAGAGCTGCTGGGGGAACACTTACTTTTGAATTTCCGGGCATCCTTGGACCTCATTTCTCAACCTTAATGTTCACTTTTTGGTCATTTTTTTTTTTTTTTTTTTTTTTTTGTATTTAATATATCTACATCCCATACAGGGAATTGAAGTGGAACGCGCGGAGGACTTTAAGGAAGAAAACAGATCTCCACTCTCTGGCAGGATTCATTCCTGTGGCCAGGAACGGTGATGACATGCTTTACGTTATTTGAGATGAGTAAGCAGTATAGTGTGCCATAGGAAATGTGGCTTCCATTGTTCTCAGCCCGACCCTGATAATGGAAGTTTCATCCTCTTGGCTACCCTCTCCTGGGGCCTCTGTGACTGCACCTGTTCCAGTCATGTGCTCTTTCCCATGAGGTGGAGAGGAATGCCTCATTGGCTGCTGTCATCATGTCCCTTTGCCCATCGAAAGCCACGCTGCTAGGACTGGTTCTCTTCTAATAGTCAATTTACAAGACCCTTATTCTGGGGTGATTGGGCTCTGTTGGCTACTGCTGAATATTAGGAAAGGAAACACAAATACATGGAGCCCTGTAATGTGACAAGGGCAGACTGGACAATGAAAGAGTAACGAATAACAATTTATCATGTGATAGACCCTATGCTCACTAAATGCCCACAGAAACCCTATTTTCATTTTAATTTTGTAAAGGAGCAAATTAATGGTGGTGGTTTTAAGCTGTAGGTATCCCAGAAAAACATGTTCTTAAATCGAATCCAAACCCATTGTAAGTAGGATCATTTTTTTTTTTTTTTTGAGATTTAAATTTTTACCACATTTATTTGACATCATGATTTCTTAGTCCTTACTATAGTAGTTGATACAATTTGGGGAAATAAATACTCCTTTCCCTTTTTTTGTTGCTTGTGTGTTAGTAGGGGTGGGAAGAATGGAATATGAGAGAATAAGTAAAGGGTCTAAGAAATGGAAAGATGGAGAAAGAAAATGAGGTTGAAGATAGAGTGAGTGTTGATATGAATGCCTTCTCTAAATAAGCAGTATCAAGCAACAAAGTGCAAGACTGACAGCATGAGTGTTATCTTCTCACATGGATTTCTGAAAGTGTGAAACAATATGAGACCACACTGAAGATACATTAAATAGATACATGTAAGTAGGATCTTTTGATGAGGTTCCTTCAGTTAAAGTGTGACCCACCTCATTCAGGATAGGACCTAACTCTACTACTGGAGTTCTTTAAAAAATGGAATGAATACAGAGAGAGAGAAGAGGCCACGGAAGCAAGAAGCTGAAAGCAATGAAATACGGAAGAGAATGGAAAGACCAGCAGATGCCACCATGTGCCTTGCCTTGTGGCAGAGGATCCAAGAATCGATGGCAGCAGGTCTTTAGGAAGAAAGCATTGTCTTGATGAAGCCTTAGTTTGGACATTTTCTAGATGTCAAACTGTAAGCTAATAAATTCCCATTGTTTAAGCCAACCCATTGTTCTGCTTTGAATGGAAACTTTCTCTTGAAAGGAATCTAAAGGATGCTGTCCATATAACAAGCCTATTCATGATGAATCTTTTCTGCCCGCACCGATTTTCAGAAGGGAGGAAAGAAAGTCTTATTCTCCACTAGCTTAGTTAACTGATTTATATAAATCAACCTTACCTTGGAGGTTTCAAATACTCCTTCTAAAAGAACATGAGCCACTAGAGCAATGGATTGCTGGTTCCTTAGAGCTCTATCCTGGACTCAGAGAAGAGGTAACTAGGAGGGACTCTTCCAGAGGTATGCTGGAATTTGCAGTAGTGGGCAAGAGCTTTTTGTGTATATATCTATTCCTAGTTCCACATTCAGTTACTTGAAATTGACCTTGGTGTAAGTATTTATACCACAGATTTTTTTTTTTTCCTTTTTGTTTCTCCATGGCCTCAGAGGCCTTCAGAACTATTCTGAATACTTGGTAGTTCTAGTTCCCCTTAGCATAGGGATTCTTAAGCTTTTTTGTTCCACAGACCCCTTTGCCAGTCAGGTGAAAACCACAGACCACTTACTAAGTCCACACTATACTGTGTATTATTTAATAAATATACCACACCTGCACCAACACATCCTCACAAGAATAATGTTTTTTTTTTTAATTTTCAATTCAAGCTCAAGGACCCCCTGAAATCCTGACTAAAACCCTCTGCTTTAGCACATCAATCCAGAACTCTCAAAGGGAGAAAACGTTTTGTTCCTCTTCTTTCTGAGGACTAAAATAATGAATAAAACATTATTCATGTGTTGGGGTCTAACTGTTGAAAGTAGGGATTATTTATTAGGGCATACAGAAGATGTTACAACGTTGTTAACAGCGTCTACGTCTCACATCGAAAATTGGAGTATGTTGGTAGAATGCCCCCAAACCTGTTCCTAAATACATCCATGTCATACACAAGACAGTGGAACAGATACTAAGGGCTTTAATGAAGAAACAAGATACATGTTCCATGGCAGCGATTATTGCTGTGGACAGGATTGCTCTTTAACAATAACTATTTCTACTCTGGATCCAGTTTGCACTAAGTAGGATAGAAATGGCCGTGAATTGTACATTAGAGTCTCAGGCTTCTATGCTTAACTTTACCTAAAATTCTCAGGGGGTCCAGGCACATCATTTAACCCATATGCATTTAAATTGCCTGGTCTGCATGCATTTCACTTAGGGTTCTGGGTTTAGGCCCCAGAATCTCACTTAGAAAAGGAATTTACTGAACCATTATTGGATGGCTCATGGAATTGATGGGAAGGAGAATCAGGCTCTGAGAAGGACTGAATCCAAAGCATTAGCAGGAACCAGCCAATTTCTTGGAGGCTGGAATGAATCCGTCACTGCCATTGTTTCCCTCCTGTTATTGGACAGTCTGCTGAAGATTCAACGTCCTAGGAAGAGAAAATTGTGTTGGGCCAGCTGGGAACATGGGAGGGATGGTACAGAGCTCCTTTGCACAAAGCAGGGGAAAGACATGTCCCCAGAGGAAAATCAGGTTGCATTACCAAAATGCTGAGAAATAGATGTGGTGTGGTCAACTTCTGCCTCTCCCACTGTCCACTAGAGTATTCAATAGAGAAGACTAAAAACCATTGTCCAGTTCACAAAAGAATAATTTTTAAATTGGTTTGAACCTCTATGATGTTCTGAAAACCCTTACCATTCATGATTTGCATAGTCTTGAGCAAGGTTTTGTTTTCATCTAGAAGCTAAAACGTGTAAGAATGAAATTTGTGCCTCAATTACAGAAGTTCTGTAGAGCTTATTTTAGCTTCATTCTTAGTTCCATTTTATGCTTTTACCCCAGTGTTTTCTTTTTTTCCTGTTAAGCCTACTTTTAATTTATGCCATGTAGCTATATTTTATATATCCTCCTAAGCAACTTAGAAACCTTTTTGTAACAAGGCAGGGTATAAATAAATAGATACATACAATCATTTCTTAGGATTTTTTTTCTAATTTTAAAATCCTATTGTTCTCCTTCAGAAAAATTGGATGTTCAGGCGAACACAATATGCTCTCTTAAATTCAAATATAATACCGGAGTCACCCTATCTTGATTGATACTTACTCAAAACACACAGTTGCTTTTTAAATCTCTTTGCTTAAATTCACATGCCGAGGAAAGCAATACCACAGAAGTAAGAGGAATGGTAATTATTTCCCTAGAGAACAATAATTTTGCGATAAATTTCAAAAACAGCATGATTTAGCAAATTAAGCTTAGAGCCAAGGATATTAAATAGAGTTAACTTTGGAGAAATAAATTCTGATACTACAGGCTTCAAACATTACTTTAAATGTGTTCATTTTGAAAAAAGCTCACGAAGGGGCCCTTAAGGCTTTGGTTTGGGATGTTGGGTTTTGTTTTAAAGGCTGGAGGAGTGAAACCTATTCCACACCAGGCAGGCTGTAATGAATATAAATGTATATTTGTGCACTTTATTTTTATATTAATAGACTGCTGAACAAGCAATATTGATAGCAACATCCCCTTCAAAGGAAACTTGTACTTTCCAGCCATCCTTCTGTGCTTTGGCAACTCCACATGGAAACAGTATTTCTTTGATCCTATATTTAATACTGATATTGTTTATGTTTAACTGTTAAAAATAACTCCTTAAAGCCCCATGCCCTAGAGTTAATAATAGAGCCTCATTTTCACCTTTCAGGAGAAAGGGTCACCTTCTATAGTCGTATGCATAGCTACCATTGCCCGAGAAGACTGGAAATGAGTGATAATTCCTCATGAAAACTTCCCTTTTCATCTCTCTCCTCTATGTACATGCTCCAGCCTGTTGAATTGCTACTTGGGCTTTCTTCTTTACTGGACCCAGTCTTTGCTTAAGAGAATAAAAGCATTAACCTCAAACATACGGGCACACCCACACATACACATATCACATAATATGTTTGTGTATATATTTTATATATGTAGATAAACACACCTTTTTCTCAGGCTTCAGTCTGAGGAAACAAATGGAAAGACAGAAGTTGACCATCTCTTGCCTAAGTTAGATGCATTCTTCCCAAAGTGCTGATTCTGGTCTATTGTCAGACTACACTGCAATCTCTCATTAAATTTTACCATTTTCTCTAAAGTGTCTTACTCTTTGGCTCAGTCTGTTTTATAGTGGTTGCTAAGTCACCATCAAAGAATTCTAAGATCCTAGAAGCACAAACATATAGGAAACTGACATAATCAGTTCCTTGGCCTTTTTATTATGAAGTCTTTTTTTTTATTTTATTTTTTTTCCCCTGGAGACTCCCATTAAGTGGCCAGAAAGGGTTCTCCTTGGTCATTGGTGGCTGTTTTTTTTTCAATGTTTTTTTTTCTTTTAATTTTTATTCTAGTAACGTATATACGATCTAAAATTTCCCCTTCTAACCGTATTCACATATACTATGCGGTGCTGGTAATTACATTCACAATGTTGTTCAACCATCACCACCATCCATTACCAAAATTTACAATCAACCCAAACAGAAATTCTGTGCAATTGAAACATTAACTCCCTATTCGCTATCCCCGACCCAGCCCCTGGTAAGCTATAGTCTAGATAGTATGAAGTAATTTTTAAAAGATCTAGAGAAAATGTGATTGAGTCCATTGATCTAAGTTGATATACATCCAACCTTAGAAATGTACCCTCTGTTGAAGAATTGAAGATATTGTTGCAAATGTTGCTCTTATATTGTGTATGTCATTACCATAGAAATCTATTAAATGACTCTAGGTGTCTGTGTGTGTGCTCCTGTTAGATAGCATATGTTCTATTTACAGCTAGGTTGTTTTTGTAGGAAAAAAACAAACTACGTGTAGCCCACTTCAATTCAATCTAATTGAAAATTTAAATTTCTTCTCAATCTATCTACTTTACTCAATCTATAGACTAGTTGGCTGCTAGGTGGTGATCAGGAAAGCTAACTAGTGTTTTGTGTTTATTTTGTTTTGTTTTCTGGCGATGTCAGAAGGATAACTGTGTGGCTTAGTAATCAGAGATGAACTATTCATAAAAGTGTCTGGTAGAATGCTTCTTTTGATTGCTGCTGATTAGTCAAATCTCTAGCCTTGGACTCCAAAACCAAACTCACTCCAAACTTGCTTCTATGTTACCACATGTGGCAGATCTGTGATCTTGCCAAGCCACCTGAAAAAAATTATTTTCCTTGCATACCAAAAAATAGTCAGTTTTAAAAAAAAATTCAGGCTATAGAGGTTTTGAATAATTAAAAGCTTTTCTACACCTTAGTAGCACTCCCAAAGGTTAAATACGTTTCTTTTCTCGCATCTACAGGATAATTATGGGAAAGAGAATGAGTTTCTTCTCTGAAAAGACATGGAAACCAAGTAGTTATTTGTGTCTGCAAATCCTTTTGGGTCTAAAGAACCAGCAAGATAATAAATTGTTTTGCTAAAAACAGGAAGTTTGGCAAAGATAAAAAAGTACAGCTAAACTTTGGCCAGGCAACCCAAAACATTGTGTTCTTCTTTGAAAGTATTTCCAGCAAGAAAAAAGTGGAGTGCCTTGAATACATAGTTTAAGAAACAGTGGAGGCATCTGGCAACATGAGCTTGGTGCCAAACTTGTGGTTGTGTTGTGCTTGCTGATGGAAAGATGTGCCAGTTTTCAATGACTTATGTCATGCACAGCTGGAAACTCATGCATAAATAAGACCTCTAGTATTGTGAAGACTGAAAAGATTCAAATAAATGTCCCCCTTTTCTCCTCCTTCATCCAAACTGAAAAAAAAAAAAAAAAAAAAAAAAAAAGAATCACTTGGAGTTTAGACAGGAAAAAGCCAACTTCAGATTTCTCAGGGAAACCTGTTTCTAGGCAGGAACGCTCAAGCAGTTGAGACACATGTTGGAAGTTGTTAGTTTCCCCCAACTCCTCTCAAATTCTTCTCACTGCTGCCAGCTTTATTAATGATTGCGATTATGTGGCATCTGTTTTGGACAGAGCCGATAGGATTGTAATTTCCACATTAGTCCATCGGTCTGGAAAGACATCAAAATGTGGGCCAGAAAAAATAAAGAAATTACCCCAGGACGTCTAGAAAGGAGAGCATTGTGCTTCCATCGATGTGAGCTGCAGGGAACCCTGGGATATCTAGATTGGAGGAGAATGTGCTGGAGAAACTGTACTCCTCGTGGAGCTTGCAGAGCCCCTTCCAGCTGGCAAAGATGATGGGACTCCTTTTGTTCTCTCTCTACACTGAGTGCTTTTGCTTGTGGTTGAATTTAATATTCTAAGGAGAGGAATTCCCAATTTTAGTTCTTATATTTTATTTGGGTCTGGAAGCAACTGTTCTACTCCCTCTGTGTCTTATTTGAGTAGTGGGAGCAGGAGGCAATATCAGCCATCAAGGGTCAGCAAATGGCATCACCACCTCCAGCCAGTGGCCCTGGGGGCACCCGCACTATCAGGGAACCAGCACAGAGGGAAATGGCCCCTTTCTCTTTTCTTGTGAGAGGGCTCTTGGTCACTAATCTCAGTCTGCTGTTCGAGGATTGGTTTTACCCCTGGGGTGTAAGGAACTCGGCCTGGGAGTCCACAGTGGGAGAGCTGAGGAGAAAGCCATCCTCTGCGCTTCTACAAGGAGTCTTGCACCATCTTGTCCCCTGAGGACTGACAGCTTCGGCTGCTTCTGCAGGCAGCCTCTCTGCCTAGACACGACAGCTTTCGCCGTTAGTGTTAGCAACAGTGAAAACTGTGAAGCTTCCTCAGGCTGCTTCGCAAGGGGTGTTCAAGGAAAGAAGAGAGCCAGCGCGGCAGGAGAAGCGCTGAGCAGATGCCGGTGCCTGTTCCTGGCAGCCTGGCTCATGAGCACTTGTAGGATACCTGGCGAGATGGGGATCCCAGAAACAAGATTCGAGGGGGTTTCTGCGAGGGACTGGTCTTCCTGTTTGAGCATGTGGTGGTTTTCACTACTGAGGGGTGGGTTAAACTGCTCACGTGACTTTACTTGTGCCCACAGCCTGGCCAAGCTCAGGGTTGTTGGCTCTCATACATACTGGGCCTTTTTTTCAATGAGGTGAAGAAAATGGAGTGGAAACTCAGAAAAGAGGGAAAAATGTGACAAGAAAGTGTGTGTGTGTGGGGGGACATGCAAATCTAAAGTTTTAAGAAACCAAGAGCCTGGAGCCGAGTAGGGTTGCTTAGAGTTACAGAATGTGCAGGCTGGAAGGAACAGTAGGGATGTTCCTCTCCAATCCGTCATTTCACACGGGAGGCCACTGTGGCCTGGGGGAGTTGCCCCTGCCTAGCGCTGCTAAAGCCGAGGTCTGGGTGCTTATGGGGCTCCTTTCCCACCCAGCACTGCCTCCCTTCTTCAGAGCCTTGAGGCCTGTGAGTGCTTTTTTGTGAGGACGCAGCGTTCACCCCTTGCTCCCAAAAAGAGTGTGAGGGAATGGGCTTCAGAGTCAGTGTTCTCCTGCCTGAGGTTTGACTCCCCTGGGGAATTTTCTTCAACCCCGATGCCGGGGCCACACCCCAGACCAATGAGATCAGGCTCCCTGAGGGTGGGACCCCAGACATCGTATTTTGTAAAGCTCCCCCAGGGGATTCCGTGGCTGCCAAGGTGGGGACCCCCGTGTGAGAGGAATGTGCTCAGCAGCAGGGGTCTGGGGCCTGGTTTTACACAGCGCTAGCAGCTGTGTGGCTGGCACCAGAGGCCTATCGGTTCCATGGTGATAACAGTTTATTTATCTGACTGCAGAGGGCTGGAATGACTGAATTCTGAAGCCCTTCTTGGTTCTAGAACCTAATAAGTAAAAAGAAATAGACCTATTAGAACAATTTTAATTAAACAGAACTTTTCTTTACCTTGTAATTCTTTCTCTTTACTCCCTACCCCAAAGATTCCCACAACCTCTTCATCACTCCTCAAAGAAAGAGAAATGAAGAGGTTGGGTTGCCTTGAAATCACTTTAAAGTCAAATGGCTATCAGGTGTTTTTTTTGTGGTCTGAGGCGTGGGGGCGGGGGACACGGACTTGCTTTGCTCTCTGGTCCTTCTGGAAGCTCAGTTCAACTTGCCCACAACTTCACAAGACCTGGTTTTGGAAACACCAGTGTAATGCTTATGAAGTCACGGCCCATGAGGCTTGGTCTTTGAGAAGTGTTACGGCTGAAAGAACACAGTCCATGCAATGAGAAGAAATTTCAAAATAAATCAAGTCTTCTACTTGCACTTCTCAAACACCACGGATGAGTGGGAAGAGGGGCCCTGGTAGTTCTCAAATTCTCCCTTTTCCTTTCCCTATCCATTACTCCCACAGGCCACAGCTGCTTTCTTCAACATTCCCAAACTATCCCTCCAGCTTTTGTTTCACACATCTTTTGTGGTCCTTTTCTCTGTTCATTTTTACCCAAATTCCACCCGGAAGCCCAAGAGTCTCCCCCCAGAAGGCAGGAGTGACCTCAGAGGCCTGGAAGAGGCCAGTGCTCTAAAGCCAGAGGGTCTGGAACTACCGTGAGGAGGGAAGGGGTGGAGAAGGGCCAGGAACACTCATTTGCCAGCGATCGTTCCCCTTTCACACAGAAACCATTTGTGAGGCTGTTTGCCTCACAGGTTGCTTCTGATAGTCAAGGAGCTCCTATTGCTGAAGGGAGACAAGGAGGAAGAGAGGGAAATTGGAATGGAGAGCAGGCTTGGATGACCTCTTGAGTTTCTTTCCTACAGGGAGACTCCCCATCCCCTCACTTTTCCCAAGCAAAAAGTGTATTTGGCAGTGTCTCACCTAGGGCTCAATAAGTAGAATATCATTGTTTTCAAACACAGCTGGCTGTAAGAGCCAAGTTCCATTAGGCTCACTGACTACAGTTCTTTGGTGAAGCTGTGAGGAACAGAGGCCTAGGGAACTTGGTTTAATATATCCTTAGGGTTTTCCTTAGAGTGGGGAAGAAAGCTCTCTTATTTCTTTGTTTATTTATTACCCAAATTTTCTTTTTCTTTTCTTTAGCATTTGGGTCAAGTCTGTGTGGCTCCAGAGAAAACTACATGGACCTGACATAGTTTTATGGACAGAAAGCTCCATCCTCCTTCTTTGTGAATGCTGGGGACATCCTGTAGCATGGCATAGAGTCAGGCTCTGAAGACAGCTTGGAGCCCTCTTTGGGGTAACACAGGATGGACGGAGCTGTGTGGATAGTCAGCAACCATGCATGTAAAAGGAAAGTTGCTGGCGAAGGAGTCTTGGAAACCTACCCAAATTGCTGGGCAGGAGGGCGCTTGTTAAAACATCTCCGAAGAGTATTAATTATTCTGATCAGGAAAAGGAGGGACTGAGTCACCCATGCCCATTTCATTTACTATGTGTGTGTTTGTATCAGTTTCACATTGCCCAGGATTTGCTCTTCCTCCTTTCCTCCTGACAGCAGCCTCAGCATCAGGGTAGGAACCCAAGAGCTTGGAAAGTCACTGCAAAGAAGCCCAAGGTTCCAAAGTCCATAGGGACTTCCTGGAGTTGGGAAATTTTATCTTACAAAGATGTGATCTCTATGCAGCAAATCTCAATGAAATGGGGGGGAAGGCTAGCTTATGTGATTCATAACTATGTGAAATTGGGCCTCTAAGTTTCTGCATCTGCACAAAATATATATCAATAATTTTACCTACTGTATCCAGTCAGTTGAGGATGAAATTAGGTAATATTTATATTGTGTTCAGTATGGTGCTCGGCATGGAGTAGAAGCACAAGAAGCACCAGGTTCTTCTCCTTCCTCGGAAGCACATGTGCACATACCTGGAATAATACCTCAGGGGAGTTTTTCAAAGGATCGATTAGTTTTGTTTAAAGCACCAGTACCTGACAAACAGCGATAATGAGTGTACAGAATCTAGTTCTTTCCAAAATATGGGTAAGTGCTTCATCTCTACATAAATGAATAGGTGCTGGATGTGTTCCCTGTGGGCTAGCTAAAGAAGTGGAGAGCTCACTCCTGCTGTAACCAAGCAAAAGTGTTGCTGGGAAGACAAGATGTGTACACTGTCCACATTCAGAGATGAGGGATAAAGACATTTGAGTCTTGGCTTTTCTGGTTTATTATTAAGACTCCCAAAAATGCCATCAGCCACCTCTGAGACAGCTAGTTCCCACTCTCCTCTGGTGTGAAAGCCTCTCTCTGTCCTGTGAACCCCCAGGTGGCTCAGCTGCTGCTGATAGTGCCACCATTATAGCTCATTCCCCAGACAGGCCACAACACCAGCTCTGCAGGCTGTGCTCTGACTCCACATCTGCTCTGAGTTTTGCTACAGCCAGTGCCTGCTGAGCCTGAGGCTGAGGACGCCACCCAACATGTGGCACCTGTTTCAACCCTCCTTAGGGAGTAAAGTTTGTGAGCGATTACAAGCTTAGACTTTGGAGTTAGAATGCATGGCTTCAATGCTTATTTCTGCCATCTCTTAACTATGACTTTGTGCAAGATAATATACTTAAGCCTCACTTTCATCTGCATAAATGGGGCTATTATACCAATTTTGAGGACTAAGTGAAATGATCTGCATTTAGCATAGCTTCTGACACACAGTAGGCTTTCTGAAAGTGCTACTATCTAAGTAGCACTTTCTGAAAGTGCTCTGGAGTGGTAGGTGTGTTTCCCTTTCACCTTCTCTTTATTATATTTTCCATCAAAAGCTGGGCCAGTGCTCCATCTCACCTGGCTTTCCTTCCCAGCTCTCTCTCTGAGTCCCCAGATGGGGCATAGGGTTTCCCAGTTAGCCCTGCATTTGGGAGATCTTCTTGCTTTCCTTCTTCTGGAATCCCTTCCTTTGTCACCAAGTCTCTGCCATAGTTTGCATAGCCCTGCATTAGTTGGAGACTCTTCTTCCCAGTATCTAAGTTCCTTACCATTAGTCTCAAAGTATTTGGCACTGTTTCTTCCAAATAGCCTGGGCACTTGCACACAGCTATGGGGCCCATAAGGCCCACATGACACTTAAGAGCTCAACAATATGTGTGAAGATCAGGCACCTTTGAAACCCTTATTAGCATTAAAGATGGATGCCATTTTGTTGCAGGAATGACACAAATGATAAATGTTCTTGGAGTTCAGATAGAGAGCTTTGACTTTGTGTCAAGTGACACCAATTTATAATAATCTAGGATTTGAGCTAAGTCAGCAATGGCCTTTTGGTTGGGATTGTCCAACTGTGAAATGGAGGCACATGTGAATAGAAGATGCCTGAGTATCGGAATCTCCAAAAGTGAGTTGCAAGGCATTCTTTGCTCTGAACCCCAAATGAGAAAGCAGAGCAGGTAAGGGTAGGAAGAGTTTGGTAATTCCATGGAGAGCTAGAAATGTCAATCAGAGAGAGGGCTGAGAGTTCTCTTGAAAAACAAAGGGAACAAAAATGAGAAGAACAACATGGAAAGCAGAAGAGTAAGAGAGCAGAGGGGAAGAGGAAAGATCACAAAACAAACAAAAATGGCTATTTAAGATAAAGAAAACAGGTGACTAGGAGATTGCAGAAGAAAATTTGCTCAGATCTCTTTGATTAAGCAACCTCAATCAACTGCAAAGTACGTAAAGCATCCTACAAGCATCTTGTTGCAAGTGTTTTTTTTTTTTTTTTTGATACTTAGAAAAAGATTTTAAAACTGAACCAGAGCCCATGGGGAGACATTGTGTTTCAGCACCAGCCTGGAAATGACATCACAGGTGTACAGTTCAGATCCTTGCTCCCCCGCCACTCAGGCTTTATTTAATTTGATGAAAACAAGAGTTTGCTCAATTCTTTACTGTGATCTCATCCTTGACTCACAATGGCAATTTTGGAAAGGCTTCTATAGGTCTGGAATGACTTTCTATAGATAAGACTGATTTGCTTAAAGAAAGTGATTTAAAAATATGTCATTGATCTTGGGGAATCTTTTAAAGTGTATGGCATTTCTTAGCTCAGCAAGGTCAATTTTTGTTCTAAAGTTTCTAAAGAAAAGCTCTGTCTCTAAAGGGTTGATTGATTTGTTTTAAAGAGCAATACTGTCCCTTCTTGTATCCTGTAAGCCATCTTTGTTTTAAATGTAGTTCTCTAAGTTCCCTCATACTCCGTGGCCCATCAGAAAGAGCATGAGTCAGTATTCTGTAGTTTCTTATGATGGCTTCTGATCCACCAGGGTTGCCAGTGATCCTGGTAACGTGTAAGGTGGCACTGCCCTGGATGTGATTTGCACTTGCTTGGGGTTCTCGAGTATAACCTGTACCTTCTGTGTTTTTCCAGGTAAGAGTGAAGAAGATAAGAAATGTAGCCAAGTGTCTGGCTCTTGAGATTATTTTAAACCTAATTTGTGAAAATTGAATACAAACAACTAAGTAGTCATTAGACCACTTGCTCAAACAACAGAAGATGAGTACATCAGGGAAACTGATGTTAAAACTTGGATTTGATATTCATAGTTGCAGCCCCTTCAGGGTTCCTGGGCCTTCTCCTGGGCCCTCCATGGTTCTTCTCTGCCCAGTATAAGGTAACTTGCAGGCAGAGGATTCTTTGACTTTTGTGTTTCACCAGTTACCTGAGAGGTCAAAGCTCCAGCCTCTACTATGATAGCTCCAGTATGATCTTTTTTTTTTTTTTTTTAAAGGCAGTACCAGGGATTGAACCCAGTACCTCAAACATGCGAAGCAGGCACTCAACCACTGAGCTACACCTGCTCCCCTGGTGTGATCTTGATTTGCTTATTAACTCATATGAAGAGTTCCTCCTCCCTAGAGGAGGGAAATCAGCACCGCTTATCATCCATGTGATTTTGGATATGTCATTTAACCCCTTTTGACTTCAAATTTTTTTTGTTTTGTTTTATTTGTTTTTTTTGTTTTCTGTGAAATGGGGGTAGTTGGAAGGATTTGATGGCATCATTTATGAAAGAACTTTCTAACTTGTAAAATGTTGTATCAGGAAGTCAGTGTCAGGCCTGCCCCTAACATTTGTGGGGTCTGGGGCAAGAGCATAAATGGAGGGCCGCATATCACATGTTTAAATCTTTAAAAGTCATAAAAACTACTAAATAAAGTGCTCTGTCTGTGTGCCTTGATAAAGACACCTTCCTAAGGACTTAGAAGGCCCAAATTAGATTCAGAATTTTTGGAGACCCTAGAGTTCAGTGTTAGAATGTGACCCCTTATGCCTTACACCTCTCCCCTTCTCTTTCTACCTGGCTTTGTCCTCTCACCAATGCTCTTGTGCATAGGTGTGTGGTGCAAGCTCCATCTACCTCCATAGGAAACACCTGCTGCTTGCCTACCTGCATGGCCTAGAGGTGTGCAGAGAGCCCAGACAGGGGTCTAAGGAAGTGTGGTTCGTTTATGACACACATGACACACCATGGGGCTTTCCCTTTTCTTTTCTTCTTTGTGACATTGAGCTAAATTTGTAGTTATAGAGAACCATTGGCCTGAGTAAGAAGAAGTCAATTTATTAAGATCAGTATCTTATAGCATTTTCCTAGCACAGATGACATTCGCCAAAGATATTTAATGGCTAATGAATGAATTTTCACTTTGTGATCTTATTTTTTGATACTTTCGGAAACCCCAAAACAAGTTAAGTTCCTCTGACCCTTTCTCTCTCTTTTTTTTTTAGCTTTTGTTTCTGTTTCAAACAAGATGCAGTGCAGTAATAAGATTGAGACTTGTTATAGTCTTAATGCAAACTTCTCTTCACTGATGTGTGGTTAATAGTGCTATCACCATCAGTTATTTAGTTAATAAAGTGCCCTGAGAATACATACAAGATTTGGGGGATGAAATTTAAATTTACCTGGAGACTGCTTATTCCCTTATCAAATATTTAAGTGGCTTCCACTCCATTGTGTGATGGTTTAATATCCAAAAGATACAGGAAGACATTAGTGTAGGAAAGTATTGATCTGACTCAACTGAACCTTTGACTACTATAGAGGGAAATAGCACCACCATTAGCATGAGCTAGAAGATTGGTTTTTAACTGAAGGTTGCAACTTAGAAAATGAAAGATCATTTTGAATTGCTACTTTTAGACATTTAACCTCGGTAAGATCAGTCCCTTGTCTATTTACATGGTATTTGGATACTTACTATAAAAATATAAGACCGAATGTGGAATAGCACAGTCCAGGGCTTGGCACTCAAAGTCTCCTCTGGGAGACCCTGTGTTAGGCTCATAATCACGAGTCTGCGTGGATGAGCAGAGAGCAGTGGCGGGTCTAAGGGTGCAGGATGAGCATCAATAAGACACCCTCACCCAGGGCTAGAGGAAGTCCTGGGTATTTAGCTGATGATGCTTAAGGAAGAGTTTGAGGTAATTCTCTCCAAGTACCATAGACTAGCCCTATGGGAGCCAGAAAAAGCTGGGATGAAATTAGAGATGGTTTCAAGGTCATTCCCCATCCCAGCTCCCTCAACAACTGATTGGTACTAGAAATTCCAATGAGAGAACTTAAACCCTTAGTTAAAGCCTTTTCTTTCTGTACATTCCACTTATCTGTTTTGGTCAGAAGTTTGGGAAGCATGATGGACACTCTGATACCACTGTTTTTGTTGGCTTTCATGACACCAATAAAAGTAGCTTCCGTTTATGATTGTGTGGCCCTATCTTATGTCCTCCACAGGCATTTTCTCATTTAGTTCTTATAAGACCCTTATGAGATAATTATTCCATCTATTACAGAGAAGAAAAAATTGAGGCACAGAGATGTTAAATAACTTGCCCAAGATCACACAGCGGTGACATGGTAGGGCCAAGTTTTGAATGTTGACAGTGGGCCCAGACATGAATCCATCATCTTGATCCCTCTTAACATCCAATTTGCAGAGCTCTTGGTAAGGGCTTTGGACTGCTACAGGGTTTGGAATGAAGGTCTGCGCTGATTTTCTTAGACAAGACCAGACCAGGAGACCCCAGTTAACACCTGTTTTACACTTAATAAAGTGAAAGAAACAGGTGAACATCTGATTGATTTCTAGGAGGCAATATAACAAGAGTTCTGGGGCTCTGAGTTTGAGGTTTAAGGGAACTAAAGGCTCCCCCCCCCTCCCCCCAGATAGTCCATGATCCAAAGGCTGCAGGAAAAAGAAATGATTGCTCCGTCTGCGTTGTGAATTCAGACCCCTGATCCAGGCCTGGTTAATGGCAGTGATTGATGTACCCAGAGCGGTGGGGATGTTTGTCCTCTACCAGAGTCCCGCGGCTGTGGGTTGCATCAGGGCCTGGAACGGGTCCAGAAGCAGGCTGGTCTCTGGCACTGATCTGCCAGCCAGGCCCTCGTCCTTCTGGCTTTTGGATTGAATGTCCAAGGAACTGCTGTGGTATTGGCCTGAAGTTTCCAGTTTTACAGCTCTGATCTCTCCCCAAGGCTTACCTTGATGTCGAGTCCAAGTCTAGTGTACAGGGCTGACGATGATGTAAGACACAAATGCTCGGAAATTGGATTGGGGCCCTTTTTGGGCTGTGGCAGAGCTGATGGCGAGGCTTTGCTTCAGAGGTCTGAGAGGCTGAGTGGATAGTGAGGGTGAAAGTCATCTAAGCAGATACCAGTTTTCTCCACGGTGTTTCAAAATCAGTGCCTCGTGTCCCCAAATGCAAAATGTGGGATAATAATCTTAGGTGCGTTGGTGAAGCATAGAGGAGCCGTGGGAACAAGAAATATCAAGGTTTACAAATCCTTATGCATGAAATACTATACATTGAGTTTCAAAGAGTTAAAGTTCAATTCATTTAAATGATGTGAATATAAGTCATGGTATTGCACCCAAAATATTGAGTTATTTTTTCACACTGGCTTTTTAAAAATGCATGGTTATTATGGTGATAATTATTAAAGATAATTTTTTACGTGTATTTCATCATATTCATTGCCTCTGCCTTGAGTTTACTCTAGCCTAATGAGTCCCAGATTTTTCTATTATATTATATGCAGGTCTATTGTATTCCTTTTAATTGCTGTGACTCTACCATGGTTCAGTTAGCCAACTCCCATTTCCTATATATATGCTTCTTTTTGAACCTGTGGGTATCCAAGAGAAATAGTCTCACCTATGCCCATGGATATTTATAGATTGCCATTTTTTTCCTCAAGTAAGGTTTAATAAAAAACAAACAAACAAAAAAAAACCCTTATGTTTACTCTCTCCATTATTTCCCAAACTAAAAAAAAAATATGAAGGGACAATTGCGTACTTTAAAATAGACATAACATAATCACAGGGGAAAAAAAGACAGTATTCTACAAGAAAAGATATATGA
Source organism: Tolypeutes matacus (assembly GCA_026826555.1). Taxonomy (NCBI): domain Eukaryota; kingdom Metazoa; phylum Chordata; class Mammalia; order Cingulata; family Chlamyphoridae; genus Tolypeutes; species Tolypeutes matacus. Next base: position 21,377,655 of record JAKSZT010054030.1, read on the forward strand.
AGACAACATATTTTCACTGCAGATCAGTGAAAATTTAATCAGAAATGAGCCTCAGTACAAGAATCTGATTTGGAGAACCACTTCTTAAATCTAGCCTCAAAAACAATATATATTGTGTAATATATTATTTGACTCACACACACAAAAAAACAAACAAAAAACAAAACAACAAAAAAATTTACATGTATCCATTACATTTAATTGAGAAATGTATATATTTATTCATCTGTGTTTACTTTTTAGTTTTTTATTGCTTATGTTTTCAATTATTAAATGTACAAAATAAAGTTTAAAAAAAACAAAAACAAAAACAAATGAGGGGCGTGGATGTGGGTCAAGCAATTGGACACTCATCTCCCACATGGGAGGTCCCGGGCTCGGTTCCTAGGGCCTCCTAAAGAAGATGAGCAAGACAGCAAGCTGACATGACAGGCTGATGGGAAGAGCTGACACAAAGAGATGATGCAATGAGATGATGCAACGAGGAGACACAATAAGAGACACAACAAGCTTGGAGGGATGTGGCTCAAGGAATTGCCTCCCTCCCATATGGTGGCTGACTTCCCTAGTCTAATGAGCTGCTTGCTGCACCCACCCCAACTCTTCCAACTGGCCTCTGTAGGAGACACAAAGAGGAAAGAGGAGCAGATTGGCTGTGAACTCACCCCCAGGGAGTCACTCACAACCAAGGACCTTCTACCTCCTTCTTGCTCTCAAGAGGTATTATTAGTTGGTGTGGGGCAGTTTCCTAAAATGTGGTTTGAGTGCCGGAAGGATGCCGGATGAATTGATGACCTGGCTAGTACACAGATAAATAGTCTTCAACTTGATAGTTCTATATTTGTTTTTATATTTATAACAGAAAAAATAGGATATACGATATCTAATTTTAAAAAAATGAATTGATTTAAAGAAAAAATATTTGAGTTCAGATCTGTGTTCTGTGATTTACTCTGTGTGATCCTGAGCAAGTTACTTTGTCTTTTTGGGTCCTAGTTTCTGCATTTTAAAAATGGACTCAGTAACACCTACCTCACTGGAATGTCATAAAGAGTATATGAGGTCAAGTGCAGAAACTCCCTGGTGGTTAACAGTGTGTGAATAAATGTAGGCTTGACACCCCGCCATGCCTTTCCACTTTTTTCACATCTCTTCCTCCTCTAGACTTCCCTCCTTCACTTCTTAATCCAGAGGTTCATTGTAACAGTTTTAGGACTTTGTTAATCAAAGTCCTGCTGAGGTGTCAACTGATATTTGTATACTAATTATGCATGTTTTGAAAATCAATGACTCTTCTATGTATAAATAAATGAATTTCTTACTGGTGGAATTTCAGGCTCAGAGATAGTCCTAGAGATAGAAAAAGTACACCACTCAGATTATTTGTTAGATCCCAAAGGGGTTCAGAAGAATCTGGGTTTGCCGTATTCCAAGTAACAATGGTCATTTCCTCTGGGACAAGATATGTACTTGCAGACACAGAGGGCCAAGATACAAATCTACTAAGCCACGAAAAGAAATTCAATTTGTTGGAAAAAAATAAAACAGTCTATAGCTACTCGTCCAGGAATACTCTAGGGGAAGTGACACTCCTGGTTCAGTTTTGAAACTGGGTTTTATTGCCCAGGGAGTTGAAAGGTACAAGGAAGCCGGGCTTGCAGGAATCTCCCACCGGGCCTTGGAGATCTTTTGAGAAAATTCAAGTTACACTTATTCTCTCTCACCCAGAGCATTGCATATTGTCTGGAAACAATTAGAGGTATTTTTCCATCTTGGACTGACAACCTCAGACACACAGGCAATTGGGGGTTAGTGAGTATTGTTCCAGCTCTAGTGTTGACTATTTAGATGGTTGAAGTATTAAAACTAATTAAGTTGAATATAATGCTTGTAGCACCAAAGGGTGAGTTTCGAAGGTACAGGGAGGCTCGGAGAAGTTTTTAAGTCACCAGGAAGAAAAATCCTGGAGCTCTGGAAAATATTTGGTCATTGCCAATGATTTTCCAAGATCCTTCAGGAAAATAGTGTGACAGTAAAAGACTGTCCAGGGGAACACCTGAACCGACAGGTGGACTGGGTGATTGCAGCTGAGCCCAGAGCCACCATTGTATGAAGTGTGGCACCAGCGCTGCCACCACCTGAACAGGCAGGCGTGGGGATTTCAGGGCTCCGGGATGCACCTACACAATGGTCTTTGGTGAAGATGTCCCAGTCTCCTGGAAACTGCATTTGGATTATTAAAGAGAGAAATTATGTTGGTTTATCTGCTGGTTTGTTTGTTTTGAAAGAGAGGTCAGAGAGGGGTCAGAGCAGCAGAAGGCCTCAGGGAAAGGGGAGCCCTGGGGACTTGAAGATATGCAAATCCTGGGACAACTTCTCTCCAGGCAAGTTTTGTGAAAAACCTTTTAAACTTTGTTTTCAAATTGAAGTTAGAGGCAAATGTTCCCACCTATCCCATTTGTCAAGGAAGTCCAAATTGCCAAGTGCTACAAGGGACAATTGTTCCTGCAACACAAGGCTTTGCACCTGCCAAATGGTAATCAGCACAGCTGCTCACATCTGTGTAGGGACCTGATGCCTTGCAGAGTATTTCCCAGCTATGGTTTAGTGCATCCTATGGCAGACTTGGGTGGGAGAGGGGGTGGAGAGTGGGAAGATGTTGCCATTTCAAAGATGGAGAAATGGAGGTTTGGAGAGGTGGAGGTCCTTGTACAGTAATATAGAGCTAATAAGTGGCGGGGTGAGAACGCATACTAGTTTCTCCCTCTGCAGTCGCTTGGGAGGCTGCCTCCCCTTGACTGGCGGCTGGGCTGGCCCCAACAAGGAATTGTTTCTCAGTGAGATGCTGGAGATGGGGAGATAGAATGTCCTGATATCCGCCTGCCATTAGTATACAGCTGTCCATTTCTTTTCCTCCCTCCCCTCCCCTTCTTGATACCTCTGCCTGTGTCTGTAGCCTCCAGATGGGAATGAGCTAGGGGAACAAGCTCCAGGCCAGGAGCTGCCGCAGAATACAAAACTCGAGATGCCTGGAGTTCTAAGGCCTTTGGGGTCCAAGACTTATACTGGCTAAGGCAGCTTCGATTGGACTTCAAAATAAACTTTAAAAAAATATAAACTTAGCAGAAAACTCTGCCTGCAGTTCAGTCCATAGATTGGGGTAGGAATGAGAAGACAAGTCATTTTTTTCTCTGCCAAACATCACTTAAGATCCCTTCTTAAGAATATGCCATCTTAAAAAATATCCTAGCTATTTTTCATGGATGGAATAAAATTCTTCCTTATTTAATAAAAAGCAAAGTGGCATTAAAGACTAGCAATATTAACAACATCAATCAGTCTTGTCTTTGAAGATGGACTTACGCTTAGTCACAGTCTCTTGATTTTGATCGGGGGAGCACCTTAGAGTTGATAACATTTGTACATATGATTCTCAGGTCGTGTTGATAGTATGTCTCTGCCTTCCCCATCCATGACACCAGAGGTGGCACAGCTGCCCAGAAAACCCTGCGGAAATATGGGCAACCACAAGCACATCAGGTTTCCAAGAAGAAAAAGCTGGAGGACCCAAGGCCCTCATGAAAGAATGAAAGCTCAGGCGATGGCTTCTAGCACTACCTTTTGGCCCCTGTTTTTGCATCTTTTTATCCTCCTTTTATGCAAAACTTAAATTAATGTGTCCCACACAATTCCTCATTTCCTCAGCAAATTTGAGGGAGGCAAGAAAAGAAGTAAAAGCCGAGAGCCTGACAACCAAAGTGGCATAAAACCTACAAGATGTAGGCATAGGAACTACAGATATTGATCCTTCTGGGGCCATTTTGTAGAGAGGCAAATACTATTAACATCACCTCCTTCAGCAGGCTTTCCAGTCAGTGCTGTCCTACTAACCTGTATGGTATTTGAACTTCCATAGGAGCACTCATATTAGATCTGACATATATCACTTGGGAAAACGGGAAATATATAGTATTATTGAAAGTTTATTTTTATCCAAATGATTAAAATATAATCTATTAGGTTCTATTGGTTTTTAAAGGGGGTAAATTCCTCTGCTATTTGGAAAACATGGCTATCAGAAATAACTTTAAAATGAGCTCCCTTTGAATTTAAATTATTTACAGAAAGCTGAGTTTTAGCTGTAAAAAAGGCATTTATGCCAAGCCCTACCAGTTGGGTTAGCAGTATTCCAGGACTAGTCATCTTAACCTTTGTCTCTGAACAAGAATCTCTGTGGCTGATCCATTTTCTTCAAGTCTGAAAGCTTGGGGGGTGAGTGCTTCATTCTTTCCACGTGCCTCGCCCCCCACCCTTATGACCCTCTTTTGCCTAAACAGAGGCAAGTCCTGACCTGGCGAGCGCCCACCCCCATCCTTACCTGGAGGGGATCACCACCGGCTTCACCTCATTGGTTATCATTATTATGTCATCCAGATCAATCACTGGGCGCTTGCGCTGCTGTAACTGTTGCTTTGATCATTCGTTACACTTTGTTAGCAGTCATCAGATCCAGGCCCCACTAATCGGAAACAGCGGCCCTCCAAAAGCAAGGCAACCTGGTGACCAGGGAAAATTACCACATTGTTTGGTTTTTAAATTAGTCCCTCCTTGGCGCTCTGATCACCATCAGGAGGCTGGCGATTCAGAAACCCAGGGGGTGCCTGCTGCACAGTTAGTAAGGAGGGGTGACTCCCGTGGCCTGGCCGAGTCCACGCACGCCCAGCAGGCATAAAATAAACCCACAGCCTGTGAGCTGGGGACAAAGCCGCCACTTAAAAGGGAAGACCTTGCTGGGGAATCTCACCAGCAGGCATTTACACAGGAGGATTCCCATCTTGATTTGGCCTCCTCGGTGGGGGCGTTATGGGATCTTATAATTAGCACTGAGCCACAGCTTGAGCAGAATCCCAGGGCTGCACTCGAGGCTGTTCTCCTTTGGCCTACACCGGGAGGGGGCAGGGGCTGGGCTTCTCTTGGGTTTCCACATAACTGAATGTGAACTCCAGCTTCCAATTCAAACGCCTGGGGCTGGCCCTGGAGAAAGGTGTGAGAGGGCCCTTTGGAAGGAATTGAAAGTCTTCTTCAGTGCTTTATTTTCCTAATGCCAGTATTTCCCAAACTTTAGGCATTTATATACTGCTTTCACAATTTTTGCCATGGCCAATCCTGTTTTCTTGTTTTAAAAGAATTATTTAAGATGAGGCTTGATTTCATACCTTGAATGGAAAGCAAGTGTTTCTTGCCTTTCTTCCAGCAATGACAGTCTATAAACGCCATTTATTCCTACCCCAGCTGGTACCCAGCTCCGGAGGTTGGCCCGTGAGTGAATATCCCTCAATCTCCCACCAGCCCAGTTGCAGGGCCTGCTGTGACTTGCAGTGGGGCTGCTTGATGGTTTCTAAATAGTCCAAATTAGATTCGGCAGATTATCATTGCTAATGAGCAATTGTAGCTCATTCCCTTTAAGGATTTCTATTATGTAGGAGAAGTAATGCCTTCTCTTGAAGGAATGACCCTGATCTTTCAGTGACAGGCCACGTGGAATAGGGTGGGAGCTTTTGGCCAGGGCACTTTTCCAGCAACCCTTGGCTCATGCTGGGCAGGGGTCTTATCTTCTTATGTCTTGTGGGTGCCTACTAGAGCTGATACCCAATTTTTTCCTCCTCTGGGGTATGCATCACCCTTCTGTACTTCCATCAGCCAAAGAAGTGATGTTCTGTCCTGCTTTCATTCCCAAGACATCTGCTTGGGGACCTCCACACTGTGTCCCAGCCTATTCCAAGTTTGCTGTCTTAAATTTCATCTGGCTCAATTGTGGCCAAAATAGGAGAATTCTTAAGCTAACTTCGATGACCTCACTGATAAAGGGGTTTAAGTTCCAAAGAGCAAAATTCATAGGAAGTGCATAAGGAGAAATGCATGTTCCTCCTGCTTTACCTCTTCCATTTCAGAAGCTGCAATTATCAGAAGGGACACAGCTCAAGCATGCCTTTTGATTTAAACTAAAAAGGGAGATATTTTGTTTTTCAGTAAGGCAGAATATATCTTAATGTAGTAATTGAATTTAGTTCTATTTAGTCTAGTTTGATGGGGGTAGTGCTGGACTTGTGAGAGGAGAATTGACATCATTTAATACTTAGCAGATGGACAGAAAACAAAAAGTTGAGGAGATAAGAATGTCAGAAGGTTACCAGCTGCTGTGAGCATCTGGTAAAATGGAATTTATTTGGAAGTTTAGGTTTGTGTTTATTAATACATGTCTCTCCTTCTATTATATTTTAGATTTACAAATTTTTCAGAGTGGAGCTTTTTTTTTTTCTCCTGTAGATCAACTAAACCTTGAGTGGGTGGCTGTGTTTCAAAAGGTATCTTCGTGTTTCATGGGAACTGTGCTTATTATGCAAGAAGATATTTATACTCTTGAATGGTATGAAAATTGCTGCCATGCTTTGTTGATGTGTTAGCTCTATGAAGCAGCCACCATTGTTTTCTATGATTTGTGCAAATTCTCCAACTTGGAGGTCTGAAGACCATTGAGTAATTATATAAAGGTAAGTATACCCCTCCATGCTTGAAACCAATTTTCATGTCACTAAACATAAAATTCTACTTCTAGGAGGCTCAGTAGAAAGGTCTAGTTAGGCAAGGGCTACCTTTACACTCTGGAAAGGGTAAATTCACCTTTGAAAATGGAGAAAATTACTCCCTTGAAAGTTTCCTAATAGAAGCCTCTTGGCACCAAGGCCTCATGTGCAGTGTCTTGGACCTAACATAAAGTCAGTCAGAATGACTCCAGGTGTTGAGGGACTGTCAGCTCCTGATGGCAGGGACTTAGCATTTGGAACCGTCACAGAGTCTGAGGCAGTAGCTTCCTCAGGGATGTTTGCTCAACCCCTCAACCCATGGCTCCAGTCTCCCCAGCTTCCCAGTGGAGATTCGATTGCTTAAATGTTTAGCAGTGGTCCTTTTAAAAGCATTGAATTAGTTATTGCCTGAAAAGTGGTTTGAAGATATACTAAGTACTGTTATGGTTAAATTGAGGGAAGTTACTTTTATGCACACCTTCTGTAAAAACCATTAGATAATTCTTCAGGTCAAAAGGACAATGCATTAGGATAAATAAGTAGGAAAGAAGAGAAGCTATCGAAGGGAAAGTGGACCGCTTGACAGGAACTTCACGTGTGGTAGGATGGATTGGTTCTAGGGTTACATAGGATTGCCAAAGGAAAAGAGATTTGTGGGGAGGGTGGCAAGAGGGGGAAGTTTGGGCAGGCTACTCAGGAGAACCTGGCTAAACAATTGAAGCTCCAGGAGCTTAAACATAAAACAAAGCATGATCTTTCCTTAAAGCACCAGCTAGTACCTCTTTCTATCTTGGAAGCAAGTCATAATCAATAAAAAATTCTTTGCTGAGTGTCTGCTATGCACTTATTATTACTGTGTTAGGATTTGTGAGAGATGCAGAAGGGTGAGAAACAAGGAGTCTCAGACTTCAAGGAATTTATAACTTTAATCAAGGGCAAATTCTAAGAGCTACAAGGAGGAGAGGACCAGTAAAAGTATGGTCCTATATAATAGAAACTTTGAAGTAGTCGGCAAAGCCTTCACAGGGAGGTGGAGTTTGACCTGGGACTTGAAGCGCTCCATTGCTCACCAATTTTAGGTGGGAAATTCTTCCACCTTAAGCCATTTCTGTTTCAGACCAAGGCTGCTCTTTCTCAATCTTTCTTTGCAGGTTCTTCTACTATTTCCCCTTTAAATATTGGTTTTCTCCAAGTTTTGACCTTGACTCTCCTCCTTCCTTATTCATAAAACCAAACACTCTCTATACCATGGATTGAAAACTCAAAGGCAACAAAGATTTAACAGTTAACATAAAAATGTGAATCTAGTTGGTAGGATACAATAAAAAGTGGCAGGCTTGTGCTGAAATGAATAATGCTTGCCTGCCTAAAGGTATCTATATTCAAGTTTAAATAAATATATACTGTTCTGGCCCAAACAATCACCTCTGCTTGCTGGGTGACCTCTGATCTACATACTGACTTCTCCCAAAATGTCTTCTCTAAACCTGAGCTCCTCTCCTAAACTCCAGATTGATTATTTTCTAAATATCTAATAGTCATCACATGTGGAAGTCCCTCAGATACCTTAAACCAGGGGTTGGCAACCTACACCGTGTGGCTAAATCTGTGGGCCCCCATCCTATTGGAACACAGCTGTGCTCATTCATTTATATAATATGGCTTCCTTTGCCCTACCAAGACAGAGCTGAGTAGTTGTGACAGAGACCGGGGAACCTACAGAGCCTAAAATATTTACTATCTGACTCTTAACAGGAAAAGTTTGGGGGGCGGATGTGGCTCAAATGGCTGGGCGTCCGTCTTCCATATGGAGGGACCTGGGTTCGATCCCTGGGACCTCCCGGTAAAAAAAAAAAAAAAAAAAAATTGTATTTGGGAAGCGGCTGTGGCTCAATCAGTAGGGCTCCCGTTTACCATATGGGAGGCCCCGGGTTCGGTTCCCGGGGCCTCCTGGTGAAGGCAAGCCCGCCCGCACGGCGTGGTTAGCTGACCCAGCGAGCACAAGCAGCAAGGGGGGGATAAATGAATAAATAAATAAAATCTTAAAAAAAAAAAAAAAAAAAAAAACAGGAAAAGTTTGCCAAACCCTTTCTTAAACCAACACGTCCCCAAATGAACTCATCCTTTCCCCCTCCAAACCAACCATACAATGCATTTGATTCAATATCTCCCTCACTTCCTTTGCAATCCCTCTGGTTCTTTCCTCTAATGCCCCTCATCTAAGATCTGTCCCAAGACCAGACATTTCTCATATCTCTCCCTTCCCCTACATTTCCATCACCACAGCCCTGGCTCAGGCCTCCCCATTTTTCACTCATCCTAACCAGAGCTGGCATCTTTGACATAAATGCCACAGGACCATCAGATTTGCATTTTTTAATAAAAATAAATCTGATCACGTTACTTCCTTACTTAGAATCCTTCATCGATGCCCCATTTCTTCCTAGATAAAACAGAGTTCTTGCTAAGTATGCAATCCCCTTTCTCCTTGATATCTCTGCCTACCTGTTTACCCTCACCTCCTTCCACCCCCTCACTTACTCTCTAAAGTCTATCTTACTAGGGTATTTATCATTGCCTGAATGAATTGTTCTCTCCTCCATGCCTCTGAGGGATGCACATATTGTTCTTATGCCTAGATGCCTAAGGAACTTAATCTTCCAAATTCAACTCCAACATCACTTCCTTTGTGACACTGTCCCAGCCTTTATCTTTCCTCCCAGTACCCAGCAGCCCCCATCCCCAGCAGAGATAGGGCCCCTTCTTCTGATTCTGTCATGTATTATGTATAACTCTGATAGAGTATGTCTTTTTTTTTTTTTTAGTGCCTCCACGAGGCTTTATTTATTTATTTTTTTACCGGGAGGTCCCGGGGATCGAACCCAGGTCCCTCCATATGGGAGACGGACGCCCAACCATTTAAGCCACATCCGTCCCCCTAGAGTATGTCTTAAATTGCATTTCGTTCTAATCCCATGTAGTTCTCTCTCTCCTCCCTTTTGGTTGTGAGCTCCCTGAGGGATCCTGTCTTATGTATGTTTATATTTGTGTTATATACGATACTCCCTATTATCTATCATATTGTTTGTCAAATATGAGGTGCTCAATAAATGCTCAGTGAATTCCTGAACTGCCTATAAGCCACTGAGTCTTTTACAAGCAAGGACTGATCCCTCACTGATGAAGGGAACATTTGCTGGAGGACCACCAACCTTGGGTGTAAAAGATGTAAATATATGTCTATGATTATTAAGCGATGGGCTAATTCAGGAGCAGAGAGAGCCTTTTGAAATGTAAATTGCATCTTGTTGTTCCCACCCTTAAAATGTTCCCTGGCTTCTCATTGCCCTTAGAATGAAACTCAAAACCCTCCGCTGGCTCTGGCGGTGCAGCCTCCTCCCACCCAACCCTGCCTCACCAAGCTCGAGGCACACTGGCCGGTTCTCCAAGGCACCCTGCTCTCTCCTGCCTTGTGTCTTTCACCTTCTTCTGTCTTTCAGGAACACACCTCTACTCTTTCCTTAGTTGATTTTATACATCCTACCCATCACAATCTAAAGGCCATGGCCTCTGTGAGGCTTCTCTGACCTAGAATTCTCTGCTCGCAGCGCAGGGGCTTCCTGCTGTTTATAATTGTATGCTTGGTTGTTAGTTGTGCACTTAAGGACCGCCCCTCTTCCTTCTTGATGGAAAGTCATGGGGCAGAGGTCATGCCTGTTTTGTTCACTCCTGGCACTGCCTAGCCACTTTCTGGGTGCTCAATAAGATTTTGCTAAATACATGAATAAATGAAAAAAGGGGAGTTCTGGATATTTTAAAATAGAGAGGTGGTTAGGTGGGAATTTATTTTAAGTGATCTGACAATGATATGTAGGATGGATTGGAGTGCGGAGAAACAAGAGCAGGAGAAGGCGTGGGAAACACTTATACTAGGTGTGAAAAAGTATTTTAGAATGGCTGTGTTGAAGTGGGGTGAGAAAGAAGAAACAAAATCACCCATGTTTTCAAATTATATTCTTTTCTAACAGAAAACTCAAAAGAAAATCTTCTAGGAATGAATAAAAAAGTTAAATAAGTTGTCCAATTTCAAAAATATGTGTACTAAAACCATAACTTTCCTGAATGCTAATAACAGCTAGTTTAAAAAAATTCAATGGAGAAAGTTTTCCATTCAAGATAGCAAACAAAAATGAAAGAGCTATGGACAAACTAAGAAATTTAGGAAAAGCCCTATAAAAATATAACAAGGTTATAAAGAAGACTTCAGTAAATCTTTATATAACATATTCCTTAATGAGACGCCTCAATTTATAAAAAGTAAATTATACCTATATCAGTCTATAAATATGATGCAATTTTATTCAAAGTACCCAGTGAACTTTTATGAAACTTGATAAAGATGATTACAAAAAGTTCTCCTGAATGAACAAAAGCTTGAGAGTAATAAAAACAGTATTGAAAAAAAGGAGTATTGGGGAAGTGGCCTTTCCCTATATTAACAATTTTCAGCTGTAATAATTAAAACAGTATGTTAAACAGTACAGGAGTAGCCACAGAAACTAAACGAACTAAATGGAACCAAGAATATTTAAAAGTTCTTTTAATATGATAGAAAAGGTATTTCAAATCACGGAGGAAAGGTTGAGTTAAACAATAAATAATGTTGATATAATGCATAAATAGCTGAAAACATTGAAATTAATTCTCTATCTTATACGAAAAACATTACAAATCAACAATGAAATAGTGAATGAAATTATAAAAATATTTTGAGAAAATATTCATGTGATCTTTGGGTAGGGAAGTATATTTTACCAATAGTAGAAAAATCTCAAGGAAAAGACTGATATATTCAACTACATAAAGAGTTTAAATTTATTTATTTTAGAAAAAATTTTAGGTAAAAGTTAAATGGCAATCTATAAAAATATGTGCAACATTTATAGTAGACAAAGGTTATGATCACAACAGATAAATATCTCTAAAAATCAAATTCTTAAATGGCAAACTTTCCCAAATATGGATTATAAGAATAGGCAATTCACACACACACAAACATAAAAAAATAAGCTAAAATTATTGATAAGCATATAACAAACTTAAACTTCACTAGTCATCAAAGAAATGCAAATGAATCACTAGCGAGAAAAATCTTTCACCCATTAATCTTATAAAGATAAACATTAAATGACAAATTAACATCCATTAATATCCATCCTGTTGGGAGAGATGTCAATTGCCAAAACTTCTCTAGGCTAACACATTCAAAACCCTCAAAAAAAGTATAAGCCCTTAAATCATAAATCCCATTTCTAGAGATCCCAAACCCCAAATTAAAAATATACCCAAAGATGTTATAATTTAAGTATTGTATAGCTCTCATTCATTCATTAAATATGAACAGCTACCAGTTTCCAGGTATTGTAACTAGAGATTGAGACACAGGAATAAACAAGGCAGATATCCTTTCTGCCTTCATAGGGCTTTCATTCTCACAGGAAAGTAAGAAGGTAAGTACAGAAGCAAAAAGTCAGAAATTGTTGAATGTGCTATGAAGGAAATAAACAGAGAAGCTGTGATGGTCAGAGAAGGCTTTTCTTAAAAGCTGACATTTACACTAAGACCTAGAGGTTATAGAGGAGACAGTTATGCAAAGAGGAAACAGCCACGGTGGCCTTTGGGCAGGGAAGAGCTCGTCACAGTTGAGAAACTGACAGAAGACTGGGATGCTGGAGAAGAGCAGCCCAAGGGATGGAGAAATGGGGGCGGCAATGAGGGTTAGAAGTAGGGAGTGGCCACCCCACGGGGCTTTGTGGGGCACGGTAAGTAGTTTGGGCTTTATTCTACCAACATGGGAAATCATTGAAGGTTTTAATGGAGGGGACAGTTGTGATCCAATGTGTATTTTTAAAAATCACTGGTTGGATTTAAGGTCTGGTGAGTGAGAAAGCAGGAAAATTGGTTAGGAGGTGATTACAAAGACAGATGGGGAGGTGATGGTGGCTTGGATAGGTGTGATGGTGGAGTTGATAAAAGATGTGACACAGATGGTTTATAATGGTAAAAATATGGGAAGCAACCTCCACATTCTGTGAGAGGATTTACTGAATAAAATTATGAGCTCCTGAGCTACCATTAAATATGAGGTGTCACAAACAACATTGACAATAATTAAGCACTTTGAATATTTGGTGAAAAAAAGGTGGAGGAACAAACTGAGAAAAAGTAAGAGGAAATAATTTGTGGAACAAAGTCTTAGAGAAGACACAGAGCTATAATTAAAGACACAGGCAGAGAAGTACCACTGGCAAAGAAAGTCACCTCTTCCCATTGGGACCTCAGGTCCTGCCTTGGCCCTGCCAGTTGTGATATGCATTTATGACCTTGGATAATTAGTACTTTCACTCTTAGAAATCTCCTGGTTTGAATGATAAATTATATGGTCACTCCACAGTGCTTCACCAGTAACAGAAAGAGAGGAAGGAAGAACGTTCTATTAAACAAATGGTGAGGAGTTTAATAGAATAGTTAGAGAATTAATGAGAAATGCCCTCCATCATCTTAGTAAAGTTGGCAATTAGATCATCAGAGCAGCCGGGCAGGGTGGGTTTGGATCTTTAAGAGAGTAGAAGAGAGCTGCTGCGAGATAAACAAAAAGCTGCTCAGGAGGTCACATGGCTGTCTCTGACATCCGTGGTCCTGTCCTTTGAGTATTAATGTTTGTAATATAGACTCATCAAAGAAGGAGTTTCTCTTAAGTGTCATTTTGGTGGTAAAGTTATTTTATTATTCTCATTGAAAACTGGAACTCACTACTCAGTCCTCTCAAATAAAACCAACTCCTGTGTCAATGGTCACCAATTTCATTTTTATTTTTTAAATTCAATAAATGTTTATGAATCAAAGCACCTCCTATGTGTTAGGCACAGGCTTGGGAAATGGGGATACATCTAAGAGTGTATCCCCACAAGACGTTATGTCAACTGGTCCCTCCAACTGCTGCTCACCATCCTCCTAGCAATAAAGGCTATAAACATAAATATATTTTCCAATATTCATTTTCCTCATGCATGTGAAAGAACTCTCTCCTCATTCTCTCAGTCTCAGCCTGGCTCCGCAAACATACATTAGATTTTTCTCCTTCAATATCTCTTTGCTTTCCTACATCCTTACAGGCTATGCATTAAATGTTTTTAATAAGCTCTGCACAAAAGATCTGAATGCTAGCAACTCACCCTGCAGATCACCCGTGATCCATGCCTCGGACTGTGTACTTTTCTTGTTTTCTTGTTTCCTAATAAACTCTTTATTCCCTTGGCAGAAAAAAAAAATCTGAATGCAAATGTTCGTTGCAGCTCTACTCTAAAGTCCATAAATGGCAAACAATCTAAATGTCCATCCATAAATAAAGAAATGGAGGTAAATCTATGCAATGAAATGCTACCAATAAAAAGGAACCAGCTATTGATACATGGGACAAACACGCATGAATCTTAAAAGCATTATTCCAAGTGAAAGGAGTCAGATTCAAAGGTTACACACTATGTGATTCCATTTATATGACATCATGGAGAAGGAAAATCTGTGGGGATGCCACGAAGATCATCAGTGCCAGGGGCTGAGGTGGGGAGAACAGATTGACTTCAAAGGGGTATGAGGAAATTTTCTGGCACAAATTACAGATTCTATATCTTGATTGTTATATGACTGCATATGTTTCTCAAAACTCAACAATCTGTATATCTAGAAATGATGAATTTTATTATATATATATTATACCTTGATAAGTCTGATTTATAAAAAACAAACTCAGATTACTTTTTCTATTCACACACACACACACTGGAAACAAGAGAAAAGAAAAGAGAAGATATAGGAAGGGAAAGAAGGGAAAGGAAGGGAAGAAAAAAAAAGACTGAGATGAGAGAGTTTTGTTAAAATTTTTCTGTAAAACAATATAACTGCTAATTGCCTGTAAGAGAAGCATGGTGCTTAACTGTCTAAAATTGCTAGCTACTTGTCATAGATGTATTAGAGGAAGAAAAAATCTCCCTGTTATTAACGTTTGAGAAGGTCCCTAAAATAAGAATAAATAAAATACATTAAATAACATTTGTCATTATAGAGTAACACAAAAGGTAATGCCCTTGTCACTTGTCTATCACAGAGCTCTATCCCCTCTCCAGTCCAGAAGGCTTGTGCTTATCTGCACAGCTGCCTTCGAACAAAACTGGCATCTTCAGGACCCCACCCCCAAAAGTGCCAAGCTAAGGAGGCAGCAGCGGCTAACCCTGCTCCCAGCACTGGCTTCTTCAGTGACAACCATATGAAGACATTATCCAGTTCAGGTCATGGTCAGTAAAAAAAGGAGTGGCTTGTGTTTTTGCCATTTAGAGAGTGTCTGTAAAATTATCATGCAGGATTATATATGAAATACACACACGGCATTATATTTGTTTCTTCTATCAGAAATGGGAGCCACACTTGTGAAACATTTGTGCCAGTTATATGCATCCAGAGACAGCACGGAAGAGATTGGTATGGAGGCAGATAAAGGTATTTGTCTCCTGGAAGGAGTTTGGCAAAATTATGGGAAGAGTTGATGCCTGGAAGGCCAGGTCTTTACTGTGGAGAATCCCTCCCCCCTCTCCTATCTCATATTCCCTGCCCTGAACTTCTTTTGTGAACACTCACATTAGTGTTCTGGCTTCTTGCCCAAGAACTTGAAAATGAAAGGATAAAACGTGAGCTTAATGTTCTTTGCTAGACATAAGTCCCCTTTCTTCTCCAACACAGGCCCAGGAGCTCCACTGGGGATTGAAGAGTAAGAATCCAGTATTTTTAATAGGATGATTTGAGGGCAGCTTTATACAGATTTAGTGGAAGAACAAGGGCTTCTTTTGGTCTCTGGGGTCTGTTGCCCAGACTTTGGCCATGCTGTTTTCACATATGGGAAAATGCAGGTAGAGTTTTCTTTCCAATCTTAATATCCTCTGGTTAAATCATATGCTTGTATTTCTCAGCCACTTCTGTCCAAACATGTTTTCTTAATGAGGCATTATATTCCTTTGAAATCAAGCTGCTTTTTCTCAAAAACAATATTTTGTTAAAAAAGAAACCACACACTTGCAGTAAACTCCCTTAGTTTGTTGACAAGAACATTATGTTATTTGTAAAATAGTCTATGGTGATACTCCCAAATGCTGGCAGCCATCAAGTACAATTTATCTGTGTACTAGGAACACATTTTTGGAACATGGTTTCCCATAGAATCTACTATGTGATAGGTTTCCAGGCTAGCCCCCACAATTAATTGTACCTAATCAATGAAAATAAAAAGTCTAAAGTAATACTATTGAAACGATCAAAGAAAAATAAAGCTGCAAAGCTTTAGAACCTATTGAGATACAATGATAGTGTGAGAGAGGAAACAGGGCCCAGAGAGGTCACAGAAAAAAACACTAGCAATTAAACACATCAAAACAAACAAAAAAACCCAAAAGAATTAAATAAATTAAATATGGGCAGTTGAGAAAAAGTGGATAAGTCAGAGAAAATGTTTTTAGACAGAGTTACATGGAGATTTTGAATGAGGTTTCTGGGCACTTTTAGGGGTTCAGAAATTAATGGCATTCTTTATTAAATTGTTTTCCTATCAAAACCAACTGGTTTTCTTTTCTTTTTTTTTTTTTTTTTTTTTTTGGTACTGCATATCACTAATATCAGGCTTGTGTTTTGGGCTTGCAAATGGAAAGTTGGTAGAAAGAAGAAAACTGAAGAATGATTTTCCTGAGGCAAGAAGGGATGGTGGATCTCTTGCAGTCTTTCCTCATTTTCTGAAGCTGGAGCCCCTTCTGCTTCCCCTGATGACTCCTTCCTCACCCATGGATTCACTCACTGTGTATAAACTGATGACTCTCAACTTTCTCCTTCAAATTTCTGAACTTCACACCTACCTGATGCCTTCCGTCTAGTTGTCCCACAAATGAATCAAGTGAGATATTTGCATGGAAAGTAAACTCCTGCCCAAAGTTCCTTCTCAATCCCACCTGCCCTAGAAGACAAGAGAAACAACAGCTCTCCTCTGCTTCCTGCCTCTCCTATCACTGCTCAAGTCACCTAGCCGAAAGAGCTAGGGTTAGCCTTGACTTTCCTCCCTCGACCCCACAGGCAATCAGCCCTCATAGCCTCTCAAGTTTCCCCATCTAGGATCTCTCAGCTTTGTTCCCTCCTTTACATCCCGAGCGCTACTGCAATAATCCAGTTATTACAACTGGTCTCCTTGCCTCCAGTCTTGCCCCTTCCTTCCTGTTTTCCAGATTGCCAATAAAATGATTGTTGCTCTGTTTCAAAATCCTTCAGGGACTCCCCAGCACTTAAAACAGGGCTGTTCAGAGGGAGACCACCTGCTTCAAAATCAGTGCAGGGGAGGGAGGCAGGTGGTGCAAGGGGGCACTTGTTAAAATGCAGATGCCTGAGCCCTGCCCTGGCTCTCTAGTGGAGGCAGCGGTGGAGAACAGTAGGATCTAGAAATTGGCATTTTAAATCAGGTTCAGCTGACTTTTTAAATGCACACATAGGTTTGAAAACCTCTGACTTATAGGATGAAATCCACTCCTTAGCAGAGGGCATAAGGCCTTCTAAAATCTTCACGCTGCCTCTTTCAAGCTCTTCTCCTTCCACTATTGAGCTTCTCTCTTCTGGCACACACACTCCTCTTCTGCAGGTGTGTGTCTTTGTCCTACCTGCCCCTCTGGCCGCCGTCTCCCTGAGGAATATGATTTATCTTTCAAATCCCAATAGCAGCTGGCAAGCTGCAGTACAGAAAAGAAATTACTTGTCCCAGGGTTTCTGAGGTTGCTCAGGGCAGTTCTTAGGTGTATTTCAATGGCCATTTTCTATCTTCTGTGGTCCTAGAGATCCTCTGTTCCCCAATCCTTATCTACAAAAAGAACCAACAATCCCATTAAAAAAATGGGACATAAAAATAAGTGCCCATCTGCCCCCACTGACATTTACACAGGGGCCACATCTGAATCACATGGAGACAGGACTTTTTCTTTTAATGGCTTTATAAAAGGAAAGACCCTCAAAAAGCAAGAATAATAATTATTATTTGCTCTAAAATCCAAATGTATATTTTTCCATCCTTTTTTATTTACAATATAAAGTGCTTTTCTCAGTAAATCAACAAATATGAGTATTCATGTCACCAAGTGCTGATGATTAAAAATAATTACTTTAATGGTAGCTGGCCTGATGCCAAGCATGATCAGGTTTTGCATTTCAAGCATGATCGTAGATAATTTACATCTTCTTTTGCACTGATACCCCACCACTCTTAATGGATTCTATTTTAGTTTTAATGAATTAATAGAAATTCAGTGCCCAATTCTCTATCTTATAGCCTATCGTTTGCTTTTAGAATCCACAGAATTATCGTTTTTTTTTTTTTTTTTTTTAAAGCAGAATGGCTCAACATCACATAATTCCTCAAGTTTCTTATTTAAAATGTTTAGCTGTCTGCTTTCCAGGAATCCTGAGATGAGGCCCAGGAAAGGGACACAATAGAAAAGAGAAGCAGATCCAGTTCTCATGCTGCACGGGGGTCCCTCTGTGTGTGTGTCCAAGCCTATGCTAGGGCACGGTCTCCTTTACAAAGAAAGCACAGGACATCTCAAAAGTCCCTGTGAGAGCCTGCTGGCCTGGGGCCTTAACTACACAGGACTTCACCGTGTTAGATAAGGCGGGCCTTTTTTTTCCCCTTTCTTTTCCTTATTCTTTTGAAGTTCTATATATAATGAAGGCATGTCAACCTAGGGTGACAACGAATTGTAGCACATTCTACGATGTTTGCATTTAACAAATTAACACTTCTTTTTTTTTTTTTTAGAAAAAATGCAATAAAATTATATTATTCAGAAGATAATTTATTAATAAGACTTGTATCAATGCATGGTGTCCTAAAAGCAGTGTGGTCCAATAACAGGAATCAGGTTTAAATTTATAGGATTATTTTTTTCAATCCTATCCATGTGTCTCTGTGGCAATATGTAGACAAATGACGAGTAGTCATTCAAAGATAACATCCAAAGTAAAAATTTTACCTCCTAAGTGAATGCCAGGATTGGGTCTAGTGGCCTCTTTGTCTCCCTGCTAGGCTCTGAAAATATATTTCAGGTACATGCACCTCTAAAACATTTTAATTGTTGATAAAGCCGTGGGAGAAAAGGCACCATTCCCAATGATTTGGATCAAAACATGGCTGTAATAAGCAAACAAGACCCGGAAATATCGTCAGGTCCAGACAAGGTCCTACCGATTCTGAGAAGAGGGAGTGGATGGGTAAAATGAGCAAAGGTGCTCTAGGACAATATAAATCCAGGGAAATCTTTTATAAACATTGTGTAAGCTGTGTTGCCCAATAGTAGGCATAGAGAGGATGGATTTCTCTGCTTATTTTTTTTTTTTTTTCAAAATGATATATAAATATACATGCATATATGTGTATTTGCTTACAATAATGTTATATATATATATATATATATATATATATATATATATATA
>JAKSZT010054030.1:21403376-21662080 GCA_026826555.1 Tolypeutes matacus
GCCCCCCCCCCCCCCGCTGTTGTTTTTTGCACTCGCTGTCTGCTCTCTGTGTGTTCTTCTGTATCTGCTTGTCTTTTCTTTAGGCAGCACTGGAAACTGATCCTGGGATCTTCTGGACTTGGAGAGGGGCGCTCAGTCTCCCATGCCGCCTCAGCTCCCTGGTCTGCTGTGTCTCTTATCGTCTCTCCTCTGTGTCCCTCTTTGTTGTGTCATCTTGCTGTGTCAACACTCCTGCGCGGACCAGCACTTTGCCTGGGCCAGCACTCCGCACAGGCCAGCTCTACGCTCAGGACAGCTCACCATGCTGCCTTTCCCCAGGAGACCCTGAGAATCGAACTCTGGACCTCCTATACGGTAGACGGGAGCCCAGCTGCTTGAGCCACATTCATTTCCCTCCACAGGAATTTTTAGATGTAAGATGTCTGGGATTCTTCTCTTACCTGATTCTGGGAGATAGATGAGGTATAATGGCCTAGTGGTTAAGAGCATGGGTTCTGGATTTTATATTGCCTGGATTTGAACCCAGTTTTAACTTTTACCACCTAAGTAAAATTTTATGCAAGTTATTTAACTCCTCTGGAACTCAATTTCCTCTCTTTGGAATGGTCACTATAATAGTAACTACCTCAAAGGGTTATTGTGAGGATGAAATAAAGTATTATGTCTAAAGCTCTTGCAATAGTGGTTGACTCATGGTGAACACCCAATAAATGCTATATATTACTAGTTGGGATGTGGTTGCAATTAACAGGACATCTGACTCCTGTTGACTTAGTTGACTCAAATGATAAAGGGAATTTATTGGTTCATTTAACTGAAAAGTTCAGAGGCAAAGTGTGATTCAAACATGCATTGATAAGGATTCTACTTATGCTTTTCTGCAATTCCCTAAGTTCTACCATCTTCTTCACAGAGGCTTCATTCCTCATGGCAGTAAGGCAGGTACCAAAATTCTTGGCCTCACAGCTACATAGCACACCACCTACAAGGAAGAGAATTTCCATGGAAGGCAGAGGAAGTTCTTGCCTAGAAGGGCCTAATAAATATCAACTGAAGTTTCCCTGGGAAAATTGGATCACATGCCTTATCTTGAACTAGTCACTATGGCCTTGATGATGTGATCTATTGATTAGCATAAGCTAGTCAGAAGTAATTCCTCACACTGGATATGGGGTCAACTTGCATTGAAGTATTTGGGTTTCATGGTGGAGGGATAGGCACCCAAACAGAAGTTGGGGCACTATTAACAAGAGGAAAGGAAATGGATACCAAAAATAGCAAAAGTACTCTATTGATGAATAAACTATAGAGAACTTTTCAACATCAACGATGCTATAAAAACATAGGTAGATAGAAATTTTGTCATCACCATTGCCTTCAGCAAACATTTATTTTGGTGAAATGGTTTATCTGATGCAATGTAATGGGTAGATTGATCCCTCGAAACTCTTGGCTTGAAATTTGTTTTCCACTCCAATAGCCCCCCATCATTAAGAAATAAATTACATTATTTTAAATTTTCTGTAATTTTCTGGTTGTTTTCACATGCAGTATGAATGAGAAGTGCTGTTCTCTTAAAAGCTTGGATTTTATTCTTAATTTTATAAAATAAAAGAATCTTCATCAATCAATAATATATTCTCTCATACAAAATAAAAAGCCATAAAAGTGAACAGTTTTTGTTTGTTTGTTTGTTTGTTTTTTGAGGTACCAGGGACCGGGGACTGAATTTGGGACGTCCCATGTGGGAAGCCAGTGCTCAACCACAGAGTCACATCGGCTCCCCTGAGTTGGCTCTTTCCTTTATTTGCTTGTTGTTTGTTTTTTTGTTTGTTTATTTTTAGGAGGCACCGGGAACTGAACCTGAGACCTCCCATGTGGGAAGCAGAAGCTCAACTGGGAAGTACATCCACTCTCAAAATTAAATAGGGTTAAAGTAGGAAGATGAAAAATTTTATGTGATTTTTTTTCTTGTAAATCTTATGTGACTTTGTCAACCTGCCTAGGATATTAAAATAGAACCATAATTTTATTATAGTGACAAAGGTTCATGAGACAGTGTTGAGCATCTTGTTTTTGGAAAATGTTCAGGCCGTTTCTTATTCTTGGCATTTTTGTTTTAATGAATGCACAGAAGACACCACTTTCATTGTAACCTTTTGTATAAAACACTGTTATTGACATCTGAGGATTAAGTTTTAATTGAAGTAAGATTTCAAATGGTCTATTATCTGTGATCCCTATATAATGATCACAAAGACAGCTTAGAATAGGCAGTGAAACAGATAAATATGTTGAAAAGACAGTTAACAGCTCCATTTAGCTCACCCACGCTTGCCAAACTTGACACACACAATTTATCCCAGACTGATGGAAAGGAAGCATAAAATATAGCCAGATTGTTATATTGTATGCCTCTCAGATGGCGTTTCCTTGGGCTGAAAATCAGGTATCTCATATGCCTAGACATGGTATTCAGATAGCTGTGGATGGGCTTTTTGCCCATACTCATCATATTTTTAATGCTTAAGTTTGGAACTTCACTGAGAGCAAGGTTAGTGGTGAGTCTCTCATCTATATGATGTCTTCCCTGAAATTGAGTGCTCATTTCTCTTTAGCACAAAGAGGGTGTGGAGAATCATAACATTGTGGCAGTATATCCATGACTCTAACTAAACCCAAACCAACTCCCAGGGGTGAATCCAACAAATATTTAACAAACAATAATAATTTGCTGCAGTGATTTTTAACAGTGGGAATTAAAATGTCTTGGGTTTGATGGACAAGTGACTCCCACCATGCTTTTAGTATCTAGAGTTTTAAAGTCTTTGTTGAACAGTTTTTTCCAGGTGAGCATGTCAAAGTGAATTTTACTCTGGGCTGATGAATTTGAATCTGTTTTCAGAAGTGTTTCAATAACTTGGGTTCCGATAGTCTATACATGAAACCAGGCCAAAGCTCACTTTGCAGCTTCATGTAGGAGCCAGACCCCAGCCACAGCTGTCCATGTTTATTAGAAATAACAGTCCCCTCCCTGGGCCCCATGTGTGTCCCCCTTTCTGACCCCATGTCTAGCCAGTCACTTCCCAGCTCAGAACTTCCTTAGTCTGGGCTAAACCAAATTCAAAATGTACAGAAAGGCTCTGCCAGCAAAAGGTTAGTGAAGGAAACCTCTTGTTGAGATGGACTGAAATGGAAATTCCTTCCAGCTTCCTCCAAACCCTGCCAAAGACCTCTTGTTTACACAGGACATTGGAGATACACCGTAGTTCAGAGAGTGTGCATGAGATCATAAGATGACTTTTTTTTTTTAGGAGGTATGGAGGGATTGAACCAAGGACCTCATACATGGGAAGCAGGCACTCAACCACTGAGCTACATCCACTTCCCAGTGAGAGTTGGGTTTTTTTTTTTGTTGCTGTTGTTGTTTGTTTGTTTGTTTTAGGAGGTACGGGGGATTGAACTCAGGACCTCATACATGGGAAGCAGGTGCTCAACCACTTGAGTTACATCTGCTCCCCCAACGTGACGACTCTTGACGCCACTGTGGGTTTCCATGGTATCATCCTGCCAGGCTAGGATGTTCGTGCTAAATACTCATCCCCTTCCTTCAACTTCTCCTCCGGTCCAAAGTTCTCACTTTTCTGCCTTTGCCTAGATGACTCAGGCTGGAGGTACTCTAATAAAAAAAAATAATTGGCATACAAAAGATAGCAGTGAAAGGTCTCTTTTGCTTTCCAAAGGATGGCATGGTGAAGAGGGCAGCAGAGATAAAGATGTTAGGAATAGACAGTCTACTACAGATAAGCCTTTAAAATTGTATGAGTAGCAGGTGACAAGGATCATTTCCAGAGAGGTTTAACTGTTTGGTGGGAAGGCTGGCCCCAGGACCAGGAAAAGCCACTCTGCTCATGGGTGGCAGAGATGCCTGTGCGGACAGAGAATGAAAAAAAAAATTCTTTTCTTTTTCTCTATTTACTTTCTTGGAGGAAGTTCATCCACGCTCTAACCCTATGGTCCTCATCATCTTGGAAAAACATTCCTCTGCCCGCCCCTGGGGCTGCACCACGCTCTCTGGGAACGGGAATCTGCTATCTGAGCTCTATATTGCTCTGTGCTGCCCCAGGGGAGCTCTCAAGGACTGTCGCGTTGACGTAGAAGAGTCTGTAAAGTGCACCCGAGAGTCAGGGCAGAGCAGAAAGGACAGGCTTCAACTCCATAAAAGGGATTTGGGGCAGATTTAAGGAAACATCAAGATTGCTAAGCACTGAGTGCTCTTCCTTCAGCCTGGGATCACTTTCCTCCTCCACTTGGAAAATGCTCCCACAGTCGTAGACTTATTATTATTCTATTATAGACTTATTATTATTCTAGCAATGGAAGAACTTTTATCATTGATATAAAGGCAGTGACTACCAGAGGTTCTAAGGCACGGGTTCTTAACTTTTTTTGTTCCACTGACCCCTTTGCCAGTCAGGTGAAAACCACAGACCCTTTATTAAGTCCACACTACACTGTGAATTATTTAATAAATCTATCACCCCTGCACTAACACTTCCCCACAAGAATAATGGTTTTTGAATTTCAATTCAAGCTCACAGACTTCTGGTTAAGAATCCCTGCTCTGAGGAGAGGGAGAGGTAAGAATAGGTGTAATATGGGGGCATTTTCGGGACATTAGAATTGTCCTGCATGACATTGCAATGATGGTTACAGGCTATTATATATTTTGTTGTAACCTACAAAATTGTGCAGGACAGAGTGTAAACTATAATGCAAACTATAGTCCATGATTAGTAGCAGTGCTTCAATATGTGTTCATCAATTGTAACAAATGTACCATACTAATGAAGGATGTTGTTAATGGGGGAAAGTGTGGGAGGGGGAGGGGGTGGGGCATATGGGAATCCCCTATATTTTTGATGTAACATTTATGTAATCTAAAGCTTCTTTAAAAAAAAAATTACAAAAATAAAAACAGCTCAAAAACCTACTTCTATGGGAGGCCCTTCCAGCTACTTGGTGGCAACTTTCTTGAGTCCAGCAATGATCTCCTCGTGTTGCACTCTTTACCTGCAGGCTTTCTCAAGCCAGACTGTGACCTTGTAAAGAACAGACATCCTGTCCCATTTGTCTTATCATAAAATGATAGTGTTGATAATATGACCATAAGACTGATGAAGCTTAAACATTTATCTAGCACTGACTGTGCTAGCCAGTGTTTTAAATGGGTCTACATATATTCATTCATTAATCCCCACAACCACCCTATGAGACAGGTTCCATGATTCCACTCACTTTGCAAATGATGTGGCTGAGGTCTGACATGGTTAACTAGCCCATTGAAGGCTAAATAACATGGCTTCAAAGCTTGTGAGCGTGGGCCTGCTGACATACAAAATCAGCAGTCCAGCTCTGTTTTCTCTACTGCCCAAGCACATAGTAGGTAGTTGACAAATGATTTTTTAGAGAATGAATGAATGAGTGAAGGAATGAAGGAAGGAACAAAGGAATAAACTGGGAAACAAACCTGAAACAAATGTAACCAAAGTATAGTTTAGATAATTTTTTTGTCCAGGAAGTATAGTCACATAGTTCTAGAGACCATTCTTTGTCTTCAAACTCTTGGTCTGATAAAAGATATCTTTTTGTTATGGAATTTATTAATATGAACAATCTTAGAGAAATGTATATATAGTTATATCCAACATATCAGCATATATATGTATAAATTTGGAACATAAGGCTGCAATTAGTATTAAATCAAATGACCATAAATGTAAAAGTTATCTAAATCAATCACCAATCCTGGGTTTGCAGCCCTTCTACAAAATACTCATTAATAATGATTATCCAGCCTTAGATTGAACTCCTCCATGGATGGGAAACTCACTACCTTTCAGGGCAACCCATTCCTCTTAAAACAGCTTTATTGTTAGAGCTTCTTCCTTTCACTGAGCTACAGTGAAACTATCTCTAAGTTACACTGTTAACTTGTTGGGGGGGTGTCATCCCTTTGATTCTACTAGGAGGCAAGGGTCAGGGCCAGAAAACCCTGTTGACACCTTTTCCTCTCTATATTTACAAATTATTACATATTCATCCCTTTGTCATAGAGGAATAAATCATTTAGAGTTTACTCATCATATCTACATGTTATTGCTTAATATTTGTGTATTTTCTCCAGTTTTGAGGATCTAGGAAAGAGAAGGATGAAGCTTCTAAGTAAAAAGCACACATAAAAATAGAATCTGTAAGTCACTTAGAATAGTGCTTCTCAAAATTTAAATTTGATGTGCACACACCAAATCTGTGGGAGATCATGCTAAAATGTAGATTATGATCCAGTACTTGCGGTATAGGGCTCAAGATTTCATATTTTTTAATGAAATTTTAATGAAATGGCCAGTTCATGGCCAACCCAGCTGGCCCAGGGAACACACTCTGAGCAACAAAGACTTAAAAGTTCAGAAGGTGTGAGACTGTTCATTTACAGTAATTCTCCTGTCCTTGGTATTTCCAAATAAACTAGTACCCCTGCTTATTTAAGAATTCTAGTTTATCCACTTACCTGACAGTGGGATGTCTCAAACATTAATAGGTATAAAGAATTATGTGGGGAATTCTTTAAAATGTCATATCCTAGCCCTCTCCTGAGATTCTGAATCGGTAGATCTAGACTAGGGCCCAGGAAGCTGAATTTTTAAAGTGTTCTCCAGGATGTGATTTTTGATGTAGATGCCCTTTGGTTCAGGCTCTGGGAAACACTGCCTGGATGAGCAAGTTAAGTAGTCTTCTATATTGCTCACCATACTTCTTTAAAAATAATATAGAATTACCGAGATAATGCATAGTATGCCCTTCACTCTGTACCTAACCCAGAGCAAGCAGCTCATTATATGTGAGTTAATAATAATGATGATGATGGTGACAAAACAGATTTATGGTACTACACTGCAGCAGGGTGGATCTAGAGCAAAGTCAAAATGCATTCTTAAGTATAAAATAGCCCAAAGGTGTTCATTTGAGTTTTACTATAAATCCTTTCAACTTAAAAAAAAAAAAAAGGAAATACATTAAGTGAAACAAACTAAACAAAAGGTACTACATATGGCTTGACTCTACCTATACAAAATATAAATACAAATAAATTAGAGAGATGGAAACAGAATAGCAGCTATGTATGACAGGAAAGGATAGAGAGATTGAGAGGTGATTATTAAGGGGTAGAGTTTTTTTTGTTTGTCTATTATTACTATTATTGGAATAATGAAAATGCTCAAAAAATGATTGAAGTGATGAAGGCACAACTATGTGATTATACCAAATACACTCGATTGTACACTTTGGGTGACCTATATATGCTTTATGACTATGTATCAATAAAATTGATTTAAAAAGAAAAAAAATAATAATATAACTGTTTTTGTTTTTAACTAAAGAAACTTTAGGTTTACAGAAAAATCAGATAGAAAATACAGAGTTCCCATATACCCTCTCCATTATTAACACTTTGCATTAGTGTGGTACCTTTGTTACAATTGAGGAAAGAACATTATAATTGTACTATTAACGATAGTCTATAGTTTAAATTTGGGTGTATTATTTTTTCCCATATACCACCCTATTATGAACATCTTGTGTTAGTGTGGTACATTTGTTATAATCCATGAAAGAACATTTTTATAATTGTACTATCAACTATAGTCCATCATTTACAAGGTTCATTGTGTTGTACAGTCCTATGTTTTTTGCCATTAATTTTTATTCCAGTTATATGTATATAACCTAAACTTTCTCCCTTTTAACCACATTCACTTATATAAATCAGGTGGTTAATTAAGTTCACGATGCTGTGCTACCATCACCACCATCCATTTTCAAAACTTTACAATCAACCCAAATAGAAATTCTGTGCAATTTAAGCATTAATTCCCCGCCCCCTACCCCCAACCCGGTCCCTGGTAATCCTTGTTCTGACTCTATGAGTTTGCTTAGTCTAATCGTCTCAAGTCAGTGAGATCATACAACATCTGTCCTTTTGTGTCTGGCTTATTTCTCTCAACATAATGTCTTCACGGTTCATCCATCTTGTCACAAGAATCAGAGCTTCATTCCTTTTCAATTCTGAATAATATTCCATTGTAAGTATATACCGCATTTTGTTTATCCAATTCATCTGTTGATGAGTGTAGCAGTTTGATATTGTTTATGAATTCCAAAAATAGATATTGGATTATGTCTGTGAACTGGTTTGTTCCTCTGGGCATATTAAATTATATTGGATTCAGAGGTTTCACTTTTACTTGATTAAATAACAATTAAGGGTTTGATTGGGCCATGTCAGGAGGATGTTCCATCCCTGCCCCCTTGGTGGGTGGGGACTCACAGAGAAACTGCAGAGAAGGGAGGTTGGGGTTTTGATCCTGTAGCCTGGAAAGTAAACACATAGAGAAACAGATATGTGAGGAAGGAAAGAAGGCTCAATGAAACACAGCAAAGGCCCCGGGAAGAAAGACCAGCTGTTTGCCTGATAGTCTACAGCTGGCCTTGTGGAGAGAGCAGAGCAGCTGAGCACGGAAAGATATGAGCCCCGGGAAGAGAGGAACCCTGGAATCCTGAACCCTTGCAGCCATCTTGCTCCAACACATGGCAATAGACTTTGGTGAGGGAAGTAACTTATGCTTTTTGGCCTGGTAAATGTAAGCTTCTACCCCAAATACCCTTTATAAAAACCAACAGATTTCTAGTATTTTGCATCAGCACCCCTTTAGCTGAATAATTTACAATGGGTATACTTGGGTTTCTTCCATCTTTCGGCAATTGTGAATAATGCCACTATGAACATCAGTGTGCAAATATCTGTTGTAGTCCCTTCCTGCAAATCTATTGGGTTTATACCTAGTAGTGGGATTGCCAGGTCACATAGTAGTTATATAATTAGCTTTCTGAGCTGCCAAAACTGTCTTCCACAATGGCTGTGCCATTTTACATTCCCACCAACAAAGAATGAGTGTTCCTATTTCCTTACATTCTCTCCAACACTTATAATTTTCTTTTTTTTAATAGTAGCCATTTTAGTGGATGTGAAATGGAATCTTACTGTGGTTTTTATTTGTATTTCCTGAATAGTTAATGATGTTTAACATCTTTTCATGAGTTTTTTCAGCCATTTGTATATCCTCTTTGGAGAAATATTATTCAAGTCTTGTCCATTTTAAAAATTGGCTTGTTTGTCTTTTTACTGTGGAATTGTAGAATTTCTTTATATATTCTGGGTATTAAACCCTTACTGGATATGTAGTTTCCAAATATTTCCTCCCATTGAGTAGGCTGACTTTTCACTTTCTTGATAAAGTCCTTTATGCACAAAGGTGTTTAATTTTGATGAAGTTCCATTTATCTAATTTTCTTTTGTTGCTTGTGCTTTGGATATAAAGTCTAAGAAGCCATTGCCTAATACAAGATCATGAAGAGGATTCCCTACATTTTCTTCCAGGAGTTTTATAGTCCTGGTTCTTATATTAAGTCTTTGATACATTTTGAGATAATTTTTGTATATTGTGTGAGATAGGGGTCCTCCTTCATTCTTACACATACGAATATCCAGTTCTCCTAGCCCTGTTTGTTGAAGAGATTATTCATTTCCAATTGAGTGGACTTGGTAGCCTTGTCAAAATCACTTGGCCATAGTTGTGAGGGTCTATTTCTGAATTCTAAATTTGATTCCATTGGTCTATATATTTATCCTTGTGCCAGTACCATGCTGTTTTTTTTTCCAAAACACAGTGCAAATTTATTGACTCCAATCATTGCAATCAACCATGCTGTTTTTTTTTTTTTTTTTTTTTTTTTTTTTTTTTTTTTTTTTTTAAAGATTTTATTTATTTATTCATTTATCCCCCCCTTGCTGCTTGTGCTCGCTGGGTCAGCTAACCACGCCGTGTGGGCGGGCTTGCCTTCACTAGGTGGCCCCGGGAACCAAACCCGGGGCCTCCCATATGGTAAACGGGAGCCCTACTGATTGAGCCACAGCCGCTTCCCAACCATGCTGTTTGATCACTGTAGCACTGTATTAAGTTTTAAAGTCAGGAAGTGGGAGTCCTCCACCTTTGTCCTTTTTTTTCAAGATGTTTTTGGCTATTTGGGGCACATTACTCTACCAAATAAATTTGATGATTGGCTTTTCCATTTCTGCAGAGGCAGCTGTTGGAATTTTGATTGGGATTGCACTGAATCTATATATCATTTTGGGTAGAATTGACATCTTAACAATATTTAGTCTTCCAATACGTGAACTAAAAATATCCTTCCATTTATTTAGATCTTCTTTGATTTATTTTTAACAAAGTTTTGTAGTCTTCCATGTATAAGTCCTTTATATCTTTTGTTAAATTTATTCCTAGATATTTGATTCTTTTAGTTGCTATTGTAAATGAAAATTTTTTTTCTTGATTTCCTCCTCAATGCCCATTACTAGAGTGTATAGAAACACTACTGATTTTTGTATGTTAAGATTGTATCCCACCATATAGCTGAATTCATTTATTAGCTCTAGTAGCTTTGTTGTAGATTTTTTGGGGACTTTCTATATATAGGATCATGTCATCTCTAA
This sequence comes from Tolypeutes matacus, assembly GCA_026826555.1. Classification (NCBI taxonomy): domain Eukaryota; kingdom Metazoa; phylum Chordata; class Mammalia; order Cingulata; family Chlamyphoridae; genus Tolypeutes; species Tolypeutes matacus. The sequence continues at coordinate 21,413,992 of JAKSZT010054030.1, forward strand.
ACAGTGAAAATTTTACTTCTTCCTTTCTAATCTGGATGTCTATTGTTTCTTTTTCTTGCCTGATTGCTCTGGCTAGAACTTCCAGTACAATGTTGAAGAACAGTGGTGACAACAGGCATTCTTGTCTTGTTCCAGATCTTAGAAGGAAAACTTTCAGTCTTTCACTATTAAGTATGATGTTAGCCGTGGGTTATTCATATATGCCCTTAACACGGTAAGGAAGTTTCCTTCTATTCCTACTTTTCTAAGGTTTTTTTTTTTTTTTTTTTTTTTTTTTTAAATCAAGAAAGGATGCTGTATTTTATCAAACACCTGTTCAACTGAGATAATTATGTGTGTGTTTTTTCCTTTGTATTGTTAATGTGGTATTACATTAATTAATTTTCTTATGTTGATCCACCCTTGCATACTTGGGATAAATCCTAGTTCATCATGGTGTATAATTCTTTTAATGTGTCATTGGATTTGATTTGAAAGCATTCTGTTGAGGACATTGCATCAATATTCATAAGAGAAATTGGTCTGCAATTTTCCTTCCTTGTGATATTATTATCCGGCTTTGGTATTAGGGTGATGTTGGCTGCATACAATAAGTTAGGTAGTGTTCCTCCACTTAAATTTTTTGGAAGAGTTTGAGCAGGATTGGTATTAATTCTTCCTGGAATATATGATAGAATTCACCTGTGAAGTCTTCTTGTCCTGGGCTTTTCTTTGTTGGGAAGTTTTTGATGACTGTTTTTTTATCTCTTTACTTGAATTGGTCTGTTGAGATCTATTTCTTCTAGAGTCAGTGTAGATTGTTTATGTGTTTCTAGGAATTTGTTCATTTCATCTAGGTTGTCTAATTTACGGGCATACAGTTGTCCCATTATGATCCTTTTTATTTCTGTGGGGCCAGTAGTAATGTCCTCCCTCTCATTTCTAAATTTATTTGCATCTTCTCTCTTTTTTCTTTGTCAATCTAGCTAAAGGCTGGTAAATTTTACTGATCTTTTCACAGAATCAACTTTTGGGTTTGTTAATGTTCTCTATTGCTTTTTTTCCTTCTCTATTTCACTTATTTCTGCTCTAACCTTTGTTATTTCTTTCCTTCTGCTTGCTTTGGGTTTAGTTTGCTGTTCTTTTCCTAGTTCCTCTAGGTTCATAGTTAGGTCTTGGATTTTAGCTCTTTCTTGTTTTAAATGTAAGCATATAGGACTATAAATTTCTCTCTCAGCACTGCCTTCAGTGCATCCTGTAACTTTTGATGCATTGTGTTCTGCTTTTTATTCATTTCAATATATTTACTGATTTCCATTGTAATTTACTCTTTGATGCATTGATTAAGAGTATGTTATTTAACGTTCATATATTTATGAAATTTCCAGTTCTCTGCCTGTTATTGGTTTCCACCTTCATTCCATTGTGTCCACAGAAGTTGTTTTGCATAATTTCAAACTTTTAAAATTTATTAAGACTTGTTTTATGATAAACAATAAGTGGTCTATATTGGTGAATGATTTACGTGCACTTGAGAAGCATGTATATCCTGTTGTTTGGAGGTGCAATGTTCTGTATATGTCTGTTAGGTCTAGTATTGATCATATTATTCAAGTTCTCTGTTTCCTTATTGATCTTTGGTCTAGATGTTCCATCTATTGATGAGAGTAGTGCATTGAAGCCTTCTACAATTATTGTAGAAGTATCTATTTCTCCCTTCAGTTTTGCTGGTGTTTTCTTCATGTATTTTGGGGCACCATGGTTAGGTGCATTTATATTTATGATTGATATTTCTTCTTGGTGCATTGTCCCTTTTATTAATTTATAATGTCCTATTTTGTCTCTTATAACAGTTTTTGTCTTAAAAAAATTATTTTTGTCTGAGATTAGTATAGTTACTAGCTCTCCTTTGGTTACTATTTGCATGGATTATCTTTTTACATCTTTTCACTTTCAAACTATATGTCTAAGGTGAGTCTCTTGTAAAAACATGTAGTTGGATCATGCTTTTTATCCATTCTGCCAGTCTGTGTCTTTCGATTGGGGAGGTTAATCCATTAATGTTCAATATTATTACTGTAAAGAGCGTATTTGCTTCAGCTATTTTGTCATTTTTTTTTTTTTTTTAAAAGATACTTAGATTACATAAATGTTACACACAAAAATATAGGGAGTCCCATACACCCCACCTCCCACACCTCCCACAACCTCCCACATAAACATCCTTCATTAGTGTGGCACATTAATTGCAACTGATAAACACATCCTGGGGCTTTGCCATTAAGCATGGATCATAGTTCACGTTGTAGACCACATGCTCTCCCACACAGTTCTGCATGTTATGTGATGATATAAAATGGCCTATATCTGTTGTTGCACTGTCACTCAGGACAATTCCCAAGTCCTGAAAAAGCCCCAGTATTACAACTGCTTTTCCTTCTCCCTGCCCCAGAGCCTCCAGTAGCCACTGGCTCCACATCAGTGTTGTAATTTCTTCCAATGCTCATTTGGTTTTTATATGTCATATTATTTCTGTCTTTCTTTTCCTTTACTGCAGCCTTTTTTTCTGTATAGTTGATCTTTTGTGATTTATCTGACTGATCCTTTTCTAATTTCTGTTCCTGTATATTTTAAAAATACTTCTTTGTGACTTCCCTGGGGTTTGTATTAATATTATACAACCTATGTCTATAAACAACTAATTTGAAAAGATACCAACTGAGCTTCAATTGCATATACATTCTCTGTTTCCATTCTTTTGTGTTGTTTTTGTGCCACGTTACCTCTTTATATTTTACGTGTCCATTATCAGAAAATATGACTTTTTTTTTTTCTCATTTGTATTCTGACTGTTATAGGAATTAATGAGTAGAGTTGTATATTGAGGATACAATTTTAATGAGTTTTGCATTTACCCTTTTTGTTACCTTTACTGAAGATCTTCACTTCTTCACACTACTCCAAGCCACTCTTTCCTGTCTTCCTTTCAACCTGCAGAACTCCCTTTAATAATTCATGTAGGGCAGATCTCTTGTTGATGAAATCTCTCAGTTTCTGTGTATCTGCAAATATTTTAAACTCTCCCTCATTTTTGAAAGATAGTTTTGCTCGATAAGGCATTTGGGGCTGGCAGTTTTTTCTCTTTCAGTACCTTAAATATATTATATCACTGCTTCTCATCACCATGGTTTCTGATGAGAAATTGGCACTTAGTCTTATTGAGGATCCCTTGTATGTGAAGAATTGCTTTTTCTCTTGTTGCTTTCAGAATTCTCTCTTTATATTTGACATTTGACATTCTGATTAGTATGTGTCTCAGAGAAGGTCTATTAAGGTTTATTTTGTTTGGAGCACATTGTGCTTCTTGGATGCATATGTTTATGTATTTCTTAAAGTAGTTGGGAAATTTTTGGCCATTATTTCCTCATATATTCTTTTTGCGCCCTTTCCCTTCTCTTCTTCTATTGGGACAACCACCATGCATATGTTTGTATGCTACATGCTTTCACTCAAGTGCTTGAGACGCTGCTAACTTTTTTTCTTCTTTTGTCTATCTGTTCTTCTGACTGTGTGATTTTGATTGTCCAGTCTTCTAGTCCACTGAATCTTTATTCTGCCTCTTCAAATCTGCTGTTGTATGCCTCTAGTGTATTTTAAATTTCTATTATTATGTCTTTCATTCTCATAATTTCTGTTATGTTTCTTTTTATGTTTTCTTGTTCTTTATTTTCACACATTTAATATTCTTTATCTGTATATTCACCATTAGTTTATTTCTATCCATATTTTTCCTAATCTGCTTGAATTGATTTAGGAGATTTGTTTGAACTTCTTTGATTAGTTGTTCCAAATTTTGTCTCTTCTGAAGCTTTAATTTGTTCCCTTGACTTAGCCATGTCTTCCAGTAATTTTCTGCTGATATCTTGGTACCTGATTATGTTGATGTGTTAACTCTGAAGATCAGTTTCTCCCTCTTGCCTAGGGTTTACTGTTGATTGGCTTTGTGTTAGGGCTCTTCTTTGATGCTTGGTACAACTTATTCTGGAACTTTGGTGTAGTCCATGTTTAACTGCTCCGGTTTTCTCAAGTTTTCTGTACCTGATTCATGTCCTGGATAATGTTACAATTTTTAAGGTTGCTCTTCTATGTGTAATCACTTCACCTCCAGGAAAAAGTTTCCTTTCCTCTCTTCCTTCTCCAGGAATCTTGATATGTTCTGTTAGTTTTTGTACAGAAATTCCTCTCCAGTTCCTTTGATTTGTTTAAATTCTCTCCCTTACTTAGTGCCACGTTTCCTTATACTTTTCAGTTCTGGGACCCGTCTTGTCTTACGGCAGTTCTGTTTCCCCCATAATTTTTTCCATAAGACTCTTATGCCTCCACTTTCTTCCCCATTAGGGTATCCCACCCTGGGGGGGGCCAGATGTAGTCAATCCAGAAAGGTCCATTTTGTGTTTAGGTGGTCCAAAAAGGACTGGATTGAGTGTGTGCGGCTTTTGAGAACAGTTCTACCACCATCTCTCATTTCCCTGGGGGCACTTTTGTATGTGGCACTCATTAGTTAATTGTGTTCTGTCTTGAGTCTCTGTGAAGTTGGGTCCCATGCCTGGATATGTGTGAAGTTTTAACTCATTTCTGTCAGTGGCTCTGTAGTCTGCATCCACGGCAGGAGGAGCCCAGGCAATTCTGCCTATGTGTGATTTTTAAGCTGTGTGGGACTGACTGAGGGGGAAGAGTCCAGACTGGCGGGTCTGTGATATTAAATCTCTTACCTGATTGTGGTGTTTCTTTTACTTTTTCTTCAATTCAGCATTTGTAGAATCCTTCTCCCGTCTCTATCATACTCCAGAGTTCTAAACAAGTGGGATTTGTCCTTTTATTAGTTGATTCTGAGGGAAGACTTTCCCAGGGGATGTCTTATGTTGCCATGTTGATGACATCACTCCCTGGTCACCATTCTTAATCATCAGACACTGAAGGAGGATAACTAAATGGTGAGTGTGTTTTGTAGAGGTTGGTAATGAAAGCCTGGAGCCACACCATTGACTACTTTCTGACAGCCACAAGGATGTACCAAAGAATGCCTCCATGACTCAAGAGTACAGTCCATGTGCTTTTTTCACAAAGACACTTCAATAAATAATAATATAGAGAGAGCAAATGATGCAGTGGACATATGGATACTATTTATTATTGAATTAGCCAGGCCAGGTGCCATTTATGTGTGTTCTGCTTCTCAACAAATGGCATCTTCATAAAATGAAATGATGCTAGAAGGTGGATGCCAGAGTAGTAGCTCCCGTGTTTTAATCTGGATGGTTAGAAAATTATCCAACTCCCATTAGTCCTAGAAGAAACTTATTCACATCTGAAAAGAGACTATAAACTCACAGCTCTATTTTCCCAGTCCTTTTGCTTCTCTGAAGATGTTCAAGGAATAAGTGAGGTTAGCATTCTTACTAAACCCCATGAATAGACTGTCCAGGAGTTACCAGTAAGGAGTGGGAGGAATTGGCAGAGAATGATTGTGGAGAGATGAGCTTTCTGCATAATGAAGCTGAAATCAAGGGAACTTCCCAGTTGATTTTGTGAGCTGCTGGAGGTGGGCAATGGATTTATCATGAATATTTCTTAGGAAGCCAATAATAAAATTTGCTTCCCTCCAAAGCAGGCAAAATGTCACCAAGATCAAGCATATACTAGGTAAGGGAAATGGGTAGAATGTAAATCTTCTTACCTTGTACCATGTATGCATCACCAGAGCTCTTGGCTCCTTCACAAATGCTCTTGTAATTATTCCTAATTGACTCAGTTGTGTTGAAAGCTGGCTAAGGTTGAGGTGAGATGATGAAATGAAATTTATGCTGCCTACTGGAAAATCATTGAGGAAACACAAATTTTAAATGTGGGTTCGGTGTGTGGGCATCTTGGGGCTGACTATGTGTTGGAACAAAGAGGTTATTGCTATCAGGGTATCTGGCAATGTTCCAGTAATATTTGAAACTACAATTACCAGGAAAATTATTGCAAAATGCAGATGGGCAGGCGGGACTCTTTGGTCAATGATATGCAGATCCACACATCCGCAGAGTTTGTAGTCTCTCCACTTCCAAGTCCTTACAGACGAGACAGGCTGATTGGATATGGTGATAGGGGATCAAAGGGGCTTTTGGACAGCCATCCTCTGACCTTTCCAAAGCAGACAAACATTTAACTCTGCATAAAGACATAACAACATTCGGTGATGTGGAGACTTTTATAACAAGACACAGATGTAAACAACCAAAAACTCAACCAACTTTGCCCCTCTTGATTTGTGGCCATGGCTTCATCCCCTTTTTTCAAGCTAACTAATATTTCTTGATCTTATGATAATTGGTAGGCTTCTAAAGAGAGGATTTCCAAATCATCAACATTTTGGAACTATATAGTCCAACCACTGTAGTTAATATTGCTAACAGCTGAGTTTAAGTGGCTTCTTTGACTATCACATACTGTTAGTTGGTTACAGAATCAGGGAGTTGGGAAAAAGATTCTAGACTAGCACCTTCTACATTACCCGTTGCCTTGCTCATTATCTAAGTACAGAAATGTGCAGTATTTGTCTTACACTGGTTATTTAACCTTAGTGTGGATACATGTACTTGGGTGATATTCCAAATTTGTACCTTCTATATCCTTAGTCCCTAGCCTGGAAGGGAGTGGACAGTCAGAAAATACAAGCTTTGCTGAATGAATGAGTCTTGTATATCAGTTATCTTGTCAGATTTCCCATGGATTTTTACTCCATTGTATTCTGTTTTAATATAAACGGCTACTCTTTCATTTGCATTTCTGTTTTTAACACATTAATGGCACCATCATGATGACTCATTCTTAACGCCAAGAGAGTCTTCCCTCAAAGCCATTCATAATCAGTTTTATGTTCCAAGGGTCAGCTTCTCAGTAGGCCCAGTTACAAATAGCTAATAATACCTCATGGGGCAGTATTTATGGAAAGACATTAAATTCCAATTTTCTCTAAAAGGAGTCTCCAGGCTTTATCACTCTTATCCAGGTTATTCCAGTTTGTGCTGGATTGAACTGGAAAACTTTTTAGCTGCCCGGATAATTCTCTCTGGCTTCCTATTGGCTCAGGTCATGGGATGTGCTGCTTAAATTGCACAAAATAAAACTTCATGGAGAGTGAGTGCCATCGAGGAGAGTGGGCACACCTCCTTTCACCCATTAGCCTGTGAGCTCCTCTGTTTGTAAGGTGTTTTTAGAGTGTGTGTGTGGGGGGCGGGTATTGAAGTGAAAAGGAAGGGACCTGAGCTTATTTTTTATTAGCATTTGCTAATGCTGTCTTGGCCTGATTTTCATGATTGTTGAAAAGTATTTCTCAGCCAGAAACCATCTTTTACCAATAAGATGATGCCTTTTATCCACTCTTAGTCAGATGTACGACCGGAATAAGTCATTGTGATCTTCTGTGACGCTGATTGGAAAACCCAACAACGATAGCAACAGACAACAAAAACTGTACAATCTCTACGATATCAAGAAAAAGAATCCAAGAGTTAGATTTGAAACGCTGAAAATATTTTAAATCAAACAATTCAGAATCTGTATGTACAAGTAATATATTGTATGAATATAAGTGTGTCTGCATTTCTGAAAATATATGCCCATCTCTAGGTGACATCACATCAGTTTTCACTTATCTGACAACCACCGAGGGCTCTTATAATATCCCAAAGGTTTTGATATAGAAGCAGAGTGTAGAAAGGAAGGAATATATGGCGGGGATCCCAGGAAGGTATGATGTGGTGTGGCTCGGTATGCAGGGGATCTACGGCCTAAAGAAACTGGAGAGCTGTTTCTACTCAGTTCCTTAAAGTCTTTTCTCTGAGTCATCTAATGGGGTTCTTAGTCCAAAGAGAATGGCCTTTATGCTCACCTAGCTTTGCCTTGAAAATGTCAATATAAGGAGTTCCCAGATGGCCAGGGTTTGGGGCCTTCTTTTCAGTTGTCATACTTTCTTTTGATGCTAAGCCTGATAAAAGAAACAATAAAAGAACTCTGGGCTCTTAAGTAGGCTAACATATTCAGGTTAGGACAAGCAGTTTGTGAAATACACCCCCCGCCCTCCGAAGCGCCATCTCCACCCTTAGCAGAGGCCTCGGGACTGCTTCAGGTGCACGGCTTTGGCTTACTTCTTTTCTGGTCTTGATTCCTTCTTTGCCCGGAGAGGATGTATGAAGCAATTGTTTTCCACCTGTCATGATGAGCCGGTACCCTAGACAGCCTTTCCTGACCTGGCTCCACCCACTCTGAGAAAGGGTTTAACCCAAGAAAATTCTGTGAAGAGGCCCCAAAGGAGTTCTGAAAACCACCCCAGAAAGAAGGGATTCTAACCTATTGATGGAAGACTTCACGAAAATAATGTGACATAGGAGAATCACTCCCTCCTCTGTCTTGATGCAGGGCTTAGATATACTTAATGCTTTTGCTTAATAAAATATATTCCCAACACCTCCTCTATCTCCCTCAACCCCAAGCACACACACTTATTTCTCTCTTTACACACACCACCACCACTGCCACAACCAGTGACATGCAGCCTAATCAAATAGATCCCAACTCTAATCTTGTGCCGCTGGACGTTGCATGGCCTCAGACATGTTATTTAACTTTGTATGACTTGGTTTCCTCATTTGATAAGAAGAAATACTAATAGCTCCCTCATATGAGAGATTGGTTGGGGATTAAGAGAGGAGAACAAGGTTTATGACATAGAATCTTGCCCAATGCCTGGTATTTGGTAAATGTCAGTTTGCCTTCCCCTCACCCCCTATCTTTATCTCTCCTTGAGCAAATCCTATACACTCTTCTCCTAACCTCTCGCTTTCTGAATCCTTCACGTGCATAAACCATCCCTCTTTCCTTCATATTTGAAAGGATTTTCCATCTTGTATTTTAATAATCCCTCTACACCCACTCAATTGTCTGCTCCGTACCTGACAGCTAAACTCTCAGGAAGTTTTCCTCTTTTCTCACGTTACTCTCGCCAGCTTCACTTTAAAAACACCTGGATGAAAATGGTGTTTAGCTGGAAGTGCTTCCCTCAGCAAGACGGCTTTCCCTCCAGATCTCTGAGCAGTCATCTAAACGTAGTCTTCACAGATTAAAATTGAGTGCCACAAAGGGTCTTTCCCGGTAACAGCTCAGCTGCTTTCTTCGTTGGGGTCCAGGGTCCCTGCTCCCTGCATGAAGATCCTTTTGACTTCAACAAATTGGAATAGCACCTATTTCAAATATATTATTTGATGAAAGCAGATGTCAGCAGATACTGCCTATGTAATTGATATTTGATTTATTCAAGATTTATGCATGCTGTGCCTTAGATTTATTAATGATAATCCCCAGCTCTTGTGTTTAATATAGTGGAACCAAAACATAATTTGCTGGGATCAGTCAGAAATGCATCAAAGTGATTAACTCTACATGCAAACCATTATCCAGTGACATCCCTACTGTGCACAGTGCAAAAGGAGGCAATAAGACAGTAATTGGCTTCACTTATGCAAGTTAGATATTTTCCATGATTGCTAGTAAAATTTAGTTCCTTTTATCTCTGATTCTGCATCTCCATATCCCTCATTGCCCTTTGATGCTCCTTTTTCTGACAGAATTTGCCTGAAACCAGCTCATGCACACACACACAAACTGCTTTCTATCCTGGCAATTATGTGTTAAAGAAGCAGACAAATATTACAGACAGGGATGGAACTGTCCTTCCCAGGAGACTCCCTGGTGGGATACTGCCTTTGGATGTTTATGAGGGGCCACCTTTCTCTTGCCAGGGGACAGAGGTCACACGTGGACCCGAAAATGGAAATCATATCCCAGCATCATGTTTTGTCCATAGCTATCACCTATTTCAAAACCTAGACAGGCTGAAAAACCAATGCCATCTTGAAGTAGGTCTTTGGAGCTATTCAGACAATCACTAAGATATTTTTTGCCTTGTTTGTTTGTTGTCGTTTATAGCTAATTGACACAATTGAATGGACAGCCTTTTATGATAAGACCACGTCCTTCCCACTTATTTTTTCTTTGGTTTTTAAATATCTTTTCTATTATGAATTGATGATAGTAGATGTGAGAAGTTTTTGTTTTAAAAACTTGAAAGTAAAAATAACATGCATGTGGCAAAATACCCAAAGTCTACAAAAATGTGTGAAATGAAAAATGGAAATCTCCCTTCTCTGTTCTGTTTTCTGTCTCCAGTCCCTCTCCCCAAAGATAATCTTTGCAATAGTTACAGGTGCAGCCTTGCAGAAAAATGTAAAGAGTATGCCTACTATATCCATGCCATGTGCTTTTCGTTTGATGCTTTCGTTTAGACGTGTTTCCCAGTTAGCACAGGGAGAGCCGCCTGATTGTTTTTCATTGCTATCTACACTCATTTTTAATTGTTTAAAATGCTGCCGGACCTGGCAATGTTTACAATAAGCTCTGTACTTGTAAATCATGTAAAACTTCTTACTTCCAACCTGGGAATTTGGGGCCACAATTTAGGATAAAGTAACATCTTGTGAGGTTTACAGCAAGGTGGAAATATACACAGTATCCCACGTTTTATAGGGAAACCTGCACATATGGTCCTTGATTTTGGTTCCCTGGAACGTGCCGTCTGTCTTGGGGGCCTCTGGTGGGACATGTAAGGATGTCAGCATGATAGCTTGATGGCAATGGGATTTCTGATTCCTGCACCTATGGCCAGGTTTATATTGGGGTTGTAGTGGAATCAGCAGTACATGTGTAAATGTTCCCTACACCATCCACCTCACTGAGCTTACATGACCCCAGATTAATTTAAAATGAAGTCCCCAAGATGCTTTTTGGATTTCTTCATGAAGCACCACCAAATCTTCTGTCTCAGTTTCTCTTTTCTTCCCCATACTGTAATAGGAATATCTTGAGACTCTGCAGGGACAGCTCACAAGGAGCATTCTTTTGCATCTTTAATGCCATTAGGACATTGCCCCGAGAGTCAAACATATGCTTTGACATTCTCTAGCTCATCTTTTTCAGGCCTGGTGTTCCTCACAGGCTCAGCCTGTCAATAAACAGCCCGGCCTTGCCATTAAGAACACTCTCGACTCAGCAAACCCTCAGCGCTCCTGAGCCGCGGACACCACCATTCACTCTCTGCGCTCGTTTCTCTTTCGCTGCTACAGAAGCTATTCCTGCCTCAGCAATCCAAGTGATCTATTTTTCCTGTCCTAAAAGTTAATTGATTCCTCCTTCTGAGCACCGTGGAATATGAAGAGCTATGTCTTTGCTCTGCAGCAGTCTATCAGGCTAGGTCCAGTGGACTCACTTGGAAAGGCTGCCACACTTTGGCACAGCCCTAAGACCCTGGGACCGAAGGCTGAAAGAAATTAGGACAGGGCTAAGAGATGCCTGTCTGAAGGAGTGATTTCAAAATGTAAAGCGTGGTTCCCAGTCCTTCCAGTGTAAATCTTCAGACTCCCAGGCAATAAGGAGACCATCACTGTTTCACAGAGGAAGGACAGAGGAGTCGGGGGTGGGGGAGTTTACAAACCCATAACCCTTACAGGGAGCTGATTCTTGAAGCAAGGCTAACCTGGGTGCAAATCCCAACTATAAACACTTTCTTTAGCTGAGAGGCCTTGGGAATAACTCTTAACCATTCTGGGCCTCAGTTTCTTCTTCCTGGTAAAAAAAAAATCTACTTTGGATGTTATGGAGAGAAGTAGGAAAATGTATATGAGGGCTAAGCCCACATTATTAAAATTGAACATCTTGCTAGCAGAGTGTTTGGCACAAATAACCAGTGAACGATGATACCAATAATAGTAACATTCCTTACTATTCAACAGGGTCCCAACATTTGGACCATTAAGAATTTTTATGAGAATTCAAGATACCTAAACTATGCTCTGGAGAACCTCTGAAGATTACCAACCCACCACCCTCTTGCTATCCACCACCACTGTCTTTAGGTTCGCTGTCCCCAAAACTCTTTTGTATACCTCTTGAACCAGTAGTATTAACAATCGCAAAGAGATTATTTTGCAGGCCTTATTGAGTGCAAGCCTACTGCCTGGAACTGAGGAGTAAAATAAGAAGGCAAAGCCTGGAGACCTTTAAGCAGTAAATGCTTAATTAACTTCAAAGTACCAGGGAAAGATTGGCTAAGAGTGCTTAAATGTTGAGAAAAGTCAGCTGCTGTTCCAGAAGTTAGTCTTTTCCTTCCAGCAGGTACTATTCATGCTCCAACTTTCTCGAGGGCTCGGCCATTGAAGTGGCAGATGCTGAGTTTGGGTCCCTTAGGCTTATGAAATCTCTTACTTCTAAGCCACTTTTAAGTGGAACGTAAGTTTGTAAATTTTGGACTGTCTGTGACATTCAATTGGATTTGCACAATGCCAGGGGCTATCAGGATGAAAAAACATTCAAGGTTCTTTGGGGTCACCAGGTCCTAGAAGATTACAGAAAGTTAGAGTCTGAAGAGATCTTAGAAATCATTTAATTTTGTGGGTTGGCTTGCAAACTTACTATTTGGGTTGGCGCATACCAGGTTTTACCAAATAAATTCCTGTGCAGGACACCAATAAGTACAACTGATAAAAGTACAGTTGCTCTCATTGCAGTAGAGGGGGAGGAGAACCCCAGAGGTTTCTCTGGGAAATGGGCATCTGAGAAACACCTTTGAAAATCAAATGTATCTAATTTAGTTCTCATTCAATAGGAGAGGACTACAGGTCATTGCCATTTAAAGCGTGGCTCACTGAGCACAACTTTAGCATCGCTTGGTAGCTTGTAAGAAATTCAAATTCTCAGGTCCCGTCACAGACCTACTGAATCAGAATCTCTGAAGGTGGCATCCAGGAATGTGCTTTAACAATCTCTAGATAATTCTGATGCACGCTCATTCAAGTTTGAGGACCAGTCCTCCAAGAACCATTCAATGAATATCACAGTCTCATTTAATAAAATTCAGCTTTGGTAGACGTTAAGGATAGTCCTCTCTAAATCTCACGTCGATTCTGGGATATACACCCTGGCTTGGGAATGGTTCTTTTCCATTCCATACACATTAGTAGCATTGCAGAGGACTCAAATTCTATCATACTTTGGAATCAATACAAATTATGGTGCTCCTAAACAAATGGTTTATAATCAAGAGATTTTGATCCCCACAATAGATTATTTTAATGGGTTTGGCAGTAGCCCAAACTGTTGCAATGGGATTACACTCAAATAATATGCTATTCCAAAGAAACTATAATTTGTCAGTTATAAATAGAGAGCAAACCTGGAGTTTATAGAACAAATTTTAGTTTTCAAGATATGTTTTTTACTCATTATCTCATTTGATATTATCCATCTTAAAAACCTGGTACTCCACATCCTCCCCTCTCCATTTTTTAGAGGTGACAAAATGAAGAACAGAGAGCTTTCCTAGGTCATACACCTAGGAAAATGAATATTAGAGCCCAGTTCTCCTGATACCTACTTCTTGGTGTTTTTTTGGGATGTTCCAGGAAATATATTTGGCAATTTCCTAAGATGCGAATTTACAACCAGATCGGTTTTCTCTGTGGATCCTTATTCTTCCCTCTCTTTTCTGCTGGTCATAATTGATAGTAATAAACTTCATAAAGAGCCTAAAATTATTGTCTCCCCAGTTCAATGATTAGTTGGGAAGCTCCCTGCTCGATCCCGGTAACAGGTGAGAGGTGAGGTATTGTAACTAAGGCAACTCTTGCCTTCTGATCCTATTGGTGGGCATCTGTTTCTAGTTGTAACTGGCCAAATATCCCCTTTGTAGGAAAACTAATAACATCTTAACATATGGTGTTGAATCTGGACTGTCAAATGACCTTACAGGGGGATTAATTGAAGGTGTTAATGGCATAGTTCCCAGCCAGGAATGTCAAAATACTGGCTTGGCCTCCTATGTACATGTTTTAAGAGGATTTTCTATTGATACTGATCTGGATTAACTTTAAATGTAAAGAAAAATCTTATAACTTCAGCAACTACCTGTGAGTCAAGTTTCTGTAGTTTAAGGAATCTAGATTAGCGTTCCATGTAGGGTATCATGATTTTGATATCCCTTTTTGACACTCTGGGAAAAATTTCCAGGATATGATCTTCTTAAGTCGGGATATTATATGGAGCAAAATTCTGTTGAGGGTTTAAAATCCATTCTATCGCCTTCTTTAAGACTTTGCATGGAAAATATCATGAGAGATTAGAATTGATTTATGGGTGTTCTGTCCCATTACCCTCCCACCTTACCCAGGCACAAGAAATAGGCAAAAAACCAGTGAAATGAACTATATTTTCAATTAGAGCTCCTCAGTTATTTACACAGAAATGTATTCAATATCTAGGAAGCTTAGTTATTATAATTATCTCATACCTTGATTCTGGTACAATTTCCCCTTCTCTCTATTAGTTTTATTTTCTGTTTTCATTTTTATTTTAACTATCCTAGTGCTTGTATGCTTAAGTGGGTCTGCATGTGCATGTGTGTGTATTTATTATATTTCAACCTAAAGATTTCTTGTAATATATTAATTATAAAGACATAGAAGTAAACATAAATAATCTCTTTTTATGTGTATATTTACAAACTCATAAACTCTAAGGAAGAATGAATTGGATTAAAAAAAAAAACAATGAGGATTGCCTTTACTGGGCCTTTCTTTGCCCAGTTTATTCAGATATTTTGGCAAAGGAATTATATGATATATGTCAAAACCAGATCAACTGCTGGCTTCAAAACTGACTAGGAAGTAAAAAAACATTAACTAAAATAAAGTACTGCCAATTCAGTCATGCAGGGCCAGGGGGCAGGAGTGGGTCCTTGAAATCACAATTTCACAAGTCTTTTTTGAGGAATCACTTGGTGCCTAGTTCTTGGAGTATCTCTCCTCCATGCTCTTGCAATGCCCTCTACATACAGATCCCTGTCTTTCTCATTATTGTATAGTATTTATATGTATTGTCTGTGCCATTTTTCATGATTGAATTGTGAGCTTCCTGAAGAGAAACCTGGGTCTTTTTAATACCCAATGCCTAATGTAATGACAGATATAATAGGCTTCAATACATATTTTTGGATGAATAATTCCATGAGGTGTATATATAAGGTCTTACAAACTATCCCTGGTTGCCAGGAGGTTATCACATGTTTGTGGTAGCAGTATTAACTTACCTGATACAACCAGAATTAAATTAATCCACAGTATTACTGACCACATTACACATTTCTTGGTTTTATAAACTCACCAAAGCCACTTGGTAGGGCTTGCGAAGAACTACTTTGTAGCATATGAGAATGAAGGTTTCAATTTTTTTTTTTAATCCAAAGCTTAATTAAACATTCTTACAAACTTAGCACATTTTGTGCTAACAAGATTCCACATGTGCATTTTGATTTTCCCCCAAATAAAAGTCTCCAAATTCTTTTTTAAAAAGAAAAGCTTAACCCATTGTATTCAGATGAAAGAAGTAGAAAATGAACTCAACCAGCTTTATCTAATTTTCCAAATTGAATGGAATGAAAAACAAATAGATGACTGATGAAAAGCAATGTATGTCTGATTCACTTTGCTTTCCTCTTGGTCAAGCCCCTCAGGTAATTCAGTTGGGCAGCCTGAAATGCTTTGCACATTTTGCTTTCAAAGTCAGGCAGAATGGCACACCATCCACTGGGCAGCCTACCACGAAAGGAGGCGCACAAACCATAAAACTAAGGAATACTAAGTTGGCTTATCCTTGGAGTGCCAGCTTAGGTATATGGGAGCAGTGAAACACAAATAGAGTTAGAAAGAGACTATGTGGGCCTGGATATTGCAAATACACTACAGACTGTTTTCCCCTCACTAAAATGAAACGATAGATAAGATACCTCAGTGGAAAAAGCAATTAGTGGCAGGGAATGAAGTTCCTTACTTTTCTTCCCCCATTCTCTCCCTCCTAATCCTTTCAAATCTCCCTTGGGTCCAATTTGGGAATTCTTGCAAAGGCTAAAGTCCAGCAGCTTAACAGCTATTAAACACGGTCGTAAAGTGAAGATGCAGCCTGCAAGTTGGGCTGTTGGCAGCATCAGAGGATTATGGCAAACGACACAACTCTTTTGCTGAAAGGAAATAATGGAAGAGATGAAGGGAGGGGGTGTGTGGATAAACCAGATTGGGAGTTTGAGATGGTGACCCCTGGAGCATACTAATCCATTCTGGTATTGCTATTTAGTACCTGTGAAGTCTACCATTATGCATTATTAAATTCATGTATTATTGAATCACGAATCCTTGTTCCCTGGTAAGAAATGGGAATGATTTTTTAGTTTAAATTAAAGCCCTGCCTCCTTATTTGAATAAAACTGCATTACTGGCTGCCTAGCATGCTAATCAGAAAACTACATTAAGCAGGTAGGACTGTATGAATTAAAAAATAATGAAACAAGACTTTTCAGCCAGACATTGTTCCCTCGCCTGCTTTTCATGACAGCGGATTTCCTACTTGGAGTTGATAAGACAACGGCAAATGAAGATAACAACATGAGAGGGAAATCATTCACTCTAATGGGTTCCACCTGTGCAGACTTCAGCTCATTTACATGGCTGCAGAAAAATTAGAAATCAT
Organism: Tolypeutes matacus; assembly: GCA_026826555.1. Classification (NCBI taxonomy): domain Eukaryota; kingdom Metazoa; phylum Chordata; class Mammalia; order Cingulata; family Chlamyphoridae; genus Tolypeutes; species Tolypeutes matacus. The sequence goes on from JAKSZT010054030.1 coordinate 21,430,645, forward strand.
GCGGCAATTAGTCTGTTCTAGATTATGCAGTGTGTCAACTGATACCACTCAGGAGAGCACTAGTGCTAAAATGGTTTCAGAAGATAAATCTACTCTCCTATACAAACAGTTTTAATTACCTGGAAAACGGCATTGCCTATTGAGACATTTCCATTGTGAACCTGGGCTGCTCTCCTGCTATTGGAATCAGATGGTGGGAAATTCCAATGTTTATGTAATTGACTCATATAATATTTGATGACTTGTTGAAACTGAAATTGGACCTCTTGGTCAGGTCCCCAATTGTTCATCAAAGACCCCTTTTAATGGTTCCTTCAGAGTAAGTGGGGTGGGAGTAGGGTAGATTTTTAAAAATGCTTCTATTTACTGGTAACCTTTGCTTCCTGAGCTACAGCTCTCACAGGTCTATACAAATCAGAAAATTTATTATAAAATGATTTCAAATGTGAAGCTTGAGTCAACATATCAAGCAACCTATACATATTTCCTTGTGAATAAAATGTTAAGATCTTTAAGGTTTTGAGTTCTCACTCAAGACAATGGGATACAATTTTTCTATTCATTTTGGCCTTGAGGGGTATTTATACCTTTCTTAGAAACCCATGGACATATCTAGAGAAATGGATATTCATGAAAATCTAGCTTTTGTATCATAAATGATCTACATTTGCTTCTAGAAATGCATATGTACTCACACCCACTTTATTTTGTCATTATTTTTGTTTTTATAGTCATTTTATTGGATTTGGAGATAATTACAATAAAGACAGGGCCAGTGGATTGGATTTATAGCAGAAGGAGTGGTATAAAGGGGGAACCTGTGAAAGAAAGCTTTGGTCCATGAGAAAAGGCAACCGTTTGGGGTGAATGTAGATGTTTGTCTTCTGCCTGCACCTTTAGGAAATAGCAGGCAAGCACTTAGCATTGTCTGCTAGTGTTTGCTCCCAGAGCAAACATTGAAAAAATGGGAGTGTGCTGGAGGCTTGACTTAAAAGGGAAGGCAATGTGAGCCTTCAGTGGCAGTGTCAATCTTACCTACAGGTAGAGAAGGCAATCCCCTAGGATAGTGGGGATTTCAGGCAGGGTGACCTCTACTGGTCAAAAGAATTTTCCAAATGCATTCTCAGATTTAGTTCAAGACTCCAATCCCAACTGAAGTATAGATTCTCCAGTGTCAGTTAACATGGAACTTTAGTATACTGGTTCTTTTTTCCCAGGAGCATTGGTCCATTGAGGTATCCCTCAACAAAAGAATTCGAAGGACATATAAATTTAACAAATACTGCAATAGCCCCTGCCTGAGTAGCAAAATGCATGTACCCTGAAATGCCCTCCTGTAAAGAAACTTACTTACCCCTGCACTTCCAGATTTATCTGAGCATGAAAAATAGCCTATTTGCTTTTGGTCACGGAGCATTTTTTCATACCTTAGTGTCCAAGAGAACAACTTTGGGGCCTACTCCTGCAGTAAGGAAATGCCTGGAGCAGGCTTTTTTTTTTTTTTTTTTAAGGCAGAAGCAGGAGAGCACAGAAGTAGGCTTCATGGACTGGATGGATTTTCTGAATCATTTGGCATATTTCAAAGACAGTTTCCTCCTATCTATACACAAACACGTTTACCTACGTGTGTTTGTGTACCTATTTGCACAAACACACACATACACACATGTGTACACAGACACTTACACCCACAACTCCAGCCACACCAGGTCCATCAAAGCTTAGTACAGTTTTGCTCAACTGGGGTCCCTTACGTGAACCAATGAACACAGAAAACGTTTTGAGTGACTGCCTTGTTCTCCCAAGGACAAAGTGTATAACCAGTACCAATCTAGATGCGTAAGAGAAAAGTTAATCCCTTATATACAAGGAATACCTTAAGGCACTAGGGTACCATTCCCCCCAGGAACCAGCGCCCAGTTACTCCAGCAATATTATTAAGAAGATCCATTTTTTCTCTTGGCAATACCTTCTCATATTTTACCTTCCCTGAAAGAAAATATAAAGTGTCAAACGATATTAACCAAAGAATGATGAATGTTTTGCCTTGAGAGGCATCATAAAGACAGCCTAATTCCTTGTCCTCATCTTACAAGTGAGGCTAGTAAGACCCAGAGGCATGGCCCGAGTTGCTGTGTGCGACACACTGCATCAGGCAAGAGACAGAATTGCAGCTCAGGTCTTCCAACCCAAGACTAGAGCTCATTCTGCCACCTCACTGTCCGTGTTCTGCCCTCACCCAGGCCCCTTAAGGAGAGGGGAGGATGACCCCATTCAAAGATTCCTAGCTACAGGTCTGTGATTTCATCACCTCAAGTAAAGTATGTCACTCATGACCCTGATACCCAGAGAGATATTGACATAACTGAGAGAGAAAAATAAAAGAAAGCCAGAAAGCCCTCAGAGGAATTGTGAATGACCTAGGGGAAAATCAGAAACTGGTTGAATGGCGAGGGAGCCCATAGATTGTGGAGCCGTCAGCCATATTCTGATTGTGGTTGTATTGAATCTACAGATAAATTGAGGGAGAATTGACATCTTTATGACATTGAGTATTCCAACCTTTGAGCATGGTACATCATTATATTTATTTAGGTGATTTTAAAAATATTTCACAGTCATGTGTTGCATATTTCTGTGTACGTGTTTTGTATATTTTGTTAAATGTATCCCTAAGTTTATCATACAATTCTGCTATTTTAATTGTTCTAATATTTCAATTTCTGATTGCTCATTGTTAGTATATAGAAATACAAGTTGATTTTATGTGTATTGATTTTGTATCTGTAATCTATGCACCCTTACTTATTAGTCCTAGTAGCATTTTTGTAGAGTCTTTGGTATTTTCTACAATGATTCTCATGATGTTTACAAATAAAGATAATTATACGTATTCCTCTCTAATCTGTAGAACTTTTAAATTTATTTTTCTTTCCTAATTGCCCCAGTTAGGACCTCTAGTATATGGATGAATAAAGTGGTGACAAGAAAATCGGTGCCTTGTTTCCAGTCTTAGAGGGGAAACATTCAGGTTTTCTCCATAAATCATCATGCTAGCTATAGATTTTTGTAGATGTTCTTTATCAGGTTGAAGAAATTTCATTCTGTTCCTAGTTTGCTGAAAATTTCCAACATGAATGGATGTTGGATTTTTTTTATAGGACTTTCCTGTGTCTATTGTGATAATTATAAGGTTTTTATTTTTCAGTCTATTGGTACAGTGAATCACACTGATTGATATTCAAATGCTAAAATAGTCTTGCATTCCCACAATAATTTTGTATTTATCTTGAGTCTTCATGAGTAATCCTCTTATATATATTTCTGGATTCAATTTGCTAGTATATTATTAAGGGACTGGACTTCAAGTTCATGTTGAAGCATATTGGTCTATTATTTTCTTTTTCTGGGGTTAGGACTAGGGTAATGCTGGCCTCATAATATGAATTGGAAAGTGCTCCCTCCACTCCTGTTTCTGGAAGATTTTGTTTAGAGTTGATATTATATTTTCATAAAATGTTGGCAGAATTCACCACTGAAACCATCTGGGCCTTTTATTTCTTGGAAGGCTTTGAACTATGATTTTAATTCCTAATAGATATAGACTATTAGGATATGTCTTCTTCTTGAGTGAGTTTGAAATTTGTATCTTTCAAGAAATTTTTTCATTCTACCTAAGATGGATGTCAAATTTATGGATATAGAGTTTCCCATAATATTCCCTTCTTATCCTTTTGTTGTCTGTAATGATGTCGTTTCTTTCAATTCCTGATACTGACTGATTTGTGTTCTTTCTTGGCCAGCCAGGCTAAAGATTTACCAATTTGATTAATATTTTCAAACATCAATCTCTGGTTTCATGGATTTTCTCTATTATGTTTATCTGTTTTTCAAATTTCATTGATTCTGTTCTTATCCCAAGTAAGCAAAGGCAGTTCAATTGCTTTTGGGTTTAATTTGTTATTTTTCTAGATCCTTAAGCTCTAGGTTTAGGTCTTTTCTAATATAAGCATTTATGCTATCAGCTTTCCTATAGGTCCCACTGTAACTGTATCCCACAAATTTAGATATGTCATGTTTTGATTATTATTAATTAAAAATAAGTTCTAATTTACTTGGTTATTTCTTCTTTCTCTATAGAGGATCATGTCCTCTACAATAGTAAAAGTTTTACTTCTTTCTTTCCAATTTGGATGCCTATTATTTCTTTTTCTTGCCTAACTCCTCTAGCCAGAACTTCCAGTACAATGTTGAATAAAATTGGTGACAGTGGGCATTATTGTCTTGTTCCAGACCTTAGAGGGAAAGCTTTCTTGTACTATTGAGTATGATATTCACTGTGGATTTTTCTTATATGCCCTTTACCATGTTGAGGAAATTTCCTTCTATTCCTATTTTTCTAAAAAAAATTTTTTAAATCAAAAAAGGATGCTGGATTTTGTCAAATGCCTTTTCTGCATCAAAGGAGATGATCATGTAAATTTTCCCTGCATTTTGTTAACATAGTGTATTACATTAATTGATTTTCTTATGTTGAACTACCCTTGCACACCTGGGATATAACCCACTTGACCATGGTGTATAATTCTTTTAAAGGGCTATTTGATTCAATTTGCAAGTATTTTGTTGAGGATTTTTGCATCTACATTCATAAGAGAAATTAGTCTGTACTTTTCTTTCCGTGCAGTATCTTCATCTGGCTTTGGTATTAGGGTGATTTTGGCTTCATAGAATGAGTTAGGTCTCTTCTTCAATTTTTTTGGAAGAGTTTGAGCAAGATTTGTGTGGCAGTTTGATATTATTTATGAATTCCAAAAAGAGATATTAATTGTGTTTGTTAATTGATCTGTTCCTCTGGGCTTGATACCCCTTTGATTGTATTAAATTCAGAGGTTTCGCTTTTACGTTATTTATTTATTTATTTATTTATTTATTTATTTATTTATTTTACATTTCTCAATTAAATGTAATGGATACATATAAAAATTTTTTTGAATCAAACTATGTTACACAATATATTTGGTTCATAGTAACGCATTCATACAGTATTTGTCCTTTTGTGTCTGGTTTGCTTCACTCAACATAATGTCCTCCAGGTTCATCCATGTTGTCATATGCTTTACGACTTCATTTCTTCTTACAGCTGCATAATATTCCATCGTGTGTATAGACCACAGTTTGTTTCTTCATTCGTCTGTTAATGGACACCTGGGTTGTTTCCAACTTTTGGCAATGGTGAATAATGTTGTTATGAACACCAGAGTGCAGATGTCTGTTCGTGTCACTGTTCTCAGTTCTTCTGGGTATATACCCAGTAGTGGTATTGCAGGGTCACATGGCAAGTCTATATTCAACTTCTTCAGGAACTGCCAAACAGTCCTCTATAGTACCTGTACCATTCTGCATTCCCACCAACAGTGAAGAAGTGTTGCTATCTCTCCACATCCTCTCCAACACTTGTAGTTCTCTATCTTTTTAATAGTGGCCATTCTGATAGGTGTGAAATTGTGTCTCATTGTAGTTTTGATTTGCATTTCCCTAATCATGAATGATGTTGAGCATTTCTTCATGTGTTTTTTTGCCATTTGTATTTCTTCTTTGGAGAAATGTCTATTCAAGTCTTTGGCCCATTTTTTAATTGGATCGTTTGTCTTTTTATTGTTGAGTTGTAACATCTCTTTATGTATCCTGGATATTAAACCTTTACCAGATATGTGATTTCCAAATATTTTTTTCCCATTGAGTTGGCTGCCTTTTCACCCTTTTGACAAAGTCCTGTGAGGTGCAAAAGTGTTTTATTTTGAGGGGGTCCCATTTATCTATTTTTTTCTTTTGTTGCATGTGCTTTGGGTGTAAGGTCCAAGAAACCACCACCTACTACAAGGTCTTGAAGATGTTTCCCTACATTTTCTTCTAGTAGTTTTATGGTCCTGGCTTTTATATTTAGATCTTTGATCCATTTTGAGTTGATTCTTGTATAGGGGGTGAGATAGGGGTCCTCTTTCATTCTTTTGGTTATAGATATCCAGTTCTCCCAACACCATTTGTTGAAGAGACTGTTTTTTTCCCATTAGCATGGGCTTGGTAGGTTTGTCAAAAAACAGTTGACTGTATAGGTGGGGGGTTATTTCTGTGTTCTCAATTCTATTCCACTGATTGATGTGTCTATCTTTATGCCAGTACCATGCTGTTTTGACCACTGTCAAATATGTTGGTAATATGTTTCAAGATCAGGCAGTGAAATTCCTCCCACGTTGCTCTTCTTTTTTAGAATGCTTTTGACTATTTGAGTACACTTACCCTTCCAGATGAATTTGGTAATTGCTTTCTCTAATTATGCAAAGTAAGCTGTTGGGATTTTGATTGGTATTGCATTGAATCTATAAATCAGTTTGGGTAAGATTGACCATCTTCACGATATTTATTCTTCTAATCCATGAACATGGAATGTCTTTCCATTTGTTTAGGTCTTTTTAAATTTCTTTTTGTAGTTTTCTGCATATAGGTCCTGTACTTCTTTGGTTAAATTAACTCCTAAGTACTTGAGTCTTTTTGTTGCTATTAAAAATGGAATTTACGCCTGATTTCCTCCTCAGGTTGTTCAGTATTAGTGTACATAAACAACACTGATTTTTGCGTGTTGATTTTGTATCCTGCCACTTTGCTGAATTCATTTATTAGTTCAAATAGCTTTGTCATGGATGCTTCAGGATTTTCTAAGTACAGAATCATGTCATCTGCAAACAGTGAGAGTTTTACTTCCTCTTTTCCTATTTGGATGCCTTTAATTTTTTTTTCTTGTCTCATTGAACTTCTAGTACAATGTTGATTAACAATGGTGACAGTGGGCATCCTTGTCTTGTTCCTGATCTTAGGGGGAAAGCTTTCAACCTTTCCCCATTGAGTATGATGTTGACTGTGGGTTTTTCATATATGCCTTTTATCATATTGAGGAATTTTCCTTTTATTCCTATCTTTTGAAGTGTTTTTATTAAAAAAAAAGGATGGTGGATTTTGTCATATGCCTTTTCTGCACCTATTGAGATGATCATGTAGTTTTTTTCCTTCAATTTGTTAATGTGGTGTATTACATTGGTTGGTTTTCTTATGTTGAACCAGCCTTGCATACCAGGAATAAATCCCACTTGGTCGTGATGTATAAGTCTTTTGACATGCTGTTGGATTCTATTTGCAAGTATTTTGTTGAGAATTTTTGCATCTAAGTTCATTAGAGAGATTGGTCTGTAATTTTCTTTTCTTGTAGAATCTTTATCTTGCTTTGGTATTAGGGTAATGTTGGCTTCTTAAAATGTGTTGGGTAATTTTCCTTCCTCTTCAATTTTTTTGGAAGAGTTTAAACAGCATTGGTGTTAATTCTTTTCAAAATGCTTGGTAGAATTCACCTGTGAAGCCATCTGGTCCTGGACTTTTCTTTGCTGGGAGATTTTTGATGATGGATTCAATCTCCTTAAATGTGATTGGTTTGTTAAGTTCTTGTATTTCTTGTAGTGTCAGTGTAGGTTGGTTGTGTGTTTCTAGAAATTTGTCCATTTCATCTAGGTTTTCTAGTTTGTTGGCATATAGTTTCTCATAATATCCTCTTATGATTCTTTTTATTTCTGTGAGGTCATTTGTAACTTCCCCCCTTTCATTTCTGATTGTATTTATTTCCATCTTCTCTCTTTTTTCTTTGTTAGTCTAGCTAGGAGTTTGTCAATTTTATTGATCTTCTCAAAAGAACCAGCTTTTGGTTTTGTTGATTTTCTCTATTGTTTTTCTGTTCTCATTTTCATTTATTTCTGCTCTAATCTTTATTATTTCTTCCCTTCTGCTTGCTTTGGGATTAGTTTGCTCTTCTTTTTCTAGTTTCTCTAGTTGTCAAGTTAAATCTTTGAATTTAGCTCTTTGTTTTTTAATATAGGCATTTAGGGCTAAAAATTTCCCTCTCAAGACTGCCTTCGCTGTATCCCATAAGTTTTGATACGTTGTGTTCTCATTTTCATTTCTCTCAATATATTTACTGATTTCACTTGCAATTTCTTTCTTATTTCGGAGTGTGTTGTTCAGTCTCCACACATTTGCAAATTTACTTTTTTCCTGTCTATTATTGATTTCTAGTTTCATTCCATTATGATCTGAGAAGGTGCTTTGTATAATTTCAATCTTTTTATATTTATTGAGAGCTGAATTGTGACCTAACATGTGGTCTATCCTGGAGAAAGATCCATGGGCACTTGAGAAGAATGTATAACCCACTGAGTTTGGATGCAGTGTTCTGTATATGTCTGTTAGGTCTAACTTGTTTATCAAAATTTCAAGTTCTGTTTCCTTGTTGATCTTCTGTCTAGTTGTTCTATCTAATGATGTGAGTGGGGTGTTGAAGTCTCCAAAGATTATTGTAGAAATGTCTGTTTCTCCCTTCAGTTTTGCCAGAGTTTGTCTCATATATTTTGGGGCACCCTGGTTAGGTGCATAGATATTTATGACTGTTATATCTTCCTGGTGGGTCATCCCTTTTATTAATATATAATGGCCTTCTGTGTCTCTTATAACTTTTTTTCCATTTAAAGTCTGTTTTGTCTGATATTAGTATAGCTACCCCTGCTCTTTTCTGGTTACTATTCGCGTGGAGTATCTTTTTCCAAACTTTCACTTTCAGCGGGTTTGTATCCCTCTGTCTAAGGTAAGTTTCTTGTAAGCAGCATATGGATGGCTCATATTTTTTTTATCCAGTCTATCAGCCTGTATCTTTTGATTGGGGAGCTTAATCCATTCACATTCAATGATATTACTGTAAATGCACTATTTACTTCCTCCATTTTATTCTTTGGTTTTCATATGTCATCTTGCTTTTGTCTCTCTTTTTACTCTTTTGGTTATTCTTTCTGCTATTCTTTCTTCTATACTCTCCTCCAAGCCTCTCTCTCCTGTCTTTTTCTTTCAGGTTCTAAGGCTTCCTTTAATATTTCCTGCAAAGGTGCGTTCTTTTTTGCAAACTCTCTTAGTTTCTGTTTGTTTGTGAATACTTTATATTCACCTTCATATTTGAAGGACAGTTTTGCTGGATAAAGAATTCTCAGCTGGCAGTTTTTCTCTTTCAGTTTCCTAACTGTAACATACCACTGTCTTCTTACCTCCATGGTTTCTGAAGAGAAATCTGTACTAAGTCTTACCGGATGTCCTTTCTATGTGATTGTTTGCTTCTCTCTTGCTGCTCTGAGAATTTTCTCTTTATCTTTGACATTTGACATTCTGAGTAGTATGTGTCTTGGCATAGGTCTCTTTGAATTTATTCTCATTGGGGTACGGTGTGCTTCTTGGACATGTAAGTTCATTTCTTTCATGAGAGTTGGGAAATTTTCAGCTTTTATTTCCTCAAATACTCTTTCTGGCCCTTTTCCCCTTTCTTCCCCTTCTGGAACTCCCATGACACGTATGTTTTCAACTCTCTGAGCTCCTGCTCATTTTTTTCCATTCTTTTCTCTCTTCAATTTTAGCTGCTCTGTCTTCAGTATCATTTATTCTTTCTTCTATAATTTTGAGTCTACTGTTGTATGCCTCAAATGTTTTTTTAACTCACCTATTGTGTCTTTCGTTCCCATGAACTCCGTTACTTTTCTGTTCAGGATTTCAAATTCTTCTTTGCATTCGCTCAATGTCTTCTTGATGTCATTTATCTCTTTAACTATATTGTCTTTCAACTCATTAATTTGATTTTGGAAATTTGTGATCATCTCACTGATTAGTTCTCTCAAATTCTGCATCTCTTCTGGGACTTTGATGTATTCCTTTTCTTGGGCCATGTCTTCTATTTTCTTAGTATGGCTCATAATTTTTTGCTGGTGTTTAGGCACTGGTTAGGATATAGTTTACTCAGATGCCCAATCTCTTTCTCTTTTATAGGGATTTAGTGGCAGGAGGCTGTGAGTTACCACAGCTCTTTGATTTTTGGCTCCACCTGGATTGTTAGGATTGTCTGCTTGTTGCTCAAAACTGGGCACTGGACCCACTAATTGGTTGTAGAGTCACTTCCTAGGGCCTTGGGCAGGGAGACTATAGAGGCCAGGAAAAGCCTCTCCTACTCATTTTTAATTTTTTATGTGCACTTCCTTGGTCTTCCAGGAGATGGCGCTCTTCGGCAGCTCTCAATTCAAAGCCTGGTCAGAGTGTATTTGTTGTGACACAGACCAGATCAATGTGATAGAGCTTCCTGTCTGGAGGCTAAGAGCCTTGTAATTCAAACTTTCTGAGACAGTTCTCCAGTCTTCTCTGGCAGCCCCTCCCTTTTCCCAGCTAGGAAATATTTCCACTCCCCTCTGAGACCTCAACAATCAGTCTGTTAGTAGAGGAGGAGATTGGGAAGTTTGTATATCTTTAGCCCCTTGCAGGCTCCAAGGCAATCAATGGTGTAGCCCCTCCCAGCCTGGAGGGGCTCTGGGGACACAGCAGACCAAACCTGTGAGTCAAAAGCTGAGTCCGCCCCAGGCTCTCTCTTCCCTCTCCTGTGGAGTCCTCAACAATTAGTCCAGGCTAGAAGAGAGGGAGATTGCGAGGGTCAAATTTCTCCATCCTTCGTGGGCTTCCAGGGCAAACCACCGTGTGGTCCCACCTGGCCTGGAAGGGTCCATGGGGCACTGCAGCCCTAATTTGCAGGTCAGAACCTGAGTCAGCCTTAGGCTGTGTCCCTCTCTCTCCCCTTTCCTGGAGTGGTAGATCCCTGGTGCCCCTTTGTCTGTAGTCGCAGGCCCAGAGGCCCAAGAATTCTAAAGAGTGTGGAGGAGGGTGCTGGCAGCAGCAGGCACTGCTGGTTCCAACTCACGGTTCTGTCATTGCGATTTCCCTCTTTTGTCCCTCTCTCCTCTGGGTGATATGCAGCCTTCACCTGCTGTGCTAAACCCTACAAGATCTTTTACAGGGCTGTTTCAGCCTGTCCTCTAGCTATTTTTCTGGAGAAGAGATTCCTGTGTCTTACTAGTCTGCCATATTCCCAGAAGTCTCCACTTTTACTTTATTAAATCAAGATTAGGGTTTTGATTCGACCATGTCATTAGAGTGTAAAAGGTTGAGTCCCTGCCCCCTTGGTTGGCTGTATAAATGGACGCTCAGTGAAGAACATGGAAGTAGATATATGGAGAAAAACACAGAGGAAGGGAGACAGCTCCATAGACACAGCAGAGGCCCTGGGAAGAGCAATGAACCTGATTGTCTACAGCTGACCTTGTGAAGAGACTGGAGCAGCTGGGCCCAGAAAGAAACAAGCTCTCCAGTCTACAGCTGAGATCAGAAGAAGGTGGGCCCACAGAGCCTTAAGAGGAAGAGGAAGGCTGAACCCTCTCAAACATTGCCTGCCTTCTTGCTTCAACATGTGGCAACAGAGTTTGGTGAGGAAGTAACTTTGAGTTGGACTCTTTAGGGCCTTGTAACTGTGAGCTTTTACCCCAAATAAATACCCTTTATAAAAACCAACAGATTTCTGGTACTTTGCATTGCACCCCTTTTGGCTGACTAATACAATTAGTCTTAATTCTTCTTGGAGGGTTTGGTAGAATTCACCTATGAAGCCATCTGATCCTGGGCTTTTCTTTTTTAGGAGGATTCTGATGACTGATTCAATCTCTTTACCAGTAATAGCCTGTTGAGGTCTTCTGTTTCTTCTGGAGTCAGTGTAGGTTGTTCATGTGTTTCTAGGAATTTATCCATTTCATCTAGGTTATCTATTTCATTAGCATACAGTTGTTTTTAGTATTCTCTTACAATCCTTTTTATTTCTGTGGTAGTAATGTCTAAGTTCTCACTTCTGATTTTATTTGCATCTTCTCTTTTTTCTTTGTCAGTCTAGCTAAAGGTTAGTCAATTTTAATGATCACAGAACCATCTATAGGTTTTGTCAATGCTCTCTATTGTTTTTAATTCTCTATTTCATTTGTTTCTACTCTTACTTTTGTTATTTCTTTCCTTCTTCCTTTCATCCCCATAATTTCTGTTGTTTCATTTTATACTTTCAAATTTTTCTTTATATTCATGCATTGTCTTCTTAATAAAATTTATCTCTTTATGCATATTATCCCTCATCTCCTTGAATTGATTTAGGAGAGTTGTTTGAACTTCTTTGATTAGTTGTTTGAAATTCTGTTTCCTCAAAGTTTTAATTTGTTCCCTTCACTGAGACATCTAGTCCTGTTTCTAGACTATGGCTTATAATATTTTGCCAATGTCTTGGCATCTGGTTATGTTGATGTGTTAACTCTGAAGGTCAGTTTCTCCCTTTTGTCTAGGGTTTTATTGTTGATTGGCTTTGTGTTAAGGTTCTTTTTTTCATTTTTTTCTTTATTTTTACAGGAGCTTTAGATTACATAAATGTTACATCAAAATATAGGGGATTCCTATATACCCCATCCCATCCTCTTCCCACACTTTCCCCCATTAACAACATCTTTCATTAGTGTGGTACATTTGTTACAATTGATGAACACATATTAAATCATTGCTACTAACCATGGCCTATAGTTTACATTATGGTTTACACTTTGTACCACACAATTTTATAGGTTTTGACAAAATGTATAATGGCTTGTATCTGTCATTGCAATATCATGCAGAACAACTCCAATGTCCCAAAAATGCCCCATGTTATACCGATTCTTCCATCTTCCTCCCCTCAGAACCCCTGGTGACCACTGTCTTTATTAATGTTACAAGTTCTTCCATTACTAGAATAGCAATAATTCTACTTTAGTCTATAGTTGCATTCCCCCCTTATATCTGATTGTTCCTCAATCTTGAGGACTTTGGGATGGTGATGCCCACTCTGTTTCCAGTTGAGAGGGGGCTTAGATCCCATGGGGAAGATGGATGGAACTGTCTTGCTTACAGTTGTAATACTCTCTGTTTTTGTGTTAAGATTCTTCTTTCAACTTATTCTGAACTCTTAGAATAGCCCAAGTTTAACTGATCAGATTGTCTCAGCTCTTCTTCATCTAATTATTGCCCTGGATATGTGGTACAATTTTTAAGATTGCACTTTTTGTGTAATTGTTTCACCTCCTGGAAAAAGCTTCCTCTCCTCTGTTCCTTTTCCAAGATCTTGATCTGTTCTGTTTGTTTTTGTGCAGAACTTTCTCACCAGTTCCTGTGATTTGTTTAAATTGTCTCCCTCACTCAGTGCCTGACTTTCCTTACATTTTTCAGTTCTGGGACCCTCCAGTCTTACAGCATTTTGGTTTAACCCTCCACCTTTTATTCTCTGTGAGGCTTTTCCACCTCTGGTTTCTTCCCCATTGTGTTATCCTGCCCCAGGGAACAAGATGGGGTCAATTCAGATAGGTGGGTCACTCCATAAAAAGCCCATTTTACATTTAGAGGGTCCCACCAACAGTAACTGGATAGAGTGAGTACAACTCTTAGCTGTTGCCATTCTGCCATGGTTTTTCTTCTTTTTTTTTTAATCCTTCACCCCAGCCCCAGGGCCCTTTTGTATGCAGCACTCCTCAGTGGCTTGTATTCTGTTCTGAGTCTCTGTGGACTTGGGTCCTTGTGCCTAGAAACACACATATATAAATAACATTTTTGTAAGCAAATGCACATATATGCATATATATTTATATATCATTTTACAAATATTGGTATGTATTGTGAAAATTTTGATTTTTACTCACAATAAAAAAAATTAAAACTAAATAAATAAATAATATAATGTAATAAACAAACAACAAATAAAATAACAACCCAGAACTATTAAAAAAAAAAAAAAAGAAATGCATGGGGTCCTAACTCACTGCTGTAAGTTCCTCTACAGTCTGTTCCCCTGGTGAAAGGGACCTGGACTGCTGCCTCTGGAGAACTCCCAAGCTTTGCGAGGGACCAAGTGATTGGCGGCGGGCGGGGATAGAGAAGAGGATGGACTGGTCCAGGATGTCCTGTGTCACCATGTTAATGAAGTCACTCCAGTAATATTAATTCTTGTCTATAATATATTTAGCCCTGATAAATTTATTGTGTTTAATGTTTGAAAGGTATATTTTCCCATCCTTTTACTTTTGACCTTTGCCTTTACATTTAAAGTGAGTTTTTGTAGCAATGTATAGTTGGTTCTTGGCTTTTCATATGAACTGACAAACTTAGCCTATTATTTGATGTACTTAGACCATATATATTCAATATAGGTATAGATATCCTTGTGTTAAAATCCACCATCTTGGCTGTTATTTTTCTATTTGTCCCACCTAAAATTTGTTTGCCTTTTCATCCTTTCCTGCATTATTTTGGATTAATTGAGTTTTTTAATGATTTCATTTTATTTACAATATTGGCTTATTAGCCATACTTCTTTGATTTTTGTTTCATCAGTTGCTGTAGGCTTTATAATGTACATCTTTAACTTATTACATTCTACTGTCAAATAATGTTATAATACTTCATATATAGTATATGAATCACAAAATATTTTCAGTTTTGCCTTCCCTCATTTATGCCAATGTTTTCATAGATTTTTCTTCACATATTCTACAAACGCATCACCCATGGTTATTATTTTTCCTTTAAACAACTGATTATATTTTAAAGAGTTTTAAAATTTTGAAAAATATGTTTTAGATTTACTGACATATGTTCCATTTCTGGAGCTCCTCATTCCTTTGTGTAGATCCAAATTTCTATCTGGTGTCATTTTCCTTCTTCTTGAGAACTTCCTCTAAGAATTCTTGTAGTGTGGTTCTGCTGGCAATGAATGTCTCAGGCAGTAGCCAAAAATGTCAGAGATATTTTTACTGTGTAACAGATTCTAGGTTGACAGTAGTTTAAAATGCCTCTCCATTTTCTTCTAACTTCCTTGTTTTTCATGAGAAGTCTGCTGTTGTTTGTTTCTTTGTTCCTCTGTTGATAATGTGTCTTTTTCTATTTTTAAGATTTTTCTCATTATCACTAGTTATCAGAAATCTTATTATGAGGTAAATTGGCATGTTTTTCTATATGTTTACTCTGAATGGAGTTTATTGAGCTTCTTGTATCAGTGAGTTTATAGTTTTCATCAAATTTAAAAAATTTCAACCATCATTTCTTTAAATTTAAATTTTCTTCCCACACCCCTTCTCTCCTTCTATGACTTCAATTATGTTTAGACTGTTCAGTGTTTGCCCAGCAGTCACTGATGCTCTGTTTATTTCAGTCCCTTTGCTCTCTATTCTTACTTTTGAGTAGTTTCTGTTGTCATGTATTCAGATTCATTGTTCTTTTCTTCTGAAGTACCTAATGTATGCTGTACATTCTATCCAATGGACTTTTAGTTTCAGATATTCTAATACTCATCTATAAAAGTTTTATTTGTGTATTTTAATATCCTCCATTTCTCTTCTTATCATGGTCATGTTTTCTTCCCCCTTCTCAAATATGGAGTATATTTATAATAGCTGCTTTTTAAAAGTCCTTGTCTCTGTTATTTCTGTTTCTATTGATTGATATTTCTTCTGGTTATGGGTCTTATTTTTGTAATTCTTTGCATACCTGACATTTTAAAGAAATATCTTGATGTGTTTTGAAAATATACAGCAATGCATTTATCACCTCAATCATAATATAGAGTCCTTATTCTCTATATCATGGGAGATAAGAGTCCTTATCCCCTAAAGATCACTATTTAATACCTGTCCTCAAACCTTGGGCCTTGGCAACCACTGATCTGATATCTGCTATAGTTGCTCTGTTTTCTAGAATATCATATACATGAAATAATATGCCATATAACCTTTTAGATCTTCATTATCATAATGTTTTTTGAGATTTGTCCATTTTGTCACATGTATCAGGAGTATGTTCCTTTTTATTGCTGAGTACTATTCCAGTCCATGGATATATCACCCTTTGTTTATCCATTCACCTTAATGACATTTGGATTTTGCCTGAAGTTTTTGGCTATCATGGCTAAAGCTTATTAAATATTTGAGTACAAGTATTTATTTGGGCATTTGTTTTCATTTTTCCTGGGTAAATACTTATCCCAGGAAAATGTTTTCCAAACATTGTAAATATTCCATTGTTGATTGCTGAAATTTGCTGACTTCTTTTAGTGTTAGCTTTTGTTCTTGTGTATAGTTAATTGGAATCTGTAGGATTATTCTGAGACTTGCTTTGAAGCTTTAATAGGGCAGGTACAGAGCAGCCTTTAGTCTTAGACTAACTTAACCCCATTACTAAGACAATATCCTATTGAGGAGTCTACCTAATGCCTTGTGTATTAAGATGTCTTCCCATCCTGCAGGTGGATACTCAGACAAATGTCAGCTCTGTGTGAGCTCTGGGGATTGTCCTGCCTGCATTTTTCTAGCATTTCTCTCTCTCTCTCTCTCTCTCTCTCTCTCTCTCTCTCTCTCCCCGTGGTGTGTGTGTGTGTGTGTGTCTTCTTTCCAGCACTCTGCACTGCAAATTCATTCTTGCCACCTTGGCCTCCCCAAACTGTGACCTCTGTCTCTTCATCGCAACAAGACTGCCGGGCTCTGTCTGGGCTCCCCCTCCCTGTGCCACAGCCTGGAAACTGCCTCTTGTGAAGACTGGGCTTGTTTCCCTTCTCTCAACGATCATAGTCATGTGTTTGAAAACCAGTGTTTCATATTTTGTATTTGATTGTACTAGTGTTTAAGGTATGAGGATAATTCCAATTCTTGATATCCCATCTGGGCTGGAAGTGAAAACGCCTGTTCTTGTTTGTTTGCTTTTTTAAACCATAAATATGATATTGAACTTCCTTAAATGTTTTTCACATCTATTGAGATAATCTTGTAATTTTTATCTTTTAATCCATTATATATATCACATGACATTTATAGGATTTCTTATGTTAAACGTATGTCCACTTGTGGGATGAACCTACTTGATCAAATCCAAATGCTTGGATTTGATTGATAGTTTTATGGAATTTCCACATCTAACTCAGAAATACTTTTATAATTTTCTTGTGGAATTAAGATTACACTAATATCTAAAATAAGTTGGACAGATTTCCTTCTCTTCTAGTTTTGTGAAAAAAAAATGTAAAGATAAGGAACAACTGTTTCCCAAAAGTTTGGAAGAAATTTCCTTTAAAGGTATCTATTCCTAGAACAACTTTAAGGGTTATAAATTTCTAATTACTATTTTAACTTATTTTGTGGTTATTCATCTATACATAGATTATTTTTCTTTTTACTCCAATTTCTAAAAGTTTATGGATTCTGAGTTGCATAAATTAATGAATTTTCTATATTATATTTTCTTAAGTTAAATGGTTATCTCATTTGTTCTTATTCTGTCTTTGAATTTGATAAACATATTTAATGCTTTACAATTTATTTTAAATAGTATGTTAGCTATATCTCTTAAATTATATGTGGTATTTTCATTTTATTCAGTTTTAAGTATTTCACAGTTTTCCTTACGATTACATATTTTTCTCAAGGGCTTTTCAGAAGTGTTTTATTTTTCCAAACATATGAGGTTTTCAAAAATACTCTTTTGTTGTTTAATATTGATTTCAAAATTTATTGGATTGTGATCAGAGAACAGAGTCTTTATAATGTTAATCCTTGGGAGTTTAATCAACCATATATTTTTATGCCCTAGTGTATAGTTCATGTTTGTAGAAATTATGTTTTGTGAATATTTTGTGAACATGTTACACAAAGCTAATATGGTTTCCCTATTTGTTTTGTATAAAGTTCTGCACATATATATTAGTTTCAGCTTATGGAATCATGGTGCTCCCATTTTCTATATTTGTACATATCCTTAATATGCTTCATAAATCTGTATGAGAATGATGAGCTAAAATCTCTAAGTGCTGTTGAATTTAATTCTCTTATAGTTCTGTCCATTATCATTTATATGTGTAAAAGCTATATTATTAGATACATAAATGCTCATTTTTATATATCTTCTTTATATATAAAATATATCCTTTACCAATATACAGTAGCTCATTTTTTATATTTCCTTAAAAGTGATTCTATCCTAATACTGTAATTGATACCTTTCTATCATAAGAAATGCCATGATTTAGGTTAGTTTTTATCTTCTCAACAATAAATTCATCATATAGAATAATTATCTAAGTATATATTACACATTTTAGATTGCTATCATCTTCTTCATTGTCAAAATCCTGCTAGAGTTTCAGGGAAAGTATTTCATAATTCTCTATGACTTTAGGCTGTTTTGAATTTCACCCATTGTTTTATATATTTTCCTTGCTTGATGATTTTTTAAAATTAAAATAGTTTTTTTTTTTGTTTGTTTGTTTGTTTGTTTGTTTGTTTGTTTGAGGTACCAGGGCCTGGGGATTGAACCTGGGACCTCATATGTGCAAAGCCGGCACTCAACCACTGAGCCACATCAGCTTCCCTGAGTTGGTTTTTTATCATTTGTCTTGTTTGTTGTTTTTGTTTTTTCAAGAGGCACTGGGAACTGAACCCATGTGGGAGGTGGGCACTCAACTTCTTGAGTCATACCTGCTCCCTAAAATAGTTTTATTAACACACCGTACAATTCATCCAAAGTGTACAGTCATTGACTTTTAGTATCATCACAGAGTTGAGCATTCATCACCACAATCAATTTTAGAACATTTTCATTGCTCCAAACATATAAAACAAAACAAAAGAAGAAAAAACCTTAACCCTTATAACCCCCTATTATTGACCCTTGGCATTGTTACAGTATCTTTGTTACAATTGATGAAAAAGTATTACAATATTACTGTTAACTATAGTCGATAATTTGCATTGGTTGTTTCCCATATACCATACTATTATTAACACTTTGTAATAGTGATGTACATTTGTTATAGTTCATGAAAGAACATTCTTATATTTATAGTATTATCCACAGTCATCATCCACAACAGCATTCACAATGTTATACAGTCCCATGGTCTTAAAAAAGTCAAAAGTTTCCTTTGGTTCCCATCTAGTTCCTCCTGAGAGATCTACTCTTGTCAATTTGGTCAATATCTGTTCAGATTTGTTATATGTGTATGTGTGTATTCAACAGAAATGGGATCACATTATATATACTGTTCTGTGTTCTGTGACTTGCTTTTTTCATTTTGTAATAAATCTTTTGCATGTTTCCTTATCAGTACATAAAAATCTACCTAATTGTTTTGAACATCTGCACAATATTTTCAATAGTGTGATCTACTGTAGTTTAACATTTGTATTGATATACATTTTTAAATAAAATTTTATGACATTATATCTAACCTGAACATACATAAACAATACATGTACAGTAAAATTTGTGAATTTACAAAACAAACTTGCACATCATCATACAAGGCTCCCATATCACCCCACCACCAACACTTTGCATTGTTGTGAAACATTTGTTACAAACTATGAAAGAGCATCGTCAAAATATTACTACTAACTATAGCCCATATCTTACATTTGGTGTATTTTTCCCCCAACCCACCCAATTATTAACACCCTATATTAGTATTATATATTTGTTATCACTCAGGAGAAAACACTCTCATATTTGTCCTGTTAACCACAGTCTATCATCCACCACTGGATTCCCTGTGTTTTACAGTCCCATGCTTTGTACAATCCACTCAAATTGTACACTCAGTGGCTCTCATTTTCATTACAGGGTTATGCTGTCATCACCTCAATTTTAGAACGTTTTCATTACTTCAAAAGGAAAAATCCCACACCCCCATATAACCTCCTATTGTTGTCCTAGTATTGAAAAAAAACCTCCTTTCCATTGTTGCAAAATATTTCAATATTACTATTAATTATTATCCATAAGTTTACATTTGTTGTAATTTTGCCATGTATCACCATATTCTTAGCACTTTGTAAATGAAAAGTGTTCTTATATTTATATTCTTATATTTATAACATTAACCACAATCTTCATCCACCACTGAAATCACTGTTATACATTTCCTAGATTATTCTCTAGTTTTCTTTCAATTGACATTTACTTCCACAGACTACCCCTTTCAGCCACAATCACATTTAGAAATCAGCAGCGTTAGTTATACTCATTATAATGTGTTACTCTCAACTCTATTCTAGTTTCCACACTTTTACAATTAACCATATTAATAATGCTACATACATATTTCCTAGTAACCTCCATGAGTTTACTCATCGTATTTAGTTCATATTAGTGAGACCATAAAATATTTGTTTTTTTGTGTCTGGCTTATTTCACTCAACATGATATCCTCTAGGTTCATCCATGTTGTTATACACACCCCAGTTTCATTTCTTCTTACTTTTGTTTGAAGTTTATGCTTTTTGGTTAACAAAGTACTTTAAAATTGTTATGCTTTACAAATGTAAATAAAGAATGTCACTCAAATTGTTCACAAGCCCCTTTCCCTTGATTTTGGGGTCTTCTGAATTATTGGGGAAGTAGCTTCCTTCCAAGTGGAATTAGGTGTAGTTAAATTTTGATAAATAAAATATTTGATGAAATACTAAAAGAAGTTGGACACATATGTAAAAGTCTGTTTTTTTCTTTATCAAAAAAGTATTTTTAAATTGCTAATTGCTAATTCCTAATCTGCCAAACTAACTTTGCCAGTATTTACTTTTCAACAAGAAATCCTAAGCCATATCCCCTGAACAGACATTATTAGTATATTTCATTTTCCTCTGTTTATCGTGATTCAAATACAGAACTAATCCTACTAGCTTCTTCATAACATAAAAATATGAAACTTCTAAGTAATAACCACATATAAATATGTTTTACTCCTCAGCTCTTCTGAAACGATGATACATGGAACAATAATGTCTGAGAGTAAAAATAAATATAAATAAATAAAAGCATCTTCCCTAATCTTTCCAGTAAATTTGGTACTTCAGGAAGATGTGCTATGTTTTGCATATACCCTGCATATGCATATCCCTGAAGGTATGGGCACAATTGTTTTAGAATCGTGGAAAATATGAGATGAAATACAGACTCATCAACATCCAATTATGACCCATCACAATCTGACCACTACTACCAAGCCACTTTTTCTCTCGTTGTTGCCCATCATTACTTGCATCCATCTTACCCTGTAGCCATATTAAGTGACTTGTTCTTCTTTAAACCACCTGCCCTGTTCTATGCCTCTGTACCTTGGCATGCTCACTTCCCTTTACTAAAGTGCCTACCCCTAGTTGTTCACCAGTTGAAATCTTATTCACCTTTTAAGTTTCGTCTCAAAGTATTCCTCCTTATGAAAATCCCCCTCATTACTCTAATCAGAAATAAAAATTTCTTCTCAACTCTGGCTGTTCTTTATATCAAGTCCACATTACACCAATTATCTCACATTATTAATAAACATTATTTGCATATGAAATGTGTTTTTCGACATTATTCCCCATCACTTAGCACCAGCATGGCACATATTATTAATGTATCAATATTTACCGAGTGAGGTATTTGGAGTCCAGTCGTTTAAAAGACACCCTCTAAATACTCCATCCTAAGGTCATATTTTTACTTCCTTACAGGAAGAATGACTGGGCTTACAGAATTTTATACAGAACACATGTAAAAATGCTCAGACATATCCCTCAGGACCACCTGAAGTCCCACAGCCTCTGTGACTCCTTGCCCTCACGGACCTCTCTCTTCTCCAAATTGTGTACATATGAACCTCTAAAGGAGGTTGCAAAGGCCCAGTTTCCCATTGAGAAAAACCTGGTGGTCATGGGGCAAGAGAATAAATCCCTCAAAAGTAACATCTTTCCTTATTATTCAAACTCTTGTTTTAGCTACTTCAAATGTTGTATGTATATTTGTGTGTGGATCCTAAAACTCTGTTTAAATTAACTGAGAAACATGTACGAATATACATGCAAAACTGTATACATATATGTAACTTTTCCCTTCCTCATGAACATATGCACTGTCTAGATACACAGTGTCTTGAAAATAAAAACAGTAACCGTAAGAGAAGTAAGTTGACACTCCCCAAAGAAATTTAACCCATGGTTTATTTACTTATTATGAACTGCAGTGAGGAATGGGGTTAGAGCCCACTGTTTAGTCTCTCCATCTCACTATCCCAAGGGGTGCCCGAGATATATGAGCAGAGTACTAGAAACACCCTTTGGAAAACACTGATCTAGTCCAATGCCATATATTTCAATTGAGAGAATGGACTCAGACACGTGGAGCCAGAACCAGAACCTGAGACACTCAACTGCTATCACAATGCCCCGTCCCCTATACCAGAGGGTCTTAAGTCTGTCTACACGTGGATCTCCTGATAAACCGATCAACTTTCATTTGCCCCTACAGATTTACTCTCTACTTTTTTTCACCTGTGCTGTCCCAAGGGGGCTATTTGTGGGCTACCTCAAAAGGCTCCCTTACTTTCCAGCTTGTCATTGGGTTTGGTCAATGAGGAGCACCAGCAGGAGATAGGAGGTGGGGAGAAGAATGTGGCTGGGATAAATCTTCCCTGGCTCCCTTCCTATAGGATTACCAGGAGTTGACAGCATCTCTTCATTGAAATGCCTCTCTCTGTGTTCAGATGACTGCTCTCACCCTTTGCTCCTCTAGGCTCAGGGGAGTAACAGCCCTCCATTGTTTCTGTCCCTTCTGGTTTCCCTACACCGTCCCCAAACCTTTGTAAATAGCCCTTTTATTAAACTTTCTTCAAGTTACTCAATTTATGCCGTAGATTTACTGTTGGGACCTTAACTGATAAACTGAGGAGCTCTTAAAAAGTACAGATACCTGGGGGCTTTCCAAAGCTCCCTAGTTGTTTCTAGCTTGTAGCCAGGATTGAAAACGTCTGCAGTAAACCATGATGATGATTTCTGTTTGTTGCTGAATCACCAGTGCATAAGCTAGCACACAAACAGTGGGAAGGGTAGAGCCTTCATAAGAGAGGGGATCTCATGAGCTAAACTGGCTGGATTCTGGTGGTCTACAGTTTTTAAAAAGTACCAGTCAGGCTGATGCATGGATTGAAAAATGTGCAAGCACTTAGGATCCAGAAGCCTTGTAAACACATTCAAAATATTTACTTTCATGCAGTTTCTCTTTTCTTCTTCTAACACCCAAATGTCAATTTTAATGGAAGCCACATCTCCACATATTGATTGTTTCATCTTGATTTTATTAAGGTTCATTTTAGCTGCCCAGGAAGCTTTCCTAGTGTTTGAAACATTTATAAAAAATGTCTCTTTGGCAGGGACAGAGAGTGAGATGAGGTAGGTGGAGGCAAAGAAAAAATATCACATCTTGTCTAAAGTAAAACAAAGTTTGTTGCCAAGATTTCATTAATCCAATAAATAAAAATACAAGTAAGCTCCAACTTCAACAATCTTGAGTATCCCTCCTAGCTGTGAAACCACAGCACCCCAATGGCTTCTAAATGTGTCAACACACGACCTTCCCATCCCAAACTCACCGGTGTGGGAAACATGATTTATGAGGTTGTCTGACCATCCCCTGAAAGAGGTTTTAAATATTTTGCTCTTCTAATAAGTGTCGTTTTCTTGAATTTGCGGTAAATGATTGTAGGTTCTTAGAGAAAAGGGTGGGTTTTTGGCCCTGGGTGGAGGGGGCTGGGAAGAGAGAAGGCCTGAACTTGGAAGAAATTTGCAAACAGCTCTGTGGCACCTTCTGGAGTGTGAGCTAATTACTTGCCCTAAGTTGCCTAGTAAACGGTCTTTGTTTGGGAAAGTTTTCATCTCTGTTCCAAAAACTCAGAGCCAGACCAAGAAGGGAAAAAATGATGGTGTCTATGGCAAGGCTGGCAGGGCTGCCCGCCGGCTGGTTATTTGGAAAGGTTTTAGAAGATATCTTATGAGGCATGTTAATATGTGTCATTTTTCATGACTGAAGTCAAAGGATTTAGCAGGTTGAGTCTGTGAACTTGGATAAGGCAGTGGAAAATACCGAATAATGCGTGAGCTTTCATCCCACTGCTGCCTGGCCTCTAATACCTTTAGAGATTGAGGAAGAGGACATGACTTTTTTGAATTGCCGAATGTAACAGAGTCAGAAGATGGGAAAATTGGCTCCCCCAACTCTAAAGTAATTTTAAATGGGAAAAAAAAAAAAAGAATTTCAGTTGTTAAGAAGTTCCTTGGATTTGAAGTTGTTAATGGAGTACATGAATGTCCTTTGAAAGGAATAGAATAAATCAAAATGTGGCATCCTTTATTCTGAGATAAAGGAAGTGATCCTAAAGGAAATAAAATATGCAGGTCTTTTCTTGGAAGTCCTCTTTTTATTCTGGTTCCTTGGAAATTTGTGTTCAAGGGGACCTGAGGGGATACTTAACTGTCCTAGCCAAGGACCCCTGGTTGCAAGAAATGGAAACTCAATCAGACTAGGTTAAGCTAAAAAAGAGTCATTTCTTTAAGGTGTCTCTTGGAACCCAAAAGGCCAAAACGAGGTTAGTCTTAAGAAAGACCAGAGGCAGGAGCCAGAAAGCCATGAAAAAACCAAGGCACCTGCTCTGTCTGTCTGACATTCTGCCTCTCTGGGGCTGACGTTCTCCTGTTTTATCTTCTCACACTTTTCTGCTCCTCTCACCTCATCCTGCAGACTAGCTTTCTACCCTTACTCTGGCCCAAGGCTGAAGGTAGCCATTCCACAGTGGTGGCTTCAATTCCAAAATCGACAGCTACTTCGTTCAAGTGACCAACCGAGATCATAAATTAGCTAACCCCTGAAGAGAGTAAACCATGTTCCAGATTCTACACTATGCAATTTGCATGTTGTACTAACTCATTTAATCCTCCCATCTAACTTATTAAGGTGTATTTCCATTTTACAGATAACAACATTGAGGCAGAGAAGCTAAGCAACTTGTCCAAATCCACACAGCAAGATATGGGTTTCAAACCCAGGTGGTCAAGCTCCAGAATCTGTGCTCTTAACCACACCTGCTGTACCTCCTTGAATGCTAGAAAAGAGAGTCCAATTGCTGATTGGGTAAACATTTAATCAGGCCTGGCCTGGGTGGCGATGGGTCAGCAGCAAGACTACAGAACACAGCACAGTAGTGTCTCTTCCAGTGCTGGTGGGGAGTCGGTTTTCAGGAACTGGAAAGTGGGTTGACAGATACACCAAAGTCTCCCACATTACTCTACAAAAATGCCTTTGCCCTCAAAGCCAAGTCACAGGATAGGATAGCAACATAGGATTGAAGATCCTTAAAGTTTGTGAGGCAGAGAGGATGTTCCTGGACATGATTATTTTCAATGAGACAACCCCATATGTGAATGGTTGTTTTACATTTTTTTTTCTAGAATTCTCTAGAGATGGGGATTTTCAATTCCCCACACGGCCAGTCAGGTTTCTACAGACTGGGGAGTTCTCTCAGGTTAACTAAATCCTTCTAATGGTAATTGAAACTGACTTCTTTGTCTTGCTTTAAATGTGCTACAAAAAGGAACTTGTGAAGGTATTCTGAAGTAATTCTGTTCTTTAGCTGAGTGTCACACTGACTTAATTAGAAAATTCTATCAAAGGACCAATAACAAAAGCAGGAGAAATTCCTGGAATCGTGTGCCTGGAAAAAGTTTCATTAATTTATGTTTACATACATATAAATAAGTACATAAGTGAGGAAAGCATTCCAAATATAAGAGAATGTTGGCTTCATAACAGGAATGATGGGGAAGATAAAAACTGTAAACTAGGAAATAGACATTTTTTGGTACATATTTCTGACCCTCACCCCATAAATGTCCTAAAGCGTGAGGCATGTGGAAATTTTGATGCATCCAACACTTTCCTAGTGCAAAATTCCATTGACTGTATAAAATATTCTATCATAGCAAATGACCAAAGTAAAAAGAAAATTCAAACAAGATATGCTCATTTTGCTCCCAATTATCCAAAGACATTTTCAGCTCACTCCCTCCTCCCCAAACATGCCCAGTTATTGCTGTTAATAATCTTCTCACCTCTTGCAGTCCTCCTATCATTTGAGCAATTCTCATCTGTCTTTTATCAAAGCTAAATTATTACATCCACTCCCACCCTCCAACACAGACACACACATGCTTCTCGGACTTACTCCTTCCCATCATCCCTGCAGTCTTGGTCTGGGTCGATTCCACTCCAGGCTCAACCTGTAACAATAAGCAGCCTCCTGTCATTCTTGGCCATGCTTCCCTCTCAGCAAACAACAGGGACAGTCAGCATCCACAGGCAGAACTTACACAATGTCTTTTCGTCATGACCTCTCGTGACCTCATAGAACCAACGGCAACTCAGCAGCCCTCTGTGACTTCTCAAAGGTGCCCATCTTGACTAAAGAGCTTCCTTCGTTCCATACCTCCACCTGTGTTTTCACACCAACTCTGCTAAGCAACCTGCTTTTCCTTTCAGTTATTCTTGAGAAGTCTACCTGATGCGTGAGAGACACATACTTGAGATGCCTCAAATGGACAAGCTAGAACAAACCCTCTGTTCTACCTGTGGTGAGAAGAGAAAAGTCTTCCGCCAGGGTTAATCCCCCAAAGTGCAAACAAGAGAAAATAAAGTATTGTGCTTAATACATTAGAGTTTTCAGTACCTTTACTCGGTCTTTCATTTTAGAGTCCAATAGCAATTCTTTGAGATAGGTAGGGTATATATCATGTTTATCTCTACTTACGAGATGGGGAAATCTGACATCTTTTGATTCCAAGTTCATTCCACTATACACCCCCAGGATTAGAACCGATTTCATCAGCTCTGAACCAAATGCTCTAGAGATGAGGCTAAAAGGCTTTAACCATAGAGGTGGCTGCATAGGTACACATTGCACATTTCTATTTGATGGATTGATTCTTTCCTTCACAAGTTCTTTACTGAGCTCACGTGCCAGCCACTGAGCTTGGGCCTGGGGACACTTGTATTCTTTCTTACAGCTCTCTAGAGGTATTTGCTGAAGACCTGTTAGGAGTTGGGGGCTCATAAGGGTATTGGGTAAGATGCCACAGCTAAGCCCTGGTAATGCAGGCTCAGTGACCTTGACCACATTTCCTTACACAGATACCCCTAGAGTTTTAAGATGCAGTGGTTGCTTTTGGATGTCTCCTTCATTGACCCATTCCCTTTAGCTTCTCTATTTGCCAATGTCCCTCCTCCAACGCTTCCTCCTTCCTCCATCCTGCCTTTCCCTAATGCCCAGGATTCTCCCTGTTCTCAGTCTCTTCCATTCACAAGGAATGGTAATCAAACCAATTGATCTAGAAGCTCTCCTTTCCAGGAGTTTTTCACAAAGGATGATGTTTGAAAGGGGCAATGTTTAGCCCAGATGAACTAATTGCTAAAACTTGAGTGTAAGGTATTTTTTTTTTTCCTTGGTTGGGGGTGGGAGGTTTAGCTATGGGGAATGTTTGGATGAAGAAAGCCCTCCTGAGGTGGTCAGGACAACTGAAAGAGTCATCAACCCTTCTGGTTATTTCTAAAGCCAGCTCTGAAGGGAAGTTTCTACGTGCTCTTGACAAAGAGCCTGGGACTCAAATAATGTGTCAACTGCAAATTTGGACTACTTGGATTTGTTTTAAATGTTAATCTTTCTCCCAGCCCAAAGCTCTCTGCTGACTTCTCTTCAAGCTTCAGGAGACTTCATGTGAACACTCTGGCCAAGACTCCCACATGCCTGAACCCTGTGACACAGAGAAAGAGAGGTTTCACTGCACAGCTGGCAGCATCCTGCGTATGTGCACTGTGACTTTGCAAAAGGCACAATCTCTAGGCCTGTTGGGAAGAGCTCTACAAAGGAGGCACTGTGTCAGGCCAGCTGTGTGGGGCGTGGGTAGAGTGTGTCATGCTAGGGAGTCAGGAGACCTGGGCTTTGCTCTCTACTCTGCCCCTTCTGAGGCTGACTTTCCCAAGGCACAACCATCTCTGGGTCTCAGGTTGCTCACCTCGAGGTGGCATATCCCAAACTCTTAAGTTTTCTTGCAAGCTCTTAGACTCTGGTATTCTATGAACTTTCCTCTTAATCCCATCTTTATGACTGATTTCACCAGAAATTCTGTGAGGAACATGACCCAGCTGTGGGAGGCAATGATAAGAAACAAGATGTCAAACCCAGAAGGCTGGGAGCATGCTAGACCATTCACTGTGCCTCCCATCTCACAATTTTCCAGTTGTAAGAGGTCAGGCAGGTAACACATAGTGGCTCATTGCAACCTGGAGAAGGTATGTACCACCAAAAGGCACTCAAATTCTTTTTTTTTTTTTAAGCACAATGCCTGCCCAACAAACAAATCTATGGGTGGTACTATACCCAAGGGTGGCAAGTTTGAGATATCACACCATCTCCAAAATTAGAGCAAATACTTCTTCTGGGGACAATCAACTTTTCTGTTACCAGCCAAGAAATTTTAATTTTAAGATCTTCAGGTCCATACATTCCATTTCAATCAGATGCTTTTCATGGAGTCCAAAATCAGAGAGACAAACAGGATGGCTCAGATAGAAAGGAGTTTGGAAACTTACAGCCCATCTGAATCACACAACTAGAGCTCAAGCATTGCCCCCAAAGTCGTTTCTGCTGCTGAATTGGAAATCTTGCCTACAATAAAAATGATCCATAACTGCCCTCGGAACTGTGTATTCTTTGGAAGCTGGGAAGAGCTGTGTAGGGCTGTGGCTTTTCAGATAGAGAACAGTAGGCAAGGAGTGGACACTTCTTGCTAAGCCCCATTAACGTTTTAATAGAGCTTAAAGCAAAGGTCCTCTTTGAAAATGTTTTATTCATAATTGACCAATTGTCATTAGATACAGTTACACTCCATGGCATCTCATTAGAAGGAGCTTTTTTGAACCCCCCTTCCAAAGCATTCATAGTAAATTCCAAACAGATGATGTCATAACAGGCCGTTACAAACCATAACATGTAGATACCATTAAAGCAATGTGGGTGCCTTTTTGATACTGAAACATCTAACTTTATTATGAAGTTTGCTATAAAACCTGCTGTGATGTTTTTAATAATATTAAAGCGTTTATTCTTTAATATTGAAATCATACTGCCTGTTACTCCTGCCACAAATGAGAATTGCCAAATCTATCAGTTTAACTTTTAAACACTTCCTTAAGAGATTTCTTTCTTCTTTCCTCTTCTTATGCTTTTTTTTTTTGGCTATGAAAAAGCAGATGTTCTAAAGTTACAAGTAACCAAAACCCAGCAATATATAATCAAAGGCTGAAACCTAATATTTACAATAAGCTGACCCAGTGAGAAATGTCTCCACACTGACCCTGGTCACAAAGCGGGAACCTGCATGGTCATCAGTCCTGGCCGACACAGCCTTCATTGATCAGGGCCCTGAGCATCGTGATTCTCAATGAGGAACTTTCCTGACATCAGCAACTCTCCACCTATTTGATACAAATGCGAAATAAATATGATCCCATCCTTACTGAAGCACATTCCATTAGCTTTGCAATTGCCACATAAGGCAATTACAGTGGATTCCGTAATTTATGCAGAGATTTGGGCTTTGTGGCGGTGGCCCTACTTTTGGTGTCTTTCATTATAACAAACAATGATTTTCCTAATAAATCCTTAAAGGTAGGAATTGCTATCATAAGTATTTATTTCTAATTCCTATAAGATTTGTAAATATTTACATACAGAATGATGCCACAAATAAGCAGAAGACAGATCTTTCCCAGAAGCCATAAATTTCAAACTAGAAGTTGGTATAGACTTGACTTAACGGGGTACCAAATTGTTAACATTGAGATTTGGGAGAATATGTGTGTGCTAGGGAGAAATAGAGCCTCCCCTAAGACTTTTGGTCCAAAGTTGTTTCTGTATGTTCTACCAGTTACAGATTAATTTAATATAACAATATCCTCTTTTAAAATGCAATTATTTCTTAGAAATGTTAAATGTATGGATAATTCATTTGGGGGCATAATTTTATTTACTTTAGTAATCTTTTGAAGATTCTCTCCAATGTATTTTTTTTTTTTTTTAAGATTTTATTTATTTATTCATTTATCCCCCCCTTGCTGCTTGTGCTCACTGGGTCAGCCAACCACGCCATGCGGGCGGGCCTGCCTTCACCAGGAGGCCCCAGGAACCGAACCCGGGTCCCCCATATGGTAAACGGGAGCCCCACTGATTGAGCCACAGCCGCTTCCCTCTCCAATGTATCTTATCGAACCTTTTAATGAGCATATATTTAGTGCAAAATAGAAGACTATGACCATTATAGGGGTTATAAAAATAACTGCTGCCCAGACCCCCTTAACACTGCAAAGAGGAGAAGCTGCTGGCCCCCAACAAGAGGTTTAAGTAACAGCATCCCACTCCTCCATGACTTCCTGACCCCTCTAGTTCTTTCTTACTAGATGCCAGTTTCATTCCCAAGCCCGCCTTCCCACCTGAAATCTCTCAACCACATGGCTACATGTGCCACAGCCACAGGTCGACTCTGCCTACTCTTGCTTTTCTAGAACCCTAGACCAGAGCCCTGAGCTCTTATCTGCTCAGAGGAAAGTTGAGATGACAAGGATTATAATTCTGTAGGCCCAACACCACCTACCCTGCAGGTTATTGTTGGAGGAAGTACTTGCTCCCCACTCCAGTAACCCCATGGGGGTGGGAGCCTAGAGAGAATGACCCCTGTGGCTTTCTTCCCACTCCCCTCTAACCAGTCACCCCCAGAGCAGTGGTGAGTCAGTTAATTGTGAATTTGGAAGAAAAAAATGGGCATGCTTGACTCGGGCCCTTCCTCTCTCTGTTCTCTGGCCCCACCTGCTTATAGAAGGATGCATCTGGTCTGTTTGACTAGGGGGCCTGCCCTTGGGGGCAAGGCCTTATAATTTAGGGGTGAGGGTCAAATCCAATTCAGCAGAGAGTTAGCAAGCCCCCGTGGCCCTGCATCTGAACCATGTTCTTTAAACCACCTTTAATCAGTCAAAAGCTGATGTTTGGATTCCAATTATCCAACACCTGTGCCTACCTCTCACCTGATTCTGAATCTGAGCCAGGAAGAGGGCTGTGATTCCTTGGGTTCCTTCAAGTCCCAGCACTTTGACACCTTCAGTGTTATAGGTGGACTCTGCTTCACCCCATGCTGCAGGTATGTCTCCTTGTCACTTCCCTTAAAAACAGGCACAGAATTGTTCCACAGACTCTGGGAATTCTGCCTGGTGCCCTGCTGTGCAATCCAGTTCCTCATGGGAGAAATGCCTCTTTCTGGACTCAAATAAGCACAGAGAATGATCTGATTAAATCCTTAATAATGAAATGTTGGGGATGTAATACTACATTACCCATTTCAGAAGTGTTTGCATTGATTTTCATGGAAGGTCACATGAGAAATTGGTTAACTCAAAGAGATGAGTAGCTACTGGGGCAATTTCAGGCATACTTGAGGCAGATGTTTGGGGACAAATCTAATATTAGGAATGCCATACTAGGAATGGCAAGCATAAATGACCCAAAGGCCCAGGTAGGTAACAAGTGATTGAAGCTTCTGGATGTAAGAAAAGTGCCCACACACATATGATAACTGTCAATGGGCATTTGGCTTTGGTATTTAGAAGTGATAAGGGATGGAAGAGAGCAAGGCAAATGGCTTTGGTCAAAATGAACCTTTTAAAAGAGGTGGCCCATACTCAGTGCCAGAATATTGTCAACATGCAGAATATGGGCCACTGTTGATAGATCTTTTGCATTTTCAAGAGAAACAAGCTAGAAAAGTGTATTTTTATACAAAATTGCCACCCCATCCCTGAATGATAGCAACTAATTTAAGTAAACAGGATGAAAATCAACAGCAACAAAACAAAACAACATTGTGGGGGCTATTGCTGTGCAGAAAGCGTGAGGCCCAAGCTGGCCCATGAGGTACTGTGGGCTCTGGCCAAGGCCAAGACTGGCCTTCCCTCCCACCTCCCTTCCCTCCTATTTGTTTGTTAAAAGTCTGGCATCCCTAATTTGGATTTTTGCAATCACCATGAATTCCTTCAAGAACATGAGTGCAGACTCATTTTCAATTGAGCGAACTCCAGCTAGCCTAAGACAGGCTTGTCTTTTAGCCAAAGACAGCTGTCAATACCATCTTCGGTGTGCAATATCACCGGTGCCTTCTGATGTCACTTTTAAAAAAAAAAGTTGAATGATTATCAGAGCAAAAAAAAAATGATGGAATTATTTTAAAATTCAGTCTTTTTCAAAGTACACAATTTTCTACCATGGACTCGAACATCTTTAAAGCCTAAAACACCTGAAAAAATCTTTTAATTTATAGCCTTTTTTCAGCATAATGGGTATCTCTTCCTTCAGCTTCCCTCAGATTTTACCTTGAAACTTAGGACTTGATCCTTCTCATAATAGCTTCTTCCTCTGAGATGAAATGGGGTCAATAACTTGGTCCACCTAAACCTTTAGAATGTCTGTATTACAGACACACCTAAAAAAAAAAAAAAGCTGAACTCCCCACTCCATTGGGTGACCAGGCATTTGGCCTTCCAGATTTTATTTAGAGAAGCACAGGGAAATATGTTTTGTCTAAGTGCTGAAAAGAGACCACGTGCATGTAACTGAAAGCAGATGAGGTTCTTTCGGGACCTCACCAGAAGCCCAGGGCCAGGTACAGCCATGTCACCCTCTGTCTGGCAACTTGCACAGGAGGCTGCTCAGCTCCACTGGCCTGGGAGGGGTCCCTGCTGCAGAACACAACATGGGGTTTGATGAAAACGAAATTGAAGGGCATTAGTGGCTTAACTCCCCCATCCCCCAAATGTCTCTACTGCCCAGGAGAGGAGAATTTTATAGGGTCTGGGTTGTGAAATGCATTGAGTTTATGAGGACAAAACAAGCATCTTGGGGGAAAGAATCAGATGCATTCAACCAAATGACTGGGGGGTCAGGGCCAGGGAAGGGGGTCAAAAAAATAAGCATTTATTGACTGACTCAAGCTGGATGGCATTTCTCAATGCAACCACCTATTGTTTGCTTGGGCATTTCTGGTTCTTTACAATAATCTAGCTTTTGTACGTGGCTGCACTGCTTTTAAAACTTTCACCTCTTCAGAATCATTTGTTTCAGAAGTCGGTTTCTGGGTGGAAAGGCCATCAAACTGCACATGAGCGGCGTAGGTGCCTCTACCCTCGGGGGCCTCCCTTTGAAGTCTTCCTCATGGGCGAGTGGGAAGCTTGGGCCACAAGCTCACTGCATATGGGCAAATAAACAGCCGGCTGCCCACACACCCACACATCTGAGGCAAAGCATTGGGGGGGGCAGCAATTAGTAATTTTCAATTCAATTCAACAAGAATTATTCAGAGATTCCTGTCTTGAAGGAGCTGTTAACCCCCCAAAACAGACATCACCTCATCATACATTGAATTTGGTGATTAATGAGAGTGACCACAGGCTGGGGTGCCTGGGACAATCCTAGTTTATACCTATTGCTCCAGTGTAATTATTACTCAAGAGTCTCCCAGTTTGGAAGTAAGAGAAAAGAAGAGAGAGAGTTTCTCAACTTTTTCCTTTCCTATGATTATCTTCCCAAGCAAAGCACCATAGCAACTTTGTTGATGTTTCTAGGAAGGTGCTTCAAAGCCCTTTAGAAATAGTTTGAGTATCTGTGCTTTCCCTGGCCCCAGAAGAAAGAGAGTAGCATTACTCTACAAATGTTTGTCTTCTCCATTTTCCTTACAGGTATCAGAGAAGAGTTGTCAGATTTAGCAAATAAAATTACAGGGTGCCCAGTTAGATGTGAGTTTCAGGTAAAGAAGGAATCGTTTTTTAGGATAAGAGGTTCAATCTGCAGATGAGAATCACCAGCGTGTTGGTGGCTGCCCTCTGGCACAGCAGGCTTTCCTTCCCTAACCTGCTGAAGGTTCTGCACATCCAAGGCAGCCCTAGGGCAGCTGCAGCCATCTCTGTCCTCTTCCTCCCTGACTCAAAACATTGTCTTTTCCTAGGTGGAAGATAAGGTGTTATACAGGGGGGCCCACTCCTAGAAGATGGTAAAGTGAGACAATGATTTCCTGGGAAGAAGAAGGAATACAACCCTTTGGAAAAATGAGAGAGTTCTTAGAAAGTTTCTGCTTAGAAGTCTCAGTCTTTAGCCCTTGCAATTCTTCCCTCCTGCATTTGAGAGAGGAAGCTATGGAAGCTCAGGGAGAGCTGGAGCCATTCCAGTAGGATTTGGAATGCAGAGGTCTGAGGGAGGGTTCCAGGGCTCAGGGTTTATGAGGGTGAAGCACACATGAATACACACACACACACACTTGTGCAGTGTATCTCCTGTCTTGGGTGAAATTTGGGAGGAGAAGAAAGGAAAGAAGGAAGGAAGGAAGGAAGGAAGGAAGGAAGGAAGGAAGGAAGGAAGGAAGGAAGGAAGGAAGGAAGGAAGGGAGGGAGGGAGGGAGGGAGGGAGGGAGGGAGGGAGGGAGGGAGGGAGGAAGGAAGGAAAGGAGGGAGGGAGGGAGAGAGGGAGGGAGGGAGGAGACAGTGAGGATGAGCTGTTTCTCTACTCAAGCCTCCTGTGATTTATTAAAGTTTTTGATCTGTTTAAGCTGTCATTCCTCTGAAACTCAATTCTAGGTGGGCAAAATAGGTATTGGGATGAGATGAATATTCAGAGTTTTAAAAGGCAAAACTAGGAAGGCGGGGATTGTTACAAGTCTTGGCTCCTAACCCCAGTGGACTTGGCTCAGTTCTTCATCTTCTTAATACTCTGGTGGGTGCAGAGAAGGGGCAGGCTGTGCATGAGCATGGATTATAGAGATTAGGTCACTGCTTTTCAAACTGCAGCAATCTGCCTATCAGTGGGCTCAGAAATCAGTTTAGCAGGGTGCAATCACTATTAAATCAATGAAACAGAATAGAGTTAAAAAGAAAGAATATAATGTGTAGTAAGGATAAATAATGTTTCATAAGGCATCTCTTCCTTTCTCTCAAGATTACATATAAATCAAGATATATCATAGACATATGTATATACCAGTCAATGACATAAAATATACATTCTAACTTTGGGTCATGGTCAAAAAATGTGAACACTACTGGAATAGATGCCTTTTCAGTAGAGTCATGAAGGAATGGAGGTTGCAGGGTACATCCTGCTCTAAAGGTCATGTTACAGCTGAGAAGGAAAGGCAAGGAAAGAGTGGGACTTCTGAGGAAGCACTGTGAATGTATGTGTGGGACAAAATCTCTAAGGCAGGGGTCAATCAACGTGTCTATCACACATTTTGGTAAATAAAGTTTTATTGGAACACAACCATGCCCATTCATTTACATATTGTCTAAGGCTGCTTTTGCTCTACAATGACAGGGCTGAGCAGCCATAGCAGAGAGCATATGGCCCTCAAAACCTAAAGTGGTTACTCTCTGGTCCTTTATAGAAAAAGCTTGCCGTCTCCTGTTCTAAGGCAATGCCCTATATCTCAGAACCACAGAGGCATTCAGACTCAGCAACATCCACAAGCAGTCCTCAGTGCTGGCTGATACCCCATGGGAAACTTTCAGGGGCTCTGTCATGGAAAGGTCCAGCCTTCCTCCTGGTTGCAGGCTCTCTGTCTTCTGGTTTCCAGGTTCCCTTGGCATCTACCTCCAGCCCACTCATAGCTTCATAGCTCCCATCAACCCTCTTTTCTGGAGGATTCTCCCACTTAGATACATTTCTGAGGCGTAGAAACCAGGCAATCTAAAGCTGGGATGTGGATGCAGGAATCTCCAGAGCTGTGGGAAGAGAACAGCCCAGCTGTATTGAATTTGTCCCACATCTACCCAAACCCAAAAGGGACCACTTTTACCCTTCTCCAGGGGAAAATCCTGCCAGAAAAGAGATGGGGAGTGTGGAGAAAGTGAGAAGTAACCTCACGATGTGAGGTGCTGTCAAAGCTGACTGTGAACAGAGCCTGGGGCCCCACATACCTTGGCACACCTGTTCTGCTTCCAAGGGCAAAGGTATGTCCAAGATTCTGTAGCTCAGCCCCCATTTCACACATTTTATTATTTTCACAGAAGTGTTTTGCTAAATATGTCACTTGATGGGATTGGGTTTTATTGCTTTGTAAGACTTTTCAGGTGAGAAAGCCCACAAATCAGAGAAAATCCTCTGTCAGATCATGTGCTGAAATTTCTGGTTCACAAATTTCAGTCACCAGATTTAGAAACTAGATATAGGACCTGCTTCAGGCAAAATTAAGAAGTAAGTAAAATTTGCTTTCAAGTCATGGGCCTGGACTTTCTTTCCTCTTTCTCTCTTCCCATGGCACAGATTTCCTTACTACCCTGACACCAAGCGCTTTAAGCTACATCCCAGGCTCCCAGGTACAGAAGAGTTGGAGGGTACCAATCACCTCTTGGTGTCGAACTTGGGAGTATTGAATGTAAATCTTATTTCTAACAATCGAAAGAGGTTTTGCACAATGGAGAAAGTGCTGGAGGAAACTTGGGTCCACATCACCTTGAGAAATCACAACAGGGGGTCAACTATTCTTTCCATTGTCAGCTTCGAAGGTCCTGAGAACCCAGCCATGGGAGACTAATTTGAAATTGGAAAATTCAGCTGGAATTGGAGGGCAAATTCTTTGCTTGATTCTTGAGTGTAGGTGGTCTAGGGAAACTCTTTTTTTTTTTCAGACCCTCAGTTTCTGCCTTTGTACTATGGAGGTAGTTGCCACTGGGAGGCCAGGAGGGCTTTCAGTGGGACATGTCTATTGGATTCTTTGCAACTCTCCAGAGGCAGCATGGAATGACCAAGATGGAAGCTCAGCTCAATCCAGGCAGGTGCCCAGAATAAGGGATGAGTTCCTCTCCAGTACCTGGGTCTACTGCTTGCCATACCACAGTCTAAAGTGACTTAAGGAAAAGGGACCCAGAGATAGGACTGTCCCCAGAAAGGTTGCATCCCATTGGAAAGAACTTGAGGAGCAAAGAGCCAGTCCAGCTTCTACTCTTGAGCTTCCTCCCTAGGACAATTGAGCCCTGAGTGTGACCAAGCCCACGGTTGCAGAAAGCCAGCTCACTGTGTGTCTGCCTCACATCCTCTTCAGCCTATGGGGGCCTCTATGCACCCACCAGAAGTTTGTAATATTTTCAGCCATTTTCAGAGAGTAATCCCTCCCAGCTGAAAACTCCAGGTTGGCTCTTTTGCAATTCACACCACTGGTCTAGAATTTTCTTCTCTTGGCACTGCTGAGAGGAGAGAGGTGTTGAAAGGAAGTCAGAGCAGTTGGGAATAGGACTCCATTACCTTTTAAATGCCTGGATGGCATCTCTTTTTAAAGCGCTATGAGAGTTTTAGCACGTTAAAAAATTTTTCCTACCCTAATTATAGGGACTGTTTTTATTAAGGGCACATCCACCTCACTTGTAACTGGGGAAGTTTTGGCTCTGAGGTTGATTGCTGCGTGAGCATTCCATCCTGGGCGCTGCTTTAGGTCTGTTAGTAACTGGCTTAGCGCTTGCCAGTTTCTCTCTGTGGGTAATGACAGAGATGCTAACACAATAGCAAAGCTGTTAATCCCAAACATGTTACTAATAAGGCAAGCTGCCTCGCTAAAGGTTGTAGAAAGGAAGGAGAGGAGTGCGGAGAAATGCTAATACGTGGCTCCCGCTCTCGCTCATACCAACGGATTTGCGGATAATGAGGAATGTCCTGCTTTTCTCAAAATGTCACCACACTTAATCAACTCGGAGCTTCCTCACTAATCGCACGCTGTCAACCGATGTTTGGTATTTGGAAGGTGGTGAAGGGGAACGGTAAATGTGGATGAGTTCACTCCACAGACGGCACCTGAAACTTTCTTTGTCATTTTTTACTTGCTTCTTTTTGTGATTTATTGACCTTTTGGACATATTGTAGACTCCGTAGCTTTTCTATTGTGAAAAGAAAATCAATAAATAGGTGGAATGGAGGCAAACCCACCTCAATCCGGGCTGAAGTTACAGGGAAGAGCAAATTCAGAGAAGCCAGATACTGTAAGAATTGGGTCGAATGTACTTTCGGAAGCATTATTTAGCCAAGTTCAAGACCTCAGAGGTGACAGAAGAACAGAGAAAAATCATGGTATCTGATGGTTTCCTTTCCCCAAACAACACGTATAGGCAGCTATGGAGTAACCACACAAACAAACTTCAGCTTTGATTTGGAAATATAAATTGCACTGTGGACAATTGATTTAATCTTTATGCAGCCCCTCCTCATTAGTTATCCTGGACATGATTGACATTTGGAAGAATTCACCTTATAGGTTTGGTGGTGTCAGAGAGGTAGCATATTCTTGACTCTTAGGGTAGTTCTAGAAAGCCATAAATAATTCCTCTGCTTAGCTATAAATCAGAATAATGCTGGGAGCTTTAAAATAATATTGTGGCCTGAGTTTCACCCCAGGAGATTTAGTTTCCATCTAGTGTGGGCTCCTGAAAACTCAATTTTCTAAAGCTCTCCAGGTGATTCTGGTGCTCAACCATGTTTGAGAATTTCTATGTTTTCCAGGCTTTGATATTTCACAGAAGAGTAATTTTTTTTTTTAATGGGGGGTCGATTTAGAGTTGTCAACATTTACTTTATCAAATCAGAAAAAAAATTAGCACCTGCCATCCATATCATTTCATAAAAAGAAGGGCAGATAAATACCCAGGCAAGAATTGGAAGGACAGATCTTTAAATACATGTAGCTGTATAAGAATTCACTCGTTGCCCTTGTTTTTCTCATCTTGTTGCATAGATCGGCATTTGAAAGCCACAGCCAAGGATGAAATGATCTCTTGTGGTGTAAAGAGAGGAAGCAAGTTCTGTGGGTGCCACAAAGGTGGCCAAGTCCAATGACCCCTGAGCTGCTCACAGAGTAGAAAGCCTCTAAGTTGCCTGCAGAGTGGCAGCCACAGCCCAGCCCAGGCCACCTCCAGATGTACCACCAGATGATAAAAATCATTACCCACTCCCCTGGAGAAACAAAACAACATCCTCAAACATGGAAGCACCCCAGGCCAGGGATGAATTTGCACTTAAAAGTTCCTGGTATTTTTTTATGGCCAAGGATGCCTAGAGGATGATGCAGAATGGGCAACAACAGTGGGTGACACCTGATTACCTCTTCACAAAGCAATGGAGCAAATAGAAAATAGAAAAGAGGTTAAAAGCACAAGCAATTGAGTACCCACAGGAAGCCATTTACAGACAAAATGCTGTCTAGGACAGGGTTCTGTTGGTGAAATTACAGGATTACATGAGCAATACAGTTCTTTACTGTGTGTTTGTAGTTGGTTCTTATTAATTTGTGTGTAACTAATATATGTGTATATATATGTGTGTGTGTGTATGGACACACATATTAAATGGAGGCTTGTGTTGACTGGTTAGTAGATTTTAAAATTTCAGATTAATCTGCTCTTAGCAATGCAGACCCTCATAGTCTACTAGGCAGCCCATATATCTGGAATTTATAATCATGGAATTTTCGTACTGCATTAAGACTCTCCGTGGGTGATAACAGAGAACTAAAATAGCTAGCATTGCATTGATGTTTCTCGCTCTCTACATTTGTTTAATTCCTTTGCCAGAGACACATACCTAACTTGTCTCGGTAGATTTCTGTAATGTGTCTTTCAAATGGAAAAAACTGTATTCTAGTGTTCCAATTTTATCAAGTAGCAAAAACACCCAGGCTCTTGGCCAGAATTTGCATGTTTGTTACTGCATTCCGTACCCAGGCATCTCAGGCCTGAAGAAGAATAATGATATTCTAAAGTGTTGTTGGATCTATAATTCTGGCAGCAGTTTAATTCACTTAGTTCTTTCCATTAAAGCAATAATTATTGGCATATAGTCTTAGGAGTCATGTGTGGTGATAATCAATTCCTGTTGAACTAACCCTTTTAGTTCAATGAATGTTTGTTAAGTACCTACTGTGTGTTATGCTATCTGATTTTGCACCTTTGCCCAGGCCTTCAGAGCTGTGGGAGTGCTGTCATGTCCACGATCTCATTTGATTTTGATAGAACCCAGTGAGGCAGATAAGCAGGTTAACATGCAAGGAAACCGAGGCACAGAAAGATTGGCATAGGTTGAATTTTTTCCTCCTAAAAGCTATGCTGAATTCCAAATCCCCAGGACCTCAGAATGTGGTGTTATGTGGAAATATTGCAGATGGAATAAGGCAAGTTGAAATGAGGTCCTACTGGAGCAGGGTGCACCCTGTATCCAATATGACTGGTCTCCTTATCAGAAGGGGAGAGGAGATACAAAGAGAGAGAAGGTGGCCATGGAAAGACAGAGGCAGAGATTGGTTCATGCCACAAGGCAAGGGATGCCAAGGCTTGCTGGCCACCACAGAAACCAGGAGAGAAGCATGGAACAGATTCTTCTTAGCTACACCTTGATTTCAGACTTCTGGCCTCGAGAACCAAGAGATGATACATTTCTGTTGTTTAAAGCCATCCAGTTTGTGGTCTTTTGTTACAATAGCCCTAGGAAAGTAAAACAGAGATTAAATGCCTTACTCAAGATCTTGGAGCCATTAAGTGATTTAGTAAAAGTAAAATCCACGTTTTCTCACTCCCATCCTGGTCCTCTCTGCACTGCCCTCCTTATCACTTCTGTCTTTCACTTAGTCACCACTCATTATTGGTTTCTATCATAAATTGCCCATTATTACCTCTCTGACTAATTTTCTGTGCCAATGTGGTTTTTTCCCAGTGCTCTGCAATCTCACTAAGCCTCACGGCACATGATTCAGATGTTCTTAGCTTCACAAGCTCAGCTAGTTAGACTACCAGTAGATGCCATCCAATTCTTGCACTTTCCACATCACTAATGATAGCTGTGCATGCCTATTTCTTCCAGGAGGAGAAATGAAAGGGGAAGCCATGCCAACACAAGCGGTGTGGCATGGTGTAAAGAGCACAATTCCGAGAGCTACGAGACTCAGTTCAAGTCTTGAAGCTTCAGGTGACTAGGTGTGAAATTTGGGGCAAGGTGTTAACAGGTCTTAATTTTGGACAAGATAGGAATCCTAATGCCTTTTCTGACCTCTCAGAGGTTTGAGGTTAGCAACAAATATGCAAAGACTTTGAAAATAATTAAGCTCTATATTCATATAAATTTAAATAAATCTTTTCAGAAATCCTGCTAACATTAAATCCAGGGGGATCAAGAAACTTCCCAATGACTGTCACAGGTCAGAACAGACTGATTTTTATTCTATTTCTGTGTGTTTGTGTGCAAGCACGTTTGTGAGCTGTGGGATGGGCAGTGCAGATGGGAACGAGGAGGAAGATAGATATTACTTTTCATTTCAGGAATGTGGGGACTTTGTAACATATTCCTAAAACTCCATTCTCTAATGACTACCATTTATCCAGTTTTGTACATTTGAGGCACCAGAATCAGAAAGAATTTATCTATTTCTAATATCTGCAGAAAAACAAGAATATCTGGATTGGTAGAGTTTAACTTAGGCCTCAGTGAAGATAAACATAAAATCATTACTTAGTGATGTGAATAATACATAAATATTTTTATTGAATGAACTAAAAAGGATCCCGGTTACCATCTCCACTTCCTGCTCGTTATGGAACTTGTGATAGGTAGCTCGTAATGAATGAAACTAAAGGCATCATCTTTTAGCCTCTTCCCCATGTCCCAGATCTTATTGTTTCAGGCCTTCAGTATTGAGATGGCTGATTTTTACTACAAGTCTCTTAACAATCACAGAAAAAAATGAATGGGCTTTCTGTCTGCACTTGCCACTTTTTAAAAACTAAAACTTCACCAATTTATACATATGAAAAATTCTACTTACCTGCAACACTCTGCACATGATTATGACA
This sequence comes from Tolypeutes matacus, assembly GCA_026826555.1. Lineage (NCBI taxonomy): Eukaryota > Metazoa > Chordata > Mammalia > Cingulata > Chlamyphoridae > Tolypeutes > Tolypeutes matacus. The sequence continues at coordinate 21,472,411 of JAKSZT010054030.1, forward strand.
GCTTGACTACTTGTTAATAAAAATGGCAATGTGACACTAACTCTCTGTCTCAAACTCTAGCTCAGTTTATGTACCTTCTCTCTCCCTTATTCAGTGTGCTCTCTGCTGTGAGGTACTGGGAGGGACATTTTAAATCTCTTTTCATGAGAAGAGTTATTTCCTGCTTGAAGTACCAGCTGGAAAAGATCACCCACTGCATTGCGCCGTCTCACCTCCTGTAATGCCGTTAAACTCACCCTTGGCAGCAGTCACTCAGAAATAGTGCCGGGACATAAAGATTTAATTACCTCATGTTCAATATAGTGAAGGTTCTGCTATTTCTCTCAGGAGAGAGCTGCACCACTAGAAGAAAACCCTTTGATGGCTCAGAGTTTCCTTGAATTGAGAACCATGTGAAACATTGGCCAAGAAGTTTCCTCTGTGATCTCCAACCTTCTTTTTTCAGGGTAACTGGAAAGCACATCCCCACCGCTCCAGGGCTGCAGACTGATGAGATTTGTCTCTAGCCTTTGGATTATGAACAGGTTAATTATCTGCAACTTATTGCACTTGTCTCCAAGAATGTCTGTTGGTCATAGGAGTACCACTTTTTGTTTTTCTCATTGGGTCATGGCAGAAAAGTTGTTTAATAACTCGTCCTTTCTGGTCACTTCCAAATAAAGGATTCTCCCAGGAAGAAAAATTCCTAAACAATGTCCCTCTCTCTCTCTCAAAAAAAAAAAAAAAAAAAAAAATTCCAGATCATATCATTTGACCTCTGGACCTGATACCAAGATTGCATAACTCTAGGAAAGGCGACCTTGTGAGCAGGTCTGTGGGCCATCGATTTGTCTCTTCAGGAACAGGATGGCTTCAGTGTGACAGGTAAGGCCTAGTCTCCACTGGCTGTGTCCTTCCTCAAGTTGGCTTAGCGTTACTCTCCTCCAGGGTAATAGTCAGAATATTAAAAATCTGACACCCTGCTATGATGTCCAGCCCTGGGATCCTCACATCCTTAGAAACAGATGCCATAAGCTCCGGAAAACAGAAGACAACCTAAAAGGAGCAGCAATAGGACTGTGGTAAGTGAATGATGATCTAACCACTCAGTGGGCTATTGTGGAGCCATGTTGATCACAGTGACTCTGGAGCTATGTGTCTCTGGGATTCTGAGACTATGAGTGGGACTTTAAGGTGGTCTCAGTATCTACTATGCTAGATCAGGTTCTTCTTGGAGTTTCACAACTGCCCCCTGTCATCAAATTAATCTGATAGAGTCAAGTGATTTTAAGAGTCCTAGGTTAGGCTGGATTTGTGAGGCACAGAAAGTGAATTAAACTCTTCTTGCAGAAACTTTGTCATGTAAAGTAATTTTCTTCAGGGGAAAGAAGAGGTTGGTGCTCTTGATACATTACTGTATGATCATTGGTACTTCTGTCGACACTTGTGGTTTACACCTGTTGCCCTGACTTAATAATGCCTCCCTCTTTCACTATGAAAAGTGTCCTAGTTCGGAAGATGTGTTATAAGGTCACCCAAGATCTATGGATAGTTTCATTGACCTCAACACATGAATGGTCAGGCAAAGTATGTGTTCATAGAAGAAAAGCCATAAGTGAAGCCTTCTACTAGGCACCACTAGGTACAAAATATAATAGACAACTCTCACCCAGCTAATTGGACCCTGTTACATGAAGCACTGGGGAAATGTGTGCCAAATGTTTCTGAGAAGAAATTCTCTTGACTCTCATTTCCCTTCACTTAAAACCTGAAAGTGGATCCAGGGAATTCTGATCAAAGAAATAGCTGAAGAGCTGTAGATAAGGAATGATGGATGGCTCTAAAAGTAATTGAGAAAGATTGGGAACATTGCAGATGTGTGGAACAATGAATTCCATTCCTTGAATCCCAGAATCCAAAGTTGTTACACCATGCTATTTCTAGCCAAATTAATGAAGGAAATGCTATTTGGTACCATTTGATATATATATCCCCAGCACACATGCACAATGCACACGCACCAAGGTCTTGCAACAGAACTTTCCATTTTTCACCCAGTTGTGTTCATGTCTGAAGATTGCTGACATTGTCTGAGACTTTTCTACTTCAAAATGTGCTTTTAGTTGATATATACTAAATTTTTATCTGTTACTAAAACACAATTCTCCATTTTATTAGTTATTGTACTGATTTAAGTAAACAGGTTAACATTAACATAAAAAGAATCTATATTCAACTTCTTTAGGAACTGCCAAACAGTCCTCCATAGTGGTTGATGGACACCTGGGTTGTCCATCAACAGATGAATGGATAAACAAACTGTGGTCTATTCACACGATGGAATATTATGCAGCTGTAAGAAGAAATGAAGTTATAAAGCATATGGCAACATGGATGAACCTGGAGTACATTATGTTGAGTGAAGCAAGCCGGACACAAAAGGACAAATACTGTATGAATGCATTACTATGAACCAAATATATTGTGTAATATATTGTTTGATTTAAAAAAAAAAAAAAATTTACATGTATCCATTACATTTAATTGAGAAATGTATATATTTATTCATCTGTGTTTACTTTTTAGTTTTTAATTGTTTATGTTTTCAATTATTAAATGTACAAAATAAAGTTAAAAAAAAAAAAGAATCTAACTTTGACTTCCAAATAAAATATTAATTTATTTTTTATAAGAATGACTCTTGGAAAAAAATTGGAATAGGGGAGAGGTGAATATACTACAGCAGGTAGTTAGAATAGGATACAATGATGCTAAAAAAAAGTTTTATTAACTTTAAACAGACATGAGGTATTCAATTAAAATGATTTCTGAGGTTTTAACGCCATCGTGTTCTGTGATTAATACAGTAAAGTATGTTTGATTGAAATATTAAGCTGAAGGGAAATAAATAAGAGTTTTAAATATATATATTCTCATTAGTAATGCAGGGCTGAAGCAAAAAGTCCAGTAAAAATATGGCTTGCTTCTAGGAGATGAATAATATTATTTACGGAACTCTTTTTAGCAAGTCAGGATATTCTCATTTGCATATATAGCCTGATTGGTGAATTACAGCCCAGGATTCCAAATCTTTGTTCTCTAAACTTGAGCTCAGAAATAAACCTTGTGGTCCAACCTCCTTTCTTTTGCCTGTCTCTCTCACTCTCTTTTCCATGTCCTCTGGAGGAGTAGGGAGGTTTTAGGAGAAGGGGTGGACAGTGGACATCTAGATGGAGTAGAGACCAAATCTCCACCATGTTAAAGTACCTGATGAAAAGCAAAATAATTTGTCAATCTGGTGTCATGTAGGGCTTAAAAAAGTTTTACCTTATTATATTTAAGCCATCAATCCATTTAGGGTTTATCTTTGAAATCCAAGTCAGCATTGAAGTGAAGACCACAACTAATGTGGGTAAGCACTAGGAAGAGAAAAATCAATGGCCAGTTCCAGAGGCGAGCAGAACATAGCAGCCATCATCAATTTTTTTAAAGTTTAAACTTGCCTATGAATAAGTCCCCAAATCTCCAAACAGTATGCAAATACACATATGACTTTAAATATCCTTCCCTGACACTATGCAGCTATGTAATGCTAGGCAAATCCATGTGATCTCCTCAGTCTTTGGAGACCTGATCCACAAAATAAGGGCTTTCATTCACTTTTTTTCATTCAATCAATTGAACACTCACTATGGGTCAGAAACTGTGGGAGGCCAGAGGAATCCAATGGTGAGCAAAAAGTGGGCACAACCCTGTCTTCATGGAGTTGCCTCTCTAAAAGGGATATGGATTACTATGAAATAACCACACAAATGCAAACATTGTAATGGAGACATGTGCCAATTAAAAACAAAAAAAAACAAAAAATAAATGCTATGAGAGCTTATAATAAGGAAGCAACGCTGTCAGGAAGGTTAGAAAAGGTGTTTGATGTGAGATCTAAAGTTCTACTAGGAGAAGTGGTAGTGGTGGGGGGGGGGGGGGAGGGGTCCAAAATAGGGATTAGCGTGTGCAAAGGCCCAGCAGTGGGAGGAGGCAAGAAAAATAAGGACTGAAAACAAGTCAGTGTGAATGGAGCCCAGAGAGCAAAGCTGAGTAGGATGGGAGATGAGGCTGGGAAAGTCAAGTAGGGGTCTTCACTAGGATTCGATCCAGGCAACCTCCAATGTAGGAGAGAGGCATCCTGCCACCTGTGCCACCTCAGTTCCTGGTTTTTCAGTGCGCCTCGTCTTGGCTTTCTCCTGTGTCTCTCTCCTGTTATGTCATCATCTTGCTGAGTGGCTCGGCACGGCCAGGTGGCTTACCCACTTGCAGAGCCTGATGGTATAGAAGGTGTGCACCTTCTATATTTTTTCTTTATTTTACTGGGAGATCCTGGGGATTGAACCCAGGTCCCTTCATGTGGGAAATGGATGCCCAACCATTTGAGCCACATCCACCCCTCACTGAGATGTTTTAAGCAAGTGGATGACATGATTAAAATTGGAAAGGCCACTGCACCACACATATCACCTTTCAAAAATGAAGAATTTATTACCCCACCTGCTGTAAGTCCTGCCAGAAGACAGCTGTCAGCCAGTCAACTCCCTTTAGGAAATGCCTGAACTGCAAAGCCACCATGCCCAAGGTCATGCCCTTTCCAGGACTCACAGCCTGATCAATGCAGGCATATAAATGCCCAGGCCTCTCTTTCCACCTTGGGACAGCTCTGTAGGGTCAGCTCTTCTTCAGAAATCCCCACAGATTTGGCTGAGACTCCAGTTGAGATTGCTTTGCAGCTCAACTTCTCCCTCTGCACAAACTTACTTCGTTTCCTCCTTTTCCATAAGAAACACTCCCTAATAAATCTCTGGCAGGATAATCTCTATCTTTAGCCTGATTCTTAGGAAACCCAACCTGTGACTGTGTGGATGTGAAATGGAGAATGACCTGGAGAGGGGTCAGTAGTGGTTCTGGTACCCCAAGTAAGAGGCTCTATATCAGTAAACTCAAGGTAGTGGCAGCTGAGTCTAGAATGATGGAGAGAGAAAAGAGGTGCAGTAGGAAGACTGGGAAGGCATTTAATAAGTAAAGCATAATAGGGTTTGGTAAGGAATTGTATATGGGGAAAGGTGAAGGTGGAGCATGAAATGTCAAGGATGACTCCTTAGTCTCTAGTGTGCACAGCTGAAAACACTGAAAGGATCAGGTATGAGGGAAAGATAAAAAGTTTCCTTTTGGCCCCTGTTGAGTTGAAACATCTACTTGGTGTTTTGAAGGAGGGCATTGGCTGTGGAAATTGGATCATAGAGATATATGTCTAGATCATAAAATAAGCCACAAATGTGAATGAAACCATTTAGAGAAAGAGAATAGACAAAGAAAAGAAAAGGGCAGAGGCCTGGACCTGGAAGGACTAACCTCTCAGGCCTCCTCAGTTCTGATCGCCTGCATTTCCACACCTTCGTGAACCCTAGAAGAAAACTCATAACTTTTTAGCAGTAACCTCTGCTTTGAAAATGAGAGGGAAATTAGAGTACTTTCCTCGGAAAAAAATGCATTTTTCTACAAATGCACGAGGTTGTTTCAAGCTCAGCGGGTCCCACCCACCTGGGTTTATCCCAAGAACCTTTAGTGGTCCACAGTCTCCAGGTCATAAACTCCTGTTCTAGGGGGAAGCCCTAGTTTTGTAACCCTATTGTTTCCGAGGCCTTTTATACAAATTGTGTTTTAGGGTAATAAGGTCCTTGCTGGTAGCCACCCTGATGGTCCAACAAGGATTTTTCAGGAAGCCCCAGGTATCTAGAGCACTTTAGCTGTCATGTCATCAGGCAGAGGTGGCAACAACCACAGTCAAGGCTATCCCAGCTCAGAGGAATAGAAGCTGGTTTATGCCACAGTATAGGGGTTGGCAGACCTTTACTGCAAGGAGCCAGGTAGCAAATGCACTGGGCTTTTCTGGGCACATACAATCTCTGTCACGAGTATTTCTTTGTTGATGTTATTTTAATATCCTTTCAAAACCTAAAAAAATAAAAACACTATAGCTTACAAAACAGACTATGGGCCACCACTGTCATTTGCTGATCTCTGCATAAAAGATGAAATCAACTCTGGAGTCAGAACAATTAAAACTGGATAGCTCGTACTCCCAAACATCCCAGATTTTTTTTTTTTTTTTTGACATTGCAGATAAGTATTCTCTAAACTTTTTGATCCTGTTCTCCCATCTGTCAAATATAAAATAATATCCACCACTTTGGGTTGTTGTGAAGACTAGAAATAAAGTCTAGTAAATAACCATGAAAGTACCTGGCACATGGAAGCTGCCTGATCCTGGTTAGTGGGAAAGACTAACTTGTTCCTAAAATTTTCATTAGAATTAGAAACCATTTACCTAGTAGACTTTTCCCTCCAGGCTACACCTTGGGCCATGAGGACATGTGTTTCTACAGCATGCTAGTTATCTGCTCCCTCTTTTTGTCAATGGCAGGAAATTCCAGCTCCATTCAGATCCTACCCACTGATAAGGAAGGGAGGGAAAGTGAAGGAAGACCCTGAAAATGCCCCACAGACCATCATATTCCTTGCATTCATGTCGTTGTCTGGTGGCCACAGCCATCTCTAATGTACCTGGGACCACCACACTCTTCCAAGAAAAGTCACATCTCCCATACCATTAGCCCCATATCGGCTCATACATTTGTCATCCAAAAGTTTCCACCCATCAGGATTCCTGTCTACACTGCACAATCCAGTTATTTGTACAGGTCCAGGCACAATGAAGGATGATTGTCCCATCTATACCACTCGGAGTCCTCCCAACATCCACTCAAGCTTGGCCTCAGGAGTCCAGAATCTCTCCTCGTTTCCACTCCAAGGAGTCATAATTCTAACAAGCCATAAAGGGAAAGCCATATAGGCAAAAAATCCTCTCTCACAAAGCATTTGTGGGCTTAGGAGACTTAAGTGAAGGTTTGGAGAATGCTGGAAGACAGAGTTTACATTGCAACAATGAACACAATTTTAAATTAAATATTAGACACCCTCTTTGTTAAAATCAGCTTTGCCTCCCCGCACTGTGGGAATTTCACTAGCTCATCATCTTACAAAGACCCCAAATTCAGGCCATATCCCTTTTCCTCCACCTCACTTCTGTCCCCTTCCTCGCAGGAACTAAACACAAGTTTCTTTCATTCTCTCTTGCAGAGATCACTTTAAACATCTTTTGAAAAACTTGCCTTCTTGTTGAAACTGTTGCACTTAGAGTCTCCCCTTCCATCCCAATACTTCATAAGTTATTTCCCCAGAGAAGGACAGCTCCCTCTCTAAGAAGGCGGATAATGCTAGCAGGTAAGATAATAAAATTTTCACTTCCTTACACATATGCTATCTGGCTGGACTACCACCTTAAGGCATTTCCTGCCATCAATATTTTAACTTAAATAAGTTAGTCCCTATGAGTTTAAAGGAGAAAGAACAAGAAAACAGAACTAAGAAAAATTAAGTTTTGTTGGGCGAGAGAGGGCCAGGGAGAAAGCAGAGAGGGAAAGTTTTTGGAAATATAGGGATGTGGAACTGGCAACACTCAATGAGGTGGCACTGTTGGGGGATGGCATGGAAAGAGGTGGAACTAAAACAAGAGGATGGAAGAACATGGAGAAAGAAATTCGTCTCTTTTGCCTGGGCCAGGACTTCATTTTAGGTGTTGAATAAGTATAGTTGAGTCCTCTCATAGAACACACATTCTACAGGACAGGGGAAATCCTCCTCTGATGTGGAAATAGCCACCAAGGAAATCTACTAGTCCCCCTGCACAAGTCTCCTGGTGGCACAGCTGCTTGCAGAGCCTGATTTGGCTCTGTGCTGAGTGGGCGAGGAGGCCCAGAGGATGAAGGCTGGAATAGAATTAAAGATGCTGTCAACTGTACCACTCAAAGGACACATCATCGGGGTACAGGGGAGTGGGGGAGAGGGAAGAAGCCATTTTTTTGTTGTTATTTTCTGGAGTCTGCTTTGGAATTTTCCCATCTTTCTTTCTATATAACAATAGGCATTAGCATTTTCATATGTTTTGAAAGTTAAAGCAATATGTGGGAAATTCAATTGTTGAAGAGAAGAGAACTCTAATTGCACTCTGCTGAGATATCCAGTACTTTCGGAAAATGTGCATCGACAAAGAACTTAATTTAATTATTGGTGGTGTTTCATTTTCAGGGGCGCTCTGATTTCCAACCCACTCTCCCACACCAATGTGTTTGTTTTGTTAACAAAACTCCCACTGGTTTCAAAGGGTACAGAGAGCAGAGCAAAGATGCTGAAGGGTGGAGTCAGATAACATTTATGTTGATGTGTGTTATTTTGTTTGCTTGTTTATTCTGTTAATCATCTTCCTAGGTCTAGTTCATCACTGCAGAAAAGAAGCTGCTTTTGGACAACCGATGTATTAATAATTGTTCAAAAGAGCTAGAGCTGGGTCTGGAATTTTGATCGGAAGGAATGTTTCATAGCTAAACATGGAGTTCAGTCAGATCACATCTATTTTCTGAGACAGTATTGAATTCAAGTAACGTGTTTACTGTTAGAGATTTGCAAGTCTTTCCTCCCCAACACCTAACCACACACCCTAGTTAGCAGCTTGGCTCAGAACAAAAGTCCAATTCACCCTTATCATAATATTATGTTAAAAACTCATGTCATCTCTATTACCATGAAGCAAGGTTTGGGAAAGCCCCCATTTTCCAAGCATTGGGATCTGACAGTTTTCGTAGCACAGTGGTGCCATGCCCAGAAGCAGCATATTTTTGGTAGTGAAGAAACAGGCATAGGAAGATGATAAAAACACCAATGTGATATCCGACTCTACCCTTCAGCATCTTTGTTCCACTCTCTGCACCCTTTGCAGCCAGTGGCCCGATCAAGCTCCTTCCAGTCTTGCTGACTCATTGATTCCACACCCAAGCACAATAAAGGAATGTAGGAAAATGCCGACAGGGGCATCCAGGTCCTTGCTAGTGAAACCATGGCAATGACTAGATGACTAGAAAACTAAAAGTTCATTCAGTCGCATTTTTCTTCAAAAGTATTTGCCAAGGAATCTGGGGAGGGGATAGAATGGTAAGTCCAGCCAAGCAAGAGCCCTAGCTGGGGTCCACCAGAGTTCATTGCCCCGATATATTCAAATTGACCATTGACTAAGATGTCAGGAGGGCTTCAATTTTATGGAGCAATTGGCATGATGCTAGATGGAAATCAATACCTGCAATCTAAATTTTGTATTCTGTGTGTTGTCACTTGAAGTTTGATGTCTGTTTCTCTTTCTTGGACTGATTTTCTTTCTGCAATCAGCATGATGAAAAAGAAAATAATGCTTATAAATGAAGTCAGCATATAGTACTGGCTGAGCCAGAGGAAATTGGCAGCTGCAGAAATTCTGTTTTCACTTTACATTAAATGGCATTAATTGCACTGCTATGTAACTAAGTATAACCACACAATTGTGGAACAGGATTCTACTCTTGTTTTCGGGGGCACTGAAGTAAGACTTGTTGCTGTGGGGTCCAGGCCCTTTGAGGCATCTCTCAGCAAAGGCTATCAGTTATCCCAGCACCCCTATCTAGGCTAGGGGTTTTCAACTGCCTCCTCTCAGCCAAGAAGTGAACCAAGCCTGAAACATTCCAGGGGCAGCTGGTCTACCAGGTGAGCCAAAAGCCACTTCCCCTCTGGCACAGAGAGCAAGCTTTGTGAAATGTGTTTAAGCTGGAAACCTTTCTCTGGAGGCCTTGAGTCTAACTTTAGAAATGAGATCACTACCCAGTTCAGAGTTTTGGATTTTTGCATTAAATTTTGAAGTGTTACAGACCAATGCAGCATCTAAGAAAAATGGCCTGTTTGTGGTTCTACTTGTGAATGAGGTGACAGCTGCTCTGGTTACTCCATGCCAAGTGATGGGAACTTCCCAGCACACCCAAAGGTAATGCTGTTCTCTATTAACAAGACATGGCAAAGAAGAAAGAGCTGCCTTCCAGCCTCCTCGCTGCCATTCATAACCGATGAGGCCTTGGACAAGGTAAATTCACTCTCCGACTCTCACACGGGCCAGTTTTAACTGGGGGTAATCATATCTTCGCTGCTGAAAATTAAGGGTCTAACTTAATGGAATTGTAGTTCTTCCCAGCTCAAACATCTTGGATTTAAGGAACATTTGCATGTGTTCCTGAGGGCAGAGACCTTGCTTTATTTCAATAATTTCAGTATTTGGTAGATGGTAGGAAATTATTTAATGCTGAATTGAATAAATGATTAAATAAGTGCAACTATAATGCTCATGAAAAATGTATTCCTTGCAAATAAACCACAGTGCAGCCACCCAATTTTTTTTTTTTTTTTAACAAAGAATGAGATTCAGCCAGACAGTTCTGCATTCCAAGGGGCCCAGCCAGGAACAGAGTTTCAGAAGCAATGAGGAAAAGAAAGACAGGTGGGGACACTCCTACCTTTCAAAGATCTTGGGAGCCTGAGAACACTGGCAGGTATGCAATCACTCCCAGAAAAGCAAGGTTGTCTTGTTTGTACAGATTAGCAACTACTTAAGGCTATTTGAGATGATCATTTTGTAGCTATGAACTTGGCTCCTTCCTTTCCAAACCTCTTAAGCCCATGGCCCTCTGTTATCAGAAGAAAGATGCACTTATTGATTTCCAGACCATGTGGAATTTGTATGTGATTTAGGTACAAAACTAGCGGGGATAGATGGAGGTTTCCCCTTGATGTCCAGATGTGGTGACTGAGGTCTTTGGAGCTGTGTTCTGATCTCTAGTGGGAATAGAGGCTCTCATCCCAGGCAGCACCCAAGAGGTTTGACAACCTGGGCAGCTACAGAAGTCCAAAGAAGTCCAAGGCAGTAGGTTCTTATCTGGGGAAATGAGATTCAGCACATGGAAGCCAAACAGCAAGACATATTTTACTGTTAGTGATAGAAACTGAGCTATTTCAGGGATTCCTTGGGGGCTTATTTTATCACCTTGCTACCACAACCATACTTGGGGGTATGTGGTTCCCATGCTAATAGTCACGCCTAGCAAGTTGGAGTTGCTATAGATAGGGCTGCTGCATATCATTATGACACTTACTTACCCTGCCACCGATGCACCAAGCCTAGGAGGTGAGTAGGGGCTGAAATCCAGCCTGTTCTCTACCAACCAGGCCATAGGCCCTTGTGCTGGGCATATTGTTCCCCAGAGGGACAACTTTGTGATGATGTTCATCCCTGAGGCTGCATCTATCCAGAGGAACTATGTCTTCTAATTTGTTGGGCCAGGGCGATAGGTGCTGATTATCCTCCCCAGATGCATTCAATTGTTTTTCTCTGCCTTGCTCTAGGCTCCAGACAGAGGTTTCTGCACAGGAGGCTGCCTTATTATCTGGCTCCTGGTTGGGTTGTCCATTTGGAAGCACCAGCAGGAGATGTGGAGGTGGGAGAAAAGAGAGGCCAGGTTAGTTATGTCCTTTATCACCTTTCCCTACTCCCTCTGTCCTGTGCCCTCTCCCTGCCCCACTCTGGTTCTGACAGTGACCACAGGCCTGCTGGGCAGCCCCTCTTCCATGCTCCAGCTCTTTTGGAGCTCCATTAACACTGTTTCCTCCTCTTGAACCTTCAGGTCTAAGGGTAATAATGGTTTTCATTATTGCTAGAATCTCATAGCCTTCATCCCTGTGGGCTCCCTCTACCTTCCCCACAACTCTGTAAATAGCCCCTTTATTCAATTCTGTTTGATCATACCCTTTCAACTGTGTCATCTATTTCTGGCTGAGACTCTGACTGATAAAATGAAACTTTTTCTCACTGGCACAAATGGAGCAGATAGGCTAGCAGAGACCCTGGATGAAGATGGCACTTTGAAATATTTGCCAGATTACGTGGGAGTCGTTGAGATTTTTGGTACTGGCCACTAATACAATCACGAGTGTTTGCTGGATTGTGCATTGCAGTCACTGATTTCAGGGGTCTTTGTACCCTGGCTCCTTCATTGCTTTTAAACCTCATCTCTCACTACTCTCCAGAGCATGGCTTTAGCTCCAGGCTGAGTGTCTCCTTGTTCTCCTTTTAATATACCTTTTTATGTGCTGTTCCTCCAGCTGGACCCTCTTTCCTTCCTTTGTGGAGATAGTATATGGTAGAGATTAAGATCTGTGCTCTGAATTTAGAGAGATATGGATTAGACCCTAGCCATGCTAGTTCTTACCTGTGGAATTGAATTACTGGTCTCAATTCCTCACTCTCCTGTAACATAAAGACACATTCAAACCTTTGCTATGGTCTTTGGGGGGATAGAGTGTATTTCTTCACTATTGACTTTGAAGTTGGCCATGTGACTTGCTTTGGTCAATGGGATATCAGCAGATGTGACATGAAAGAGGCTTGAAATGTGCTTGCACCTTACCCTTTTGTGCTCTGGTGACACACCATAAGAAGAACATGTCTTAGTTGATTGTTGTCCCTTCAGCATCAGTCCTAGAATGTGGCAAAAGGAGCAGACCACGTGCTCCTTGTTGTCACTGGGTCTAAGATAGGTGTAGAAGCTAAAGACCAGGGTCCAGAGCTCAGATCCTGGAATCCAGCCTAGCCCAGTAGAGTTACAGCCAACCTGCAGATCCATGAGCATATGGATGAATTATTATTGTTCCAAACCACTGAGTTTTGGGGTGGCTTGTTATATAGCATTATTTTGACAATAGCTGACTAATAGATTACCTATATAACTTGAAAAAGCAACTTCTCAAAGGTTCAGTTTCCTCTTCTGTAAAATGGTTGTAATTGTACTTACACCTATTTCAGAGGGTTATTGTGAGGCTTAAATGTGATACTCTATGTAGAGGGCTTTGGACAGTGCCGGGAACAAAATAAACACTCAATAAAATATTTTTCTTAGCTTGCCCCCAGTGGAAATTCCACACAGCCTTCAATATTCACTCAGTTCTCCCTACACGCATGAAGGATTTGTTGAGCACTGAAGCCCCTAAAATGACTGCCTTTCTCTGCAATTTCATACTTTTAATTGTCTATAGGATTAACTTGGCTTCCTATCTTTTCATTCACTGTTTTTGAATATCTGCCATGTGCAAGGTGCATAATTCAAGATAATTTTCCTTCCATCAAAGAGGGGATGGATATAGAGAATAACATTTATTGAGTATACATAGCTTTCAAATACTGTACAAGGCACTCTTCTTGTCAATTAACTTTCATGGCAACTCTATGAAGTTCATATTGTTGTTCCAATAACATGTCTAAGTCCCTTGGCTAATAATTGATAGAGCCAGGGTTCAAACATATGTCTTTTGCCACAAACACCAGTAACTTTTCAGTCTATTAGAAAAGATGAAATGTAAGCAAATAGCTGTAATTGGAGGGTGTTATATGCACTTCATCATTAAGAAATGATGTACCACAGTCATTCAGAGAAAAAGGCATGACTTCCTACTATTAAGTGATAGGTGCTAGGTTCTGGGAAATAAAAAGCAACACAACTTATTCTTGTTTGGCTTCTAATAACTGAGCCAGATACTCAAAAAGTCATTCTCAACATAATGTGGGAAATACTGAAACTACGACCATGAGGTTTGGAGAACTCTCCCCGGAGGGAAGAGGATTTGAACTACACATTGAAGAATGATTAGAGTTAGTTGGTTGAAGAAATAAGGGAAAGGCCTTCCATGCAAAGACAACAGCATGGGCAGAAGTTCTACCATCACAGTTACATTGGAATGATCCCCTGTGCACATGCATTCGACACATTGTTATTGTCAGTGACCTGACGAAAAGAGCTATGTCTTCTTTCCAACCCTGACTCCACATCCCACTCAACATGATGCTAGGGAAATAGGAGGAGTCAACAAAATCTTTTGGTTGATTGCATGAACGCCTACAAATAACCCTTGGAAGATGAAGGAATAAATGGTACCACATCTTCCTGATTCCAAGGCCAATGCCAAGTTGCTGCCCAAGGGTAAAGCATAGAGCTAAGGACAGCTTGTCAGTGGTATGATTGGAAATGGATTCCAGATTGGCTAGTGCTTTATTAATGTTAGCGCACTGTTCTTCAAGAACCAGCAATTCCCCCAAAACTAAATTCAACACATTCAGGAGACCATTTCAACAGAACATATAAAGAACCGGAAAGCAACTCCTTAATTTCAACATAAGAAAACCAGAGACACGTGGAATAACATATTGTTCAGATGACTTATTTATACTATCTCTCTGTCCTCCTATGAATATATTCAGGGTATCCATAGCCTTTATTTACCTGGAACATTAAATAACTTCAGTTGTCTAAGTAGCAGAAACTATCTTTAAATTGTCCTTGAAATTTTCTTTGTCTTTAAGGGGACTTTCATTTTATAATTGTACACCATTCTTATTTTTTATGCATTTGCAGATGAAAACCGTCCAAAGGAGATGAGCCAGTAAATTATCCCATAGCCAAGCAAAACTAAAGTCCATATCAGCTGTGAGAGGATAATTCAATTTGCCTTTAAATGACATTTTCAGAATGATTTATATCATATATCAAAACAATTTTAAAATCTGAACTAGGAGATTGTGAGAATCCTTATATGGGATGTGCATCTGATTTGCAATTCTGCAAGTTGTGGCTATTTTCTAATGTTTATTTTTTTAACTAAAATACTAAGTGTCTCATTCAAGTAGCAATAGGTGGCTAATCAAAGTTCTTGGATGTATTCCTTGTAAATGCTAATTATGAAGAAGAAAACGTTATAGGGTTTTAGGAAATCAATACTTTATTATATAATAATTGCATCTGCAAGTTTAATGTTCTCCTTGAGCCCCAGCAGATTGAAAGAGGTTACTGGGTGAGATGGTGCAAATGGTCCTTTCCTGACCTAGAAAATCTTCTAGAATCTGAGGCCTAGTAAAGTGCTGAGATGTCATTTAAATATTTTCACAAGTACAACATATATTATGGAAACCAAATTGCAAGAACATCTGTCCGGATGACACTTTGGCCCAATGTTGGATCTAAACCTGGTAACAGTTATAATTGAAACTCTAGCTTCGTTTTTCTCTCAAGATCTTTGAATTTTCCTTTGCCTCACAGAGCAATTTATTTCTCAAAGATATAGCAGCTAACTTCTGTATTCCTAAACTTTCCTTGGCAAAAACCCCAGCTGTCCCAGCTTCCTACCAAGAAGTCTTGGAAGGGAGGAAGGAAAGGAAGGCATCCTCAAGGAGCTAGAAGGGAGCTAAGAAATCACTCTTCCAGGAATTTCTGGGTCACTGTCTAGCTGTTACACCTATTGGCAGGCCTCAGATTTCAGCCCATTGTGATTTCACAGGCAGTTTCTTCTTCCTCACGCAGCCATGTGTAAAGACTCTAGCATTGAACATAGAACCCAAAAACTCCGGCTAGCACCACTTAAAGCACTCAGGCTGGGGAACTGTACCATAGCAAAATACCCCAAACAGTTGTTTTTCCATTATGATCCTCAGCCTGGCATTTATTATCATTTTTTATTGCACACTTTTAAAGGCAATGGTCCATTTTACTTAGATCATTAATTTGCAAAAATCATGAGATATGAGCAGAGATGGTGTTCTTTATGGGCCATGTTATACCTCTATAGGACCCCCAAAGGAAATGAGGTGTGGGTCTCAGCGCATTAGAGGAAAAGGCCCTGGGGTCATGAGTTGCATATTCTTCTATAAATAGAAAAGATGACAACACTTTCAAAGGAATATAGAAATATGATGAATAATTGATGGCCTGAATAAATGAATGGACAAATAAATAATAGTATGACGCTCTGACCAGCAGAAAGACCCCTGGATGTGGAATTTGAAGACCTGGAGTCCACTTTTGCCCAGTCACTTACCAGGTGTGTAAATGCTATCATTGAGCTTTTCTGAATGTTCCTCACCCCTGCATCTGGAAAATGGTAATAATAATAACTAGCTTAATACTAGCTGGCAGCAGACCCTGTGGAATTAGGTCATGGGCTGCAGAGCCAAACTGCATAGGTTTAAATCTGAACTTCCTTCCCTTGCTTTCTGTGTGACCTTAGGCAACTTATCCTATTTACACTTGTGTTCCCTCATCTGTAAAATGGGGACCATAGTACCAGCCTCCTAGAGATGGAGGTAAGGATTAAATAAGTTAATTAATACATGTAAAGTGCATAGAAAAGTACATGGTACACAGTAAGATCTATTAAAATAAATGTTAGCATTTATCATTATCATCATAATTGTCATTTTTGTTATAGTTAAGAGGATTTTATAAATTGTGATTCTTAGTAGTCATCAGAGAAGTCAAGTTTAGCAAATTTAAGCAGAAAAGGATATTAGAGTATACTATGTAGATTATAGAATCTCCAGGATAACCCAGAGACCCAGGCTTGTGTGTCATATAGCCATATCAAAGCAGTCAATAATAGCACTCAACTATACCACAGGACGGTTATAGTGAAACACCAGTGCCACCACTGTCCTCCGCTCAGCACTGACCACCATTGAGGTTTGATTCCAAGAGCTTTGGCACTACTGCCTCAGAAGAAGCTCTCCACAGCGTTTTGCCCAATTTCTCTTTGCATAACTGCTTCCTCTTATTGCTCCAAGTCACAAATGGGATGGCTCTAATTTGTAGGGCCTAGGCTATTTTCCTGTATCCCAGCTGCAAGGGAGTCTGGCGAAAGTAACATTCAGTTTTCTAGTCTTTAAAAAAGGCTAAAAGAAAGTTGGAGTGGGTATTGAATGAGCCAACCCAGGCAACTAATCCATAAGGATTAGTAAATAAAATATAGTTTTGGTAGTCACTGTTTATCCCATAAAGTGGATGTGGAAGACTTTTGATTTGCATTTCAGAGATTAGCTAGGACTTTCCAAAGACAATAAGTATAGTTGTAACACTCTCATGTTTCCACTAAACATGGGCAAAATGAACTGGCCTAATGGTTGCTCCTTGTCTCTGACTTGGGGAGGAGGGGTGGTTCCTCTCTTACCATCATGCGTCCACCAGCGTAGGCCTTGGGACCGGACCTTCCTATGTCTTTACCCACTGGAGATGAAGATTTGCATGATATGGAAGGGCCTAGGCTGAGGTTTACTTCCAGAGTGTTGACTCTGAAAACTTAAATGTACATTCAAAGGACAATAATCTATGAAGAACTGGCTGATTCAGGTCATGAGGATTCAGCAAGACTGGGAACAATTAATGCAATTAACCTTTTTTTTTTTCAATCCAACAGAATGGTAGTTACCTACAAAGTATTTTTTTTTTTTTTTTTGAGAGATTGTCTGAATATGGATGAATATAAAGAGTCAAGAAATCTGGCTTCTAGTCCTCTTCTACCACTGTTGCTATGTGAACTTCTGCAAGTTATTTCAACTCCCTGGGCCTTGGTGTCTTCATTTAAACTTTGAGCTCCTTTCAAGTTTTAAAATTCTACTTTTCTGTACTTTGATGTATTTGCATGTTTAAATATAGCTTAACAAATGAAAAATTATTATTTTTTTAACTTTATTTTGTACATTTAATAATTGAAAACATAAACAATTAAAAACTAAAAAGTAAACACAGATGAATAAATATATACATTTCTCAATTAAATGTAATGGATACATGTAAATTTTTTTTTTTTTGGATCAAACAATATATTACACAATAAAAATTATTTTTCTTAAGTTTGGCAATCTTAAGTCCTGTCCCAGGCAATATAGAGACAAAGTGCTACACAATCATATTCTTTTTATATTTATGAAAAACATGCCAATTATTATCAATGCAAAAAATAGGTAAGTCATTTTATTTTAACTGTCATGCTCTTATTTCAGTGCTTCAGAAACAACTTTTGCTTTCTTTCCTGATATCAAGCCAGTGATTGGCCACTAAATGTGAAAATTGCATCTCCTTTTTTTCCTGTTTAGTGTTGAATAAGCTTAGATACTATATCCAATACCAGATTAACCTGTCAAAGCAACTAAATCTAGTTTTAGAGATATTTGCAAGAGATAAAACTTAACTTTATTCACGTGGTTTAATCTTCAGAGCATATTTAGTCTCACCAATAAAAAGTAAACCTAAGTTAACTTTCTCATTGTCCCAAATTCCACAAAAGTATCCATGCCAAAATCCTAAGAAAAGAAAATAGTTTAGGGAGCAGATGTAGCTCAATGGTTGAGGACCTGCTTCCCATATATGAGGCCCCGAGTTCAACCCTAGTACCCCAAAAAAAAAAAAAAAAAAAAAAAAAAAAAACTAGTTTAGATTAGAGTGTTGGAAAGGGTGAAAATTTATCATTATTTGAAAATTATCTTATGCCTATAAAAGCAAATGGAAAATGAAAAAAAGATAAAGTAAAAGAAAAAAACAAATGGAATCTGCTGAAAAATTATTACTTCTAAAAGAGTATAGTTAAAGTAACTGTTTACAAAACAGTAATCAAAATCCATAGATTTCCTAAATGTCAGCAATCATCACCTGAAAAAAAATGAGCCCATCCAAATAAGCACAAAAATATAGAATATCTAAAAGTAGACATAATAAATATTAATACCATGCATAAAGAAAATTATAGGGCTTTAACCAAAGGATCTAGAAGGCTTGGTTAACTCATGAGGCAAACTATGTTCTTGTAAAGAAAGTTTCAATATTGCAAAAATTAACTAATACACTTATTAGAACAGTATTTTTGTGTGTGAGAGGGGAGAGGAAAGGGAGTCATGACCAAAGATAACCATAAATTATAAGGAATAAACATGCATCAGAGAAAATATTTCTGTCTCTGTACTCTAGCAAAGGATTGGAGTCTAAACTGGATTGAATCCCGTCTCTGACAGAGTTTGGGTCATCTAATGCAAATCACTTCTCTTCTCCATTGCTTCTTTTTCCCACTTGTAAAAAGAAACCATCACCATCATCTTCATCATCTTTGTCATCATTTTCGACAGTCATCATATTCCACAGCATCCAAAGAGATAATGTGTATTAAAGTGTTATGTAAAACTCTAAAGAGAAACAAAAATGCTAGTTAATTTTCTCATCCAAAATTAACCAAAATAAAAAATAAGACCCTGCAATCATATAATAGATAGACATGTAGAGATGTTCAAAAGAAGATTGGCCATCGTCTAAAGAAGCAAATAAACAAAAGATCTGCACTAGTTTGAAGAGCAGGTGGGCTTTTAGGGAAGAGCAAGGGGTCTACCAAGGTGCATTAATTATGCATATTTTACAAAATATGCATAATTAGGAAAGACAATAAAATAAATAGTAATAAAAATTAAAATACATACAGCTATACATTACTGAGCAGTTGCTTTGTGTTAAACACAATGGTAGAATTATTTCATTTAATCCTTGCAATAACCCTCTGAAAAACTGTTATTATTTCCATTTTAGAGATGAGGATCTACAGGTGATAACGGAGGTGCTAGAAAGAAAACCAGGTTGATGCAACTCCAAAACCCACAACATACTACTTAAAAGCCACAATAAACTGCTTCCAAATAGAACTTTCATTTTCGTGAAGTACTTTACATCTGTTCACGTGTTACCTTATTTGAGCTGGGCAACAACTTTGTGTAGGCAGGCTAATGTTCATGCTAATTTGTAGATGGGAAACTGAGTCATCAGGAGAGTAACCCAGAAGTCCGTTTACCTTGTTAAGCATCAGAATCTTCAGTAGCATTTGTAAAGCCACAGATTCCTTGTCCCTACTCCTAAGCCCATTAAATCAAAATGTCTAGGACTGGAGTCCTGCAGTCTTCAGTTTTCAAAAGCTCCCCCTGTTCATTTGCAAGCAGCTACATTTGGGAGGCCCTAGGGATGGGTGGTTTTCAAAGTGTGGGCTCCCAACCGGTAGCATTAGCGTCATTGCTTGTTAGAAGTGCAAATTCTCAGGTCCCACCCCAGACATCCTGAATCCTGAGGCCTGAGAGTGCCATCCAGGAATCTGTGTTTGAACACATGCTCCAGGGACCCGGATGCATGATAAGGTTTGAGAAGTGCTGCCCTCAATGGAAAGAGTCGACATAGTGCAGTGATTAAGAGCACAGCCTTGTAAGCCTGCCAATTTGCACTCACATCCCACCTGTGCCACTTCCTAGCTGTATGATCTTGGGCAATTACTTGAGCTCCCTGACCTTGGCTTATATTTATAAAATGGAGATGCTAGCATTTATCTCATATTATTATTATAAGGATTAAATAAGAACCTGTAAAGAACTAATAACAGTGTCTTACACAGAGTATGAGCTGAAATAAAAATTAAGGTTCTTGCCCAGGATTAAAGCTGTGAATGAAATGGAAAAGGGTGAAGAAGAGACTCAGGAACTAAAATCCTTGGGGAGAATAAGGAGAAGTAAGCCAATTTAGGCTTGGTGGTTCTAACCCAGGCCACGAAGCAAAAGACCTTATCCACATCTTTTAAATGACAGTGGGAGAAAATGCAGAGAAAAAGTTGAACCAGCCACCCTGCCTGTGTCTGTGACATGTGCTTGCTTTTAGGGGCTTTTGTGTTGTGCTTAGAAGAGTGCCAGACTGTGTTGGCCTAGCTGAACCTTAGCTGCGTGGCCTCGGGAAAGTTACTGAACCCCTCTGGGCCTCAGTTTCCTCACTCATACAATTGAGTTTCCTCACTCCAATAATTGAGATAATTATAATGGCCCTACTTCCTCCATGGGATTGTTTTGAGAATCAAGTGGAGCTTAGACATCATTATATTTTTCACAAAGTCAAAAGACGTAAGCAGGTGTTCAGGATGACCATAATCTCCTCTCCCAGTCTAAGCATCCTTTGACATTGAATTCACTCTTTCCAGTCTGGAGCACTGAGTCTAGCAGGATGGGATAAAGAACAGTGACCCTACATCTCAGAATTTTCCACCAAAAAGTCTATTTTGCCTTCCAATCCCTGAGCTGCAGAGCCCAGACACCAGCATCCTGCACTTGGTTACCTGTGCGTGGGCTGGGTCAGGGTGCTTACCTGGAGTAGCTGTTAGGCCTCAAATGTGAATACATATTTATCCTACCTTTATAAACCAGATAAGTTTTAATAACAGCCCCCAAGAGATGCCTCACCTATAGATATCTATTTAGAGACCTTTAAAATTATTGACTCAAGTTCTGAGGGAATGTAACAGCTTAGATCCTCTCTCAACCCGGGGCTGGCTTTTCTGGGACAGGACAGGCTCGACAAGGTTGTAAGATCAGTCGCTACTAGGATTACTTGCTCTCTCCCTAAAGATGATGCCAAGCACTGTCCCTAATGTTGGGCTCTAAAGCTGTGGAGCTTCCTCTAGCACCTCAAGGGAAAAGGCAGATGGCCTCTGTGGCTCTCACCCATCCTTTTAAGCTATTGCTGGACACCCAATGTTTCTGCTTCACCTGCACCCAACCATAGACTGATCCTTCTGTTCAGGTAGCTCCATGGTCCAGAAAGCTTGATAACAGTCACCAGAGACACAGCTGAATTCTCCACAGGGTGGACCCAGGAGATCAGGGGAGGAGCACCTGCTGGAACTTTTCCTCACTGCTACTTGAGGGCCTCACCTGTTTGGCCTTCAGGCCCCTTTACTCATCTTCCAGGCCCTGGGCCCATGGTGGGTTCCTCCAGGCAGCTCTTGGCTGTGCAAAGGCATTGCTTTCTGGTGAGAGCAGATCCCACTACTGGTTAGCAAACAACTTTCCAAATGGTAATTCGACTTGCACCAGGCTTTGATGACATCTTCCGGGGTCATTTCCTAGTTTCCTTCCTTTAACCGTGGGACCCAACTAACATTCTTATTTGCAGAGGAAGCCAAAGCCTACCTGTCTGCTTTTCCAATAAAGTTTTAAATTTGCTGCCCCATAGATTTTCTGGGTGTCTGATCTGATTAGGCTGATTCACCCAATGAGAATCATTTTCAATGCTTACAAGACTTGAATTTCTGTGTTCATGGAAACCCATGAGGGGCTGATGGAAAAGGCAGATCCTGCCCAGCTCCCAGCCATCCCATTTGCCCCCTGCCTAAAACCACTGAACCTACACTTGCAGACTCAGCTTCATGGAGCCCAAAGAAACTATTTTGACCATGGAAAGGTAGAAGTTAAGCATTCCTAACTCTGATTACCCTCAAATCACTTGTTTCTACTGTGGCTCCAAACTTGTGGCCTGTTTGGCCAATGTAAGGATTTTTCCATGTTTTTGAGACCAGGCCCCTCTTAAGCCAACCTCAGCTAACTGGAACTCTGCCTACATCCTTATGCCCACATCTTGGCCTGAAACCTGAATTTTCTCTAGGCCCTTAAGGCCCTACCTTCCCCTGTTGCTGTCTCTTCTTCTTCTCAAGTGAATTCCTGCTCCTGAACCTGAGTCTACAGCTGAGGCCCTAGTTGCTAACAGACTTCCTTGGATTATGGGACCTCTTCTACCTGGCATCTTGCCATGACTGTCACAGCCCTCTGTTGCCTTCTTCTTCTGATGCCATACTTTACACGTCAACCTGGAATTCCTGGCACTTGGCCCCATTCCAATAGGCAAGTCAGAATCCAATTCTAGTCTCTTTCAGTCTGCAGCATCAAATTGCAGTAAAATGAGTCACACCCAGCCAGAAGACATGGAAGTAGATTATGGCCTTGAATGATATACAGCCCCTGCAATCACCGAGGGAGCTTCAGTTTGAAGCCATTTGCTATGGCACAAAGTGCGCACTGAAGAGATGATGGTGAAAGGAATGAATGGGGCTTATCTGCCCATCAGAAGCTCTTGATCAAGATAGGAGTGGCTTCTGAACTTAGGGAAAAAGCTCAGCTCTCTACCCATATTCCAGAGGAATCCTTTAACTTGCACTGCAGAGAAGATGAAGACTCAGGAAAAGGACAGGGATAATACTGTGCAGACCCCTCAATCAGCCTCTGCATAGGGTTTGAAGGACAGAGAGCTAGGGACTCTTTTTCTTAAAAAAAAATGAAAAGCAAAAATATAATTAACAGCTATAAGAAAGAGTTCAGCCTGTCCTGACTACTGGTGTCAGAAAATGACTCCTCCAGCTGTTCATGCTCTTCTTCCTCTTTGTACACCGTTGAGCCTGCAGAATGACAGGAGTAAGAGTGGGGCAAGAGAGAGCAAGCAGAGAGCTTTTCACATGCTCCTAGAAGCCTCTAAAGCCATGGGTAAGGGAGCTCTAGAGGAATAGACAACTGGATGTTAATCCTGGTGATAAGCAGGCTCATGAAAGAAGAGGGCTCCAAGGGCTTTTCTGTTTTCAACTCTGGCCTGAGAAGGGAGTGGGTGGTAGAGGAAAAGGAAGCTGGGTTCTGCTCTCCGGGTACTTAGGCATTCTGAGTGAGCCAAGGAGTTAGAATGGCCAAAGTGTTAATAACAGCTGAAGATGCTGATCCCTCACCCTCTATGGGCAAGCCCAGGTTCTGAAAGATGTCTCATAGTGTAGATTCGCCAAATAAAATACAAGATGTCAGTTGAATTTCAGATCAATAATGAATGATTTTTTAAACATAAGAAGGTCCCATACAATATTTGGGTCCTACTGATGCTAAAAAAAAATGTATGTTGATCTGAAATTCAAATTTAACTGGGCATCCTGTATTCTTATTTGCTAAACTTGGCAATGCTACTCACAGGCCTGCTCACACAGCCCAGAGGTCTTTGATGAAGTGAACTGCACAGAAAAAAAGAGGACTCTGGCCCATCAGAGGTGGTCAGATCATGAACATTCTTGGGTTTATTGCCTGCTTCTGAGCTCACACACTTGCTGAATTTGCTCCCTCTTCCTTATTCTGTCTTTCTCACCATCCTTGCCCACCCCACCCACAGGAGCTGAACTACCTGACCTCCCTTGGGGTCATTTTCATACATTTTGATTTTTCAGTTCTCAAAGACAGAGACTGTCTTCTATTTCTATTAACTTCCACCCCTTTACCCCCTGTACTCCCTCCTACACACACAGCCCGTGACATGGGGCAGACCTGCCCAACTACTGCTGGACCCAAACCCTGTCAGACCTGGACCTGGCAGTGCTCTTCCTTGTGAACTTCTGGCTGAAGGGGAAGAACATGGCAGTGGACATCCAGTGTGGCACCTCCAGGTGGGGCTCAAGGGGCAGCCAGCAGTCATTGATGGGGAGCTCCACAGTGAGGTGAAGGTAGAGGAGAGTTCATGGCTCATTAATTTTGGCATGGTGGTGACTGTGCATCTGAAGAAGATCAACACGATAGAGTGGTGGAGCCACTTGGTATCCAGTGACCCTGAGGTTAACACCAAGAAGATCAACCCTGAGAATTCCAAGCTGTCCTGGACAATGAGACCTGCAGCATGGTGGAGAAGATGATGTATGACCAGAGACAAAAGTCCACAGGGCTGCCCACCTCCAACGAGTAGAAGAAACAGATTTTGAAGAAGTTTATGGATCAGCATCCAGAGATGGGTTTTTCCAAGGCCAGATTCAACTAGCCTGCGTTTGCCTCCCTGAGGTCTCCAGGCTCAGCCCCCAGCCATCTACCTTCTTTCTTAATCTTCTCTGGGACTTGGGGCCTCAGGGCTGGGCAGGCATGGGACTGACCCAAGCACACAGGTCCCGGGACATCATGGGAGGAGGGCTGGGGTCTTGGGGGCCTTGCCCTCCCCAGTTGGTCTACTATTACACATTTAAACTATTTACTCTTGACTCTAAAAAAACAAACAGACAAACAAAAAAAACTTCTTATAGCACAAGGGTTAGGCCCATTGTGAAGGTTAAATTATAAATTCAGGGAGGGGTCAAAAGTAAAGGAAATTTGGAGATTGCCTAGTCTCATTCTCTAATTTTGCCAATAAGGAGATTAAGACTCAGAGAGCTGAAGGGACTTACACAGGGATATGGCACTTGCAAGTATCGGGGGTAATACCCAAATTCTGATTTACTGGCTTCACTCCACTACTCCTTCTACTTTTTTAGTGCTTTGCACAATATCTGGCAAATACAGCTATTCTCAGTAATATTTGTCAAGTGAACAAATACATAAATAAATGCTCTTTACAAATAGACAGATGCAGTCAGTGCCTATGACTTGACTTGATAATTGCTTGGTGGCTTTGTTCTGGGGAGACTTCTTGGCCCCTGAAATGGTAAACGAAGCAATGAAATCCAACCATCTTTCTAGAAGAGACTTTCCCATTATCACAGGAAATGTACGACCTGAATGCCATTTTCTTTCCACATTACAAGGCTGAGTAAGTCTGGGCTGAGTTGGACAGTAACAAAGAGCATCCTCATCACTGGGCCAAAAGCTACTCTTAATGGCTGCATATAATGTAACTACAGAAAATCATAGGGATACGACACTGTCCCTGCAACACAATGCTTTTGGAAGCAACAGAGAATTCTCGAAAGAGCACAACTGTGAGGGCCAGATAGTCCCTCCCTTTCTAGCTATCTATATGACATTTAGCACAGTAATAACAGCTCCAATCCTTTACTTGATCATTTGTAAAAAGGCAGAAATAAAATAAAAAGTTGCCAGAATAAAATAAATATTATTTCATTGTGCCAGTCACCTTGCCCTAGCAGATCTTCAGTAAGTGTCCCTTTCCTATTCTTCCTTTCCCAAGGACTATCTTGCCTTCTTAGCCAAGAGTTTATAAAGAGGTGTCCATCTGCAAAACTCTTTCTGAGTTTTTCCAGGCCATTGGTTCTCAAAATGTGGTCACTTCAGTAGCAGCAGCAGCAGTACCACCTACGAACTCAATAGAAATTCAAATTCTTGGGTTCTACCCCACACCTACTGAATGAGAAATTCTGGGGGTTGAACCCTGTGATTTGTGTTTTAACAAACCTATCAGGTGGTTCTGATGGATGCTCAAGTTTGAGAATCACTATGAGAAGCCCATGTTTCCATAAGTGTGGTCCATGTACCAAGTGCATCAAAAAAAAAAAACCAATGTTCTTATTAAAATGAAAAATTTCCGGAACCTACCCACTTACTAAATTGAAACTTCTTGTGTGTGGGAGCATGGGATTGCCTATTTTAGCATGCCACCCAAGTGAATTTTTTTAAAGATTTATTTTGTTTATTTCTCCCCCACCTCATTGTTTGCACTCCTGGTCTGCTCTCTGTGTCTGCTCATCTTCTTTTTAGGAAGCACCAGGAACCAAACCCGGACCTCCCATGTGGGAGGGAGGCACCCAATTACTTGAGCCACATCCACTCCCTGCTTACTGCATCTCCTTGTTGTGTCTCTTCATTGTGTCATCTTTTTACATCATCTTGTTGCATCAGCTCACCACACTAACTCATCGCATCAGCTCGCTGTCATGCTCATCTTCTTCAGGAGGGACCAGAAACTGAATCCTGGAACTCCCATTTGGTAGGCAGGCGCCTAACTCCTTGAGCCACATCCACTTCCCCACTCAAGTGATTTTGACACATTTTAGGTTGAGAATTACTTGACAAATTGATGTAGAAATTGTAGCAGGTGATGGCACTTCAGAATTTGTGGAGGTCAGATCAGAATTATTGTTTCCTTTTCATTGTGACCCTGGAGACTCAACAGAAGGTATAGCTGAATAGTAAATGCCAGCTGGCTCTAGAGGAGTGGCCTTTAATAGAAACATGGTTACCCAGTCACCTTGAAAGGAACATATACATTTGTGACCAGTGAGAACAGGCTGTCCATCCAACCTGCTCCCTCAGCCTTGCATGGTTTAAACCCAATCACCTTGCTCCTAATGGAAGAGCCTCACTTGGTCCAATGGATTACTGGGTTTAAAAAAAAAAATGCAGGGACGGATGTGGCTCAAATGGTTGGGCGTCCGTCTCCCATATGGAGAGACCGGGGTTTGATCCCCAGTACCTCCCGGTAAAAAAAAAAAAAAAAAAAAAAAAAAATGCACGCACATACACACAAAGTCAAAACAGTATCCTGAAACATTTTCCTGGTTATTTAAGGCTTCATCTTATCTGGTGAGAGACAGTCAAGAGAAGTCATAAAATATGTCCCCAGTGTTAATTCAAAAGAACTGATTCTTTTTATGGTCCATAAAGTTACATGTAGGACATGAAGTAACTAGGCAAAAATTTGGGTCAGTTTTTTTTCTATAATCTACTTTGGGACCTAAATATTTTAATGTCTTTTTTTTTACCCTTCTTCAAATTGTCCATCTTCTTGAGGGCAGTGAGGTGTGGTGGTGACAGATGAGGTAGGGCTCCTAGCTACAAATTCTCTAAACCTAAAGACATAAGTACAAATCTATTGTCAGCAAAGGTCTATTCCAGGATTGATGCAATGGAACTAGGAGTACTTTAGGCCATTTTGTGAAGCAAGTCTACCACAATAAAAAAGGTTTTTCCATGGTATGTATTGAAAAATTGATCTGGATACTTGAAGTAGGCTTCTCAGTCATTTTGCTTTAAAAATGTATTTTAACGTACAAGTCTATAAGATCAATCACTATGTCAATTCTAGTTAAGGACAGATATGACTAAAATAAAGTTTATTTATGAGCAAGAGACTTCAACCATCAATACCTCATCCATCAATACATGGTGATAATTGAGACGGCAAGCTTCCCTTAGGGCCAAAAAAATTACTGCAGAGACTCAACTCATAAAGGAAACATCAGAGATAGTTGTAAAACACTGACTCCTTCAAAAACAGAAAGAGCTTCTTCAATGCTTTTTACATTGTTCTCTTTTGTAGATGACGTGTTGAGTAGTAAGCAATCAGGTTTCAATTTCATTTTCCACTTGGGGCCTATGTTCAGTTCTCACCATGTAAAATAAAGTAATAAGAACGAGTATTTACGCTTGCCATAGTGCACTAACATACACGGGGAGGTCAATATCCAGTTGACATTCCAAGAACTCCTCTCCTGCTGTCAAGCACAGCACCTAGAACTTACTTGCATTTAATTGTTTTTCACAGTCTCCAGAGGGGTTGCATTTCATAGATGAAAAATCAAGATGGAAACTGTATGGCCCTCCGCAAGCCGTGAAGCTCTCTTCTTTACAAGAAGCCTATCAAGATTAGGACTTACCTTATTATGGTAGAGAAATGGCAGAAGCATTAACATCAGTAACAGCAACAGTGGTAAAGTAGTAACCTTGATGGCACATTTGTTTACTAGGCTTGACACCTAGTGCAGAACATTGGACACGTCATTTTACCTTCAGGACAACCCTTGAGATCTGCATTACTGCTTTATAGTTGAACATAAAAGCCTCAAGAAAGATACTTGCTCATGTTCACATAGGGCCAGAGATGGGATTTGAGCCTCAATGTTCCAATGGCATGCCTTTGATTCATCACAGCCTCTCCTCTTTTTAGGACTATCTGATGCTATAACATGGCGAAGGATTTCCTAATACCACTTTTCAAGCCTATTCTCTGTTGAATCCACAATCAGGACACACATTCATTTATTTTCTCATTGGTCCCATTCAAATATCCTTAGTACCTTGGCTCCAGATGTCCCTGAAGTCACTCAGAGGCTCCTGTTACAATTTGACATCTAAATCTGTGCAATTGTTGCTGCTGGCATATTGGGTAATTGAGTAACTAGATCTCTTATTTAAATCAAAGACCTCCTATTTAAATACAAAACTTCAGGTCATAAATATCAGTAACTAGCCACTAGATATGCGATTCCTCATTGCTGAGACCAAAGAGCAAGAAACACTTCTTCTTCAGAGAAGAAAAAGTATAAATACCCATGAAAACAAGCACTATTTTCCCAGTTATCCTATCCTGCGTCTGACTCAGGGACTGATTATGAAAGTTTTCTCCCCTTTTTGTTACCAACCTCCTAAAAAGCAAAGTTACGCAACACAGGTTCATTTTAGTGGAAATAACAAGGATAAGTCATGTGAGTATAGAAGGCAGTTCATATTTTTAAATGAAAAACTAACTGCTGAACTCAAACTGGCCCACATTTTTAAAACTGGACCCCAAAATAACAGCCGAATATACCACTGGCCTAACAAAACCTGTATGTTCTTAAATCCTTTTATGTAACAGCCAAGAACCTAGAGGAATCCGGCTTCAATTCTCCTCTACTTGCCTAGGATTCGAGCCTGAGAACCTCCAATGTGGGAGAGAGGAGTCCTACCGCCTGAGCCACCTTAGTTCCTGGTTTTTCAGTGTCTCTTGTCTTGGCTCTCCCTTATGTCACTCTCCTGTTACGTCATCACCTTGCTGCGTGGCTCGGCAGGGCCTGCTGGCACACCCCCTTGCTGGGCCTGCTGGCGCACCTGGCACACCCCCTTGCTGGGCCTGCTGGCGCACCCAGGTGCGGGACCTGATGGTGCACCCATGTGTGGCGCCTGGGGGGCTCACTCTTATGGGGCCTGACAGCGCGCCTGGTCTTGCACCTGCTTGCAGGGCCTGGCAGCCCGCGCAGCTTCTATATTTTTATTTTTATTGGGAGGTCCCGGGGATTGAACCCAGGTCCCTCCATATGGGAGATGGACGCCCAACCATTTGAGCCACATCCACCCCCCTCAACTCCCTTTAAAAACACCTTCTCTACTTATGCTAAGGGAAAGACCACTAGATTTTCTGGATTTAGAAAGTCCTCCAATCCCTCAAAATGAAGAAATCCATCAATTGAAGGAACTTCAGATGACATGACTGTTGTAGATGCAGCTTCATTAAGATGACAGATAATCAAACTAAATAGACATATACAATTTCTAAGAGGAAAACAAAGAATGTGCTAAATGAGAAATGGTCATGTATTCAAATACTTTAGAATTATGGCTGCTTAAAAGTTGGCTCTGATTCTGCCACTAGAAGTAACCTCAGCTCTCAAAAATATTTGCTTCACAGCTAACACCTGGAAATATAAAGAATTTGCAAACTTCAATAAAAAAAAGTACACCTGCAAAAAAAAAAAAAACAAAAAAAACAAAACACAGCCAAAAGTCCATCTAATTCTGGCTTTATTGCATCCCCAGTCCTGTCTGCCAGCAATATCATGGAGGCTTTTATCTGGCTTGGTAGGGTGGGTCCCTAAAACCTAGGTCCTGCCAACGTCATTCAATATGGAAAAGATATGGATAATTTAAAAGTAGATCTGTCCACTTAAAAGAGCACAGAGGAATGATAAGAATAATAATCAGATGACTCCAGAGACATAGTCTCCTTTCTTTCTAGGAAGTTCAAAAACTGAAGTGAAGAAATAGTTGGTCTTGATGACCACTAAAGCCAAGAGGAGAAAGAAAAAGACTTACTACTTCCCTTGTGGTAAATGTCAAGAGGCAAGGCACAGTATAGAAACAGAAAACTGAATAAGAGTTGTTTTTCCCTGCAAATAATTTATTCTGGGCAGTGTCTGCTCCTTTTCTTCCCCGGGTAACCTCTTGGATGGCTGGCTCTGAGGGTTGCCTGGGTGACATGGTCCTCAATGGAAACACAAGTAAGGGCCTCCTTCCTGAAGCTTGTGGTCTTCCAGTCCCCAAGGCCATGTTCCCACCTGCTGCTGCCTCCACTCCCCACTCTTCCCAAGCCCCCAGTGAGTCACAGGGGCTTTGACTTGGGAGCACATTTACAGATCTTGCTTGTCTCTTTACTCTGGCAAAATTTCCCAGGTGACTCTGATGGGCTTCGTGCTCCCATCTCCACAGAAGAGCCATTGGCTTAGTTAGATTCTAGTCCCCGCACCCACCCCGCAGAGAGGTAAAACTTACCCAGGATCACACGGCTAAGTACCGGGGGCAGCCCAGGATCCCTGCTTCCAAGTGCAGAGCTGTTTCTAACAAAATATTCCTCCCATTGTAAGCTAAGGGCTTTTAGTTAAAGCCAAATAAACATAAAGAGTATAGAAAAAGAACATCCTGTAGGGTCCCTAAAGAGGAAAACAAAGGAACAAAAAAGATTAAACATTTCTATTCCGCTTTTGAAGCGGGGCAATTGAAACTGCTTTTAAGGTCCATAAAAATTTTGCAGAACTTAAAGACTGGAACTATGGGAAGAATGCGTCCTAAGCACCTTCTCTGGACAAAGAAATGGACTGGGTGACCAGGAAACCAGACCTTCAGGTTCCAAGGCTCACCCAGTTCTCAGAAAGCTGTGACCCCTCCCTACTCCCTCTCTACTGCAGTTGTGTGTGAGGCCCTTCCAGGTGGAAAGAAGTGCATCTAAAAGTCAGAGAGTAGAGCTAGAGAAGATATTAGTTATTTAATATACTTCTTGCATTTTCCAAATTTTCTTCCATGAACTTATATTGCTTTTATAATTAGGGGGGAAAAATCCAATACTCTTCCAAAAAGGAAGCCAATGGATTTCACATAGTTCTTTATAAAACAAAACTTTCTTC
This sequence comes from Tolypeutes matacus, assembly GCA_026826555.1. NCBI lineage: Eukaryota > Metazoa > Chordata > Mammalia > Cingulata > Chlamyphoridae > Tolypeutes > Tolypeutes matacus. Next base: position 21,503,680 of record JAKSZT010054030.1, read on the forward strand.
AGCCCTCAACATTTTCATGAGCTCTTCCTGTGCTCAACAGTGGCTCAATGATTGAGTGGATGGCACGAGGCATCTAAAGTTAATAAGGCACAGAGCGGTCTGAAGAGACATGGAAATTTTGATGTTAGGGTGGCTACTTTTTTGAAGATTCTTTTGGACCTTCCCTTATCTATATCTCTTCTATCTATCTATCTATCTATCTATCTATCTATCTATCTATCTATCTCTATCTATCTATCTATCTATCTACCTATCTATATCATTTTTTTTTTTGCATTGAAGTCCATCCATCCACTATAAACTGTCAATTCAGAAGGATCAATTCATTTCTGGTTATTGTTTGTTTCTTTGTTTTTATTGTTATTTTTTGTTTGTTTTCCTTTTATTTTTTGGTATATATTTATTTTAAGAAGGCAACCTGTGTCTATTCAAATTGCAAGGCATGGGAGTCAGACACCACAGCTAAGGACTGGCCCTTTTCTTGTGACTTGGCCTTCAAAACAATTTTAATCCTCCCTTTTTAAAAACTGGAAGCATAGGTGAAGTGATGTAAGCACACAAGGTGGCAAAAACTTAGCAGCTATTTTCAATCCCAGTTCATTGCTTCTTGATGTTCTGCAAGTGATTCATGGCAACCATAAGCATGTTCAACTGGCACTGGGCCCCACAGGGGCAGACATGGATCTGATTTCACGGAGGGGGTAGCTTTCATTGTATGCATCATTCCCTCTGGAGCCTGGCACGATGCCCTCTGCCTGGGATTCCCATCCAGCCCACAGCACCGTCACTGCATGGAGCAGAGGAGGGGTTGAGCAGTCCAGGGAGACCCATGTAACGACGGCGAGGACTCCCAACTCCACACAGACCTGCGGATCAACCTTCTCAGGGGCCTGACCCGTGGCCTTTGTGGATGAGAAGGGCATCTGGCCCTGAAACGTGAGGGAGAGCCATGGCACAGATGTGGATTTTCTTTTCTTTTTTTTTTTAAGTATGAAGTCATTTCGGCTCTGGACTCTATATGAATTTAAGTGAAGGGTAGAGTTCTGCATATACCTTACCAATTTCAGGAGAAGAGATTATGATTTGGTAGTTTAAATTCAACATTGCTTTATAGGGAAGTAGAGAGGGGTGATAGGTATGGGATTCATGAACATAAATCGATCATCAAATGAGTGGTGCATGAGAATAGAAAACAGCCATAAAGGCAGGAGTCTTGGGATACGAATTCTTTTGTTTGTCCCTACAGATACAGCCAAGAGGGAATGTGTTCTCTCTTGGAATCTACCCTAATTTAAATATCTGAGTTGTTTGTTGATGAAATACCAAAGGGCAGAGTTTTAAAAAAATCCCTTAGATACAGCCTTATAGCTAACATGTACCAGTTTTGCACACCTGCTACACACAGTGTACTACAAATTATTCTTAGTGCTTATAAACTTTTTCTTACTTATCTTCTCCTATAATATAGTTCCACTTTATAGATGGGAAAACAGAGGTATCCACAGGCAAAGCACCTCCCCCAGCTTCCAGCTACAAAGCTCCTATTCTTTTGATTGCCCCAACTTGCCTGATTCTAATAGCCTTGTTAGAAAATTCACAGTAGGCTTCCATAGCCCTTCCAGAAGGCACCAAGTCCTGTGTCCTCAGTCCCCCGTGCTGGGCATCCCATCGTTTATTTCCAGCAAAACCATTTTCTCACTTGACTGTGATTTCTACTTTCTGGGATGCATTGTATCTGGCATTTCCAGAGCCTCCTGTTCTAGTCTTTCCCACCCGAACACAAGAATGAAAAGGGGCTGTCTTGCTTTGTGGGAGTATCCTTCCACACCAATTGTTTTTTCAGTGCTATTTGTGATTATGTGCTATCTTCTCTCTCTTTCACTCTCCTCCTCCTCCTCCTCCTCCTCCTCCTCCTCCTCCTCCTCCTCCTCCTTCCCCCTGCCTTCCATTCTCTTCAGGAAAGTTACCATAGCTGGCCTTGCATCTTTCTCTCCATGTATTTTAATTTTTCAGCATGTCTGCTTTGAAAACAATCAAGAAAGGTAAACAAGTAGATGGTTAGCATGGTCTAACCGCCCCCCACCCCCAGCTCCAAGCTGGGAAGAAGCATCACCACCTGGGCTTTGGCATGTGTTTGGCAGCAAATTGCAAGACTAGGAGGTCATGATCAGGAAAACAGAAACACAGTACATTTTAATAATCACCTACTTCTTCAATAGCTTTGAGCTTTCAAATGTCACCTTCAGTTACAGGGAACTAAAATCACCCTGTGCTCTCTCCCTTTCCACCCAGCAGAAAGAATAGCAGATGACTGGTGATAATGTCAAAGAGAAAAGACCAATAAATATGAGTTGCATGCTAGCAGCAAGTCAGCAAAATCAAGCTCATCAACTTCCCAGCATGGATTTTATTTTATTCTAAATCAGATAGTCATTAATGGGCAACATTCTTTGAATCATCATTTTATTTACACTAGAGAAATGCAAGACACATTGTCTGGCAAGGGAATGAAGTGAGTCTCACTGCTCAGTTGTAGGTATTTCCTTCTGTAGCCTCCTGAATTTTCATGCTAATAGAAAACACCCATGCCAGATGCTCGCTAGTAACAAGCTAAAATGGCACTGGAAAGCAAACAGTTTTCTTTGATTGAAAAAAAAAAAAAGGAGTACAAAGAACAAATAGGACAATAGGCAAAAAGTAAAAACAAAAACAAAAACAACACCTCACCTTTCTGGAGGGTGGGATCAAGCCATACAGATTATGCTGCTTAAGGAGAACCACAAAAGAGTTCCCTTTAGATATTCAAGGGAGAGGCCAATCACACCTAATTTGAAATGGTGCCTTCCTTTCTGCCATCTTCCTAGGGAATATACTCCATGGCAGTTCTTATCTTCCTTCATAGCTGAATCTTCCCTGCTCCCATCATAGATATCAACACATATCTGGAGCTCAAAAAATCTGTGTGGAGTGAATAAACATCTGCATTCTGGGAGTTGCCTGTTTTTTGTTATATATTCACAAAATTTAATTCACTTATAATCAACACTAAACTAGTTGGTGGGCAGAAAAACTAAAACTTCCCCTGTCCCACCTGGAGATACTACCAAAATCAAGTGAGATTTTCCGCAGCCCATTTCTTCTCTTGTTATCTAGTTTGTTTGTTCTGTTTTGTTCTGTTTCTCTTGACTATGCAGAGACATCTGTTCTCAAGATACTGGCAACTCTCTGGCCATTTGCATTTACAGCGAGTCCTTCATATTTTCAAAAGGCCTTAAGAAGGCGTTTCTCTGAGGATGGTGGAATATTAGGTGCTATGCACTAAGTGTCAGATATATCATTTGCTCTTAGCAAGTTTTTAGATCAAAGAGTCACTCAGAGTTGGCGCCTCCCTTCAGAGAGGGGGTGCATTGGTACTTTGTACTTTCTGTGAGGTGAAAGAGGAAAGCAGACCAAGAAATCTCTAGCAAGTCGAATACCCTACAACGTGCCAAACATCTATTATCCACTCCTGCAGAAGGCTGTGGTGTTTCCCGAGCTTTAGACAGCATCTCCTAATCCTACTTTATGTTTTCCTCAGTATATTACAGCTCATGAAGCATTTTGCCCTAATTATCTCAGGTTACTCTCCCATCAACTCACTGAGTTGGGTATTATTTTCATCCTTCCAGATGAGGAAACTTACTTTTTTAAAAAAAACTGAGACAAAGCAGTTGATTGTCTTTCTCAATAACAAGTGACAGCATCAGGACTCTTGTAAACCCTTGTTCCCTCCTCTTTCCACAGCAGCATGGCTTTCTCAGAGATACTTTATCTACCTCTTCCCATGACCTCCAGGGCCTCCCTCCTTTGTCCATCCTGTCTTTAACCACCATGCTATCTTGCTATGTGGACCCTTTTTTGCTTTTTTATGACACCTTGACCTTTTCAGAGAAAGCAATCTAGATGAATAATAAATCCATTCATTATGAATGTCCAACAAGAAAGGAAAAACATAAGGAGAGGAGAAATGTTTCTGAACTTGCAGGTTTTGGAGAACAACCCACATACAGATGGTGCTTAATGTTCTCCAAACATCAAATGCTAGTTTCCATGCCTGGCTTCTGTTGTTATTCCCTGGCCACTTTGAACTAACTTATCAAATTGAATTGATTTCTTGATACATATGTTGGTATTTTAAATCCTGGTGGGAACAAGGCCTCCCATTTGTTTCAAGTTTTACTCTTAAGAAATGTTTTTCAAAACGCTGCTTAGAAAAGGAATCTCGGTCAAAACACACCATAACTTTAGTCTTCACCCATTTTAAGAAATGATGCCAACCACTGGGATTCTTATTAGGAGCAACCCCAACTGGCTCCATATCCCACAGGGGAGGTGGTTTAGATTCTAAGAAATGCCAGCATGCAGACTGCTGGTAATAAAAGTTCTACAAAGAAGGATGTTGAGAATTATAGTATGAAGGCACCCACTAAATAACATTCTTCTTCCTCACTCAAATTCTGAACTGAATGAAATAAGAAAAGCGAGTTACCATATTAAGGTCCATATATCATCTTTCCTGATGATCAGGTCTGGGGAGAAAATATAGCTTGGTGTGAGAAGCAAGCAGTCTTCATAACTTCCTTCATACACTTTTCACCAATCTAGACCTTGGAAGAGTCCGTCCAAGGGTAGTTTAGTCCGAATAGTGCATCACTATCTTGTACTGGTCCAGGTGGAAAGGGAAAAAGGAAAATAAGCAAATCCAGTTCCATCCAGTCAAGAAACAAGAACCAATGCCTCGTCCACCAGTCTTGTCCCAACTCTCTCCTCTGTAAGAGAAAATCATCTGACCTTTTTGACCTCAGCAGCTTTAAAAGGAGGAGGTTGGGGTGGGAGATGGTTATGATCCAGCCTAGCTCTGAAATTCTGTGGTTGGTTCCAGGGCTGGCCCTAATGAGGCCAAGACCAAATTGCACTTTCTCCCTCAAGGCGTCAGTTCCCTTTGCTGAGGTTCATGGTCAAAGGTCACACCTCTGAGACTCACCAATCATCTCTGAACTGCCAGCGATTGTGAAGCTGACTCTGTGCACATCTGTCTCCATCACCAGAAACATCACTCCAAGTGTGCAGGTCAGCGGGAGCATGTCATTCCATGAATAGCACTTTATTGGGGATATATAGGCCTGTCTACTTCCTAATGATTCCAATACAATACTCAAGAATATTGTTATGAGGATTATAATGGTGGAGAAAGATTAAAAACCCAGCATAGGAGGTCTTGAGCACTATCCCTGGCTTAGCACTAACGAGCCATGTGACCTTAACATCTCCCGGCCTTTTTCCTCATGAACAAGGCGATGGCTCTAGTCTGGAATCGGCAGTCTTTAAACTCATTTTGCCCTCTTGTGAAAAATAAGATCTGATATGGAATCTCAATATAAGATATGAATAAAAAGAAATCTGTTCTGAGAGAGGTAGGGGTTGGGGGCTTCAGAACCCATCCCACTTCCTTTCTTCCTCCCCTCCAAATATCACCCACACACCCCCAACCATGGAAAATGCTTAGGTCTCATGAATCTAAGATTTTTCTCTGTACCAGGCTGTGTTTGGGGCCAACGTTGTGTTCTGATGTTATATCCATTTGACAGCCCACCCAGTTTTCCCAAGGTTACATCTGTAATATTTCTGAGGAACTATTAAATAATAACTGAATAGTATGTCTAAAAGTGAGTGAATTAAATCAGAGTTAGAAAATTAAAACCACAGACACAATGCTTGATTTCACCTCACATGACTAAATTTTAGCTCAGCAAGGCGGGGGGGGGGGGGGGGGGGAAGGGCACAAAGGCATGGCCCTGTCATAAAATAATTGAGTTAAAAAGATATTCTCACTCCTCCGTGATGCATAACCCAGACACATGGCACAAGATTTTTACCATAAAGTAGTATGAGTAGGGTCAGGTTCTCCTGAGAGAAAATGCCTCTCTCTCATATGAAACATGAAGCAGTTTTGGCCTTCAGAAGAGCTGGCTCCATCCTTCGGTCATCCAGCCCCTCGTATATTTCCTCTGCATGTGTTAATTCTTTTGAAGGTGATGGGGGTTCTTTGCATGGAAGATATATGCAGCTCGATGGCGGGAAGTGAGATCCTAATTATCTGCAGCTGACAACCTTTCAGGGCCCATTATAAAAGAACGTCTGCGCCAGGCCTTTGGAGCCCTATATACCAGCTCCAGGGAGTTAGAGGGAGCAACAAGGAGTGATTCCAAGAGCCTGATTTATCAGGGAGGATTAGAAGAGTTACATCTATGGTCTGGCGAAACAATGACAGAGAGAGAGAGCAGGCTAATGGTTGACAAAGGGGCAGAAGGAAGAGAAGAGATTTATGTAGCCTGGTATGAGGGTGAGCAATTGGAGGAATGGAATGAAATAAAGACGGGAGAGAAAGTCCCGAGTAAATATCAGGGAAACTTTCTTCACTGATTTACTAGAGAGAGGAGCAAATCTTCCAAATGAAGCTTCATCATCACCCCAAGAAAGAGTGAGCCTACATAAATGTGTCATGTCCATTTGTCTCTTTGTGGCTGTGGGACCAGTAGTGATATCAGGCATGGCTTTCCATCTTTCTCTGGAAGAATATCCTTAAAGAAAGCATCAACCCTTTTCTGAGATATCCATGGAGCTCTAGAAGGTTCTCTAAGGGAATGTGGCCTATGTCCTAAATCGTAGGTTTAGCCACTGGATAATTATCTACCTTATAATTCCTAGAGGCAACAATACACGTCTCCACTAGGAGACCCTGGGGATGGAAAGGAGCTTATGCTTTGGAGAAAATCTAGGAAGACATTTTAAAATTCAACTGAGGGAAGTGGATGTGGTTCAACCAGTTGGGCATCCACCTATCACATGGTCATCACCCGTCCTGGGTTCAGGTCCCAGTGCCTCCTAAAAAAGACAAGCAGATGCCTGCACTTGATGCAACAAGAGCTAGATGCCTGCACCTGGCTGCAAGGAGCAGATGCCTAAATGAGCAGATGCCACAGGCCAGCAGATGTGTAGCTTGAGAAGAGTGGGTGTGGCTCAGGCCACTGGGCATTCACCTTCCATGTGGGAGGTCCCTGGTTCGGTTCCCAGTGGCTCCTGGAGAAGGTGAGCAAACAATGAGCAGACAGACAAAGAGAACCATGGGTGGGAGGGTAGGATAAATTAAAAACAAATAAAGTGAAAAAAAAATTCAATTGATGTCCTCTCTGGTGGATTTTACTACCTACAGAGTGCTTCTGTCTATTTCTGACCTGTATCAGGAAACTCTTATATGACACCTCAGAGCCTCTCAGACTTATCTGGTTCTACAGCAGTGACCAGCCCTGTGTGGGCTCCAGAGCCTTCATTTGGGCTTCTGACCATCTTACCACCTGCCCTGGGGCTTCCCTGTGGCTACAGAGGTGTAGGATGCCTCGGAAGCCCACCAAGCACCCACCCAACTACAACTTGGAAGTGATCAGGAGTTGATGCACAGTGAGAAAAAATTTTGACTTATGAGAGATGGGAGGTGATGGATAAGTTCTTTCTCCTCTCTCCCCTGAGATGGACTCTCTGATTATGCAGTTATGGTTTCCCTGGGGGACAGTCCTGCAAGATCAAGTCAACCGTCAGACTTAGTGGCAGCCAGTGTGATAAGACATCCTCATAGTGGCTCTCCCTCCTTCCCTGCCTCATCATCTTTTTCTGTCACTCTTGCTCCCTCAGATTGCACTCCCTGTCAGAACGATAGCACAATGACCTATGCCCCCAAATAATTGGAGACAAATAATTGGAGAGAAGAATCACGAAATTGTCTCAGTAACGGCCTTAACTTCTTTGATCATTTGGCCTGGGCACCTAGTCCAGACATTTATCTTAGGTATTGTGTAGAATTATCCCCTTCCAACCTCAGCCCCCCAATAGTTTCTCCATTAAAGTCCCAACATAGCAAGGTCCCTTTGATGGACCCTTTCTTATATTTTATGTCACGGCAGGCTGACTCTGCCTGAGTTAGCTGACAAAGTGGAGGCCTTGAGGCCAGCCAAGCTGTTGTTTGCTACTTGGTCCCCCATAGAAACTGAATTATAAATGCCTGAGTTAAGCCTGGTTCCTGGGGAGGAGATGGCCCACCCCACCCCATGCAGGAAACCGGAGAGGTCATCACCTGAGCCTGTGGTTTTCCATTTAGCTGTGACATCTCCCTCCCACAACTCCTCTTGATCCTACTCTTTCTGTTGCATGCATTACACTTCCAGGCAAGCACCAGGTAAGTTGAGAATCCTAAAATGATCACTCTATAGCATCAAAAAACCCAGTCTTTGGCACTCCAAAAAGAGACTCTCCAACTCTGTGTAACCTGTAAGTGCCAAGGTCTTTTGTTGCTTTTTCTCAGTGTGTGTTTTAAGTCTAACTGTTTTTATGCCCCCTCCACCCCCACCCTATCACCACCAAAAAAAAAAAAAAAAAAAAAAAAAAATTCCTTAGTAACCCATTATGGGTTAGTGAATTCCCAAACCGTTCAAAAATACTTTAAAGTTCTTTTGGGACATAGCCAGATACTTAATATTGTATTACATTTTATAGTTGTCACTTAATCAAGCTATTTAATATTATAGTACATTTTAAAACTGTCACTTAATCACATTTTCTTGACCCTTTTATGGGAATTAAAGATCACTGTAGATAAAAAATGGCATGCTTTAGTTTAAATAGATTCAGTATGTCCAGTTTGACAGTTACTTCTGAAACATTAAAAGAATTTTCTGTGATTAATGTGACCCACACACGTTAAATGGTGTAATGTTCCATTTCTTCAGCCATTAGCGGAAACAGCATCAGACAGAAGGAGCCAAAATGCATCCAACTATATGTAAAGCTGGGGGATGGGGACGGTGGGGGGACGCTAAAGATAATATAGAGCCAGGCAGGCTGAGATAAGAGAGAGATTTCCACTGATTTAATATTTGCTTTCTCTCGGCATCTTCTGAGTGAACTCCCATAAACACAAAGGTCAGGGCCTATAATGGAGCGGGTGCCAGCCCAGCAGGGAGCACTCTGAGAAGAGCATTCTCCATGAGGGGCGGGGGGGATGCATTTCGGGCAGGCAGATGAGTGGAGTTATTCGGTGCTTATTGTAAATGATTGATGAGCATTGCTTCTAAATTTAGAAAAGCTCTCTAAATGGACATTTACTCACAAGGGGGAAAAAAATGTTTTCCTCTGAAAGGTCCATCCCTGGAACGGTTTTGTTTATGACGCTGTGATAGTTCCGGGCAGTTAATCTGGAATTGCGTCACTGGAAGATTTTTATATTAAGTGTTCACTTGCAAAGTTAAACTAAATTATGTCCTTTTCCAAATATGTTTCAAAGAATTGTTCTGGGTTTTAAAAATCCTGGTCCCTAAATCCTACTTGTTTGTTTAATTAATCTGAAAACAACTGCTCCTACTTCATTTCTTAATCACAGATCAGATACACTGTATTTGTTAGCAGCTGCAAATGAAAGCATGTCCCAGTGTGTTTTTCTTGATTGTTTAATAAAAGAGTTGAATAATACCCTATTTAATCCACCAAATAGGACATTACAATAACATTGATCTTTTGTTTGACATTAAATTTGTTTGATAGAAGAATAGAATATAATGTAACCAAATCAGCATCAGAAACACATTTCAGAGAATCCAATTAAAAACACCCATACATGCCAGACCCTGAGCACAAGGCAGAGGAATTAGGCACACAGCAAGACACTCTGGGAAGCATGGTAAGAAGGGAAGATCTGGCCTTGAAACGTGTATAGATCTAACAAAGAAGATGCAAGCACTTCATCGCACGGCTGCCGCACCTTAGCAGCATGGCCATATTAGCCGATGAGGGTCAACTTACTCGAAGGCCAGGATGGACAGACCAGTGACCCTTGGATGGAGGCCTGTTGTGTTTCTCCTTTTTCGGTCCCAATGCTGTATTTCTTTGGGTCTAAGATGCCAGCTCCTGCCATCACTTAGCACCCTTCTTTTCCCCTCCTGCTACCATAAAGTAAGAACTCTTGGAGCATGCTATTGTTCACAGTCCAGCCTCCTTGTCCTGTTTCCAGACCTGTATATAAGAAACTCTTTCTTTCCAGCATCCTCTGTCCAGGTATAGGAACTGGCCCAGGGGAGTGTGCACAACCATATCTCTATGGACTTCATTTAGGAGGACAAGCATCAGCCCTGGTATCTATTCACACATATGTTGATCAGATATTTTACAATTGTGCCCTTCCCCTCCCTTCAAACCCAGCATGGAGGTGGAACAAATCCTCTCTCTAGATTACAAAATCAGACAACACTGTAAAGAGTGGGAAAGCAAGTGTAGCAACCAAAGATAATTCTCAGAGTGCACAGTTTTGAGAGAGTGAGTCAGATATTTTGTCCTGAAAGTTGAGTTGGGCGTATTTCCACACACAAAGCTCTTTGTAACACACACACACACACACACACACACACCCCACATACACCTCGGAAAAAGAATTCCGAAGGTCAACCAGTTGTGTACAAAATAACCAGTTGCTTGAATAAATTAAACCATTTCCTTTCCCCAAGATGATTTATGTGGCAGACAGGAACCAGAGTCAACATATTGTCCCTTTCATAGAGAATGCAAAGTTCAGAGGCCCAACAGGTACTGGGGTGGGGGTGGGGCAGAGGCTTCTCTTTATGTCTTTGGGGGTTGAGGGCTGCAAAGAGAGGGGAAGAGCGTTGTATCTGAATACATCCCTCAGGAAACAGTCACTGGGGACACCTGTGCCCTCTTTGGGGGTTTGCGCCCATTTCCCATTGATACTATAGACCTTTTTTAATGAAGGCAGAGTGAGACTTTAAAAAAGGCAGGCTCTTTATTGGTGAAAGTAAGCTGAGAAAGCAAAAACATGAGCATTATCAAATTTCCCAAATCAATTGTAATACTGCGCTGTTAGCCCTCTCTCTGCTAAGCCAGACTCCAGGAGAAATGTAATATTTGCTATGCTTTAAAAGCATTTACATCTCAAACCCGAATTTCCTCCCACTCTCACTTGGTCTGCATCTCTCCATAGTGGGGAAATATCCAGGATGATTTCGTGGATCTAAAAAGTTGAAGGGTCTTTGTCTTAATTCCTCCCTAGATTTTACTCACCGACTCGACCATCTTACATGATTATAATTCCTTCCCTTTCCTGTTTGCTGCCTCCTTCCTTATTCTTTTGTTCTCTGACTAATCTTCCCTTTTGTATTAATGAAGTCCTTTGTAATTTCTCTTCACATTTTCAAGTGGATTCCTTTTTGACTTCTCTGTTTTGTTTTTGTTTTTGTTTTTGTTTTTTTACCTGATAGGGCCTTAAAAAAAACTATGAAAATTATTAATACTTCCATTCTTTCTGGCACTGTACCACAGGCCTTAAAACATTCTATTACATTTCTGATCTGAAATGGCTTTCTCTTGACCCAGAAGTATTGGCAAATTACAGACCCTAAGCCAATCTTTTATGGAAAAGGTCTGAGAGCAAGTGGTAGCCTTTCCTGTGCTTAAACATCGAGTCATAATCTTTATGACAAATAGCCTCTTGCTTTGCAGTTACGGCTAGTTTACTATGCATATGGCTAAGAGAGGGCCCCTTAAAGTGGTCAGGGACTTTTTTCTCAAGCCCCCTCCCAGGTGTCACATCACTCCTTTTTACTGGCCTTGTTAGAGGGACAGAGTTAGTCCCACACAGCGCTTCCTGACCAGCTGCCAGGCTGTAAAGCATGTGGAACTGGGGTGGTCGATCCAAAGACATCAACTTGTCACTCTTGATGATCATTCATCTGCCGCAGAAATAGCCCATGGTGGCTCCGGGATCGATGTGGAGACCACCGCTCCTCAACATTATTGCCACTAATTATTAAGATGAATGCGGTGATTAATGGGAGCAGTGCTTTTTCACTGCATGCAAATGGAAAACTCATGCATATACATGGAGGAGGGGGCTCGCCAACCTGGTGCCCGCCGCATTCCCGCTCAGCCCCTTATTCAGCTGTCACTGTGACCCAGGTGCAACGACTTAGAGCGATTTAAAAAGAAATGCTAAAAATGAATTGTTGATCAGCAGCCTCAGGCAGCTTTTTGGAAATTCCCTTCCATGAGGGCTGTGCTCTGATTAGGGAAGGCTCAATCAAGGCAAGAAATAGAGTTATTAAGGATGCAGCGGTGGCCTGCGGTCCTTTGAGTTAGCATCGTCAGGAGGAAAGAGCTGGTGAGGAAGGAGAAAATGCAGAGGAAACTGTGGTAATGTGGGGAAACTGAGGCGAGTCACCTCCCTGGGTCTCAGTACTCTTGGTATAAATGAGGGAGTTCAACTGAATGATTTAAAGCCCCTTCCAACCCTAAAATGCTAGGATTCTATAAGGCACAGGAAGAGTAGGATATGAGCATGCAGCCTTTTGTCATCTACCCAAAATGGCCACTTTATGCCATGATAATCCCTAATATAACACATCTTCCACTACAGGTTATATTCTGCAAGCATTCAAAATATATTCAGAATATTTCCTTCATTCAACAACTATTTATTATTTATTCCCCATGTAACACAAAATTCCTCTTTCCCCAACGTGCTTTGTATAATAACACTAATACAGTGCATTTCACTTTTTGTTTGTGTCTGAGCTATAAGCTCACTAATGACTAGGGTCGAATCTTATTCATTTTTCTAAATCCAGTGCCCAGCACATAGTCATTAGTGAGCTTACAGCTCAGACACACAAACAAAAAGCATCAGAGAAAAATTATTCTAACATAATTTAAGAAATGTCCCTTGCTCTCCATTAGCTTACAGTCTATGTGATGCTGAAACATGCATGCATGTCAGGTAGTCAGTGAAATGTCACAACGAATGAGGTAGCTGTGTGCAGCCACTGCTTCTCTTGAACAAGTATTATGTTAGAAGAAGTGTTGAGTAAGAGTAAAACTTTACTGAAGGGTTTCAGAAGACAGTGGGAGGCTCCTGATAGGAAATTCTAGAATGGGAAGGGAACTTGAATGCCTGACTCTTTCTTTCAGGTCCCATCCCAAACAGATGGTACCGGTCTCTTCTTAAAGACCTGAAGGGAGGGAAGAGGCTGTGGCTCAATCAGTAGGACTCCCGTTTACCATATGGGAGGCCCCGGGATCGGTTCCCGGGGCCTCCTGGTGAAGGCAAGCCCGCCCACTCGGCACGGTTAGCTGACCCAGCGAGCACAAGCAGCAAGGGGGGGATAAATGAATAAATAAATAAAATCTTAAAAAAAAACAAAAACAAAAAAAACTTTACACTAAAGACCTGAAGGTGGAGATTCACATTCTTTGTTGGCTACCCATACTATCCCTCTACCCAAGAATTCCTTCTAACCATGTACTGGAAGCCTCTCTTGCAACATCCACTGACTCTAGATGGGTGGCGGCCAGATGCTTTACTAACGCCCAAGGTTGTTACATCACAAGGCCCAGCAGGGAGACTTGAACTAATTGTGCCATTTTAGAGACTGGTTGTTCTGATCAGTGTGGCTGATGTTTTGGTCAACAGCTTTCTCAAAAACATACTCTCTGGGGAAACAAGTGACAACCACAATTAACAAATGAACCCTTTTTATTGCCTTTTTGGGTATCCTAAATATGAGACTTTGGATGGACCTTCAGATACAACCCCAGGCTCTGGAAATCTAATCCTCTGTTCTCATTCCTCATGATTTTTTTTTCTCTAAAGAAACACCAGAGACCAAGGGTGGAATTGAATTATGTGGGAAGGAGGGTTCTGTAGTCAGGCTGGAAACTATATCCTTGTTCTGCCCTTTCCTAGCTGTGTGAGAAACTATCAGTGTTCTCACCTGCCAGATGAAGTAAATAATTGAATATAGATTATAGAGTTGTTTTTGTTTGTTTGTTTGTTTTTAAAGGAGGTACCAGGGATTGAACCCAGGATCTCAAATATACTAAGCGGTGCTCAATCACCTGCTCCCCAATTATAGAGATGTTTTGAGGAACAAAGGGGATAAAGTAGTTAAAGTGGCTGGAACACAGTATGCCCTTGATAAATAAAACATATAAATATATTTTTTTCTTCTGTCTGCACTAGTTGGGCTATGGAATAAGAGTGAATGCTTAAATCATCATCTTTGAAGGGAGCACAGAATATCTTCTGGTCCAGTTACTGCTTTCTGACAAGTGAGACACTCTCCTTAGTGTGATTCCAATGATGCAATGACTACATCAGTCAATCCCACTTTGGTGTTAAAATTTCTACTTTATCAACATTTTGTCCTGACTTTCTGATTTTTGGATGGATAGCCTAATTTAGGAGAACATCAATATAAATTCTACTGGAATATGCTGCACAAAGATTTGAATTTTAAATAGTACATCGTACCTACTACTACATTCTTATGCCTGAACCTGTTCACCTTACCACAGCCTGGAGCCAAACTCACAATGATAGTTAGGAGATCTTATTAAAATGATGAAGCTCACTAACAGTTGAATGGACAAATGGTGTAGAATTGGAATCCTCTGAAGGGGGAAGAGGGAATTATTTGCCATCAGAACTGCTGTGATGGACAAAGCAAGACACAGTCCCAGATTTCACAGTTGGCTTCAGTCCCTGAAGACATCTGGTCTCTCAATGAACACGAAGCCTCGGTTATTTTTCCACACATTGTACAATAAAAAAGCCTATCCTGGGTTTCTATTGTCTACACACTCTAAAATACATTTTCCATTATCTAAAGGTAGCCTTTAAAAAAGGATTTGTGGCTATGATGCCTCTCCAAGGATCTCCTGTCTTCTTCCTGTAGGCCAAACTCCCTGCTGGTCACATCTGCATTTGTCATGAGAAACCCTGCTTTCACCAGCCTCCCCAACTCATTTCAATCCCTGATATAGTCAGTGCTTCTCAAAAGACCGAGTATCCCAGGCCCCTGCTGGAGAATTCAGTGAAGCTCTTACTCCTTTGCTTGGCTTCCTTCATGGAAGGCTGATTTAACCATATTACTAAACCTGGCTTCACGTGATATTTGACAAGTATTTGCTCTTTAAGGGTCTCCAGGGCAAGGCAGGGAAAAAGAATTGGGATTTTCTTCCCTTCTCCACAGAAATCCAGAGTGTGAATTCCTTACTTTAAACATATCTCTCCAAAGGATCCATCACTTTTGGAGAGTTGCAGCCTCTAGGCAGACAATGGACACCTCCAGGCCATCACCTCAACCCGCAGCTGAGCGTGGATGTGGCCAGCAAGTGGTGTGGTCAAAGTCTCAGGCTGGTCGAGGGTGGAGCTGGGAGGAGCACCAGGTCCATCGAACCTCTCCTACTGCCTTTACTCCCCAGTCAGGGCCCCTTGTGGGTGGAGGGAGGGCCAGTCCATGACTGCTTCTTTTTCTCTTCCTTTGCTTCTTTCCTTTATCTTGTCTTCCCCCGCTCCCTGCCTGCCCCTCCCCCCCGGCTTTTTATTTCTTTTTTGAGGGGTGCCTTAGACTATATTTTAAGAGGAAGAAATGCCAAAATACGTTTACAAATGTTTTGTTATATTTCATACATTTTAGTTAACAAATTAAACTGTGCTCTTTACAAGCTAATTAGGGATATGCTTTAAATTAGTGCATAGTACATTCCAGGCTGGGCAGTACAGGGATGCCTTCTTTCAGCCTTTTTGGTGTATCTCTGTGGCTGCGTGTGTGTCCTCACAGGGAGATGACTTCTGAGTCGGAGCCCTGCCAGGCTGCATGCCCTTCACTCCCCTGCCTTCCTCCCAGCTCCCTCGGATAAGCTGGGATAGGGTTTAACTACACCATGGAGCTTTCAGTGTTGAGTACAGGGAGAAGGTGAGAGAAAAGAGAAAGTGAAGACAAAGCGTGTAGAAAACGTGAGAGGAGAGTGAAGTGGAAGGAAGAAAAGGGAAATGGAATTCCCAGTTGCCTTGCTGCTCTTTCTCATTCACTTTAAAATTATTCCCAGATAAAACACTAAAAGGGGATCAAAGGGGGAAAGGGAATGAGGATGGGAAAGGAACTCTGTAGAAATGTGTAGCCCTCAAGAATGTGAGGAAACAGAATTCAAGCTATGAAAATGAGGCAGTGTGTGGTCTCCCTTGGCTCAGACGCAGCCTGGAGCGGTGAGTGTCTCGCTGGGGCTGCTGGGTCACCGAGGCTGAGAGAGCCACAGCTCTTTATTTACACCCAAAGACAGCCCTTCACCGCACACGCGATTCTTTATGAGTAGGTAATTCAGGGCTCATTATATTGTTATAGATCACTGTTTGATCAAAAGTGAAATGAACTGGTAAACGCATTAAGGGCTTTGGCGTATTTTCTTTTTTTAAGAAAAGCTATTTTCAAAAGAAATCAGAGCTCTATCTACATCATGAGAAATCACGGAAAAACTCAGAATGAGCAAAGTCCTCTTTGTGTATAGAGTCACAGCCTTGCCTACGCATCATTGTACATTTAGAGGGGTCAATAGTCGGAGGGTAGGATGTTCAAAGAGATGGGGAGGCAGGAGGGACCAGGAGGGAGGCCCTCACCTCTAGGAAAGGCCCTCCAGGCCAAGGGAAAGGATTTTATGATTTGCGGGAAAGGTGTGGAGCAAAGGGCCCTCCAAGGAACAAGAGCTAATGACAGATGGATGTGCACAAGTAATTGAACATGAGAACACAATCAAGACATCCTGAGGGGAGGGGAAGAAACGCAATATGAATTCGAAATTGCTGCAGCGTTTGAAATCTCGAACAAAGCAACAAAAGCAATGTGGGGAGATCCCAGGAGGTACATTCCATCTGGGAAGAGGCTCTTTTCTCATGCGGAACATACTTATGATAACCCGGAGGCACATTTGGATGGGAACCTCTGAGCCCAGTGGTTCAAGTAGAGACTCCTGAAGTTTCAAATAGGAACTTTTCCCATCAATATACTGACCGTATTGCTGACATTGCCTAGAAAATAAAAAAACATTTTCCACCGAAGCTAGAAAAGAGGCCAAGCCCCCAATAGCAATTGATATCTCACGTCCCTTCTGACTCGAAATTCAATGATTCTTTGAAATTCTAGTGCTTGTTCTGATCCACTATTATAAGCAGAGGCTGGGATGGGAAGAGTTTGTTAACGACATAAATATTAAAATGGCATCAGTCTTCTGCATACCAACAGCATAAACAGTACAGCCTAAGAATTAGGCAAAGCACATTTTGCAAGTCTACACAGATGTGCAGGAGTATGTAAACTACTATCTCTATTTCTGGAAGCTAAAGAAATCTCATTTGTAAAACAGTTTTACCTTACTGCCCTTTTCTTAGCATACCTCCTCCCAAACTTCCCCTTTTGTTTGTCTTACCGCAAATACGGTATTTCTGTTCATTGTTTCTTTCCTG
Organism: Tolypeutes matacus; assembly: GCA_026826555.1. Classification (NCBI taxonomy): domain Eukaryota; kingdom Metazoa; phylum Chordata; class Mammalia; order Cingulata; family Chlamyphoridae; genus Tolypeutes; species Tolypeutes matacus. The sequence continues at coordinate 21,521,069 of JAKSZT010054030.1, forward strand.
CTGAAAAATGCTAAATTGATCCCCACCTCCTTTTCTCATAATGATGAAATGAAAAAGTTACTTAAAAAACAACAGCACTGAAGTTCCTATTAAATTATAAGAAACATATTTCCATTTCTGTTCTATAGGCTTGTTAAACAGTTTGCCCTATTGGCTGAATTTGGGGAACAACATAAATTGGAATCCTAAAAAGTGTTTTGGGGAAGAACTCCAGAGGGCTCTAGGGAAAGGTGTTGGGACTTCATATCTTGATAAGATATGCACAGTACAACTGGAAGCCTGCGATGCTCCTGCTTTCAATTGAACGACTGGATGAATCCCTGGACAGATTGAATACTGGCTCTGATTATCCAGGTTGTGAATTATTAAGTGCATCTACTCCCCTTCATTTCCTCTTGGCTGCCCTTGCTCTATCCACTTATGCCTCAGGTTCAACAAACATTTTTGAGCACCTACTGTATATTACCTATTGCTAGGAACTAGCTTTTTCCAGTTCCACAGCAACCTCCATCCCACGTGGTCAGGAGAAAAGAAGAAAGAGGGTGAGTGATTCACATGAATTTATTCAGTGGTTCTAGTAAAGGACTTGAAGAAAGAAAAGGTTAAACCAGAACTTATAGCCAAAAGAAGACTTCTGGATTAACTGTGCCTTATGTTCTCCCATAATGGGAAAATGTAAAAGAGGTTATATCTTTTCACTTAATAGATGGGAGATTCTCTGCAGGGATAATTCTGCCTGGTTAGTCATTTTTTTTAAAAAAGTTTTCGAAAGCAAACGGGTTCTGAGAAGGAGTTGTAAACAGCTAAGCGCTCTAAAATTGATGACCATACATCCATGAAACCAATCCTAATGCAGGGGGAAGGGACTGAGAGACATTGTTTGAGAAAGTTTAAGAATGGTTTATGAATAATCTGTAGTTTATTATGAGTTTCCATAATTTAAGAATATGAAAACCTCTTGACTAGATGACTTATGGGACCCTAAAAACTCAGACCAGCTATAATCACCTAGTATCCAGGCTGTCTTTGCCCACTGCATACTGATTGTAAAACTATTGACATACTTCCATATTGATTGTTGAAGAGCTGCTGCCTTGAACCCACTGTTGCCTCCACACCAACCTGCCTGGCATGACAGGAGGTTTCCTGCTCTGCGCTATGGCTGGTGTCCATGCCATGATGCTTGCTAAATATTTTGAAGATCATCCTTGTGTAAGACATGACTCACACATCTATCTTGACTCAAAATTCTTGGATGCTTAAATGCCTTCTCATCATTAGCATCATTGGGGTCAGATTGTACATACAAAAATATTTAGCACCGTATTAGTCAGGGTTCTCTAGGGAAACAGAATCAACAGGAGATATCTGTCAATCATATGAGATTTTATAAGAGTCTCGCACATGACCGTGGGGATGCACAAGTCCAGGTTCCGCAGGCAGGCTGCAAGCCAGGGGCTCCCATGAAAGTTTGATGAAAGGTCCTTGATGAGTTTCTGGGAGAAGTTGGTTGTCCAAAGGCGAGCTGGGAAATTCTCTCTGACTGTTGAAATCACTTCCCCTTTTAAGGCATTCAATTGATTGGATAAAGCATCACTCATTGCTGATGACAATCTCCCTGACTGATGTAGATGTAATGAGCTATCTATTCAGTAAACTCACTGTGACTAAAGTCCATAAATGTTCTTGTATTACGATTAGCCCAGTGCTTGCTTGACCAAACACCTGGGCACAATCACCTGGCCGAGTTGAGACATTAGCTCGACCATCACAAGCACTTACAGTGAAATGATAACGGTTTATTCACTCATAGTCAAAAATCAAATTATAACTTTCTAAGAGATTTCCATAAGTGAGATACCCTCTTGCCTTCAGCCAGAAAGACTTGGACATAAGGAGAAATTTGGGAGATTCTTTCATCACCATAGCTGCAATAGTCTAAAAAACTGACCAATGCATTGAACTATGCGTTAAAGAAATAGATCTTTCCACTGCATCTCCTCCCTAAGGTTTCCCTGGGGTTCCAAGACAGAGATTAAATCATAGTTTTCGTTTGATGAATCAAGGCATCATAGGTGTAGGTTTGCACATTTATTACAATACATTTATATACAAGCACACATGTTCACACACACACACGTTCGGGTTGGGCATTTGCCCCTTAGAATACACAGAATGGCACTTCCATGGTGACTTGGCATGAAAATGTCCCTGGTCATCAGCCTAAAGGAGACAATAGGGAGGTATCTCAGCAAAAAATAAAGAACAGAGATATTAATTACCCTATCAGTCAACATATTCTTAGAGTGCCTGTGTGTGCTTGGGACTTTTCCTCAGGCAGTATGCATTTTACAGGAGCAACCACAGACAAATCGAAAAACCAAATAAGTTTAGGTCCAGGAAGTTCTTTTAAGCTAATATGAGAGAAAATAGCAAAGTGATCAGGGAGGAGTCTGAGGATGTGACATAAGAGCTGGACATTTGAGCTGAGACCTGAGTAGTGAGAACGTGTCAGCAAGGAAGAACCAAGGGAAAGAAGCGTTTAAGGAAAATAACCGGTGAAAAGCCTCGAGACAGCTTGAGCTATGTAAGTTTGAGTGACAGAAAGTCAGCGTGGTTGGAGCAGAGTGAAAAAGGGAGAATTGAGGGAGACGACATCAAAGAATTAGGTAGGAGATTTTCTCTCAGCAGTATGGCAGACCAACTACTCTGAAAAGCCTCTTACTTTAGCTCCCCTAACCAGAATTCATTGCAACGTATGTTTGATGCATAGCCAAAACTGCACGAAAGTGAGGTAAATCCACAAGGGTGAAAAGGTGCCCAGTGAAATGAAACTAGAATGGTGAGTAAATGTGGAAGCTGTGTCAGCCTTGGGGCAAATGTTATTAGAAATCTAGAGTTTGGGGGAGTAAATGTCACGTGGGGGAACAGGAGAACAGACTGTGCACAAACAAGATGGGCGACGATTGTAAGGCCCCCACCTCCCCATAAGAGAACAGGCTAGGAAAAAATGTTTAGAAAGGCAGCCACAGTGAAAATTTGTATCTCTAAATTGCAATTTTAGTTGGAGGAAAGAACAGCCTGGTGTTCAAATTTATTCTTACCCTACCTAGTAAAGAAACCTCAAACTGAGAAATTAAAGTGGCCCTCTAGCTGTCCCCTTGGCTCCCTGCAATAGAGGTGCAAATTTTCATACAGGAATGTGCCTTCTACATAGATCCCTCTGGATCCCACTTCAGTGAAAAATTAACTCACAATTAAAAAATTACAAAATTCCTGAGGAAGCAAGCTACTCTAAGTTCTACCAGGACAGTAAACAAACATTTAATCTTCCAAGACCTTCAAATGGTAGAATTCTTAGATATAGAATATAAAATAGCTGTATAGAAAATATTTAAACAAATTAAAAATGGAATAGAAAAAAATGAGCAAAGAACAAGAACTTTAAAAATAACCAATTTGAAAAAAATAATAATAAAATTTCTGGAAATAAAATATATAATATTTAAAATTAAAAACTCAATAGATTTTCTCCCATTGACACATATTCAAAAACAGACAATATCATAAAAACAATAAAAGGAGATAGGGGATTGTTTCAGATTAAAAGAGTCTAAAAAGACATGATAATCAAATATAATTTGTGTGATTGGATCCTGGTTTTAAAAAATTCTATAAAGGACATTTTGCTGACAATTGAGGAAAATGAGTGTGGACTATGAATTAGATGGGAGTATTAAATTATTATTAATTTCCTTTTTGGAAAGATGTAACCTGTAAGATGTTATAACCAATTCCTATGTATCTCTCTGTAGTCCCAGAAGACTAGAGAGACTATAAAGAATGGGGAGAATTTTTAATAACAGCTTTATTGAGATATAATTCACATACTAAACAATTCATCCATTTCAAGTACACAATTCAATGGTTTTAGTATATTCACAGATATGTGCAATCATCACAACAATGAATTTTAGAACATTTTCATCACCTCCAAAAGAAACTCCATATCCCTTAACTACCATCTCCCCTACTCTCCATCCAGTCTTAGTTTCACTGAGTTGCTGCAACAAACACCACACAGTGGATTGACTTAATGACAGGAACTTATTTTCTCACAGTTTCATAGGCTGGAAGGCTTGCTTCTCCCTGAGGTCAGCAGTATTTTGGCTGGCTGCAGTCCTTGAGTTTCTTGGTTTTCCTGTCACATGGTGATGTCCTCTCCTTCCTCTTCCAGGTTCTTGCTTACTTCCCATTTCTGGCTCCTCCCTGAGGCTTTCTCTGGCTTCCCCATCCTCCAGTAACCCAGATGAAGACCCACTCGCAGTCACTTGGGCTACAACTTACTTTAAAATAACGTCTTCAAGAGATCTTATTTACAGTGGGTTCAGACCCACAGCAATGTGGATTAGGATTAAGATCATGTCCACATTGGGGCACATAATTCAATCTACCACATCTCCCATCCCTAAGCAACTACTACTTTTTGTTTCTATATATTTGCCTATTATGAACATTTCATGTAAGTGGAATCATATAATGTACGGCCCTTTGTGACTGGCTTCTTTCACTTAACATAATGTTTTCAAGTTTCATCTATGATTTGTCATGTATCATACTTTATATTGTTTTTTTTATGGCTGACTAACATTCCATTGTATGGATAATAAAACCTCTTTTTTTTTTTTTTAAGTTGGCCAGGGGCAGGAATTAGTCCTGATGGAGAAGACAAAGAAAAAACTCTAGGCAGATGAGTTGAATTGTGAAGTTCCTAGGGGCTGGGAGAGCTTCCCGGAAGGAAGGGGCTTTAAGTTGTATCGGGGGACCAGCAAGAGTGGGGTGGGTGGGAGTGCAGAGAGAGGGATCCAGATAAACTCACCCGAAAAAACAAACAAACAAAAACGGACATTTGGGTTGTTTTCAATTTTAGCTAGTATGAATATTGCTGCTATGGAACATTTGTGTACAATTTTTTACACAGACATATATTTTCATTGGAATTTCTGGGTCATGGTAACTTTATACTTGACTATTTGAGGAACTGCCAGACAGTTTTCCAAGGTGGCTGCACCATTTTACCTTCCTACCAGCAGTGTGGGAAGGTTCTCTTTCTCTACATCCTCACTAATACTGTTATTATATGACTTTTTAAAATTTTTTTTTCTTCTTGTTTATTTTTTTTTAATTTATATATTTTTTATTTAAAAATGTATTTTAATAACAAGTTACCCAGTTAACACAAGATAATAATTATAATAACAATAAATTTACTTTAGTCAATGGTTATACTCTCCCTTATTTTTGTTCATTCCTTAATTTTGAGGGATTTGAGATGATGTCCATTCTGACTGCTTCAGGCTGAGAAGGGACATAGATATTTTGAGGCAGAGGAATGGATTTGTTTTGTTTGCAATTGAAGACTCCTTGCTTTGGGGACAGAGCTGGTCCATCATCATTGTTTTGTTAGTTGTCCAGGGCAAACGTAAGGAACTGGAGAGTGGGAGTTGGCTGCATTTCTGCTGGGTTTCAGGGCTCAGCCAGCATAGGAACAATACAAAGGTTTTTAAGTCTCTGAGACATATACTTAACAGGTATATTGAAAAATTATAGGTTCAAATAAAAGAAGTAGAAGAATCATGATTAGGGGATTTATAAATGAGTATAACGATTTTATCAGACTTTTTGATAATAGCCATCCTAGTGGGTGTGAGAGATTAAATTTTGAAGAGAAATTTTCTTGGAGAACTTTTTAGGATTGATGACAGAAAAGAATCCTCAAATATAAGGAGCAGAATAAACATTCTTTTCAAGTCAACATGGAACATTCACCAAGATCGACTATATTCTGGGCAACAAAACAAACCTCAACAAATTGAAAAGAACTGAAATTAAACAACATATGTTCTCTAACCACAATTAAATTAAACTATAAATCAGTAGAAGAAAGACATTTGGAAAAATTCCCAAGTATTTGGAAATTAAATAATACATTTGTAAATAACTCATGGTTCAAAGTGGAAGTCCAAAGGAAATTAGAAAATATTTAGAACTGAATACAAATGAAAACATAATATGTCAAAATTGTGAGATGCAGTTTAAGCAGTGTTTAGAGGAAACTTTACAGCATTGAACACAGGATCAGAGTAGAAAAAAAAAAAGTTTCAAATTAATTATCTCTGCTTCCACCATAAATGTTAAAAATATGAGCAAATTAAGCCCAAATTAAGTCAAGAAAAGACATGATAAAGAACAAAACCAAATGAAATAGAAAATAGAAGAACAATAAAGAAACCTAGTGAATTTTTAAAAGTTGGTGTTGTGAAAGATTGATAAAATTCACATACTTCTAATCAGACTGATCAAATAAAAAAGAGGAGACACAAATTATCAATATTAGGAATAAAAGGAGAGACATTGCTGAAGATTATATAGACATTAAAAGGACAATAAGGAAATACTGTAAATATTTATTGCACATCAATAAATTCAACCACTTAGATCAATTAAATTCTCAAAAGACACAAACTACCAAAGTTCACTAAAAAAGAAATAGATCACTTAATAGCCCTACAGCTATTAAAGAAATTGGATTCATAGTTTAAAATCTCCTACAAAGAAACTTCTAGGCTCCCAAAACTTCTCTGATGAATTATACCAAAAATTTCAGGAAGAAAACACAAATCCACATAAATTCTTCCAGGAAATAGTAGAGAAAGCACATTTCAACTCATTTTATTAGGCCAGCATTACCCTAATACCAAAACCAGACAAATATATTACAAGAAAACAGCACACCGGTATGCTTCACAAACATAAATGCAAAATTCCTCAAGAAATTTTTAGCAAATTAAATTCAGCAAAATGAAAAAAAAGACAATACATTACCACCAAATGGGGTTTATCACAGGAGTGCACATGTATTTTAGTTACCTACTGAGATACAGCAAATTACCCCAAAACTTAGCAGCCTAAAACAGCAAACATTTATTATCTCACACAGTTTCTAAAGAGTCAGGAATCCAGAAGTGACATAGCCAAGTGGTTCTAACTCAGAACTTCTTAAGGTTGCAATCAAGCTTAAGGCTGGACTGCAGTCTCTGAGTCTCTAGAGCTTGAGGTTCTACTTCCAAGCTCACTCACATGGCTGTTAAAAGAAGACTTCATTTTCTAGAGGCATGGGGTTGCTTATAACATGGTTTCTCCCAGAGAAAGAGAAAGAGGGAGAGGGTGATAGAGAAAAACAGAGACATGGAGACAGAGACAGAGGACACAGGAGAGCACCCAAGATGGAAACCACAGTCTTTGTATAATCTAAAATTGCAAATGACATCTTATCACTTCAGTCATACTTTTTTTCCCCCATTAGAGCCAAGTCACTAAATCCCGCCCACAATCAAATGTAGTAGAATTAAGTTCCACTTCCTTAAGGGAGAAGTATCAAAAAATTTGAGGATACTTTTTGAAAACCACCACAGCAAGGTTCATTTAACTTTCCAAAATCAATCAATATAATTCATTATACCAACAGCCTGAATAGGAAAACTCATAAACCATCTAAGTAGTTACAGAAAAACATTTGACAAAATTCAGCATCTATTCATGGTAAAAACTCTCAGGGAGCAAGGAAATAACTGGATTTCCTCAGTCTGATAAAGGTATCTACTGAAAACCTACAGCTAACATCATACTGAGTGTGTTCCCCTTAAAATCTATAATAAGACAAGTATATTTCCTGATTCAATTCCGAGTCAACATAATGGTGGATGGTTCTAACCAGTGCAATAAGACAGGAAAAAGAAATAAGAGGAATACAGGTTTGAAAAGAATATTTTCAGATGACATGATCGTCTACATAAAAATCTAAAAAAAGTCTACAAAATTAGCTGCCAGAACTAAAGTAAGTTTATCAAGGTCACAAGATACAAGGTCAACATAGAAAAATTTATTGTATTTCTACATATTAGCAACAAGCAATTGGAAAGTGAACACTTTTAACGCACCATTTACAATAGCACCAAAAAGCACATAAAATACATATATGTAAATCTGTAAATATGCATATGTAAATATGCACAAGATTTGTAACCTAAAAACCAGAAAGCATTGAGAGGAAAACCAAAGAAGAAATACATAAATGGAGATTTATATAGTGTTCATGAATTGAAATATTGTTCAATATTGTTAAAAGGGTCAGTTTCACCAAATGATCTATAGATTAAATGTATTCTTGAGTAAAATCCCAGGAAACTCTTTTGTAGAGATTAGCAAGACAGCTTTAAAATTTATATGAAAAAACAAAAGGACTAGTATAGCCAAAAAAATTTTTAAAGAAAAAAAAGCAAATTTGGAGGATTCATACTACTTGGTTTCAAGACTTACTATAAATATATAGAGCTACAATAATCAAGATGCTGTGGTACAGGCAAAAGAAGAGACACATAGGTCCATAGAACAGAATACAGGACCAGAAATAGACCAATACATACATAGTAAATTGACATCTATGTCAAGAAATGATGTTGGAATAATTGGATGTCTTTATGTATAGTGTGAACCTCAACTTATATCTCACACCATATAAAAATTAATTCAAAATGGATCATATAGCTAAGTGAAAAGCAAAACTATAAAATGTCAAGAATAAAACATAGGAGAAAATCTTTGTGACCATGGGTTAGGCAAAGATTTGTTAAGCCACTAAAAGGATGAACCATAAAGGAAAATTTTGATAAAATGGACTCCATAAAAATTTTTAAACTCTGCTCTTAAAAGATTATATTAAGAAAATGAAAAAACAGGCCACAGATTACATACAGACTTATATGTAATAAAGGCCTTACCCATAATATATAAAGAAAACTCGCAATTCAATAAAGAGAAAACAATATAACTTTAAAATGAGCAAAATATCTGAACAGACACTTGACAAGAAAAGATACAGGAAGGACAATTAAGCACATAAAAAGATGCTCAATATCATTAGTCATCAAGAATATGCAGATAAAAAGCATGATGGGATATACTATTAATCTACTAGCATTGCTAAATTGTAAAACCCTGAAAATACTAAGTACTAACAAGGATGCAGAGCAACTGAAACTCTCATCCATTACTTGTGGTAATGCAAATTAGAACAGCCACTTGGAAAACAGTTTGGGAGTTTCTTTTAATCTTATATATAAAATGCTTTCTATACAATGCTGCAATCGTACTTCTATGTGTTTACCCAAGAGAAATGAAAACCTAATTTTGCATATGAATTTGTACACAAAAGTTTATGACAGCTTTATTTATAATCACCTTGTAGCAGTTTGATGTTGTTTATGAATTCCAAAAATAGATATTGGATTATGTTTGTAAACTGGTCTGTACCTGGGCATGATTAAATTATGACATGATTGGACTACATCAGTGGGATGTTGAGTCCCCACCCCCTTGGTGGTTTGGAACTCACAGAGAAGAAAGTTGGAGTTTTGATCCTGGAGCCCAGGAAGTAAACACGCAGAAGAATCAGATATGTGAAGAAAGAGAGGAGTTTCCGTTAGACATGGCAGAAGAGCTGAAGAGAGATGAGCTGTTTGCCTGAGAGTTTACAGCTGACCTTGTGGAGAGAGGAGAGCAGCTGAGCCCAGAGAGAATTGAGCCCCAAGAGAGAGACGAGACTTATCCTAGCCTACAGCTGATATTGGAAGAAGCTGGGACCACGGAGCCTTAAGAGGAAGAGGAAGGCTGAATGTTGGCAGCCATCTTGCTCCAACACATGGCAACAGACTTTGGGAGGGAAGCAACATATGCTTTATGGACATGTAACTGTAAGCTTTTACCCAAATAAATACCCTTTATAAAAGCCAACAGAAATCTGGTATTTTCCATCAGCACCCCTTTGGCTGACTAATACACTCCCCAAACTGGAAGAACTTAAATGTCCAGCAACTGGTTACTGGGCAAACTATGGTATATCTCACATGTATTACACTAACTCAAAGAAACCAGACTCAAAAGGCAACAAACTCTACGACTCCATTTAAGTAACATTTTGCAACAGGCAAAATTATAGGTACATGAAATAGATCAGTTGTAGTTCCGGGATGGACTTGGACAGGAGAATTGATTAAAAAGTCATAAGCTAACATTTTGATATAATGGGAATATTCTACATTTTAATGGTGGTCATGATTACTTGCCTGTTTACTCTTATCAAAATTATAAGAATTGTGCCTTAAAAGGGTGAATTTTACCACATGTAAAATTTAGCTCAATTAACCTGGCTTCTGAAAAATCATGGGTGACCAGAAATATGGTGAATAGCTCCAAACAAGGAAAGGGAGGGAAATGAAACAAACTAACTAAAACAATCCACTCAATCCAAGAAGGGGAAAAATGCATAGAAAAATTAGGACAAACAAAAAACAAAACATATGATGGTAGGAATTAATTAAAATATATTCATAATAGCAAGAACAATAATGAACTAAATTAATCAGTTTCTAAATAGAGTTTAGCAGATCGAACTTTTTAAAAAAGAACAAACGCCAATTCACCTAAAATATAATGGTGCAGAGATGTTGCAAGTTGAAGAGTAGGAATGTTTTTCTGGACAAATACTCTAAATATAAAGACAAAAACAAAAATTGAGAGGTTAACAAAAGTCAGTTTGTGTAAAGTCTTGTAATCCATGGCAAAGTGTTTGGATTATGCAGGTCTCATATGCAATTGGAAGCTACCAGAGGGTTTTAAAGAAAAGAGTGATGTGATTTGATTTATGTTTTAGAAAAATCCTTCTGGTTGCTGAGGAAAAGGAGGAAAAGGAATCTGGGGTTCAAAGGCAGAGGCAGAGAGACCAGTTAGGAAGCTATTGAAATCATTTAGGCAGAAAATAATAGTGGCTTGGACCAGGATTGTAACAATGAAGGTATAAACAAAAGGTCTGCTTTGGAGATGTATGGAGGTGACACTGATTGGGACTTACTGATGGAAGGTGGATGAGAGACCCAGATTTTTGGCCTGAGCCGCGGGGAGTATGGGAGTATGGTGGTCAAATAGGCAAAGATGGAAAAAGCTTAGGATGATAGTGAAGAAGTAGCTTCAGAATTGAGAGAAACCAAGGATTCTTTTTGGACCATATTCATTTTGACATGTCTTCAGATATCCACATGGAAATATTGAATAGGCCAATGTATATGGGTGGCTGCAGCTCCAGGATTGAAGTTTGCAAGTTATCTTTATGTGGTAGTTATTTTCACTTGTGGGATGGATGAGATCCTCAAAGAGGGAAGAAATAAGGGAAATAGACTAAGGACAAAGCTCTGGGATATTTTAAACAGTTAGAGGTTTGGAATTTGGGAGGAACGAGCAGTAGAGGAGACATGGGACAGGAGGAAGCCAGGTGAATGCAAAACTGGGGAAATTCAGAGAAGAGAAAGCTTCATGAAAGAGGGCATGGCCCACTGTGTCAAAAAACAAAACAAAACCTGTTAAAAGTAGGGTAAAATGGAATGATCATTAGCAAAAATTAAGTCATTGATGCCCCCATTAACAGCCATTTTAGGGTTGCAGGGGAGTGTTTGAATAGTTTGAAGAAAGAATGAGAGGTGAGGAAGTAATTTCAGAAGGGGCTTTTGGGAAGTTTTGATGCAAAGGGGAATTTTATTTTTGTTATTTTAAAAGAAATGATATCAAGTTTTTAAATCTGTCAATAGGGCTAATCCAATAGTTAGGGAGAAATTGATGATTGAGGGGGAAAGAGTTTTAATTACAGAATTGAAGGCTCTGAGAAGGTGAACGGGGATGAGACATGGTGCACAAAGGAACTTGGTCTTGGACAAGATCAGATACATGAGTGGGAAGTCATCAGTGTTTACGTGAACTGTCCAACGTGGCTACAGGTGGACCAGGGACCGGGATGTGGCATTCACAGTACCTGCTGGCCGGGGTCTTTGCTGAGGCTGGAAAAATCCACACTTCCCATCCATCCTCACTGAGTCTTTCGATGCATCAGTTACCCTTTGAGGTCCAGCTAGTCCCTGGATCATAGGGTGGAGGAACTAACTGACTGCGTCTCAATTACCAAACCTGCCAAACCAATTGCTTTGCTCTTCTTTGGGGAATCTCTCCAATACCTTCTCTTCCTCAAACTACTGTCATCCTGCACACAGATTCACTTCATTTCTCCCAAGAACTATCCCCCATTTGCAAGTGTGTGTGCATGTTGAGAATGAGATGCTAAAACTAGTCATTTTGTTTCCTCCTAATATATCCAAGAGTCTAATGATTGGAAGAGCAACCGTGCCACAGACAGCCTGACCACTGAGTCGGGAGCCAGGAGGCATCCAAAGGTCCCCATCTCTATTCCAGAGAAACTAAAAACAGACCCACCCAAAGAAACCGTTCATGATTGCTGAGGTTGGGGACTCCAGTTTTGAACGTTCCCTCACCTAAGCACGAGGCTATGATATCCCTATCTTGGCTTTTTCAGGAGGATGCAGGTGAGACCCTCAAAGACTGTCACCGACTCAGAAAAGCAGGGCTCAGCGGTGCTCAGTCCCTCAAGCGGCAGCTGAAACCTTGTTGTCAGCTGACATACATAGAATTCTTCTTGGAACAAGGTCCCTTTGGTTATAAGTGATACCCACCTTTTTGTTAAATGTCAGGTGGGTGGATGGTTGCCTTTGCTTCCTGAAGGAGCAGGAATGGATCCAGGTATATCCCCCGGGAGCCAGGCAGGAATTAGGAGAGGAGGCCTGTGCTTTTGGACAGAGGACCCCATTCTCTGCCTTGAATGGGGTTCAGAGGTGACGGGGGGATCTAGCAGAGCTCTCTGCCTCAGCTGGGTTTATGTCTTTTGTAGGTCAGGGTTCTACATAGATGTGTTTGCAAAAAACATTGCACTTTGAATAAACTTGAGTACTTCTTAGATCAATAATCTCTAAGGTTGTTTAAAATAATGATTAATATAAATTTTATAAGGATACTTTTCAAGATTACCCCTTTTAAGCCCAGCAAGTTTGACAGGTCATGTTTAAAATAATCAGTGTTAAAACACTCCAGGTGCCAGTTGCCCTAGATTTTTGGAAAATACCTGAAAGTTTTTGAGGATTGATAGCTGTCTGGCTAGAATGGTTTAAGTCAGTGGCTTGCAAATGTTTGCAGGCAAGCTGTCCTCCCTCTACCTGCAAAGACACCTGTTCTCTGCCCACACACCATGTATTCCTAGGACTTCCTCCACATCTTAGGATTCAGGGGAATATGGCTTGTAAGGCATTAATATAACTATTCACCTCAATTTTCCAACTGAGAGCATCATTGATTTCCTGGTTATCAGCTGATAGGTCCCAGCTACCCTTGAAGTCACTTTCTGCATTGTTGTTTTTGGGGGTTTTACCAAAAAATGTAAATGGATCCCCAGGGCCCAAATTTTTGCTTCCATAAAATGAGGGTATCAGATAGGAGGGATCTCATGAGAATCAAATTAAATACCTTAATGTAAAATTACTAGCTTGGTTGCTGATACACAATAAATTTGGTTGATCTTGTTTTGTCCTCAAATCTAAGATGCCTGGAGTGGAAATGTACCCCATTGTTTAATAAAAAGTAAATGCTCGACTAAGGGTATACAATGTTATGAACAAACATTATATACACATTTCTATATGATTGCATATAACTCTTTTATTAAAGACCACAAAGTTTGAGTCCAAGTTTTCTTCACTTGGGTCATATGTAGCCATGCTCAGTATCACAATGACATGTGGCTTTCTATAAACTGTGCTCCTGGCTTGGACCAACTCTTTGCCTCTTCAGGGGTGACATGATTCTGCAGCATTCTGAATGCAATCAGGATTTCATCTTCTTAAACTCATAAGGTTGCTATTTCTCTAGATGCAGAATTATATTTCTGGAAATCACTCAGGAAGCTTGTCATTGAGAGATGATCACAACCTGACGGACTCCTGCTCTGCACAGTTAGTTATTTCTCTGAGCTTTAGAAGTCTGCCATCTTTTTATAAGAGATGTGATTTCCTCTTTGATATTGTCTGATGGGTTCTGTCATTGCTTGATCATAGGGAAGGTATTTCTATATTATTTTAGTAATGTATATATGTATGTATGTATGTATTTTATTGGAGAACTTATAGGTTTACAGAAAAATCATGCAGAAAATACAATGTATAACCCACCAAACACAGAGTTTTCCTATTATTATCACTTTGCATTAATAGGGTACCTTTGTTACAATTGAAGAAACAATTTTATTATAATTATACTATTAATTGTAGTCCATAGTTTACATTAGGATTCAATATGTTGTATAGTTCTATGGCTTTTAAAAAACTTTTATTCTAGTGGCATATATAAACCTAAAATCTCCCCTTTTAACTTCAAATATACAGTTCAGTGGTATTAATTACATTCACAATATCGTGCTACCCTCATCACCATCTATTACCAAAATTTTTCCTCCCCCCAAACAGAAACTCTGTACCAATTAGGCATTAACCACATTCCTTACCCCCACTCTGGCCCTTGGTAACCTGTACTCTAGTTTCCAGCTCTATGAATTTGCTTATTCTAATTATTTCATCTCAATGACATCATACAATATTTGTCCTTTGTCTCTGGCTTATTTCGTACAACATGATGTCTTCAAGGTTCATCCGTGTTGTTACATGTATCAGAATGTCATTCCTTATAACAGATATTCCATTGTATGTATATACCACTTTTTGTTTATCCATTCATCTGTTGATGGACATTTGGGCTGCTCCTACCTATTGGCAGTTGTGAATAATGATTCTATGAACAGTGGTGTGCAAATATCTGTTTGAGGCCTGGCTCTCAATTCTTTTGGGTATATAACTAGAAGTGGAATTGCCAGGTCTTTCAAATAATAATTCTACATCTAACTTTCTGGGGAGCCCCAAACTGCTTTCACAGTGGCTGCACCGTTTTACGTTCCCACCAACAATGAACAAGCACCCTTTTTCTCCATATCTACTCCAACACGTGTCATTTTCAGTAAATTTTAACACAATGATTCTCCGTATTTTCTGCGCTAGAATTATCTGGGCAGTGGAGAAGCCACTCCTCAGAGCAACTGCCTCAGAAATTCTGGGTGTGGGGCCCAAGCATCAATATATATATATATATATATATATATTTTTAGCATCAATATTTTTTAAAGTTTTCCAGTTGAATTCAGTGTGCAACCAAGGTTGAGAGTAAGTGTTTTATGAAACTATTCATGAGCAAATGTAAGTTAAGGTTTGGCCCGCATGTGGTACTGCCAATGCCGTGAACAGGTGACAAATGGATGAACAGGTCCTACAGATCACTAATTTCACACATTCAGATAACAACCTATATGTCACAACTCACTCTTCTGCTATAAATGTTTTTAACATGATTGTCACATGCCAATTTCAGAAAAGTTAAAATGTGGCCTAGAATTTGGACAACACAGTTCTATTATTGGTAACCAGAGGGTAAGTGTCTCTGGAACATTTTCAGCCATAAGATCCTTATTTTGACCTGAGAATAATTTGGATCCTGACTTCCAAGGTGTCACCACTCAGTGTGGTCCAAGGCCCAGCAACATCGCATCACCTGGGAGCTGATTAGAAACGCAGACTCCTGTCCCACCCGAACCTGCTGACACAGCATCTGTATTGTTACCACCTCCAAGTGACTGTCATGCACGTTAGAGTTTGAGAAGCACTGGTTTAAGGCACCACGGGGAGAAGAAAAAGGAGAGCAAGCAAAACCAGGTGTTAAAAATTAACAACTCAAGGGGTTTAGGTATTTTCCAAACTCACTAATCAAACCCTTTAGAACAGTGGCTTCTGCTCCTCAGAAACAAAGAGCATTTTGTTCTTCCTCTTCTACTTTTTACCAGCTGTATTAAGGACACCACAGATACTACATGGAAAGCTCTGAGAAGGATCTGAGTCTTTTCCCGTCCCTTCTTCTGTAATTTTGGTTACTAAGAACATCTACATGATAATAAGATCATTGCTGCTTAGAAGTCCATCTGCTCCTTCGGTTTATCACCCACCTGAAGTTATAGTGCTCTGTTTGGGACATCACGATTGTCTCCATGGTAATTGACTATGAGTTCATAAACTGAGAAGAAGACTCAGATGAAGGGGAAGCAGCAGGAGCTGATGGACTCCTAAGCAGCAAAGCTCCTGTGTTCATGCAAATAGCCCTAGTAAACAGGCAAACATAGATACTAAACACTACACACACACACACACACACACACACAAATGAGGGGGGTAGAGATGAGAGCTAGAAAGAGACTGAGAGCATCATGTTCAGCAGGGTATTTTTCAAAGTTGCCAGTGGTCTTTAATGTTTCAAGGCTTATAAAGTTTCTAAAGCACCTAGACTGCCTAACATCCTACCATTGCAGATGATGTGATGATACCAAACCCTACTCTGTTTTGTCCAGCTTTGGAGGACTACAGCATTTGAGCCCAAAACATATGGTTGCTGGGCCTTTAGAAGGAAACAGGCTAAACTGCCAGAAGAATTGTTTTCTGCCAATATTCTGGAACAGATGGAGCAGAACAACTTCTCCAATCACCAAAACACACACGCATGACTGTGTGCATTTGTGCCTTCATATAAAGCATCTCCCTTAATATTGAGATGTTACAGTCAATTCAACAAACATTTCTCAGATACCTACTATGTAAAAGACACTCTGTAGGACTCTTCAGGGAAGACCCAGATGAGTCATAAAAAATACTGATAGCGCAAAGTACATTACATTTACATGGCGCCTGCCACATCCAATAAATCTTTTGAGCTTCAGAAGAATGCTGTGAAGAAGGAAGGGTATAATACTAACAACAGGTAGACTACAACCAAACCATGACCTAGAGACTCTTCAGCTTATCTTCTCCTGGAAACCTCCATCAGAAAATGATGATACTGCCCCTTCCTTTACACAGCTAGGTTTGTGCTAATGTGTGCATGTGTATGTGTGTATATGTGTGTGTGCAGGATTACAGAAGTAGGCGGAATAACTACCAAAAGAAAAAAGGAAAGGAAGAAAACAAAAGTTATCATAGTAGTTTTCCTTTGAGAAGGTAGCACCTAATATTGGAAAGAGATTCTCAGAAGGCTTTTATTTCTTGATCTCCATAGTGGGCACACGGTTGTTAATTTTATTAATCTTTATGCTGTTCATATACTTTTTACGCACACACCTAAATTAAAAAGTTTTTTTTTAAAAAAGGAAATATCAGGGACGGAAAGCTGAGGAGTGTGGAGTACACTGAAATAGTGATGAGTAATTAAATTTACCTAGATCACAGGGAAGGAGTTGAGGAACACTTGAAAAACAAGCTGGGAAGCTCAGACAAAGTTACAGTGTGCAAGTATTGGAATCTTTTGCATTTGGCTCTCCCCCAACTGCCCCAAGAATGCCCTAGTAAAGAGATCCTTGCTGTATTCAAGCCCAATAAATCTCACAACGTAACATTAAGAGCTATCAGTTACTGAATTCCTTAAAAGTGCCACATGATTTACATGGGCTGCTCCACTATCTCTGCTTTTCACAGTAAGCTCACGAAGCAGGCATGATTATACCTCATTTTATAGCTGAGGAAATGGAGGACCGGGCGGTTAAGTAATTTTCCCGGGTTTTCACACAGCTTTTTGTGGTAGATCCAGGAGTAAAAGCTCTTCTGTCTGATTCCAATGTTCCTACTTTTCCTACTATGCCATGTGATGCATGAGTTTTTAATCCTTCCCCTTATAATTTTCAACCTTAGCCTTATCAAATCCTGGAGTTACGAGGAAACTCAGAGATATCTGACCCAGTCTTTTACCCTGTGTGGGAAACCCATAAACAATATCACCCACAATGAATATAACATTGGCCATCACCCACTGCTTGCAACCCATCGACAACGGCTCTCTCCCTCATGATGGGTGGCTTTAACAAAAAGTTATTTGTGATCTATCCTCCTTGTAAGTTCACTCACTGGTATTTGTTCTGTGGTCAAGAGCAATTTAGAGCAGGTTTGTCCATCTTCTTCATGGCACTCTTCAGATATTTGAAGGCAGGCATCTTGCCCCCATTTATGCTTTTCTCCTCCATGGCCAACACCCCTATTCCTTGAGAGAGCACATCCTGGTCACTCACGTCTGGACATCCTCTTTCATATCAATGACCCTCCAAGGATGTCACTGGCAAACTGGAACACAGCACTGCAGCTGTGGACTGGCCACAGACTGAATACCATGAATTGTTAACCCACTTCTCAAATGCGTCTTCTGTCCCTCACTGGACTCTAAGAACCATGGGCATAATCCACTTTTTTTAATCCTCAATGCCCCTTGCAAATTAAAGGTGCTCCATGGTGTTCCTTTATTGTTCAGTGATACTCTTCTCTTGCCATTCCTGGAGGCCTTTCATATTCTTTCCATTTTCCAAAGTACAGGCTTGAGGAGTTGAGATCAGCACTGCAGGGCTGCTCCTACAAGCCAAGGGCACCTTGGTACTTGTTAGGGTAGTGATAAAGGTGTCTATGAAAGGTCTATGAAATACTTGTCAACAATGGACATAAAACTATTTTATGTCAGTGTTCATTGTTCTTCAGTGAAGAATCTCTCTTGAACACACTGTGCCTGAAATGCCAGTTAGAATTAAATCCCTTTTGTACTAGTTAGTTATTGTGTAAAACAAACACCCCCAAATCCTGATGGCTTAAAACAACAATTATTTTTCTTAGTATACCTCACAGTTTCTATGAGCCAAGACTTCAGGTGTAGCTTTGCTGAATGGTTCTGGCTCAGGGTCCCTCTTGAGGCTGCATCAGATATCAGCTTAGGCTGCAGTCACCTGAAGCCCTAATTGATGGCAAGTTGCTGCTGGCCATTGGTGCAAAGCCCCAGTTCCTCTCCACATGGGCTACTCCGCAGAGTTGCATGGATATCTTCACAACTTGGCAGCTCCAAAGGGAGCAATTCGAGAGATCAAGGCAAAAAAAAAAAAATCTTTGTTTGATCTAGTCGCACACCATCAATTGGCTGAATTCTATTGGTCACACCAACCAGCCCTGATTCAAAGTGAGAGGGGCTCACAAAGGCATGAATAATAGGAGGCAGGGTAAAAATACTTTCTAGGGTGCATTATATATAGCCCATGGCTCCAGATTTTGATCTGGGCTTCTTGAAGGTCATTCTACTAACTCTAAAACAGTCTATAGACATGTGAAACAACAATAATAGAGATTATTATTATATAAATCATATTTGCTGTACATTTACTACATGCCAGGTGTGTGCTAAGCTATTTACATTGATTTTATCATCCGATGTGCTTTACAGCTCTATAAGTAAGTTCTATTATTGTACAGTGAAGAATTAACTTTACTCAAAGAGATAGCTAGCCTTTGCCCTCAGCTACTCGGCGATGATATCTAGGTTCCTAGAATGTCCTGCCTGATAGGCATGTCTTCATTTGCCTGATGGCTTTGGCCACTGGGCAATTTAACAACATGATTTATGATAGCAGTTTGGCCCACAATGTATCAGTTCCAAATAAAATACATTCCAGGGCCAGATGTATCTTGCAAGACCCTGGTTAAAAGTTCAGATAACATGTGATAAATTCTAATAATTTCTCACCACAAACCTCTTTACCAATTTCGTGCAACTTGGTATTCATCTGTGATGGTTAAGTCCATGTGTCAATTTGGCTGGGTTATGGCATCCAGTTGTTTGGTCAAGAAAGCACTGCCTAATTGTTAAAGTGAGAATATTTCATGGATGTAGGTCATTAGACAGTTGATTGCATCTGCAATCAACAAAGGAGATTGCCTTCAGCAATGAGGGGAGTCTCAGCCAACCAGTTGAAGGCCTTAAAGGGAGAACTGATGCATTCCTAGCTCTACTTCAGCCAGCTTCTCTTGGGGAATTCATCCAGACCTTCATCGGAATTACCGACTTGCAGCCTGCCCTACAGGATTCAGTCTTCCAATTCCCATGGTCATAGGAACCAATTCCTATAATAAATCTCATAATATTTACATACATATATATCCTGTCTGTTCTGTTCCTCCTCAGTGTTCTGACTAATACATCATTCAAAGTTTATATTTAAAATACTGGTTTCTCATGACGAATGGGGAGTAAGGATAGACAATGACTAATTCTTCATTCTTCTTTTAGTCACTCAAGAAATGTCTATTGAGAGCCTTTTACAGGCTAGGCTTAGGGGTTGATATAGTGACTGTAACAGACATGGTTCCTGCCTTCTTGGAGCTTAAGTGAGTTAGTGAGCCTTACATCGATGCACTTCAAGAGGGGCATAAAATAGGCAATGTTTCTCAAACTTATTTTAATATTTTACAAGACCCAAGTGTTTCAAGGAAAAAATTGGGGAATCATTTTGTACTTATAGGAGATGCAAGATAAAGGCCCATTAACCGAGCAGACATGCCCTGTTTGGCCAGCCTGGTGATTTATAAACCTTCGGGAAACGCCTTTAGGAAGGGCCTGCACTCTGCTGTTGGCGACAGACCCGACCACTAACCATCGGACCTTACCTGTTCTGCTTCAAACATTTACATTCCCCAGGCCTCTCCGTGGAACCATAAGAAGCAGAAATGTCATGAGAAAATGACTTGGGGAGTCAAACACAGGCAACAAACTGAGTTCTCTGCTCCGTGCTGTTCTGGGTGCAGTCAGCATGGGACCCCTTATGGCTAGGATTGCCAGATAAAATATAGAATTTCCAGTTAAATTTGAAAATTATACTAGCAACAATGTTTTAGTACTGGTGTGTCCTGATATTGCATAGAATATACTTATGTTAAATAGTACTTAAAACAACAACAAAAGAAAAAGAAAAGAAAGAAAAAAAAAACACAGGTATCCTTTGTTTATCTGAAATTTTAAATTTAACTGAGCATTATAGATTTTTATTTGCTAAATCTGGCAACCCTACTCCAGGGCCAATTAACCAGTGGCCCATATTAATGTGCGGGCTTTATATTTCCGGTATGGAAGAAAGAAACTAGTGTTCATTTCCCACCTTTAGACACTGCTTAGTGGCCTGATGCTGGGAAAGATTTGCAAGATACTGCAACCATCAGAAATGCAGGGATTGGGTTACAGATATAGTTCAGTGGTTGAGTGCCTGCTTCCCATGTACAAGGCCCCCGGTTCAATCCCCACTACCTCCTAAAAAAAAAATGTAGGGATGTTGAAGTCAAACTATTTGACAACAGAATCAATGGCTTTGGGCCTGGGAGAGGACATTCAAGTCACCTGATCTCACTTCCTGCAGAAATCTTACAGAAATGAACAAAGTACTGGCTTGGTTGTAACCAGATTGAAAAACATCACTGTGTCCTGAACAAATATCTTTGCTTCTGGACATGGAGGAAGTATCCAGAGGCTGGCCCTGTAGTACAGCAGCCTGAATCCTGGCCAAATACCAGAGGAAAGAAAGCAAACTGTCAGAGTTTTTGCTCAATATCACCAGCTGTTTGCTGTGATTTCTTCTAGGGCTTGGGAAAAAGAGGAAGCTTTGGTTCATTATTAAATTTTACCATAAAAGTATAATTAATTTTACAAAAAAAAAAAACATATATGAATATTCAAAAACAGAATCTTGGTGATTTCTCAGACCTAGATTTTCTCCTCATTGGAATGAGGATCACCATTGCACTTTAAAGTTAGGTTGGGATTCTTGGAGCAGAGTTCTCATTAAGGTATAGTGATCCATCATCTTCAAGGGCTTTCATAAGCAAAAGGGAGTATGGCCATACAAAGATTTTTTTTCCCTAGACATCATGATATTTGATCTGCAACTGCTTAAAAAAAATCAGACTTTCACCTTAGGAAATTCCAACAGGAAAGAGCAAAGGCTGTGGAGAGTTTCCAAGGCCAATTTTTCCATTTCTTATCCAGATGGAGGAAATGTATGGGACACAGGGCTGTGTACCTTTGATTTCCTTTCTATACTGATGGTTTCTTTTCCTGAGGCTCATTTATATGTATGTACTGGGGATACACAGGGGTGTGTATATGTGGATTTGTGAAGAGTGCATTTGGTTCTACCATTGTGTGTGATATGGAGACTTTTCCCTTTGTATCCCAGTTCTTTTTCTTTTCAGGAAAAAGCAAATACATATGAATATTTTCATGCTTGGGTCTTTTTCCAAAAATTTGACCAAATAACTTGGCCACATTCTATTTTACATTGTTTAATCAGTTCCTAAAACCCTCCTGGAAACTTCTTTGAGTTCTATGTAGTTTTCTGGTCTCTGTCTTGATTTAAAGGAATTGTGTGGGACCCCATATTTATACCTAGCCTTGACCAGAGAGCTCAATGAGGTGAATGTGCCTCCACCTTTTTTCCCTTTGCTACTTCACTCAGGAAGGGTAAATTCACCTACAAATATGCCTTCTCCCCCACAATCTGGAGCTAGGTTTTCAGTATCAGAGACAGGACCGGGAGTTTATTTGAAAAGCCAGCCAAGAGGCAAATGCTGCTACTCTCACTGTATGTGTGAAATTTTTGCACAGCTGTAGGCTTCTAGGAGCGTTGGTGTGAGGGAGGAGAGCAGCAGACCTATCCCAAGCTCTCCAGAAACCTCGGAGATGTGAATCAGAAATCTGCCTTCAGTGTTGAGCTGAGGAACCTCCACAATGACCATGGAGCCAGGCTGTGGGGTGAAAAGGAGCCTGTGACCAGGCCTCAGGAGATGACGTCACTGTTACACAAATGGCATTAAACAGTCATGCTTGGCTTCAAGGGGACACTGAATCACGTGTGCCCCGACTGTGTTAAAAATCCACTGGCGAGGTTAGCCCAAATGCTCACATTCTGCTTTTTTATGCATGGGTATCAAAGTTAGTGCAGGCCCCTCGACACCATAATCCATTATCGAAAACTGAAAACAGCTGGTTGGATTTCTAAACTTTCTACACAGAGAAACGCATCTGGTCCCAGTTTGCTGCAGAAATCAGTTTTGTACTTTTACGTAGCCCAGCTACAGAAAGCACTGGGAGCGGCCTGGTTCCCAATATAAAGGACTCTCCTGCTGGTCTAAAGCCTTCATTCATTCATGCTAAAGAATTCGCAGCCCTTCCCCACGGCTCATGCCATTCTACCACCTTCACCTGGGGAGCCATCGAAAGCAGGGAGTCTGAAACCACACCGGTTCAGAGCGAGGAGGCTGGGAATTAGCAAAGCAGCTCTAGTCCCTTAGAGAAGTCTCTGGACAGATCGTGTGTATGAAGGGGAAAAAAATCATTTGTAATGGATTGTCTCAGAACCAATTTTTTTAGGATTGTGCAAAGTTGAAGTATCGACTTTAACTTTCCGTTAATTTCAAAGGCAGGACTCAGCCATAATTTATCTCTTTGATTCCACTGACCATCAGCAGTTGTGGCCATTTTCTGCCCGGCTGTGGAGAACAGCTAAATGATGATGTCCTTACCCCCTCTTGACTTCTCTTCCAGCCTGTTTCAGCAGTCTCACCCAGCCACTTCCTGTCTCCCCAGCTCCAATGTCTGGCACTTATTTCAGACAAGTCAATATGTTTAAATTATATCTGAACTCAAGGTAATTAATCATAAAGCTTTATGCTTTGTAATGTTTTTTTTCCCCCTTCTGGTTGACATTCCACTGAATCACAATTAAAAGAAAAAGCTATCTGTGATATTTTGTGACTGTCACATAAATGCACAGGCTGGGAATTCTTTCAGGATAGGGCTGCACAAGGAAGGTCCTTTTAGGGATTCAAATAAGAGGGTTAAGATGACATTTGGCGGAATGTTAAGCAGATCAAAGAAATGACCATTTGAGCTGTCTGAACCCCATTGGACAGAAACAATCTATTCAAAAATATAAAAGTCAGAAGATGAGTTTTTTCTTTAATGCATTTTGCAAACACAGCAAAGGCTTTGAAACTCACTACATAATTAAGCCATGGAACTGTATGGAATACATGCTACTGAGGATTGATAGGTGTTTCCTTCCAATGATTTGAGGTCTTCTCCAGTTTATGGTGATCTTATATCACATGACCTTTGTAGTTAATTTCATCATCCATATCTAGTCCAAAGCTTGTATCCATAGGATATAATAGTGCCTTATACTCTTGAAGGTGGTTTAGGCTCCCAACCGTCAGTGAAAAATTCCCCATCTAGAAAGGGGTGAGGATTACTGTCCAAGACACTTCAGAAATGTTGGGGAGCCATATATCTAATAAATGTTTAATATCCAGAATATTTAAAGAACTCCTAAAACTCAACAACAAAAAGACAAACAACCCAATTAAAAATGGGAAAGAGATTTGAAAAACCATTTCTTCAAAGAAGATATACAAATGGCCAATAAATACATGAAAAATGCTCAACCTCATTAGCCACCAGGGAAATGTAAATCAATACCACAAAGAGATCCCATCTTATACTCACCGGCATGGCTACTATTAAAAATAAAAATAAAAAAAGAAAAGTAACAAGTATTGGAGAGGATGTGGAGAAATAGGAACCCTCACTCATGGTTTGTGGGAATGTAAACTGGTGCAGCCACTGTGGAAGAGAGTTTGGTAATTCCTCAGGAAGTTAAGTATAGAATTACGGTGTTTTAGTTTCCCAATTGCTTAAACAAATAAGTTTCCCATTGTATGGGAAATACCATACAATGTATTGGCTTAAACAATGGAAATTTATTGGTTCACAATTTCAAGGGTATGTGAAGTCCAAAATCAAGGTGCCAGCAAGGAGCTGCTTTCTTCATGAAGACCGAGGCATCCTCAGCTGGCTGCTATCCGTCCTTGGTCCTCGGCTTTTCGGGTACCTGGCATAACATGCAGCCGCCTCTGCTGTCTTCTCTCTCTGCCTTTCACTCTGCCTATAAAGGACTCTAGTAATCCGGATTAAAACCTAACCTGATTCAGTGGGCCAAACCTTGAAGAGATTTTATTTACAATGGGTCTGCATCCACTGGAACGAATTAAGGTTAAGAACATAACCCCAAGATCCTTTACCATATGACTCGGCAATCCCACTTCTAGGTATATACCCAAAAGAATTGAAAGCAGGGACTGGAGCAGATATTTGCACACCGATGTTCATCACAGCATTATTC
Source organism: Tolypeutes matacus (assembly GCA_026826555.1). Taxonomy (NCBI): domain Eukaryota; kingdom Metazoa; phylum Chordata; class Mammalia; order Cingulata; family Chlamyphoridae; genus Tolypeutes; species Tolypeutes matacus. The sequence goes on from JAKSZT010054030.1 coordinate 21,546,192, forward strand.
ACAATTGCCAAAAAGTGGAAGCATCCCAAGTGTCCATCAAGAGAAGAATGGATAAACATACTCTCCTCTGTCTGCAAAAGACCATCCTGAGCAATTCAGGGTAAATGTTTCTTTTCTAAACTTGGAAAAAAGTTTCAGAGTTACTTTGAACAGTGGATGATAACCACTAAAAGTTAGATTAATATCCCTTCTTTTATATGTTTGTATTATTTTGGAATTTCTTGTCTTGATGTCATTCGAATAGTTTTTTAAAAAGATTTATTTATTTACTTACTTTTTATCCATTTTAGACGGCCCCTCCCCACCCTGTTTTTTGCTGTTTTTGTGTCCATTCATTGGGCAATTCTCTGTGTCTGTTTCCTGCTTTCTCATCTCATCCTTCTCCTCCTGTCTTCACCAGGATTCGATCCTGGGAACCTCTAATGTGGGAGAGAGGCGTTCTGCCACCTGCACCACCTCAGTTGCTGTTTTTTCTGCACATCTTGTCTTGGCTCTCTCTTGCATCTCTCTCCGGTTAAGTCATCATCTTGCCGTGTGGCTAAGCGAGGCCTGGGGGCTCACCCGCTCGCGGGGCTTGATGTCGCACCTGCGCACCTTCTATATTTTTCTTTATTTTACTGGGAGGTCCCAGGGATCAAACCTAGGTCCCTCCATATGGAAAATGGATGCCCAACCATTTGAGCCACATCCACCACCACTCCCAAATAGTTTTTGATATAAGGAATTTATAATTAGTTAATAATAAATCTTTGATAATAAAAAAATAGATAAACAAAATGTGGTACATACATAAAATATAGTATCATTTGGGCATAAAAAGGAATGATGTTCTGATGCATGCTACAACATGCTACAACATGAATGAGCCTTGAAGACATCATGTTTAGTGAAATGTCAGACACAAAAGGGCAAATACTGTATGATCTCACTGATACGAAATAAGCAGAATATGCAAGTTCAAAAAGGCAGATAATAGAATACAGGTTGCCAGGGCCCAGGTAAGGGAAGGGGCTGAGGAATTAATGTTTAATTTGTATAGAGTTTCTATTTGTGGTAATAGAAAAGTTTTGGCAACAGATGATAATGATAGAGGCACAAAATTTTAAATATAATTAACACCACTGAATTATATATTTAAAAAGGGATAAAAAGGGGAAATTTTAGGTTGCCACACACAAAAACACATAGAACTGTACAATGCAAAGAGTGAACCCTAATGTAAACAGTTGTAACGAAAGTACAACACTAATTCAAAATGTTAATAATAGGGAAAACTATGTGTGATGGATGGGGTATATGAGAACTCTCTACTTTCTGTAAACCTACAACTGCTCTAATAAAAAAGAGATAAATAATAATTTTCACAAATGATGAGGAAAAGGTAAACCTAGGGTTCAAAAAAGATGGAACTGGAGGCTCATTTCGAGATACAACCTTCCAAAAAAGATGATCAATTTAGATATAGTTCAGAATTTATAAAAATTATATACATCGTTGTGTCAGTCAGGATTTAGTGTAAGCAACAGTATAACTCTAGGTGTTTTAAGCAGGAAAAGAGTCAGTACAAATCAGGTGCTTTCCAAATCCCTGGAAGGGCTGAAGGAGCAGATTCTAGCTTGGCATCCTGGAACGAGTCCCAGAATCACGTAACACGGCTATACAAAGGGAATGATCAGGGAGCACAGCGTGGCTATTAGGGCAGCAGCCTATGTATTTGGAAGGCATCGTGAAGGATGATCAGTCTTGCTAGTCTGAGGACACTCTCCATGTAATGTAGGCTTTGATATTAGAAGAAAAAAGAAAACCACAAAGCATCTCAGCCTCATACCTGTTCACATTCTTCAAGGCACATTTTTTTTCTATGATTCTTCCTATCCCAAGGTGGCATTCTAAGACACAAACACAGCTAAAAATAAGGCAATTTTTCTAATGTCAAACTTTGTAGGGGAGCTAAGAGTATCTATTTATCTGAGCAGATCCCATAGGAGGGAAGTTTAAAATGGATAACTGTCTACATTATAATTATATCAATGTAGTGAGAATTAGCAAATATCAGTTAGTTACAGTCAATGTGGTAATTGCATTGTCAATCAAATTCTGAGACATGAGGTAGCCGTTAAAAATACTCTCCAGGCAAGTTGGGCAAACCACTGCCCACAGGCCAAATCCATCCCACTGCCTGTTTTTATAAATAAAGTTTTATTGGAACACAGCCATGCCCCTTTGTTTACCTATCATTTATGGCTACTTTCACCCTCCAATGGCAGGGTTGAGTAGGTGCAACAGAGCTGGTATAGCCTACAAGCCTAAAATGTTTACTAACGAAACCCGTTAGAACAGGGATTCTTAACCAGGGATCCATGATTTTGAATTGAAATTAAAAAAAAAAAAATTATTCTTGTGGGGACTTGTTGGTGCGGGTGTGATATTTTTATTAAATAATAAACAGTATAGTGTGGACTTAGTAAGAGGTCTATGGTTTTTACTTGACTGGCAAAGGGGTCTGTGGAACAAAAAAGGTTAAGACTCCCTGCGTTAGTGGGACCACATATATAAAATTCATGGAGGTCAGTTCTCAAAATTGATATGGATTGCCACAAACTAGTTGCTATCATACCATTCTAACATTGAGTCAAAACAGAAAATTATGTTTTCCACAATGGCTACTTAATATTTTCTTGTATAACAATATAGATCTACTTTTCCTTTATCTTGGACTGAGCAGGAAAAACTGTTCTTAAAATGTCTGGCTAGAAAAGGAAAGAAGTTTTTTCAAACAGTTCTTAACCCAAAGGAGCCAAGATGGTTTCTAGATCTCAGTTATCCAATAGAATTTTCTGTGATAATGGAAATGTCCTATATCTGTGCTGTCCAATATATTTGAATTTTTTATTGTAATCAATTTAAATAGTCTAGTATTTTAGACTAATAATTTTAATAGTCTAGTAGCTACCATATTGGACAGTGCAGTTCGAAATCATAACCTGAAATTTTATATTCTCTTGGTTGTTACATCAATCGCTAGAGCATTAATTAAAGATAAAAGATTTCAATATAACTGATAAGGATATGGACAGACTCACAAATCAATAAAGATTTCAAAAATATTCCATAAATTTTGTAAAAATAAGTTATCTACACATGGAAAATGCCCTCTTACTACAGCACAGAAAGTCTCAATTGTGAAAGCATTGAAATCTGGTAGAATGAAAGGGTGTTATTTAGGTTCCGAAACATTTTCAACTTTTGGGGGAATCCCAGTTCCTAGGGCCTGAATCTCTTTTTGCATGAATTAGAGTTCTAATCTTTAACTTAATTCAAAAAGAAATCTTTTACATCATCGATCAGTTCTAAATATTCAGATGTACTGCCCACATTTTCCTTTTGCCTCGCATCATAGTTATTAGTTTGGGTTTTTTTCTTATTAATTTAAATGCTCTTCTTTCTCATTTTGACAGGTGACAATTTTGGAAAGGTTTCTTTATATTCATTTTTCACCACTGACCATCGTCCCATCTAATGTACCACCTCAAATTCTTTCTGCAGTTGAACAATTGATTATTTTTTCTCAATTGGATCTTTCTAGATGTGGAGTTAACAGATTGGGAACTCCCGACATGCCCACTCTTGACCAACTAAAAGGAATACGAGAGGTGGCAACTCAGCTGCCAGCCTCCCCTGCCCCAGACTCACACATCTGACAGCTTAACAGGATGTGGACCACATTTCTCCAGCTGGACATCTCAGCTTTGCAGCTGCCACAAGGACCCCCTGTGGCTAAGAATGTCAGCTGCAATCTGAGACTGAGCCAAGGAAAGGGGAAGTGGCAGGATTCCGTGTTGTATCTGAGCCACCCAGGTGATCACCCCCAGATTTAAGCCACCCCAGCACTTTTGTCAAATCCCAAAGGGCACAATATACACCAGAGCCATAACAATGCCACAAAATGCCAAACTGCCATGTTTGGCAAGTAAATAATAATCATTTGCCCCTGTGGCATATAGCATGCTCTGTGGCTCTGTCCAAGTTTAAGACCATCTGTCCATTGTAGAACTTTATGTGTGTGATTATGTCTGATACCCTTTCTTCTTCTGTGTGGGGCCTTTGACAAGGTGGGATAGATTGAATATGGCAGTGCTAAATGATTCAGTTTCTCAAACCTCAGTTGACAATTTTTTGTAGCAGTCTCCTGCCGAGATGATAAGGACTTCTCCAGGGCACCGTATGCATTTAAATGTCAAAACAACGGAGGAGGGAAGCGGCTGTGGCTCAATCAGTAGGGCTCCCGTTTACCATATGGGAGGCCCTGGGTTCGGTTCCCGGGGCCTCCTGGTGAAGGCAAGCCCGCCCGCACGGCGTGGTTAGCTGACCCAGCGAGCATAAGCAGCAAGGGGGCGATAAATGAATAAATAAATAAAATCTTTAAAAAAAAAAACAACAACGGAGGAACCCAGAAAGCTCTAGGAAGTAGCAATTGAAGATTCCTCCTGCAGTTTCATTGCCCATTATATATTATAAGAATGGAGGTCTCCTTCTCCACCACCTCAATTAGAAATCTACAGGGCACTCACCAAGCCTGTCACTGATAATCTTATTCAGAGAGAAAGCCATGACTCTAAGGCCCTCAAAGAAATGCTTTCTCTCCATAGTGAAACTTTTGTCTTAAGTGTAATGATGACTATGGAAATCCAAAACCATCAGTCCATTTAGGTGCCAGTAAGAAACACAACATATGCATGATTGATGCTGTTTCTGAGTGTGGCTGTTTTTGCTTTCACCATGGCGGTATAAATTTCCAGAACTATCGTGGCTGGAACTTTGGTTTAAACTGATCAGTCATGGTCCCCAAAGACACTGTAATCAGAGTAACTGATACTCCCGTGTTTCTGCCAGTGCGCTACTGTGTAGACAAACCATGGATGAAAAGATCAGCTTAGTTGCAATTGGAATGGTCTCCAGTGGGCTACACTACCACGGCAAACGGCCTTGTAATTTTTGTCAAGGCAGAGATGCTCACTAAATTCCAGTGCTTACTCTACTTGAACATGTTTTTCCTGGATTTTCACCCAGAGAAAGTCCTTCAACAAAGGCCACTGTGATATCAGAAAAAGCACTTGAAGTCAGAAGACCCAAATCCACAAGTCTCTTAACCTGAGTGCCAGTTTCCTTATTTGTAAGATGAGTTTTTAAAAAGCTCCCTAACAAGGTGTTTTAGGAATCAAATAAGGTAACATAAATGTCCCTGGTACATGGGAATTTAAAAGTCTCAACTGTAAAATGCTATGATTTTATGTTTGAATTGGAAGGGACTACTGATACCAATCAGAACCAATGATATCCAACTTCTCTGCTTTGCGGCGGTGTAATTTCCTACCTGCAACCATTTCTTCAGCTAGACACGCAATATTCCATTCTGGCTGCCCCATAATAAAGTATGTATAAAAAGTTAGCCCTAAAATTCTGATTGCAGGATGAGGCTTGTCCCTATGGCTCACTAGAAACTTATTTCCTGCCCTTGTTGCTATAACTCCATTTTTCCCAAAGGAGCCATGATATAAAGAAAGTCACTATGTAGCTAAATCAGCCAGTAGCTAACATAGACAAAATCCCCAGATGAACATTCAAATTCCAATCCATTATATTGTTACTTCTCCAATCAGCATCAAACCATCTTGCCCCGGAAGGGTTATCCTCTAACAGAGAGAGATGGATTGTCTTCTACGAGAGAGGAAAGGGAACAAGAGAAAAGAACTAACATTTCTTGAGCACACACTTGATATCAAGGGTTTTACATATGTTATGTCATTTTACCCACATCGTAACCCTAAAAAGTAGGTATCATTTCCACTTTATAGAAGTAGGAACTGAAGCTCAAGGAATTTAAGTAACTTTCCCAATATCTTAGAGGTAGCAAGTAGCAAAACTAAGCTATGGACCCAGGTCCAACTCTGAAGACCCAAGTTATTCTCACTTCCTTGCTGTGCCATCTGTCCCTTGGAATGGGGTCTCACCTCATCTCTAGACATTTCAGAATTTCTGGTCTCTTGTATTGTCTTGATGAAATTTAGTTTTTTTATCAAACAGTTCCTTATATTCACGCCACCTGGAGACTAAGCCAACTACAAAAGCGAAGGCTATGTTTTAAATGTAACATTATCTTCTGGTTGTAAGATCATTTTCTAGTCAACCCAACTGTAATCAGAGTTTCTTTCCCAAAGAAAACAGAATTGAGTGTCTCCTAATTTTCCTCAGGGTTTGAGGTGCAAAAAGTGAGGTTGTCACCGTGATGATAAAAGAGCTAAACCCCAACAAAAGTGTTGAAATGCAGTTTCCGATTGGCTGGGGCAGCATGATGAAATCTGGAGATCTCTATATTTTATGTTAAACCCAGCTTCAGAACTTACCCAGTCTCTACTCAGAACTCTCCTACTTTCTCCACCGACAATCTGGAGAAACATGTTTGCTATGTTCCTGCTCTCATTCTTATGTCTTAACTTTTGGGAGTGGGAGGGTAAGGGGGTGTGGAAGATCAGGTTGGAGGAGAGAAATTTATTTCCTTTGTTTCTCATACATACAAAAAGAGTTTCTATGGACACCTATTGGAAGTCAACCCAGGAAGAACAATAATGTACACTCCCCTCTCTACTCTCTTCTTCGCAGTTTATGCAAATTTGGTTGCATGGCCCAACATCAGTTTTTCAGGAAGGAATATGTTAAAGATAATCACAAAGACACAGTCCACAACTCTTACATTCCCTTTCAAAGTGGTGATACTGGGGAGGTGCTTCTTGGAAAATGAGGTGGGGGACAGCCAAAATGGTTAAGAACACAGGCTTTGGTGTCAAAACTGGGTTCAAATCCCAACTCTACTTTATTAGCCAAAGGCAAAATAACCTGACTAAAACCTGATTGCCTTATCTTAAAAATAAAAAATAAAAATAAAAAAAATTCAAACTCCATAGGGCTGGAAAGAAGATTAATTTAAATGATACAGCCTATGTAACCAGGTTTCCTACGATTGTCAGGGTCTTTAGGGAATTGGCCTGGTGGCCAACCCACTGGGCATTCCCATGGATGAGGCTGTGTCTCCACAGTATAGAAGGAAAGAGATGTATTACAGTTACATGGTAAATAGGAGCCATTCAGACAGCCAACAAAACAAATGTTCAACAATAATCTTTATGTACTTAAAATATTTCAGACCCCATGTTAGGCACTGGAACTACAAGAGTGACTAAACAATAATGGCAGATGAGTTTTCAATTAGGTATCAAGAGATCTGTATAAACATGGGAAGAAAATGGTTTTTGCAATGTCCAGAATAATCTGAGTTCAAATCCCAGCTTCACCCCTCATAGCTGGGTGATCTTGCCCAAGTTGTTTAACCTCTTCAGACTTGATTTAATCTTAATCCTAATCTATCTCTAATCCTTAATCCTAATCTGTCACCTGGAAATAGTACCCATCCTCCTGGGGCTGTTGTGGGGCTTACATCAGGCACCTGAGGAAGTGTCCCTGAACCGAGACATCCTCAAATTAGTAATTGCTATTACTTAGGACCTAATAAGAGACAGCAGAGCATGGCAGGGTGTTAAATTTAATGTCAGACTTCCTAGTTCTAAATCTGGGCTCCAGTAGTCAATCGAGATATGTAAATGAGGGATTAATTGAGATGATATGAGTTAAAGTGCCTAACACAGAGCTACTGTAGTGGAACAGGAGGGGAAAAACAAAACCAAGTCCTTCCTCAGGAATGAGTCAGCATAGCCTTTCGAAGAGTCTCAAGATAATCTTACTGTGTGAGTTTAAAGGAACCGAATGAACTGGGTGAACACCCAGCTCCCACCTCTCCCGGGAGCCTATGATCAACCCATATGGGTGTGAGAATCATGTGGCTGACTCCGCCTCCCTCAGGGTAAGCAAGCCCCGTGAGTGTCTGGATTCCTGGGGCTCCTGTGACTAACAGAGGAGTTACTGCCTCACAAGAGAGAGATGGGGCAACAGAGCGGACGGCAGGGAAGGGCGGCTCTTCTTCATTCTCTGACCATGCAATCTGCAGGTCCACCAGGGGGAAGGGGTTTGTCCTCTGAAAGAAACAACTAGCCATTTGCACAACAATGTCAGGCTATTTGGGGGGAAAGTTATAAAAGTTCCAACTTCCAGCTCAGAATATCTTCCTTGAGCTGAAATGCATAAGGCACAGGCATGGTGGGTTTAAACATTGTGTAGAACAGGGGTTCTTAACCAAGATTTCAGGGGGTCTCTGAGCTTGAATTATAAAAAAAAAAAAAAAAACTCAACTTACTATCTTTATTTTCTCTAACCTCTAACTGAAATCTAGCATTTCCTTCACTTATGAATGTATGCAATAAGTTACAATAGTATTCATTTCATATCACATTACAGTTGTGTATCTCGAAAAATTGCTTACACTCATTCATACTTCAAAATTTCAGTTAGACCCAATGCTGGTTCAGTATCATAAAACTATCAGCTGCTACATTCTGAGAAAGGGGTCTTTGGTTTTTTTACCTGACTGGCAAAGGCGTCCGTGGAACAGAACATGTTCTTGAACCACCGAACATAAGATACATTTAAGGTATTTTAATTATTTCTGTTTTTTTAAAAAGTGAGCATGGAGTCAATCCTCCATTATAATGCTAATTAGTGGGTACCTTTGACCCTTCACTTTGAATGCACGTGTATTCTGAGGGAAGTATGGTGTATCTGTGATTGATTGGTTTAAAATTAATTCATTAAAACCCCCCAGAAGGAGTTAATTGATGTTGGGAGCTGACTCTTTAGACTCTAAGCCGCTTTTGAAAATAATTTTTATATCTCAGGCATTTCAGCTCTAAACCTGTGAGGTTATAAACTTGGCAAAATCTGCTCTGCTTTTGTTGTGAACAGAACACATGCTATATTGAAATATAAATGGACTCAAACTGACTGTGATTTTAATCTAATGTTCAGTGTATGATTCCTTAGGTTAGATGTTAGAGAAGTTCAAACAAACTGGGAAATATGTACAGCAAGTAATTTGATTTACAGGGGAAAATTACAAAGGGGCTCATTTGCTTGGCGTGTTAGGAAGCAAATTTTCTACAAGCTCTGCCCCTACTGTCCATGTGGGGTGAGGAGGGGCCTCAGAACCCTCCATGTGGGATCAATGGAGTGTATCCCCTGAGCCTGCCTGTCAGACTGTGCATACTAAAATCAAAACAAAAACAAAATTGCAGCATTTCCAAGCCACCTCTGTATGCCATGCAGACCAAAGCACTTATACTCATGTAGGATGTCACATCTTTTATCTAATCAACTGACATTTTAAGGTATGGAGAATTCAATAAGAATAACAGTGTGATGACAATTCAGTCCCCCACCCCAGCCCCCTCATAAAAACACCATCTTCTATTTGGTCTCCAGTGGGGTCAGGACATTCCACTAATTTGCTAGTCATTAAAAAGATATTTTTATACCCAGCCTGTAATACTATACTTTTCAATGATTATGATAGCTCCCAACAGAATTTCAGACTTGAAAATGAAGGCTGGGAAGCTGAACTGCAATTATGATACTTTAAATAATTCCACAAAAGTAGAACCACTGTTAAATAATTTTTATGGCCTTTGATCTTGTCACAGATCTACTGAAATCTTACATCACTCAAGCTAAATGTTTTCCAACAGATGAGAGAAGGCTACTTTCCATTCTACCACATACTCACCCAAGCTGAAGATATAGAAATAAAGATTCCAGATGTTTGTCTTGTTGAAAGGTGTATATCTGCCAGAATAAAACACATTCCTGGCATTTGACTTTGCTTGACAGATTTGCATATGTCTGAAAGCAGAAGTGAGAGGAGGTGAGAGAATAAAATATTTTTTTATTAAACATAGCTGAACTTTTACAAGAAATAGACCCATGGTTCTCAAACTTCAGAATGCATCAGAATTTCCTAGATGATTGGGCTTGTTAAAACACAGATTGCCTGACCCCAACAGCAGACTTTCTGATCCAGGAGGTCTGGCGTGAGGCCAGATAATCTGTCCTTCTAACAAGTGCTGATGCTTCCGGCGGGGGTTGCATTTAGAGAACTGGTGACCATGATGCTTCTATTTCCTTAAGCACAGATAAATTGTGACTCGAAGAACTCTGAGTTCATATACTCCATCAGAGCTGTTTGGGAAATAAAGAGGAAAGGGGAGGGGCTAAGTCTCTCTGAGACCAAATCGAGAGGTCCTTTGCACTCAGGAAAGCACTCCCCTGTAAGAGGGTCCTACTGCCTACACAGTGAGCCCCCAGCTCATATTGCTAGAGAAAGGACAGCACCCTTGCCTGAGAAGGGAAGCAGCCCAGGAACTCAGAGATTTTAGCATCTGGGAGCAAAGGCACTAAATTGTTAAAGTCACCATGTGCAAGGTGGAGACATCCCATCTCATTTAAGAGCAAGAAAAAAGTAGGAACAATGGCTAAAGATGTTTCCACCTTTGCCTGTGACCAAGCCTTTTATCCTCCAACAACTCTTTGTCATCTATGCCAGTCATTTAACTTTTACAGGCAAGAAATAAAAATGGTATTTGCCTAACTCAGGTTTGGGTTGTCTTCATTTGGAAACTGTAGGCCAGACTCTTGTTTGGCGGTTCGGTTCGTATGACAATGGTCGCCTTGACTTTTTTGGCTGGATTTGCTTTCTTTGAAAAAATGAAAAATGGGAACAGGGTGTCAAAGAGATTATCAAGACATGATTTAGCTTTAAAAACCAGGAGAGATCAGACCAGATTCCATGTCACCAGCTCTCTGCTGCTTTGTGTGCAAAGTGTACACTAAAGAATCCTAGAGAAGGGTTAGGTGATATCACTCCTTCCCTGATAATTCCCCTCAGTAATTATCCCCATGTTTGCCTCAGGGATCTGGACAATTCAGACTAAATCAAGTGTGCTGTTTTGCAATAATTGCCCAAATAACTTCAGCTGAGTATATTTGGAAGCATAAAAAACAAAACAAAACAAAAAAAAACCCTATTAGAACAGAAAGTGTTGAACGCCCTTTGAAGGAGTTTGAAGGAATATTACAATTGTTCATTTGTAAGCCATCTTTAAAGTCTGCTTCTGCCTCTGGTGGAGAAAACAAAGTACCTGCATTGTTTGGGGCTTGTTTAAATATGACCGAAACGTTGTATCATCCGAAATGTTAGAGTCATCCAAAGGCTGTGAAGCTGAGCTGATAATAAGATCAGGCCCTAAAAAGTTGTTGTGATGAGGTTTCTTTAGCAAGTTCTTGTTTAAATTATCATTTACTTGATAAGTGAAGTTTTTAACTTGCTTTGCTGTGTGAAACTTAAAAAGGGGATGTTTTTCCAGGCTGGAACAATAAATATTGCTGTGCAATTTAAAAAAAAAGAAGTAATAATAATAATAATAAAATCATCTGAAGCTGGAAGAGGCAAGCTTCCAGCTTGTACCCTAGAGCCTCTGGAGGGAGCACGGCCCCATCAATACCTTGATTTCAGCCCAGTGATTTTGATCTTGGACTTCTAGCCTCCAGAACTGTGAGAGAATAAATTTTTGTTGTTTTCAGCCACCAATTTGTGGTAATTTGTTACACTACACATCTGCCATTGATGTAAAAATTAAATAGATATATATAGATAAGATTCAAATACCTCTCAACCATCCCCTTCTCTGACCTCATTCCATTTATTCCCATTATCACACATTTTGGTTTTTATTTAGCCCAGTCCTTTTTCTATGATTTATATATATGGATATACTAAAGAAAGATGCCACTTTATTTTTATATCTTAGTGAACCCAAATTGCTCCCACAAAATTTATGCTTTAGTTCTGTCTGCTTTTGAACTTTACACAAATGGAATTATTCTCTGTGTTCTTGTGTGACTTATTTCTTTCACTAAACACGTTTTTAAGAGTCATATATATTGCTGCAAGTACAGTTTTTGTAGTTACTTTGTTTCTTTACTGTAGTATATTCCATTTTATGAATACACCACAATTTGTCTCTTCACAAATTTCTTCATAATATTCCACCCCTCCCAAGCCCTGTACTGAACTTCCTATTGCAATTTTACTAAGTCAGACTCCTCAGAATAATTCACCCTCACTTCTCTCTTAACTCACTTCATCCCACTCTCCCTGACTTACTACACTTTTGGGGTTCTTTGGGTCCACTCAGGACACTTGTGGTACCTCTTCTTAGGCCACTTTATCCCCAGATATTTGTATCCCAGTTTCCTTCTTTTTCTTCAAATCTTCTTAAATCTCATCTCACCCCTGTAGCCTTCCCCACACCCAGTCACAGGGTCCCATGGCCCCTTGTTCCATTTTGCTCAGTGTACCTCTCTCTATCTGGAATTGCCTCAGGTATTTACTTTCTCATTCAGAGTCTGTCTCTCTCCCCACCAAACTGAAAGCTCTGTGAGTGTGCAACCTGACTTTTTATCCACCACTCGAGCAGTGTTGGGCAGGAAGTGGATGGTTAGCATATATTTGTTGGATGGATGAATGGACGAATGAATGAATGAAACCGAGAACGAAATGGATATCTTGTAGAGAACATTAGAGGCTAAACAACATTCACTTGCTTATTCATTCCTTCCACAGATTTTCTCAAGTATTAGTTTCTAAAAGGCCATGGGTTGTTTCAGGCAATAGGACACTCCTCTATGATTTCCTGTTGGACGGACTTGCTCGGTGTGGGCTGTCCTCTGGAATGTGAGGAGCTGCAAGGGCATTTATGAAAATGGGGTTTTTAACTCGTTCTCCAACTACACCCCTTACCCCTCTCCTGTGCTTTCAAGCAGGGTGGAGTGTGTGCTCCCAGCAGCGACTAAGCTATTAAGCTCTTGGAATGAAGCAGAGGATACCTGTCAGGCCTCAGCCAAACCTCACCTTAGCAGGGAGGAGAGGATCTACTCAGTTCTGATGCCTCAGGCAGGGTTCCAACGGGTGAAGAGGATGCCCTCCAACTAGGCCTGCCTCTGGGAGAACCAAACACCACTGAGAGGCCAGTTCTTGGGGTCAAAAATAAAAGAAAATAATTTGCCTGACCATTTACTTCACAAACTTCCAGATTGTCCTATTACACCCCATGAATTTGATGTCCAAATCTATCCAGATTCATTTCAGATGTGTGGCTTTCATGATTCCCTACTAGACAGTCCACTTTTTTTCAACTTATTTCTTCATTCTCTACAGCCAGAAGATATAGTAATGGAAGTCTGTGCAGGAGAAAACTATGGCAAATGATTTTAGGGTATCTCAAATTCTCTTTCTCAGCAGCATTTCCTTCCCCTTGTAACATTAACTTGAAAACTCAAGCAACAAATTAATATGAGAAGAAAAGCAAAGAGATACAGGTGGTTATGGGATATATTAGCTATGGTGATTATAGGGAGAGGATGAGTTAGAGTTGAGGCTAGCAAGCCCCCTTATCTCTGAACCACAGATCTCAGGACCTTCTCAGAGGGCAGTAGCCACTTGAAGCAGTTGGGTGAAGGAAACCAGTGGTAGAACATTTAGATGGCATATGAAGGAAGCTGGGTTCTGGTCTTTTCAGCACAAAATATGTCATGCAGAACAAAAAAAGAGGGGTCATCAGCATCAAAGTCATCTTTACCAAACAAGTCACCCTGAGTCTAAGGGTCACAAAGGTGACCAGGCAGAAATGAGTCAAGTTGGCCAGATGGGGGCCATGGTGATTCTGAGAGCCGACAAAGCTGCGGATGGGGTGGGGCCTCCACGACCAGCCAGTCTGTTACAGCCGTAGGGGAAATGTGGTCCCTGCATCGCTGGGTCATCAGATTTTCCAAGAAAAGTCAGAAATGCAGAAGTTTTATGGGAAAAAAAAATTTTCATTTCTAAATGTTGGCAACACATTCGAACACCTTTTAGAATATTCTGCAGACCACATGAAATGTATTCGTGTGCTGAATTGGCTTCTTAGTCATCGGTTCTCAACCTCTTGCCTAAGGTAGTGGTGGCTCCAATAGCACGATTAGTTTGGTCTCAAACACCCCCAGTGCCCCTTTTTTTATAACACATATTTTGAAACATCGTCTTTCCTATCCTAAAATGAAATGTACAGATCATATAACCTACCTACATACATAGTTTCAAAATATTAAGCATATCGTCTGAACTATAATGTAAAGGAGAAGTAAAAGATGAGTAATTTATGCTAAAATAGTATATATTTCCATGCTATAATGCTGGGACACAACTGCCTGGGGAGACATGATGAAGCCATCAGATGCTTGTCCCTTTAGAACAAACCAGAGAGAACGAGCCGGCTACAAATGCAGAATGATACAGATATGTTGGCTGGTGACTCAGATACGATCATGAATAAGTTTTTCATCTATGTGAATATCCAGTGGGACATTTGCAAGTCATACAGGATGTGGGGTAGGTCTCTGTGGTACATATATGTATGGATACATATAAGCCCTAGGATTGAGCTTCTGTTCCACTTCCTCGCCAAGATGTCTGCACATTCCTAGGCTCTACGTGGCACTTGTGGACTGAGTTCCTGCTCCTACAGCCCAGTCATCCTCAATCTCACACCAACCTCAAGCCCCATGCTGTCCCCTTCTCCATACTTCATATCACTTCTGTGAGGGAATGCAGCACATTTCTTGATTGCTACAGAACTAAAAAGAAAACAAAAAGCACCCTCACAAAGAATTTGTATGTGTTGCTGATTTTATTGAAGATCTGGAGTGAGGCAGGATGTTTACAGTAAAGCATCACAAATAATGTGCAGTTTAATGTCAGTCTTCCTTATTTCTTGAAGGTTTTCTGTTCATTCTGTCGTGTCACTTGTCTTTCTTCTTTCCTCCAAGTCTCTCTGACTTCTAGTCACTAAAAAAAAAAAAAAAAAAAAAACCTTCCATTTCATTTTGCAGAAAAATATGAACCCTGCAACATCTTCTCCAGGCTGCTCACCTTCCAGCCTCCCTCTAGGCTCAGGCAATATTCCTGGCTCCAATGATAAGAATCCTGCCACCCCTCCTAAAAGACAGAAGAGACTAAAGTCACCACTGACTTTAAATAATAATGTTTCCCTATAGTTTCGAGGATATTTGTCACTGAGGCACAATGGCTTGACTTCAGAAGATGAGCAGACAGAGATTTTTCAGGTTTTTTTTTTTTTTTTCTATTGTGAAACATTTATCTAGAAGCTACTCTGGGCCAAATATACAGTGGGTTCTTATAACAAATCAAGTACTCAACTCTTCAGTCTAGATAAAATCCTATGCTTGATTTGTTGGCAGAACCTGTCACCTAACCCTACCGCCACATGAGTAAGGCTGCCACTTGTGAGCCGAGCATTGCCTCTCTATGCCTCAGGTGCCTCATTTTTTAAAGGACTAGAGAGAACTAGATAAGCCCAATAAATCTGAGATTACAAATCCTGTGTCCAAGTGCAGAAAAAGGCTGGGAGGCACTTAGTATGTTCCAATAAGTATCAGCAAAAATTAAATAATTTATTTCAGGACATCATAAATTACGTATGCTTTCTATCTCTATATTTATATTTTCACAATCCTGTTATTTCTTATGAGGGATCTGAATCTACCGAGCAAACTAAGAATACAAAACTAGAATAAAATGCAGCAAATACAAAAATTAATATTTTTAGTAAAGTTGCCAATTGAAATAAATTTTTCCTAATATCTAGACCCAGTGCCAATTCCTTGGTTTTTGCTAGTATTGACTTTATAAATTTCTCTCATATTATTGAACCAGACAAATCTGAAGCCACAAAATAATTTTTGAGCTAAGCCTAAAATAAGTCAGTTAGTTCAACTCATGGTTTTTCATGTTAAGAACAAACAAAAATGAGCACCCGAACAAAAAACACTTCTCTGGCATTGAAATAGTTCTCCCCTCTAGAGGAAAATAAAAAGGGAAAAAGTAAAGTGAATATCCATATTTTGTCCTCACTTAAATTCTGCAATCCAGTGATTAAAGAATCCAAAGAAAGAATAATTTCCCTGGTCTGCAAAAGGTTAAATAGTCATAACTCTTGTTTATTATTTTTCTTTTTAGTCCCCCACTCCCCCAAAAAAGGAAGGAATGTGACAATTTTTAAAACAGCTCAAATATAAGGCTTATAGATATGCAAAATGAAAATTTTGAGGCAGGAACCCAAAATAAATAGACATATTTAAAGACTGGATAGAATATAGCTAAAACTCTCCTCTAGCACTGTGTTCATTCTTAGTAATACAAGAGATACTTTATATTTTCTTGGCCATGTTTAAACCATTTGAGCACTACTGCTGTAACATTTTTGTCACTTCATAACCTTTATTTTACAGTTTCAACTTTTAAAAGAACTTTATTCATCACCCCATCTTAAAAACTAGTAGGCACATTTTAAGTATGCTGCCACCAAGTGGCAGTCCTGCTACAGTCCTCTGTCCAACCTTTGGCTTTGCCTGTTTTTCAGAAGCAGATCTCTACTAACAGCTCTACAAACACCTTTTTCTCTACAGACTTTTTGGGCCTCTTTACAAACTTAATTTCCTACATCAAAAACTATATTTGCAGTGGACTAATAATATATTTCCTTGTCCTCTAGTATAAATTCTTTCTAAGTGAAAATGCTAAGTAGAAATAGAATAATTTCCATATATAATGCACCAACAGACATTTTTAAATGGATAATCTCAAAGATTATATTTTAGAGCAACTTTTAAAGGAATGAACAGCTAAATACCTTTTTCACTAAGTCTTAGCTTTTCTTTAAATCACCTTATCTGAATCGCTGAGCTTGATATAAAAATCCCTTCTCAACAATTTGTCCAAAACTACTGAGTTCCCTCAGATTCAAATGGCCCTCTGGGCTTTGCTAACATCCATATATTCTCTTTTAGTCTCAATAAGAGATATTCTAGACACTTCATCTACCAAATTCAGTACTCAAAGCCTCTTCTTGTCTCTTCATGTGACAACAAAGAGTATACCAGCCTTCTTTTCCATTTCTCTACAAATGTATGGAATGAAGTTTCCACTTTGTTCATTTTTGTCCCAACTTTCCTAATCCCCAAGGAGCTATTTCCAATAAGAGCATCTGGCAGGACTTGTTAAAAGTAATTTCTATGGAACACTTAATTAGTTATATCACGCTCTCAACTACCTTAGCAATATACTCACATCTTTCAGCCTTGTAAACTGCCTCAGTGATACTTAAAAAAAAAAAAAAGCCTCAGACAGTTTTCTGAAGGCACCTATATCTCTCACACAGAGCAGATATCTTTTACAAAGTAAAGTTATATAATGTTTTTGAACTGAGGCTTAAATTGGTTTTGTGATAGGAGAATTTGCCATATCGTTTTGGGGACGTGTTTTGTAATCCATTCAGCCTCAAAACAACTTCATATACAGCCTCTAGAAGAAAGTGAAATGGGTCGGTTTAAAAAATAATGTCAGTAAATCAGCCACATAGGGTCTCTTCTCCCAATACTAAATATCAAAGACTTTCTTTCCTTTTTCTTTTACATTTTCTCTCTCTCCTCCCATCTCTTTGTCTCCTCCTTCTTCCCCTATCCCCTTCCTGTTGGTCCCTCATCAATCTCTCCTTTTTCTATGACCTTGGGCAAGTAATTAAACCTCCAGTTTCCTTGTAAGTAGGCAAAGTAGGGAAAACAGCACAACAGCACCTGTCAAATAGGCTTGTTATGAAGACCCAGTGAGTGAATGCACATACTGCAGCACTGAGAACATTATTTCCATTTTTTTTTTTTTTGCTAGAATTGGCTAATGTTTGCTCTTCTTCCATATTCCTGCATTGTTCACTTTCAGCATATTTGCAAAACACATTTCCATTTGCACGACTTAGCCATGGTGTATGTGTGGGTTCTGTCTTCCAGAGGAAAGATTACTGATGTGGAGTCTGCAAATCCCTTTCCCAGTGACGCCTGCACCACACATCAACTCAAAGCTAAGTGACTTGGAGCAGCTCACTTCACCTCCTTGAGTGCCAAGTTTCTTTGGCTCTTAAAATAATCATGCTCTGAGGTCTAAATGAGATAATATATTTAAAAGTGTTTTCTTTCCTTTGCAATGCACTATAAAATTGGAAGGTGTTTTAAGTAATTGAAGAGGATAAATCCATTCCTACTTTTCTCCTGCACCCATAAACATAGGAGGTATTCAGAAGATACTTCTGAATTAACAGATAAATGTGTCAATGAATGAGAGTTTAACATGTTTTTCAAAATGAGATGTGGGACATGGGTCACCTGCATCAATATCACTTAGGGAACTTGCTAAAAAACTATCTTGGAGAGTCCACCAGATCAGCGGTTCTTAACCTTGACTGCACGTTGAGCTGACCCGAGAGCTTTAAAAATACGGATGTCTGCGTTTCACCTCCAGAGATTCTAATGGAACTGGGCTGGGGTATGGCCTGGTCTTCTGTGTTTTGAAAACTCTCTGGCTGATTCTACTGTGCAGCCAAGGTTGAGAATCGCTGGTCTAGTTTGTTATACTTGGCAACTCAGGAGTCGTTTTCAACCTCTTCTCCCTTGTCACGTCCCTTCATGAAGACTGAAAGGAGAAATTACTCACTTTCCCAGCCCTCATTAAAGTTAGAAGTGACTGTGCTCCCAGGTCTGGACCAAGAGCCTGAAGTCTGCTGGGTTTGGAGGAGAGACTATTTTAATGCTCTTGCTGTTCTGATAAAAAAAAGAGAGAGAGAGAGTCCAATGTGGCTAATGCCCCTTACCTCCCATCAGCCTTCTCCCTGCCTTGAACACCAACACATGGCCGGATCTGCACAGATCCTAAGAGAAAGGCCAACCAAGTGGGTCTCAGAGGTGTCAGCCTTGACATTGTTGAGTCTGTGAACGAACTGCAGCGATTATGTCCTTCTGACATTATTGCTGTGTCAGAAAAATGAATTCCTAATTTGTTTAAGCCACCAAAATCCAGCTTTCTGTTTCATGACACTAGATCCTGTCTATTTTCCTTTGCTCTGATTTCAGGGAAGACACCAATATATTAAATACTTTTATGTAAAAGTGACTACACGCCTATTTACAGAGTGAGGAGTTTGCCTGGGAAGGAATTTGAAGGGTAGCTTACTTGAAGGTGTGGTCTCCTGTGACTAAAAACTCTCAGAGATGGGAAGCGGCTGTGGCTCAATCAGTAGGGCTCCCGTTTACCATATGGGAGGCCTGGGGTTCGGTTCCCGGGGCCTCCTGGTGAAGGCAAGCCCGCCCACACGGCGTGGTTAGCTGACCCAGCGAGCACAAGCAGCAAGGGGGGGATAAATGAATAAATAAATAAAATCTTTAAAAAAAAAAAAAAAAAAAAAAAAACTCTCAGAGATTGTACAACCTGCTGCAATGCCCATGATATAAGAGGCACAAAAGGCTTTCACTGAATGATTTCTTGGAAAGTTTTCTTCCTTAACAGAATTGTACAACACTTAGATTAAGGACAGGTATTAGAGAAAAAGTATGCTTTCCACTCCCAGCCCATCCTTCCCTCCCAACCTTGGGTGATGGCTGGTGAAGCCACAGATAGGTTAACCCATGGCTGACTCTGCCAGCTTTCACTGAATTGCTTGGCAAAGAGTCAATTGTTCCAGTGGCTTCCCTGCCCTCAATGTTTCACCTTCCCATCAAGTCTCCAGGTGTGAAAGCATGGGTATACCTCTCTCCTGAGCAGCTGGCATTGGCTGCAAGAGATCTGTCCTCTAGCAGGGCCACATTCAATACCACAAAAGCCTCCATTCTCATACTCCCCACTCCCAAAATCGTTACAAAAAGGAAAAGAAATAGGAGAGCAGAGTTCCTGTCCAGCTGGGACACCTCTCCTGGGGGCCTCTCCTTGGGAGGGCAAGTGAAAGCAACTGTGCGTATCCCACTGTTAATCTCTGCCTGTGAGTTCCAGCCTGCATTAGGACATTTGTAGTTCTCACTTGGGTTCTTCACTCCACACTGAAACAGAAGGTTCCTGCACTGAGTAGGACAATTTGTCCTCCACCCCTTCCCTTGAGATCTCTATCGGGCAGGACAGCCATCCAAACTCTGCTGCAAAATAACGTATCTTGACTTTTCCTTGCTCAAAAAAGTTGAAAGGCACTACTGTGCCTATAAAAGCCAAACTTTATGAACTGGTATTGAAGGCTCACCATCTTCTAAATCCCAACTTACCCTCCCATCATTTCCCCCCACTCCCCAAGTGAAACCTTGTAGCCATATTGTTTTATTTCCTGTTTTGCAAACACTCCCAGCAAGATTCCTGAAGTCAATGCAAAGGGCAGTATTTGACAAAAGTGTTAACTGTTGGAATTAGCTGGGGCAGGCATGTAAACTTCAGTTTCCCAGGGTCTACTCCAAGAAAACCGGTTTCTTTAGCTTCCAAACAAGGCCTGGGAATCTGCATTTTCACAATTATCCCATGTAATTTTAATGGCTCAACAAACTTAGGAAATAATAGCAAATTGTAAAGAGGAAGAAATGCCCTTCTCCTATCTTGATTCTGTTCAAAATCTGCCTGCCTTTCAAAATCTAGTTCAACTTTCTTATCTCTAAGGCCCTTTAGACAACCCCGGGCCATAGTTCTCTGGCCGGGGCCTCTGTTCACCTCCACTTGGCTCCAGGCTCTCCTGTGGCCCATGTTACAATTTAAAATATATTTTTTTATTAGAGAAGTTGTGAACTTATAAAACAATCATGATTAATGTGTAGAATTCCCATACAACACCCCTCCACCAACACCTTACATTGCTGTGAAATATTTGTTACAGATTATGACAGAATTTCATCAGACTATTACCACTAACTATGGTCTATAGCATACATTTGGTATATTTTTTTCCATACCCACCTATTATCACACAGTACCTTCTTTGATATTGATGCAAGAATATTATAATGTTGCTGTCCATAAGTTACATTAATTGTATTTTTCTCATGCCTGTGTCACTATTGAAACTTCTGCTGTGTTGCCATTTAACTTTTCCTGTGTCTCCCAGTTAGTTTTCATCAGAGTTACCTGGGAGAGTGCTTCCCAAGTATAAATGCCAGGGTGGCTTTGTTCCTATTGACTATCTAGAAGCTACAGGGTGAGACAAGGAAGTTCTATTTTGAAAAATCTCTGCAAGTGATTCTGATGAATGCCCACCTCCCATTTTTCCCCACCTTGCCCACACTTCTTTGGGAATTCCTGCACTGATCATACTGTGAAATCTTTAAGGGAAAGACAATGTCTGACACTGGTTTTTAGTTACCACATGGCTTAGCTCATCACCTTGAATTTGGTGAAATGAGTGTTTGATTAAGATGCATGGATCCTTTGATTGATTGATTGAAAAAGAGATATAGAGATAGAGATAGAGATAGAGATAGAGATAGAGATAGAGATAGAGATAGAGATAGAGATAGAGATAGATATAGATATAGATATACACACCTTGTGCAGTGGTGAAGAATCAGTTTTCATTCAGCTTCCATTCCTAGTCCAGATACCCTTAGCATGCTTGCTTGTCACAAGTTCTGAAATGTCTGATGAATCTACTGGCTCCACATGTGGGAATGTGACCCCCTAATACTCCGAAGTGGTAAGAGGCACGGTTGGAAGATAGATGACCTCTCACTTTTCCCAGAGCACCAAATCAAGGACACGGCTGCCGGCCCCACATGCGGCATACATTGGAAAATCTGAGGCCACCTCCAGAGCATTGTAAACATGAAGAGCCAACCTCAAATGTAAACCACCTCCTGGCTGTGAGCTGTATTCGAAAGTTTTCAGCAACCTCAAAGACTGCTCTGACATTCTTTAGAAATCTTCCTCACAAGATTAACTTATTTTGATTTTACATCAAACATGTACCATCCAGCAGGTAACAAAACCAGCAAACTATAACATATCATTGAGGTCAGCCCTACCAATTAGAAAGAATTAATTTGATGGCCCAGACTGTGCACTGCTGGATTCTGATATTGTAGAAAGGCTTTTGTGAGCTGAAAATCTCTTCTCTCCTAGATTACCAAGGGATCTGTTGCAGCGGTTCCCTAAAATGCGGTGTGTTCTTAATAAGTGGCAATCAGGCACCAAAAGCTCGAGGTGGTGGTCAAGTTGGCTTTTGTTACCTATTGGGGCTTTGAGGAAAAGGAATGCAGGACAGATAAGCTTTGATTGACTGGGAGACACTGGTAAGGGCAGTCAGACTAATTCTGGCATGCCTGTGAAGGTTCTGGCTGGCAAGGACATGAAACTGCTGAGAGCCGGAAAGGGCTAGGAGAAGGGCGGGAAAGGTGCTGACAAGAAGTGATTACTGTAATTACTGTGTAATATCTAGGTAATCTAAGCACCTTTAAAAAATATATATATATATATATGTATATATATATATATATATATATAAAATAACATTTATGTAAGCAAATGCACATATATGCATATATATTTATATATCATTTTACAAATATTGGTATATATTGTGAAAAATTTGATTTTTACCCACAATAAAGGAAAAAAAAAAAGAGTCGGAGGGACATTTAAGACAAAGTATATTTACTGTGTACATTTTCCTTGGGCTAACTCTGGGTGTCACCATTCTAAAAAAATATTCTGAACATGAATGTGGTGTATTTGGCATCAGGAAAGTGATGTTCTAGAAAGATGGAACAATCTAATTCCCAAGATCTGAAAGGGACAAGTCAATGAAAGCTCCAGAAGGGAATAAAGTCTGATTCTTGTTAAGAAAAGATCCTGGTTTAATTCACACACACACAGTCCATCCATCGCAAAGGGAAGTCACCCAGTCTACCTACTTGCTTTACTCCAGACATTGGCATTTACTCCTCTGGACAATGGGACACTGTTTAAATGGAGCCTCCTATAATTCAGCTCTTCCTCATTGGACCCACACCAAAATTTCAGCTTCACATAGGACTGAGCTCACATCACTGGAGCTGCTTAGGCAAGGGGCAAATTGATTTTTCAGTACTGACTTCTTTAAAATAAGAAATTCCTCAAAGGTCAAAGAAATAAAGAAGAACAAAAAAGGAAAGAAGGAAAAAGAGAGAAAGGAGAAACAGAAAGGGAGAAGCAGGAATGCTGGAAAGGCAGGAAAGCAAGAAGGAAGGAAGAGAGGAAGAGAGGAAGGGAGGATAGAAGGAAAACCCCATTGCTTCAGCCCATGATGTTCATATGACCTTGGAAGGCTCTATCGGGGAGGTGTGGCCCGAGTGAACAAAAATTCCTAGCAATGGCCAAGTGGCAGAAAGACAAAGAAGGACACAGTTATTTTCATGGCCATTCTAAGACTCTAGTCTTGCATACCCTCCCCAAACCCAAATATCGACTGTCCCAGTGTTTATTAGCTTTGTCAGCTGCTGCCAGAGCACTGCCTCTGTCAGCAAGGTCTTTAGCACGGATGTGCTCTGAATCTGCCTGGGGTGCTGGAAATTAACACAATTCCAGCAGTAGTCCATGTTTTAACAGAAACCAGAATTCTCTGTGAATCCTGACATCCCTGTCAAAGCGGGATCCTATGTCAGTAGCTATAACTTCGTAACTATATCAGGCCTCTTCTAAAGAGAACCAAAGTGAGTTAAAAACTCTCCAAGACCTCTGAGGGTTATTTCTAGGGAGAAAACTCCTAGTAGGATGAGAAAGGACTGAGTTTTAAAAATTTATCTTTTATATATATACATGTATATCTATGTGTATGTATATATACCCATACACACATACAAGGAGTTCTAACTGTGCTAACCTCAAATCGTGCTAATCTCTACAATGTTTGTCCTTAAAGCAATCTCTTCACATTCTACTACAGTCACGATCAGGCACATCTGTCCTGAAGCATGAGGCTTGGAAATTAACAATAAAATTGGTAAAGTAAATGGTGGTACCCATTTTATCCATAAGCCGTGATGCACTCAACTCATCACTAAGCAGTTGTGAGAATGGGCTGAGACGTGGGTCTGATGTCGGTACGAGCCCAGGCTCTGCGCTGACCAGCTGTGTAACAGAAGGAAAGTTCCAAAAGATGGCTAAACCACCAAACCACCCTTGCTCACCTGCACAATGAGAATAATTTAAAAAACACCCTTATAGGTTGCTTCAAGGACTCAATTTTAAGTGGTGTGCTATGTCTGTAACAACTAGGACTTGCCAGGTACTGGAAGCTCCTGGGGTACACTGGGCCAGGAGGCCGACTGCCTGGGTCATTTGCCCAGATCTGCCATAAATTAGCCACATGGCCTTGGTTTTGTTCTTTTGATTCCCCTGGGTTTTAGTTTTCCCATCTGTGAAATGAAAGTCTTGAAGTAGCTGACATTGGATTAGGTGATAAGAAATACACTGATTCTTCTGTGGAATATTTCATTTTTGAAAGAATTTGGAGAAAATTGTGATTGTCATAGAGAGGCCACATGAGGTAAGTGATGCCCCCTCAAAGCTCTAAATAAAGATGATCTTGAAAACCTTCTTCCACGTTCATCCAGACATGAGTTAGACACTCCTAGCCTTTGTCCAAGAGGACATGTCTAAACATGTCATTTTCAAAATGTGAGCCCCATGTCCACCTTCCCTGCTGGGCCCTTGATAGGAGTCCCCCACCATCATTAGCAGCTGCTTAAAAATTGATGTACCCTAACCTGATCCCCATTGCTCCATTCCCACCAGCGATCTCCCCAAACCCCATCCCAATGAGCCTGGAGCTTCTGCAGAACTAGTTTGGTGAAGTGGTTGGGTGGAGAAGTTCATTTCATCAACATTAGCTGATTCAAGAAAATCACTCAGATCTAGCCTTAGGTGGGAGGCAAAGGTACATAACAAAAGAATGTGATTTGGAATGAATTTAGAGACAGACACAAACACCATATTTCTCAATGATGAGAAAGGGATAAAGTCAGAATCCTACTGGGTGCGGCAGTGTAAAGAAAGAGGAACTTGCTCTGAGCCTAAGAGCTCTAAAAAAGCTGACACAAAAGTGAGTTCCCAAAAGTAGACTCTTCAAACCTGAAGTATAGAGGTTTATCGGGTAGAACCTGAACTCCAAGTCTCTCTACAGAAAATAGGCAAGAGGGAAGATAAGTCAGAAGTGGCATATTGGAAGAATTAAAGAAAACTATAATGAAAGTTTAGCCTAATATGTAGTCTTATTATTTTTTTAATCTTCCCGACCATATTAAAAATAATAATTAGGAACTGGTAGGTAGTTATTGGTCTCCCTGGAGGCAAAGTTTTGGTCTAATTTACCCATAAAGAGCTAAGACCCTGAAGACATTAATTTACACATACACAGTCACACCCATAATTAACCACAAACAGCAGGGAGACGTGAAGACACTAAGACCCATGTCCTCTAAGTGCCCTTAAACCCTGGAGACTGTTTGGAATCCTTAATTAGTGTCAGTTCCGTTCTCCCAGGCACTAGCCTAGATCAGTGCTTCTGAAACTTGAGAGTGCAGAAGTCACCCGAAGAACCTGTTAAAACAAGATTGCAGAGCCCTAACCCCAGCAGTTCTCACTCAGTAGGTCTGGGATGGGGCCTGAGAATGTGTATTTCCAACACGGTCCCAGGTGATGCTGCTGCTGCTCTGGGACTGGCCTAGATCATTCCGTGGGGTCTGTTTCCTTCGCTCATTTCCCCGGGTCTGATTTTGTGACTGGTAGGCTGTCTAGGCAGAGGAGGGCAGGCAACTTCCTGCCCAGGTTGGGGAATGTGGAGCCACACCTGTGGCTGGTAGAATGATGGAGCCAGCTCCATGGCCTGATGGAGCCAAGCAGAGCCAGTAAGCCATTCAGTTCAAACACATGAGCAAGAGAGCTGGGGAAATGGTGGATGAGCTTACCTGCTTTCAAAGCTCTGGGAAACTGCAAAAGGCCTTTGCTTCAATCCTATGCTGAACTCAAGAGATGGGGCTGGGGTAGGTACTGTTCATATCTTGGAAATAATACATGATTTCCATACATATCTTCCTCCCTTCCCCTCTCCTCCCCTTCCTCCCTGCCTCCTTCCCTCCCTCCCTTTGGAAATCACTGAGCTCAAAATCAAAAACAAACTAAATTCAATTAACAAAGTTCAAATTGGAACCAGTCTTAAGGCTATGTATCCTGAATGGCACCATCCCATCTTCTCTGAGCTTTTTCCTAATGGGGAGGAGTGGAGGTCTGTCTTGGAAGCTTGCTGGCATCCCTCACAGTGGTGAACTCCTGCAGCTCAGGCTCCCACTCCACCTCATCATTAGGTAGGACTCTAGGGTCTGGCCAGCACAAAGACAAGGACAGCCATGAAAGTCAGGAGGAAAAAGGCATTCATCTCACTGTCAATGGCACGCATCACTCCGATACTTCAAGCCCTATATACACACATCATTTTGCGTGATTTATGGCTCTAATTAGATCCCAGTGGCAGTATTCCATCCACTAACAATGCATATCCTAATCACCTTTTCTTCGTACAAATGATTTCCTTAACTTTGCATGCATAACTTAACAGCTTTTATTTTAAAAACTCATGTTAACAGCTTTCCTGTGGTAACCAGTAGGGGTGCTATGATAAGAATCTAATTTGCTGTAAAAATGACTCATTTGTCAAATAAGCATTAAAATAATTGTTCCCCTTTTGACTGTTACCCTGCTGTTTCCAGTCATTTTCCAAAACTAAATTATTTACTCATTTGAAAGTTCAGCTGTGCATATTTTAATTGATATTCCCTCATAGGACTCATATTGTTAATGACAATAATTAACCCGAAAAGGCTGCTAAATAATTATGCTGAAAGATATGAAGTATTTGCACAGAAAGTAAAATCAGCATTTGAAAAACTATCAAAACGTAAAACTTTCATATTTTATGGCAAAGCACAGTAATAGTTCATAATCAAATTAAAGAGAGAAAGGGAACGTGTAGATTATATGATTTGATGCAGAATACTTTGTTTTCAATATAGAAAAGTAGTCTAGCTAACAAGATTACTCTGTCATCTCAGTAAGCTCCCGATATTACTATTCTGGCTGGCGATATACATTGTTCTTTGACACTTAGCATGGCTTAGAACCAGAGCAAACTAGCTCTTCATAATAATACCTAACGCACATTCACTGCCTCCTCTCTGCCAGATAAATCTCCCCGTGATGGGTTCAACAAGCTCTATACATATCCAGCAGAGGCACTATCACTAGACAGATTGTGCCACTTCTCCAGGAAATGCAGCTGTCTCTCAACTTGCTGAGAAGTTCTCGGCACAAGTGGAAACATTATTCCAGGGGTTCTTAACCAGTGGTCCACGAGCTTGAGTAGAAATTAAAATAAAAAAAAAAAAAACACTATTCTTGTGGGGACGTGTTGGTGAGGGTGTGATATATTTATGAAATAATGCACAGTATAGTGTGGACTTAGTAAGGGGTCCGTGGTTTTCACCTGACTGGCAAAGGGGTTCGTGGTACAGAAAAGGTTAAGAACCCCTGCATTATTCTTTGGGATGCAAAGAGAGGAGAAAGCAGGAGAAGAGGTTGTTGTCTCTGGAGCCATGTTAAATTAGACAAACAAAGAAGGGACCACAGAGGACCTTAAATGGGTAATGCGAGGTCTTCCCTGGCTGGTCTGTCAGGCTTCTAATCCCTAGAATCCCACAAGATTGACCTTCCCTAGAGATGGCAGGAAACCATTAACCCAAGGGAACTCATTGGAGTCTTGAAGTGGGGTTGCGGACCTGGCTATGGATGTTCCACAAATGCTTTTGAACTAGCAGAAAGCCACTGGAGAAAGCTACAGAAGCGCAAGTACTTCGTTTAAGGTCTTCATTGTTATAAGTCTCCCACAGGGCAACAACAGCCAAATAGGACTTCAAGAAATGCCTGTCATTGCCTCATCTTCCCTTATTTTTAACCTTACACATGATACCACTGGTAGCATAATAATGTTGTAATAAAAATGATGTTAATACTTTGTATTTATATAGTTGCATTTATTTTGGTTCACAGGTGCAAAGACTAATGCTAATGGAAGACAGAAGAATAACTTATGAATAGACGGTCCTGCTCTCCTTCCACAAATATCTCCCAGAAGCACTGAGTACATGGAATAAATGCATGGATAAGGGTGGTCCTAATTATGCTTGTCATTAAATGAAATTGCCACTTGCATAAAGAACAAGATTTTATTTTAATATATATCTAGGCTGTTCATGTGTTACTATCTATATTATATCTTCCTCAATACTTCTTCTTTCAAAAAGCTTTAATTTAGCAGCTACTCTGTTCTTAGCACTAGTAACACAGTGGTCAACAGGGCACAGGCTCTGCCCTCAAGTTACCTGTCTTCTGGCAGTGAAGCCAGATGGTATACAAGTTATATTCCCAGTCAGTATGGTTCAGAAGAGTGACCCTTTCATGCAGTTCCTCTCATCAAATACCTAAGAAATTATACAAATACATAAGTCAGCTCAAATAGTGAGATAATACAAACTGAATGGCTCTCTAGTGTACCCTTCTCCTAAACCTTTCCACTTGGCTTCCAGGAAACCCTATTTTGGAATAAATGATATTTTATACAGTCTCAATCTTTTCCCTAAACTGGTATTCAGCTAAATACCTGCCTTTCCCCTGAGCACAACTTCTTCTGCAGCTAGCATCTAACACCCCATAGCGTGACTCCAGTCTGAAAGGTACCATCGGCATCCGCTCGCCTCCTGAGGGTTGCACTATGACCCTGGCACTATCATTTCATATATATCTATATATTTGTATATCTATATCTAAAGTTATATTCGTATCTACACCGCCATCTCTTTCTGTGTAATCACCTTTCTACCTTTGAAGCTTGTGCAAATTATTCTGCCCTCTGCCTTCCTTGTTGTAATGTTTGATCTTCCACATTCATTCCCTCTTTTTCCTGAAGACATTGGAATCTGGCTCAGACTCCCTCTCCATCCTCAAGCCAAGGCCAAGATCTCCCACCAACCAGGGTGAAAACCTCATTCATGTGGATGATTGTTTCCAGGCCACTCAGTTCCTTGATCACTTCAATTCCCAATTTTAGCCTTTGCTTGGCTTCACCCATATGCTCCCATGGCTGCCCTGTAGCTCTTGACCATCACCCGCTACTGCTGAAAGTGCTGCCATGCGACAATCTGACCTTGTCTTCCTATCTTCCAGAGCCTCTCAAAGTCGCTCTCTTCCAGGTCACTTAGCATTGTCCAGGCCTCGAGAGCTCTGATTTTTCTCATCGTCACTTTCTTCCCTACTTATCCTAGTCACATGGTTCTTTTTCAATCACTCTTTTGAAAGACTCATCAACTCCTTGACTCATTATCCTTTTATCACTTGTGCCCAGTAGAATCCCAACCATGGGTTCTAGACTCACAAACTGTCTGCCTCATGCCAGATGGCTGAGTAGATGACCCTGCTACTAATTCAAAAAGCCTCCAATCTTGATTTGCTTGCCAGTCAGTTTTATATTTTCCCAGTCAGCTCTTTATCTCTTTCTCCTATTTTTTCATGACAGCTATTAAAAACCTCTTCCACTATCTTTCTATGTCCTAGGCAACCATCTTCTTTTTTCTCCTAGCAGATGACTTTGTGTCTGACTTCACAGAGAAAATGGAAGGCATAAGATAGTGTCTCCCTCAGCTTCCTGCCACCAAGCTGACTTACTTGTCTGCTTTAGTGCCTGTTTGTTTCTGCATTTTTCCTGTCACAATGGAAGAAGGCTCTCTCTCCCTATTGAGGAAATCAATTTGCCTGTGTTGTCTAGACTCCAAAGCTCTCCAACAGAGCCTTCTGCGGTGACATAAAAGTAATTTAACTGAGCTGTACAATATGGTAGCCACTGGCCACATTGGCTATTGAGCACTTGCAATATGACTACTATTATGGCTGAAGGACTGAATTTTAAATTCAATTCAATTTAATTAATTTAAATTTAAATAGCTAGATGTGGCTAGTGAGTGGCTATCTTATCGGATAGTGCAGTTCTATACCCTTGCTCTTGCCACCTTCTCAGGGAGCTTGCTCTTTCCTGTGTTCTGACTCCTTATAGACATTTAAATGATCAAACAACTATCCATTAAACAAAACACTATCACAACAATAACTCTTGATACTCCTCCATATAGCTACATGCCCACTTGTCCCTGGCCTTCAAAGTCAACTGCTGGGGATGATTAGCTACCACAGTCTCTTTTCTCCACCTTCATTATCTGTCTTGGCCAATTTCTGTTATTCTTGGGATGTGTGTATGTCTTCTCAGAACATTGTCTGCCTCCCTGACATCAGATATCTCACCCTGGCTTTTGGCACACATGGCTCTTAAGTCTACCAATAAGTGAGACGCTTGGGCACAGAAACGCGTTCTCTTGCTCACTCTGCTCCTTTGGCCAGGCATGCCTTTCTTTTTTTTTTTTTTTTTTTTTTTTTTTTTATTATGGGGAGGCATGCCTTTCTGTAGCTCTTCATGCTGCAAAATTTGCCTCAACTTTTAGGACTTAGCTAAGACATGGTCTTATTCATTCAGTACTAATTCTGCAAATATTTGTTGAGAAGATGGGTAGAAGCCTAGAGAATTTTTGAAATTTATGGGTTTTGGGTTTCTGGATGCTGTTGTGCAGAATTTTACAATCATTTCAATGAACCAACAGATGGTTGCTGAATTGATGAGTTGTCTAATTAACTGGTCAGTTCAATGAAATAGTACAGTTGGCTGTGAACCTTAGATTGTAAAAATCCATGATGGCCCCCAAAATGCCCCATCAATATTCTTAAAATAAGGAACAGTTAAGAAGCAAGGAATTCAATTCTCTCTTACTACCAAGTCTTTCTTTAATTCTGGGAAATTCTTAATTATTGTCTCTTTCAATTTAGCTTCTCTTCCATCCCCTCCTTTCTTTCTGAAACTGGGATGTTAGAACAAGGATCTGAAAACTTTTACTGCAAAGGGCCAGATAGTATTTATAAATAGACTGTGTGGGCTCTTTTGTCTCCAGTGCCATTGTAGCATGAAACCGGACATGAACAATACATAAACAAATGAGTGTGACTGGGTTCCAGTAAAGCTTTATGTATGAAGACTGAACATTGAATTTTCATGTCACAAAAATATTATTATTCTTCTTTTGATTTTTTTCAACCATTAAAAATGTAAAAACCATTTTTAGCTCACAGGCTGTACGAAAACAGGGAGAGAGGTGAACTGAGCCCTGGGGTCATAGTTTGCTGACTCCTGAATTAGAGCATCTTAGCCTATATTCCATATCTCTTAGCTATTCTTTCATGTTGTTATTTTGGTCTCTCTGTGCTTTGCTCTAGATTAATTACTCAATAATATCTTACAATGCAAGAATTCTTCTTTGATTGTGTCCAGTGTAGATTTTAACAGTCTTCTTTTATAATTTTAATGAACGTAATTTTTGTTTCCAAGGTTCCTAATTGGTTAATTTTCAGACTTAGATGTTCTTATTTTAATTCTGCCTGATTTTGCTTTGTAATTTCTTATGAAGTAGTCTTTTAAACAAAGACTATTACTTCATTTTCAATTAAGTACCTTAAACATACTT
The DNA here is from genome assembly GCA_026826555.1 of Tolypeutes matacus. Lineage (NCBI taxonomy): Eukaryota > Metazoa > Chordata > Mammalia > Cingulata > Chlamyphoridae > Tolypeutes > Tolypeutes matacus. The sequence goes on from JAKSZT010054030.1 coordinate 21,577,743, forward strand.
ATTTTAATGCCTTTGTCACATCATTCTATAAAATTAATTTTCTCTTCTGTGAATTCATATTCCTATTTTTAATTTTTTGGATGTTTTTCTTAGCTCTAGATTGTCTCATATAATTTGAAATTTTGTTATATAGGCTCATTTTGAATAGTTCCCCTCCTACATTTCTCTCCCCCAGTGATCACCTCTCCTTGTCTAGTGGGTTTATGGTTGCCTCTATCTTATCCTCCCCTCTCTCAGCTCCAAGTTCAGAACCAGATCTTACATTAATAGCATCCTCAAGATGATATTAGGGATGTGGCAGATTCAATGACTGAGTCAATGGGTGGCTGAGCCAAGCTCTTGTTTGTGAAGCTAAGGATGCCTCTATCCAGCACTGTGGACCAACAGCTGTAGCTCCAGGCAACATCAGGCAGGAGTCTCCTGGCCTCACTCTCTGCTTCATTTCATCAAAAGCAGAAGCTGCACCTTGGCCTTTAGCTCCAAGCTCTCATTTTTTATGGAACACTTGCAATCCCATCACCCTGCTGGTGCTGGATTCTTGACTCCAATGCCTACTTCCAGTCATGGCACCCAGTTGGCCAGTAGCTCCAGCCAAGTTCACCACATTGCAATTTTGGTCCATTTATTCATTCAGCAAATAGTTGTGAGTACTGTGTGACTGATGCTGAGGATGGAGACAACCTAGACTCTTCCTCTAAAGCGTTCTTCATCATAAGGTACACTTGAGTTCCTTTTGAGCTATTACCCCCAATATCACGGTGGATATTGGGAGACTTTTGGGAGACTTACAAGAGGAGACTGAAGTTCATTGCCACTTCCCTAAGCAGACCTGTGAAATGGCAAAGACATTAGCTTCATGAATCTTCTACAATGGTCCTAATGCACTCAGAGAAATAAAGTATTAACACAACCTGTTACCAACTCTCTATACAAACCCAAGAGGAAAGAGAAACCCACACGAGGTGTCCAATTTCTGTTCCCACCAAATCCTTTTTGTAGATGCCAACATGGAACAATTAACAAAGAGAACACACATGAACCTCACAATCATAGGGATAAGTGTGCTCTGTGGGTCTGACTGTCTTTTCCACCAGATTAAAAGCTCCTCAGAAGTAAGAGTCAAGTCTTATTTTTCTTTACCTAACACTGCTTAGCACAATGCTTGGCATAGGGTGGCATTCAACAAACATGTGTAGAACTGAAATGAACTGAACCAACCAACTGGCATTGGTGTGATAGTTAACATTTGATCAAGTAGCTTCACATTGATTACCTCAGGGCTATAAAAACCTTGCAAAGTAATCATGCCCACAGCTCTACTTTCCTGAATGCTCCCTACCAGGTAGGACTGGCATTATTATTTCCTTCAATTTACAGATAAGAAAAGTGAGACTCGAAAGGTGTCAGTGGCTTGCCCTGGGCTACAGAACCAGTTACTGGCAATAGGACCAAAACCCATAAAGTCCTGGATAGTCTCTGCCACAAAAGGTGTTGTCCACAGGGAGTCCATTTCTTGGTGGACAGCAAGTGTGAGAGCAAAGAGAAGTAATGGGGATGCAGTAGATCATCATCGTCATAATAATCACTTACTGCCTCTCAATCCTGTGCCAGGCTTTACTCATTTAATTTTCAATACAACAAACTGTAGGATACTTATTATTCCTATTTTTTACTTGAAGAAACTGAGAGGCTAATTAATTTGCCCAAGTTCATAGAGCAAGAAAAAGACACAGTCCAATTCCAAACCCAAGCCTATCCATAGCCAAACTCTGGATTCTTTCTCCCATTCTAACCTGCCTGACAAATCATCCCAAATCAGCCCCTGAATGCTATTTTGCCTGAATCTTCACCCTGTGTTCTGAAATCTTCACCATGTCCCGAAAGAATTCTGGCAGTTTTAGATATCAGTGCTTAAGAGTTGGAGAAATTTACTGACTGACCGCTACTCACCACTGATTATGGGATAAACAAGGAGTAGGTGAAGAGAAAAAAAATAAAGAAAAGATTTTAATTAGTTTATTCTTTCTCTCTTTCATCACCGGGTGCTGGTCATTCTTCTATACCTTGAGGATAAAGCAGGAAACAAAACAGACAAACTCCCATTCCTCCTGGAGCTTCTATTCCATGGAGTCCTCGTCACCTGGGGGTCCATCACTTTGTTACCGGCACCCCATCCATTCCCACAGAGGCATTTCCACCTCTCCAAATGACACTCGGGTTCTCTGGCACCCAGGTCTAGAGGAAATGCAGACTGCATTGTAACAGAGCCTGCACAATGATGTCCCGGGACTGGGGTTTTATGGGGCCTAGAAAATTGTACATGTACAGCCCTTTGAGAAAATTTGCAGCCATAGTTTCCATTAGTCAGGGGGTTGGGGAAAGGGTGCAGATAAGTAAAGAAAGCAGATGGTGAGCAAACCTCAGAATGCCTGGCTGAATCATACGTGCTCGAAAGATCTGCTCCCAGGCCCACCCTCTCTCTAAAGATCACTGTGTGCAGACCTAAGGGTTACCCCGGATGATGCCTTGAAGCCTCAGCCTCGGGGAAACGGTGTGTTTCCTTTTTGTAGCGCTGCCTACTCCTCCTCCCACAAGGGCAGTCCTCCTCATTGCCAAGCCTATTTTTCTATGGTTAGTCTCCAAAACAAGTGCAAAATAGTGCTGGCAGCACCGGCCACTGGAACACCATCTGCAAGTTGAGTGGGAACAGTAAACATTGCAGGTTAAGTAACTCATTACGAATATTTTCCTTGAGCTCTGAAACTTTTTAAACAAACAACAACAACAATTGTATCATCATAACCTTCCAGAGGTTAACAGCCGGCAGGTGGTCCCGCTCAGTTGAAATGCAAACCAGACAGCTGTTTGATTATAAACTGTTGATTCTTACGGAGATCTGGGGAAAACTTCTTGCAGAAAAAAGGGTCTTCTCTTAAAAATCCATAATGAAACAACACATAAATGTCAAAATGACAAAAATAAGGAAGTGTGTCATAGACTAAGCATTTTAATGTCCTTTCTGGCTTCCTCCAGAGCATACCCTGGACCTAGCCACATTTAATGGCACAGATTCTTAAAGAGGCGGTGCACAGCATGAATTTTTATGACCCAAATAAAACTTGGAGAGGGTCACTTTCTCTGCTGTAGTCAGTGTCCTCAGCAGATGTGTGGGAGGCTCATGTTTCAAACCAGCCACCCACACCAGCGTTTTACCTGGACCCAGAGGCTATTGAGAGTGCACATGTGAAGATGTAAGGAAACCCTGAGGTGTATAGCATTATCCTGTCTGTCTCTAAGCCATTAAGACATTGTGGGGATTCCCTAGGGAAACCTAGGCAAAGCCAGAGAAAATTCCTCCGGCAGACAAAGTAGTTCGAGAATGGTGGATGAAAACTTTCTAATCCAAAACTTTCATTGGCACCACAAACCCTCACAGATTGATGGCTTTGACTGTTTTCTTCCCCTGATGATGAAATGGGACAAAAGAAAATCACTCCCTAAATCAGTATTTAATTACTTGCCTATTATATTACAATCAGAAACATTTCAGAGAGCTCAGAAAGGAAAACAAAGTTGAATCATTTTATACTGAGATCTGTGGCAAGTGGTGAAATGCAAAAACCCTAGGGCCTCAAGGAAAAAGATGCTATGCAATGGCAAACACCTATATTTTTAAATAAAAGACAAATAAGGAACAAAAATGAAAAGAAAAAAGAGAATTTCATAGCTCCTCGTTTGCTTGCAATAAATTAGCAAGAAGGTGAGATCACTGGGAATGAAGAAAACATGTTTTGTCATTGTTGTTGTTAATTTTAGCTGACCCTCTCTGTTTGACCAGGTTTTCTTACTTGACCTTGTAGGCAAGAGGTGGCAATGAGTCAAATCCCCAGGGAGAGGAAGATTAGGAAAAGACAGAAGCACCCAAAATGCTAAGTAGACTCTTGATACTTTCTGCTAGTTTGTAGGAAGAGGGATGTGAGGGTGGTAGTGATTCATTCTGATAAATAGAAAGGTGAAAGCCTTTTGAAGGCTTTTTTTTTTTTTTTTTTTTTTTTGGTGACAGCATACCAGAACCAGACTATGGCTGCTTCTCAATTTCTGGATTCCCTGAGAAAAAAATATAATTTAATACATATTTTTTGAGGATCAACATTCAATGCATTCTATGCTAGGCAATGTGGGACTATAAAAATTAAGACAGTTAACCTCAAAGAACTTTTAATCCCCAAAGAAGGAAAAACACATGAATAACTAACTAGAAGATAAAATATACAAGCATGAAGACTATTCTCTGCACTTCACTGTCAGGTTTCTTATCATTCTATTTATTATTTAGGCAGGGGGATTCCAGGGCTTGTACATGGGGGAGGGACACTGAGCTTGACCTGAAAGTTTGAAAAGTATTTCAATCAAGAAGGTTAATTCCAGAGCTGGTAGACTAAGGAGCATGAAGATAAGTACAGATAGTGAAAACTGTATAGTCCTACCCAAATCACTAAACTTCTCCGATGATCTGTTTCCATCCCTTGTAGAAAGAGGAAGACTTTGGAGGATATTCTAGGTACCTCTCTGTTCTACCAGACCATGGGTAGAAACTGCTGCATTCCTGAGACCTGTTCCCTGACTATTTCCTATGGGAATCATCAATTTGACAGAGACGTCCTTAGGAAATGAGTCATGAAAGTTCTCACCTGATGCCAACGAGGGAGCTGAACTCAGAAGGGCCAAGTGATTTGACTAAAATCTTCCGTTAATTGAAGGATATAGGGTTTTCTGACTTTCATACAGCTTCTTATAGAACAATGGGTGAAAATAAGTTAACATGTCATCTCTAGGGTTAAAAAAATGAATGTTAATGTTAATTTTGTAGATATAATTAATCCCAAAAGAGAACTCTTAGGGTGATAATTTAAGCACAAGTACTGATCTTGCTGAATAGGTGTTTGCCCTCATGGTATCGTTTTGAGATAATCAGGGAAATTCTGCCACTCAAATGTTCTGCTTCTCTGCCTGCTGTAGGATGGCTGGAATGTCACCCTCAGAACACAAGTTCTTTAAACTGATGCATTATTTTGTTTCATTTATTACTCTTGATAAGGAAATTCTCATATAATTACAAAAATAGAGATGTTATATATGAGACACCATGTACCCATTACCCAGCTTCAACAATTATCAACATCGAGTCAACCTTATTTCATCTCTACCCCCCTGACAGTGAAGCACAGAGAATAGTCTTCATGCTTTTATATTTGGGTTCATGTGTCAGCTTGACCAAGTTATGGTGTCAGTTGTTTATTAAAGCAAACACTTGCCTGATTGTCACTGTGCGGATATTTCGTAGACTTAAATCATCAGTAAATTGATTGCATCTATGGCTGATTACATCCACGTTCAACTGAGGAGATTGCCTTCAACAATGAGGGAAGAATCATCCAATCAGTTAAAGACTGTAAAAGGAGAAGTGATTATTTCAGCAGTCAGAAGAGGAAATTTCTATCTCCACTTCAGCCAGCCAGCTTCTCCTGGTGAAGTCATCAAAAACCTTCACTGAAGTTTCCAGCTTGTGGCCTGCCCTACAGAATTTGGGCTTGCCCATCCCCACCGTCACTTGAGAAAATTCTTATAAAAATCTCAGAATATTTACATTATCTATATATCCTGTTGGTTCTGTTTCCCTAGAGAATCTTAACATAGTTTGGGTACCTAGGACTGTAATGGTTCTGAATATTTCTTCCTTGTTTTGTTGTATGTTTGTATATATACATAAAGCAAATATTTTTGTTTTCTTCCTTATCTTATTCTCGTATCATATGACAAAAATTGTATTAGCTTTATGTCATAGTATTTGAGTTATAGGCTATCATGTTTAAAAATGAACATTACCCCAGGACTTGCACCCTATTCTGGAGAGAGTTAATGTGTCTCCTGTTGTACACAGGACAGCTGAGTATTGTTAGGCAAAAATAAGACTGTTATTGTTTTTATTTAGAAATAAGCATGTTTTAAGGAGATGTGTATGGCTGCCAAGTTGAGAAGGGGTAGGCTTCTTCCTCCAAGTACAATTTTGAAGCAAATTCCATACATCATGTTTATAAATATTTCAATATGTACATCTTTTTAAAACAAAACCACAGCACCATTTATCACATCTTTAAAATAAGACTAATTTTTTAATAGTATCAAATATTCATTTAGTATTTATATTTCTCCTATAGAAGGAGTTCTTAACCAGAGGTCCATGAGATTGAATTGAAATTCAAAAAAAACATTATTCTTTTGGGGATGTGTTGGTGCAGGTGTGATATATTTATTAAATAATACACAGTATAGTATTGACTTAGTATGGGGTCTGTGGTTTTCACCTGACTGACAAAGGGGTTCATGGAACAAAAGGCTAAGAACCCTTGTCCTATTGTCTCATATATTTTTTTAAACAATTTGAATTGTAACCAAGTAAAGTCCAATGCAACAGTTATCTATTGCTGCATGACAAACTACACCAAATGTTTTTTAAAAATATATATAGTTTTTTATTCCCGCCCCCTCCCACCCCCCTGAAATGGCTTCCTTATCTGTCTGCTCGTTGTCTGCTTGTCTTCTTTAGGAGGCACCAGGAACTGAACCTGGGAACTCCTGTGTGGGAGGCAGGTACCCAACTGCTTGAGCCACATCTGCTCCCCTATACCAAATCTTAGTGGCCTAAAACTGCCACTTATTATTTCCCATGTTGCTGTGGGTCCAATGGGTGGTTCTTCTGCTGGTCTCATGCAGCTGTATTCAGCTGATATCTTGACTGGGTTGGAATGAGCAAGGCATAACTCTCATGCCTGGGCCCTTGACGAGGATGGCTAAAGAATAGGGACCTGTCTCTCCACACCATCTCTCCAGCAGGCTGGCTGGACTTCTTTACATCGTGGCATACAGCTCCAAGACAGCAACATCAGAATCCTCCAGACTTCTTAAGACCATATTCCACCACATTCTAAGAGCAGGGGAAGCAGAATCCATTGATAGGAGGGAAATATGATTGTATAGAGATGGGAGGGATAGTTGGTGGCCATCTTTATGGAAAAACTACCACATCCACCCAATGAAATTATTTGATATGTCTTTTAAGGTATGTTTAATCCATAGGTTACTCTTCCATATATTTTTGCCTCTTGCAATATTTTTGTTTATGAAGTTGGTTGTTCTGTAGAGTTCCCAGTGTCTGGATTTCACAGATTGACACTCCCTGGGGTTTTTAACATTTTCCTCTTCTGAAAATTGGTAGGTAGATCTAAAGGCTTGATCAGATTCTGGTTGGATTTCATTTTTTCAAGATGGAGTTGTGTATGTCTATTAGAAGGCACAGACTCTGTTTTTCTCTTTTATTGTGATGTTATCATACACTGGTTATCATTACTTAGCTCTGGTGACTATAAGCAACAGCCTATGGGTGAAATCCAGCCAGCCTGCCCTGTTTTATGGAAATAAAGTTTTATTAGAAGACAGTCGTGTCTATTTGTTTACACATCCTCCCAGGCTACTTTTGTGCTTCAACTGCAGATTTGAGTAGTTGCAACAGAGCCCATATAGCCTGCAAAGCCCTAAATATTTACTATCTGATCCTTTACTGAAAAAGTTTGTTGGCCCTTGATCTGGATTGCAAAACAGTGACTTTCTAATCCTATAATTTCTTTTTTTTTTTTTTAAGCTGAAATACTTCTATAAAGAGAAACTGCCTCCCATCAGCTAGTTTATCTGAGGTATGGGTCATATGAGAAAAGCAAGATACATGCCAGATTTTTTTCCCCTAGTCACTAGTTTTTTTTTTTTTTTTTTTTTTTTTTAAAGATTTCATTTATTCATTTATCCCCCCCCTTGCTGCTTGTGCTCGCTGGGTCAGCTAACCACGCCGTGCGGGCGGGCTTGCCTTCACCAGGAGGCCCCGGGAACCGAACCCGGGGCCTCCCATATGGTAAACGGGAGCCCTACTGATTGAGCCACAGCCGCTTCCCATAGTCACTAGTTTTTAAAGTGAGGTCATTTTCTAGCATTCTCCAAAGGTGACCAGGAAAGGTTTTGCCTGTGTGTAAGTGTATATGTTTTGCTGCAGTTGTTTTGTTAAGTATCCTTATGAACCCACAGATGTAGAAATATCTGTGTTTAAATCCATTGCATCCATCCTTATTAATGCTCAGGTTGTCCTTTTTTTTCCTAAGTGAAAGCTTCTTTAAATTACTTTTGAGTCCGTTTTAAATAATCCCTATAATATTCAAAGCTTTATTGCTATTTGGTCTAACAAGATTTTTCAGCTCATCTTGTATATTTCTTTCCCCAGACCTGGAATGGCCCATTTCTCCAAGGAGTTGTGGTCCTTTGCTGGGATATGATAGTTAGTGAACACAATCAATGGGGTGCACACTGATACTAGAGTGGTCATTATATATGTCTGTCTAGTGGATAAGCTTGAAAATATGCATTTTTTTTTATTTTTAAAGAAAGAATACTATCAATTCACACTGATTCTTCTGATTCAAATTCAGACTCTAAGATTTTTACTTTTTCTCATTGGTTTTACATCTTTATTTCCTTTAACCACTCTAAAAACCTCAATTCTAAATCAACCAATACTCAGTTCCCTTATCTCATTTATACTGCAAGATAGCAATATCAGTGTTATCACCAATAATTTGATTACTTAAAACAATTTAAGATATTTTTGAAGTTCTTTTTGCTATTAGAGTATATCCCACTAGGATTATCTAGCCAAATTACTCTGTAATAAAGTTAAGCTAATGTTGTTGGTGAAACAGGACATTTTGACATGACTTTCAAAACAACTCAAGTAGTTGAAGCACTATTTTTATTACCAAGTAATATTTGCATAAGAAACCACAGATCCCCACCCAATCTCCGAACCACACCGCAGATGGCATGAGGGATAAGGTGAGGCTCAGAAAATGAGGTATGGCCATTGTCTATATTACATGGTAAGTTTTTACCTAAGAATAACTATTTCTTAGGAGTAAAAAGCATGTTCTTTCATTTTATTTTCTTTCTACAGTAAAATTTCCCCTAGGAAGAATAATTATCTAAGCTATTATAAGGAATTTACCCTTTAGTAGTAATGGACTCTAATAGAAATAGTTTGAAGTCACTAACTAAACAAGGGAAGTGGAGTCAAAAAAGGACACGAAGGAAAAGAGATAGAGCGTGAAGATGCTGAGGATGCAACTCAAAAATGTTTCCTTCAGCCTACTTTTCCCAATGGCTGTCCCTTATAAAGCAACTCAAAAGAGGAGAGGGGAGAGATTTCATGGTAGTCAACAACCTTAAGCCTTCTTTAAATCACCAAATTACTTTTGAGATGCATGACCCCTCATAAGTAGGTTTCTGTTTCCTTCTTTTATTCTTCCTCCCTTCTTTCTCTCATTACTCCCTGCTTTAAACCCAGGGGTCCAGAAAAGTACAACCAGCAGGCCAAAAAACGGTTGCTATCATTTTTTTGCAAATAAGTTTTACTGAAATACAACCAGGCTAATTTATTTTTATGTATCATCTATGGCTGCTTTTGTGCTTTGGTGGCAGGGTTGAGTAGTTGTAAAGGAGACTATATGTATTGCAAAGCCTAAAATATATTTATGATCAGGTCCTTTACAGAAAAGCTTGCCAATGCCTGCTCTGAACTATGCGTTGACCCTCACTTCAACCTCCCAGGGTATGTTTTGGCCCTTCTAAGAGCAAAAGATTGCTAAACCTTAATTTAAACCTGCCAAGGAGAATAAGTTCACTACCTAAATGGAGCAGAATATGGGTTCCAGAAATTGTGCTAAACTCAAGTTCAAGAGTAGTGCCTGCTGGGAGTGATCCAAAGTCATAAGGTTCAGCCTACCATTTTTTGAGAATTCTGTAATTAACTCAAAATTTCCCTTTAGGCAGAGCACAACCAGAAATACCCAACTGTTTCAATTAAGGATAATAATGGCCACTTTCATTGCACACTTTCCATTTGCTGGCATCATGCTAAGTACTTTACATATAATGTATTCTCTCTTTAATTCTTATACAATCCTAGTAGGTGGGCACTATTATCCATATTTTATAGCTCAGAGACCAGATTCAGAAAGAATAAGACACTTTCCCAGGGTGGCACATCTGGGAAGCAATGGAGCTGGAACACAAATCCAAGCCTTCTCAAATAAAGCTCATTCGTTAAACCACTAGGTGATGCTGCTCGTAAACCAGAGCCCTGGAATTTGTCATAGCCCCAAACCTAGAAACTGAAGGGTTCCCAAGGAGGGCTGACCCATCTGTTCAGGGCTCAGACTGCTTAGAGAGAGAATAATTGTTGTGAAATACATGTGAAGGAGCGGAATCTGTCACCAAAACTATGAGGTAATGTCTTTTGTGAAGAGATTTCCAGTTATATATATAGCAGTCCTTTCTTCTTCCTGAGTCCCCACTAACATGATGATAAAGGAATAAAAAGGTTATAAGTCATCAAAAACAAAGAAGTAGGAGAGAAGACATCAGCAGATGAGTAACTTTGATGCATTTTTAGAAAGAAGGAAAAAAAAAATCATGAAGGAGGTGTGGTGACAAATCTAATTGATCAGGAAAAGTCGGAGCCAAAACTCCCTGTCAAGGGAGATACCAACTGAAAAGAGTGATTCTCCCTGACAGAATCCCTAAGAGGCTCAGGAAATAAAAGGGTTAAACACAACTGCATGAGGCAGGAATGAGGCCCAAGTATAAATATGGAGTAAGGAGGGGGAATGTGTGTATATGAAGTGATTGGGTCCCAAATCCCTTCCCTCACACCATATAGTCCCAAGAAAGAAGGCTGGAGGCTTATCTTTCTAAAGGGAATAAGTTGGAGACACTCCAGGCACAGCTAAGGGATAGGATAGGCAGGATGAAGAGCAAAAATCTAGAGGGTTAAGGAAGCTTTCGTGGGCCCATCAACTGGCCTCCTTTATCTATCCTGTTCCCAGACCTCCTGTAGAAAAGTATGTGCCCCACCCTGAGAGCTCCCGCTGTCAGATTCTTTACTAGAGACACTGAACAGTCCCAAACTTCCACATGCCTCACGTCACACACTGGGCTGTCTGCCCAGTTACATCACAGTGAAGCCCACCAGCTGAAATGCCCAAAAAGCTTTCAATCAACTCCATTCTTAAATAAGAACAGATATTTGAAGATTACCAAATAATTGAGAAAATCTTCCAGAATAAAGAGATAAAAACAAACTAACAGAGAAAAGGAGACTTGGATGAAATACAGATAATATAGGAAAAAGGCAAAGTTTCATAAATATAATTAATAGCCTCAAAGATAAAAGTTTATTATTTTTACATCAGATATACCATGCAGAACTGTGTGGGAGAGAGTATGGTCTACAATGTGAACTATGGTCCAAGCTTAGTGGCAAAGCTCCAGGATGTGTATATCCATTGCAGGTGATGTGCCACACTAATGAAAGATGTTTATGTGGGAGGTTGTGGGAGGAGTGGGAGGTGGGAAACATGGGAATCCCTGTAATTTTTGTGTAACATTTATGCAATCTAAGCATCTTTTAAAATACTTTTTAAGTGTATATTATATCCATAAAACAAAAATTGGATGCCATAGAAGAACAACAATCAGAGAAAAAGAGAGTCATTGATACTAAAATTATTATATATAAACCTTTTTAAACAATTCATTAGATGGTTTGGAAGACAAATCATGGAAACCTTGTAAAAAGAAACTAAAAAAAAAAAGATAGAGAAATGAGAGAAACAGAGACATAGAAGTTCAATCTGATGAATCCAACATTTAATTTATAAAAATTCCATGAAAATAAAACAAAGCATGGTGAGATGGACATTATGAAATATAAATACAAGAAAATTTTGCTGCACTAAAATCACAAACCTTCTGATGATCACACACCTTTCAAAACCCAAGTGATCACAGGATATTCAGAAAAATTATTTTTAAAGGTCTCATATCGAGGCATATCGTTGTAAAATTTCAGAATAAGAGTAAGGTGAAAATTCTAAAAAGATTCCACTGAGAAAAGCCAGATTACATGCAAAGGTATAAATAAGATTCACAGTGACATAGGACTTCTCAGCAGCAACAAGATGCTGGATGACAATGGAATAATGCCTTCAAAATTCTTAGTGAAGCGTAATCTACACTCCAGATTTTTTTTTTATCCAGCCAAACTAAAAATTAAAGCAGAGCTGGGGAGAGGGGAGAAGACTGCTATAAAAGACTCAGATTCCTCACATCTTGTAGTTCCCCTACACCTTTTCTTAGGAAGCTACTGAAATGGTATCCCACTGATGAAGAAGAATAAACCAACAAAGAGAAAGATCTAAAAAGCCCCAGCTGAAAAGAATGGCAAGGGAAGTCTCCAGTGGAGCAGCTGTGCAAAACAGAGTAGCTAAATGATACATTTAATTATTGAGGGTAAACAAAGAACTGAGAGATGTATAATAGATCAGACAGTTCAACTGGGAAAAACTAAGAAAAGATTCAGTGGTAATCTTAAACGCTATTTCACCAAGTGCTTTTAGTTCTCTACCTTCCAGACACATGGTAGAGTTGTGTTTTAAAGCTCCCTTGTAGTTGGGTATAGTCGTGTGACTGGATCTGGCTAATGGGATGTGAGCAAAAGTGATGTGCACCACTTCTGGCCCAGATTACTTAAATGCTGGGGCAATGCCCTACAGAGAGGGTTCAAGATGTTGGCTACTTTAAGAGCCCAGGACATTTTATGACTAAAATGAGTAGAGTCCCTCCTCCGTCCCCTTTGTCAACCCACAGTGGAAATGAAACGTGAGCAAGAAATAAACCTTTGTTTTTTGAACCACTGATTTCACGGGAGCTTGTTACTACAAGATAGCCTAGCCCAGGTAATAGGAATGTAGACATCCACATATGTGTAAAAGCAGGGCAATTGTTAGACTCAGAGTACACTACTATCTCCACAGTGACAATACATATTCATTATAATGATGTTAATTTTAACTATTAATTTAATTTTTAAATGTTGATATGACAATTTGGAAAGATGGAGAAAGAAGACGTAAGGGTGGTGGCAGTTTAAGAGGATTTAAACATTACCTGCCATAAAGCATCCAACAGATAATGTCTAAATTTAATAAATTTAAAAAAACAGCAACACTAGTTAGCACATATTGTTTTAGCAATGTAGAGAGAAACACCAGCAGAAACAGTTCAGAGTACTAAAAGAGATTTTCTCTGGGTAATGGAACTATGTAGTACCAAGAGTGGGAGGAGCGAGGGACTGCTGTTTCTCTTTATGTATTGTCTAGTACCATTTGATCTTAAATACATGTGTCACTTAGATCAACATAAATTTTAATAGCAGTTCTATTTTAAAAGAGTTGAGCATTAGGTAGGGTTTTCTCCCCATTTCATTGAATTCATGCCCTAGAAGGCAATGTTGTGTAAACTCTTTTCCATCCTATCTCTTGAGCCCCCTCCTGGACTGCTTCTTTTTGCCGTTTTCTCTGGTGTTAACAAGGATCAGGGGCCATGTGTTTGTCAGGCCTGAGCAAAGGTGTATGGGCTCCCCATGAGTACAACAGTGTCAAGTCTGACTCCTCTGAAAAATAAACCCCTTGCAGAGCAAATACTGAGGCAGCTGCTGGGGAGGAGCTGGAAGGAGCCACACGTTTCTGGAGGGATTATAATGCCTGTCAGTACAGCAAATACTGGTCTTCTGATATTAAGTCCTGTTCTGATTCCACCTTTGATCATAAGTTTTTCCATAAATAAATATAAAGTCAGTCAAAGTTAAGGTTTCAAAAAAGACTCACCCTTTCAGTTGGGCTGCTGCCTTCAAATCTCCAGTGAGGTAAACCCCCAAAGTCCAAATAGCTCAAAGTAGCCTGCAATGGTGTAAGACCTCCCAACCCTCCCGGACTGCCCCCTGGGCTGGGCTAAGTCAACAGAAGATAAACTTTGGGGATCCTTGCCCATGAGAGTGGAAATGGTAAGATCAATAAGTCATGCAAATAAATGGCTGGAAAAACTCCAAGAATTATAGATTGTTAGGGTTGTTGTTATTATTTCTTTACAAATAATTGGAAAAAAAAATAGTACTTACAATGTACTAGGAACTTTTCTAAGTGCTTTATGTATCAACTCATGCAGCTGGTATTATGATCTCCATTTTACAAACATGGAAACTGAGGCACCCAAACCTTAAATATCTTGTCCAAGTTTGCAGGGCTAGTAAGTTGCAGAGGCGCAATTTAAATCCCACTGCCTGGCTTCGGAATTATATCGTAGGACCCAAGGTCTTATAATGTAGTCAGTGGCAATATTTGGAGTAAGAATCATTTTCCCAAATTCCATACCAAAGTTCTGTCCACCAGCTACAGTGGGGGCTGCTTTTCAAAGATTCTATTGCTGTTCACAATTCCTCAAAGCATGGATGGATGCGAAACAATCATTCCCCCAACTGCACAGGTCTACTATTTATATGAAGCTATTTAACTTAATTACAAATAATTTCGGCTACAGATGGGAGCAAAGCAACATTAAGGATCTTGATTTTGAAACCGTTCTAAAATAGCTTTTAAAATCTAGGAGGCAAATTGTCTTTCCAAATGGAAATGCATGTGTGACGCAGTGAAGTTTTAAAATTATTAGCATCTTATGCTGAGCCCCCATCTATTTCCTTTGTCATTTACACGATGTATAGCCTTTAATTGCAGCTCCATGATCAAAGAGCTGGAACTCCAGAAGCTCACTATTAAGATCAATGGCTGTACTTGGCAAGAGGTACAGCGGCGAAGTGTTGGCTGTTTCTCACCTACACAAGGGAGATCAGACTCTCTTAACAGTTTCAGACAGAGCCCCTGGCCCAGGCTTGAAAGGAGGAGTCTCTCCCTCCCACACACACACACTCACACTCGAGCACGCACACACACACACACAGACACACAGTGTTCACGACGAGAGGCGCCCCTCAGCCTTACCCATCCCGTTCCACAGTACCTGTGAGGGCTCCGTTGCTGAAAGCAGTGCCAGGAAACATGTTTTTAGGAATTCAGAGTATCAAGTTTCATAATTTGATTTAAATCAATTATCCCATCCCTCCTTGGAACAGGCACAAGCTCCAAAAATACAAAATGTAAATGGAACCAGCTGCGGCAAGAGCTTTTTGCCAGTATGGATTTCAGATTTCAGTCAATGTAATCAGCCTCCTTTGCGAAGGACATTATTGTCGAGACCCAGAGATTGCATGAAACACTTCCAGTGCCCTGCGAGGGACCAGGAGGGTGACCAATTATGGGAGGGGAGAAATAGAAGGAGCTAATGTTCTCTATCCTGGCTTGCCTTTGCCCCGAACTCTTAGGAAGAATTAATTCCCTCCTCTGGGGAATACAGGGAAACTGAGGTCGTTATTGGCAGCCTTCAAAAACTATGTGTAATTTATGGATATTTACTAAACCACATAATCACTCTGAGTTATCCCATTACAGGGCTCAGCAGAGCTGAGGTCTTCAGCTTTGGGTGTGAAGATCATTTGTGAGAGGTTTTGTGGGTGAGAGTGAGGTTTATTACAGATTGCAGGAGCCGGCCCTGCAATCACACACGTCATTTAGGCTCCCAACACACTGCCCCACAAATGGATCCCATGCCTCAGATTTGGCATCCTTCCATTGAAATCCTTCCTTTTAATTGATTTAAAGTGATAATTCAATTAAAATAATTATTCTAATCAAACTTCATATCTTTTTTGGAAGGTTCTGTGGGGGCCTCTGCCTACAGTGTTATTTTAGTATTTTCTTTGTTTTCTCATCTGACTAACTTTGGCTGGCCCTCAGAAACTTTGGAAAATTTTGTGTCATTGAGTAATCACTAAACCATTCTGGAGCTTTCCATTCAAAACACAAGGAAAGAGGGTAACAAAATATCTTGGAAAGATATTGTACTTTGAACTTTGACCAGAAATGCCTGAAAATGGTGTATGGGAAGTTTCACTAGCCCATGTACTAAAACGCAGACCTCAAAGTGGCCAGTCAGGCTGGGTCAAAGCTAAACAGTGAGGATGAGTGATAGCTCTAGCCCTTTCATGCCTGTCTTTCCTTATTTTTCTTTCAATGGTTATTGTCCTCAAAACATAGAACAGTTATAGCAGATCTCAGGAATTCCCATATAACACTTCTAACTTGTGAAATATTGTCATATAGTTATCTCATTTTTTCTATACAATTATGTTGGAGGATTGTTAGGGCAGATCTTCTCAAGCCCATTTCAGAGAGGAATAAAAAGCAACAAAGAGAGGATAGGTAGGTGGTTTTATGGAAGCTATTCAGTTAATGTTGGAAGGGCTAACAGTCCCTTTTCAATTGAAGTACCACACAGCAATGGGAAGAAGTGGGAAAAAACCAAAACTTCTGTGTTTCAAATTTTTAGCACTAATAAAATTTCCAAGAATACTGAGCCAGTACAATTTGTGTAATAGCCAATTTTTCCTTTCAGAAACTGCATCTGTCTGTCCATTCAAATATCCATCTATCCAACTGATCATCCATCCGTTCAATCTTTCAGTCTTCATATCAAAGACTGTGCTTTCCACTAGTGATGCAAATAGGATAAAACCAAGATGCTGCTCTCAAAGTTTAGAAGATGATCTGATAGTCCACCATGAAGGATTTCTCAGCAGTCACTGTACTCAGTGAGCTCAGATTAGTAACTCAGGAAGATATTCTCTCCTTTATATTTCTCTTTTTCAGGATTTTCATTCTTCCCAGTGGGATAGTGATTGGAGAACCAGCACAGTATTATGCTTCAGAGTGCAGATTCTGGAACCAGACTGTTTGGCATGAGTCCTGCATCTAGGTAAATCATAAATCACTGCCAGTTGTGTGGTTTTGGGAAAATTATGGAACCTCTCCAGGCCTTAGATACTCATCTGTAAAATGGGTACAACCAGTTAACATAGATACAAAGCATGGAAACAGTACCTACAAGCTCCATTTGAGCACTATGTAAATGTTCACTGCTAATACAGTGCCTTCCCACACCAGTCGTCAGCTGCTTGAGAATGGGAAATTCTCAGCCCCCAACTCCATCACAGATGGCACCCCCACCCTAGTAGATGCTCAATACTCAACATGCATATGTGGCCCTGCCTGGAGCTCTTTGTTTAGGAAACCTACATTTCCTTCTGGCTGAACATCCATTGTCTTCAGTGAGATGGAAAACAGCTTTCCACAATAAGGCAGCTAGCACTGGATGACCACTTTCAGGTTACCCATCTGGCCCTTCCTTTCTAGGCTGACCCATGAGTCAACATTTCCACACAAAGCTGCCTTCCCAGCCCTTTAATCATCTCCTTTGCCTGGCCCAGAGTCTTCTCCACTTTTCTGAGTCTATGTTGCCCAGGGGAGTTTCAAATAGGACAAGCACATGTCAATCTTGAAAAATTCCTTCACCAGGTTTTAGTTCTGACAAATGCCCTGGTGCTTCCCAAAATACATGTGAAGAGTGTTAAGACTGGGTTACTTCCAAAAACAAGATTCCGCATACTCTCTATTATATCTTTCACCTTTACCTGATGGATTCAGAGGTCCCAGCTGGAAGGGAGTAGCTCCAAAGTGAGTAAAGATATGTGGGATGATAAATATTCATACCCATTATGACTTTTATCAGACGTCGGAAGCAGGCTTCATTTCATGTGTCAAATCCAATTGCTTCATTTAAGAGTTCTGTTAAGGGGGATTGTGAGGTGAAGCGAAACTCAATAAGAAAGTAGGCTGTGATCAAATAACTGTCTACTATGGACTTGGGGGTGAAGAACAGCTTTTGATATTTGCTAGACCTGTCCTAGATACTTCTCTCTATCTGTGTGCTAAGTTGGTAAAGGCCTTAGTGTATGCTAAGCATATACTATATACTCTGACTTGAAGAATATGGTAAGAAGTCCTTCAGGTCAAACATTTCCTCAATTATTTTGATCTCTCAGTAATCCCTTTTAATACTAAAGAGTTTCAACAAAGTCCTAATTAACCTTAAAATATATTTCTTGGGTGGAATTACCTACGTTATTATTACCTTATCACTGTTCAGTCTCAGAGTAATTAACTAGCCACCTTACAGGGGCCTAAGCGAACGGGACAGGTATATTTTGATGTGGAGAAGTGAAAAAGAAAATGTTTGAAGTTTGCTTCCCCAAAACACATATGAGTTTCCACAATACAGCCTGGGCATGGGATGTGAGGGCTTGTAGTATTGGGATGAATAGTAAATGGAGTATCACAAAAATGAATTCGATTCCACAAAGTGGAGACATCTGAAAGGCATACACCATCTGTTCATAAATTTGCTTCTCCCTGGGCTTAGAGGATGTTGGGGATTTAATCATGTCCCCCACAAGACATGTTCACATCCTAACCCTCAGTCCTTTCGGTGTGGACTCATTTGTAACTAGGACCTTTGAAGATCCTGGTAAGATGAGGCCGAAGTGAATCGAGTGAGCCTTAATCCAATATGATTGGAGTCCTTACAAGCAAAGGGAATTTAGGCAGAGAAGTAGAAGGCTCTGGAAGAAACAGGAGGGGGTAGATGGCCGTGTGACAGAGGCAGAGACTGACTACCAGCAAGCCTCACCAGAACGCCACTGACCTAAGAGAAACTATGGACTGCTGATACCTTTATTTTGGACTTCTAGACTTCTAAACTGTGAGACAACAAATTCCTGTCTGATTAAGCCAACTCACTTATGGCTTTTGTTATAGCAGCCCTGGCAAACTAAAACAGGTGGCAATTCTAACTTTCCAAAGTGAAAAAAAGACACAGAGGTCAAAGTCATGCCTAATCACCAAGTGGGTGAGTATACCAATTCAGGTATGCCTGACCTTTTGAAAAGAATCCCAAGGACATGCTAGTCATTGCAGCTTAGCATTTTAGTAAAGGGGATTGGAGAAGGAAGTCTCTCATCCCTTCTGGCATTTGCAGATTTTTTTACTGTATTACGTCTATTCTAAGGATGTTCACATATTAACATCTCCAAAATTAGGATGTATCTTACAATCAACATCATATCGTAGTTTAATTGATGGGATTTTTTCCTTTCTCAATGGAATATGAAATAATAGCATTCATTACAATTGATGACACCTTAGATGCAAAAACATATGGCATATGGGAAGGGGGATTATAATACATGGGAATATGCAAGAATTCCTTGCAATCTTTCTGCTGGGGTTCAGCCCCAATCAGCACAGTCGTCTGGGTTTGTGTCTTGAATTCATCAGGTGTTTGTGGAGTCCCCAAGATTCTCAGGTACAGTAACTATGTTTGTCTGACTACATGAAAAATTTGGTCAGAAAGGAAGAAGGCAAGTTGCTCTTGTTTATATTAAGATGTATATTAATATTAAAATTTTTTTCTTCCATTTGAGGGGCTCTTTCTAATAGTTTGGAAGAGTACCTCTCCTCCCTCACTTCCCACAATGCACCAGTTAAACTTTAAAGCTTAGAGTTTTCCATGTGGCAGTCTGTTTCTATTAGAACAGAGACCAGCCACAGAGGAAAGAGGGAATGCTTTCATAGTGTCACTTACACCCCAGAGGCTCTATGCCACCCACAGTCTTCCAGAGCAGAGCAGCTGAGAAGCAGTCCCTCCTGCCTTTCAAATGGATCAGAGCAATGTCAAATATTGAAACTCACGCATACACCCCCAATTTCTCTAGGCCTTCAGTCCAGCTTTTGCCACCTGGTGAGGAGTACAGCTCAATTGAGATCTGGGAACATAAAGTTGTATTGGTGCCTTGTCAATCAACCTCCAATCCATGCACAGACAGAATGTGCAGCCATGTGTTTACCACATGTAGAATGTTACTCATCTGCCTTGGAGGGAGGGGGTGACACGCCTCCAGGGAGGTTTACATGGCCCAGACAGTTATCTTAAGGATCCAAGTGGAGAGAGAGGGAAGAGAAGTTTCAGCAATTAGTTCAATGTAGTCTAACTGACATCCGTGGTCTTGACCATCCAAATGTCCATGGGGAAGAAAAAGAAGGAAAGAGGGCAAAAAAAAAAAAAAAAAAAAAAAAAATCAAGAATGGGAAAGAAAGAAGAGAGAAAGGATGTTCTCTTCTGGAAGCCCAACCAAGGGGTATGGTGGGGGGTGGGCAAGGGAAGCACATTCTCTAAGAATGACATTTCTAAAATGTATTTTCTTAAGGTAACATGTTGACATTACTATTATAAAAAATTTAGGTGAAAAGATGTCAAAGAAGTCAATATAAAGTGAGGAGAAGCTAAGAGAAACATATGTAGCAAGACCTGGAAGGAGAGAGTAGGTTTTTCTGTTCCCCATTAATAATGTCACATGGCCATCATAGACTCTGCTTAGGAAAAGCTGGTTTAGTCAGGGGCCAAGAGAATGGTGATAAAGAAGAACATAAGTTGATTGTCACCCAGGTTTTCTGAGCTCCACCTCAATGAGTTTATGCTCAGTTAAAGAGAAAAATCAAGAATCAATTAGGTACATTAACTGACCCACAAAAAAACATATATACTGGAGTGAAAATATGTGCCTGCCATCTGCGGTGAATGTAGTGGAATGTTTCTGCTCCTTCCCCCTCGATTGATTGGCCCAACCCAATGTCAGCAGGGAAAGCTCTAAATAAGGAGGATGACCCTTTCCCTAAATCCTACCTCCCAGTGTTATTTCCCTTTAATTATATCTCTCCCATTTGGCCATGCCTATAGAATAGTAAGCCACCTGTTGATTGATCAAAGGGACCTATAGGAATGAAGCCATCTTGAAACTGAGATTTTTAATAGAATCAATAGATACAGTAGTTCCCTGTAGAACTAGCTAAGACTCACGGAGGAGTCCTAAATTACCTGGAAAAAAATTGCCGACGTTCCCCACTTGTGGCATATGAACACATCATGTCTCTTTCTCTGGGGATGTGTGAGAAGCAAGCACACTTTTACTTGTCTGAACTGCTTCCTTGTGGTTTTAAGTGGGGAGGAACAAGCAAGGTATCCTGATTAAAAGGAGTGTTTTTCTTCTCTGAGAAAAAAAAAAAAAAAAGCTTAAGAAGTAATAATTCTTTACATGTGTATAGAGCTTTATACCGTTCCAAGTACTCTCAGCTCTGTTGTCACATTTGTTGCTCATATGCATTAAAACCCACAAATGTCACGTGCATTTAACGTTATCTTAACGCCACCGAGCAAACCAACAATGTTTCTATAACCTTTGCACATCAGTAGCTCATAGTCTCGAATGGACTTTCTCTCCAGCCACCTGTGTCACCCTCTCCTTTTTCCTTTTCCTGGTCAGTTCTTCCTCTTTTTACAGCCATTGTTACTATTAATTTTATGTGTTTATAAATGTTTGTATTTCTATTGCCTCTGAGGATCATCATTCATTAGATGATGAATCTTGCCCATTTCTCTTTTCTTTTTTTTTTTTTACTCCCCCTTTAAATTTCTGTAATTTTAGTCAAATAATGCCCCCAACTTTCACTGCAGATTTTGTAGTCTACACTTCTTTTTTTTCAGTCTCCTCTTCATGACCCCCTTCTTTTGGACATATCCTTCAGAACTTAGATTTGTTTTTCTTGTGATTTGTGCATAGAGTGTTTGCTTGCCCTTCTTTGTCCTAGTTCTAGTTCTGCTTCCAAAAAGATAAGCTGAACTTAGTGTCAAGTTCATCTACTTCAACATGAAAATTCTCCATTTGTACATAGAATCCTTCCGATTTTTTTCTTTTCACGTAAGCCTTTATATTTCATCCCTGCCACTGGATTTTAAAGCTGAAAGATACCTGTGAAATCTAATCCAGTTGTCTCATTTAAAGGTTGAGTAAACAGGGATCCCAACCCAGATCTCTCAAGGCTCACTTTTGCCTCATCACTTTATTTCAACAGCCTTTTGGTCTTTGCTACATAGATTGATATCTGGCTGTCTCATCTCCCATCTGACTTTCATACTCATAAATTACCTGACATTATCGTCTAGTTGCCCAAATGTATTTTGAACTCATTCAAACTCTATAATGAAATGCATTACCTTTCCAAACCCCTTCTCCCACTCTAAAGGCTGCTACTCATCCTAGGTGAATGTACCATCAACCCACAAGGTATCATACTTGATTCGGGTGTCATCCATCATTCCTCTCTTCCCTCCCATGACCTACTACATATCTCTTGATCTGCCCCCTTCTATGAGGCCTCATTATCATTAGCCTCGTTCAGGCCACCGATGACTCTTACTTGAATTACCCCCACAGTCTCTGTGATCTCTCTGCTCCTCCTCTTGTCCATATCAACCCAGTCTCCTGCCAGAGGGAGTTCAAATAAAATAGATCATGTCACTAACCTACTTAAAAATCTTCAAGTCCAGGCCCTGAGCCCGGCTTACAGAGCTGTATTTTGGCCCCTGCTGATTTCCTAGCTCATCTTTTGCTGCTCCCACAACACATTTCAAACCAAACTTCTTTCAGTCACTTAGATGAGCCATGTTCTTTCTCACCTTCCAGCCTTCACACAAGTCATTCCCTCTGTCTGCAAGACATCTCCTCTTCCATTTTATCTGGCTAATTAGCAAACTCCTATTCTTCATCTAAACATCCACTTCAGAAATCACTTTCCCCAGATCTTTGCATAGCTATGGCCTCACTTCTTGAAATTCTCTGCTCAAATGTTGCCTTTTCAGAAAGACCCTGCCCTCACCACCCACCAGATCCTCCCTCATGCTCCATCTTCTTGCTCTGATCCCGTTTTCTTCAAATCACATGTCACAAGCTTATGTCTTATATACTCAATTGCTTATTGTCATCTTTGTCCCCCCCACCCACCACATTAGACTTTAAGTGCCATATGAATAGGGACTTTGCCTGTTGCGCTCACTGTGGAATCTTCAGTGCCTCACTTATAAATATTTGTGAAATGAGTGAATGTCCTCAGTGTTTAGCATAATGCTTTGTTTATAGTAGTGGCTTAATAAATATTTGAGGAAGGAAGGAAGGAAAGAAAGTTGAAGGGGAGTTCGTAATGGCTTTCAACTCTCCTTTCTTTAAAAATAGTTCCATCTTCTCCTTTTATTGCATTTATTTCATCATCTTTCTCCTATTAGCCATTGAAAACAGCTGCCAAGAGATGGATAAGACAATCACCAAAGTTAACACAGAATCCAGCAGTGATGTCATCAGTTGTGGGAGCACTTCCAGAATTTAACTCATTTCTGAAGCTTTGATGCCTGCATTGAATCACCAATTTCTGCATCTTCGATAGAAATGCCAAAATTAGCCTGCCACCTTGCCCCTTTCTCTGACAGTCTTCTGAAAACAATGATGTAAAAAACTCCTGCTTTGTCCTGTCTCTCTTAGACAGCCCCCAACCCCCAGCTGTGAGTAGGGGGCATCTTTATTCTTCCTTGGCCTTCTCTTGTCCCTCATCACCTGCACCATGTCTTTAAAGACATCTCTCATTTGTTCTCTGGTTTATATTATTTTTGCCCAATTCGTTCACCTTGATTTTTCTCAATTATTTGCTTCCTATTCTGGGTTTCATTAGAAACCTTCCCCTTAATAGCTCATTTGAGAATCTTGCTCACCAGACTGGAGTTTAAGGGCCCCATCTTTCTTTCCTTCATGAAGCAAGGAGAAGCACTTGCCCATCTGCCATCTGTGACTCTCTCTCACCACCCCCTCACCCCCTCGCCCATTGGCCAAGGAGCTGGCCGGAAGCCGGCCCTCTCAAGTGTAAGAATATTGAACAGTATTTTCTGCGACCAGGAAATTAGAAGACAGCACAGCGAGAACAGGGAAGTCCCCAGATCTATTCATTCACCGTGGGCCTCCGTTCCTTCCTGCTGTTTGTGCTTCCTTTTACAGTCCCAGCATCAAGTCCTTTAGGCAGAAAAGACGAATGTCACATAGGACGGATGGAGTTTGTACTTCATTGCCCATTCATCAACGGTGCCCAATTGCAGCCAAAAGAGTTTCTTTTTTTCTTGTTCTACACTTAGTTGTAAATCCTTTTCCCTATACTAAGCATTTTCAGAAGCCTTACTTCACTCTGGGCTTTAGCTTTTCTGGATTTTTTTCTTTCCTTGACATTTATTTTATGCATCCCTGGCTTAGGGGTTTTTGTTTTCTGTTTAATTTTTTGCATGTCTTTAAAAACCTGAGCTTGTCAGAGAGAGACCTGTGGAGCCAGCCTGGATTCTATAGGTTCCTCTTCTTTTTCTTTCTCAGAGTCACTCCCCTAAAGTCATCAGAGTACTGTCAAGTGGAATCAGGACTAATTTAGCCTAGAGCTTTTAATTTTTTTAAAAATTTTACATCTACTTTTAATGTATCCATAGCAAACTTGGTTCATAGAACACAGTTTAAAAAAACACACAGATAGTCAAAAATAAAAAAATATTAAATTGATGCAAAGCCTGGCTGACTGGGGGAAATCTCCACAGACCTTTTGGAATATATGCATACTTTCAGATTTTTCCTCCCATACATTAAAAAAAAAAACAAAAAACAGGATGATTTGTGCATTCCATTTTGCTACTTCCTAATTCACTTACCATTCTACCAAGTGCATCTTTCCAGGTCTCTAAATATTGTCCTACAAAACGATTTTTAAAGATTATGTAGTATTTCATTACATAAATAGCTATGATTGATTAAGCAAATGCCTTTTGTGGGATACTTGGGTTGTTTCCAACATTTGGCATTAGAAACAGTTGTGTAATGAACATCATCCTGTAGGGGTCCTTGTGCATATCAATGCTTGTTTCTTTAGGATTCATTCTAAGAAAAGGAACTGCTAAGTCAAAGGGTAGGAATCAAGTTTTTGTGTACATATCACAAAATTGTCTTCCATGCAGGTTTTACACTCTCTGTAAATTTACACCCTGTACTTCCCACACAACAGTAGATAATGCAATTTTTAAAGCACCTTATCCAATTTCACAGGTGATAAATGATATTATTTGTTGCTTTCAATTGCATGTATTCAATTACTACTAGGCAACAATATTTTCATATGTTCATTGCCTTTATTGTTCTGCTTTTGTGAATTATCTGCTCATGTCCCTTCTACATATTTCTTCTGCTAAGGATGCTTGCCTTTTCCTTAAACCATAAGAGTTCTTCATGCTTTATGGCGAGTACACCTATCTTTAAACATATTTTATGCCTACTTTGTCACTTGATTTTTAATTTGGAAAATACTGGCACTTTTACTATTTAGTCTTCTTATTCACAAATGAGGTAAGTACTTTCATTTATCAAGATGTTAATGTTTCTCAATAAAGGTTTGATATTTTTCAAATATATCTTTAACATTTCTTGTTGAAATTATGCCAACATGTTTTATATTTTTGTTGCTAACATTAGCAGGCTTGCTTTTTTCTTCATCGTTTCTCATGGGTTATAGCTAGTGTACAGGAACTGATATGGACGGTGTGGCCTGCTGCTCAGATTGCCCATTCCTCCTTCCCCCCAGCTGCTGGGAGTTAATGGATGACAGATATTGGCTGAGTCCCTCTTAGGGAACTGCCTTTAGCAGAAGAGAGCTGCCTCGCCCAAGGTCACACACCTCCCCTGGGAAGTCCATGGCCAATGACTAATAATTGGGGGGATAAAGGTCCAGGTCCCTTGCTTTAAAGCAGGGAACCTCTGAAGAACCATCCCAGTTCCAGTGCTTCTCATGGGAATGGAGGAGGTTCTTGTGGCGAAGGCATCAATTTTCAACACCTCCCTTCACTCCCCAAAGGTATTGATTCTAAGAGCACTCTGCAGTAAACTTCCTGCACTTAAGTCTCCATCTCAGAGTCTATTTCCCAGGGAACCATTCCTAAGACAGTTGTTGCCAGGGATGATCTGAGGAAGAACACTGAACTACAATGCAGTTTTGGAACCAGATAACCTGATCAGCTGGAAATGAGGACCTCACTCTAGTGGTGGGTGGGGCACTGAGAAGTGCAGGCATCCTGCAGTGGGGCAAGTGTTCGAAGGCTCACCAGTGGTGACCTGGGATAGGTCATTCTTGGAAGGAAACACACTGGCAGGTACAGTGTCTTAAGCTTTTGAGAGGTTTTCAGGAAGGACTAATTATAAGGACAATGGAATCCAATGATTTGCTGAGTGGCACTGATGTATTGGAGAAAGAAAAGAACAGGCTGAGGGTAATTAATCACTATCACTAATTGAAGGCTAAGTGTGAAAGTCAGAGGACCTCCTTGGCAGCACATAAAGACGCTCTGATCTCCTGGGGGAGGAAGGAGTTAAAGATCAAGCCCAGGACTTAATTATAAAAGCAGTAGAGCTCTGGAGAAAGTTGAATTTTCAGCCCTGGAAGTCTGCTAAGCCAAGGTCAGGGCCCAGAGTGGGAAGGATTGGGACCTGAGATGGGGACATTTGGCTCAATAAATTTGAAAACCTTGAAACTCCAGCTCTCCCTGAACTCTCTGGGCCTGCAGAAGAAGCCCCCTCCTCTGTTAGTCTAGAGCGCCCCCTTGCTTAAAGAAGATGCAAGGCAACATGCATCCTCCCTCAAGTTTTACCCCCATCTCACCTCATGGCCAAGAAAACAATATCTAAAGTCAAGTCACAATATATCCTGACTGCTGATGTGTTGGGTCTGCAAAGAGAGGAGAGGAGTTATATTCCCAAGGAGTTGCTGGACTTAGCTGACTTAGGAAGCTAAGGAGGTAGGAGATGGAAGCGTATACATGGGATGGGATGCTGAACAAGAGTAGGGGCAGAACGGCAAGTTGGATAGGGGAGAATTTATCATTCTGGGAACACTCTCTTATAATATATGATTTAATACCCTGGCCCAGGAGATGATGCTAATGTGCTGCTATGATTGCTCTTAGAAGATCAGAAAAAGAAATGGTTTCTGTTAAGTGAAGTAGAAATGCCAAAACTGTGATAGTAGATGGTAGGATGAGGGGTTTAAAGCTGAATGAAGTGGGCATGCTAGAGTGGATAGACTCTGTAAGACCAGAAAGACCACCTGATGATTATGTTCTGCAGAAGGGCCCAGAGGATGCCTTAATTACCAAAGCAAAAAGACAATAAGGAATGGGCTGGTGAGAGGGGTTATCTTCAGTAGGCCAGGGCTGAGGGAAAGAGGCATTGTTACAGAACTGGGACTCACTGGGAGCAATAGAAATGGTAAAGCCCCTAAAGATAGAGGCCTAGAGGTGACACTTAACTGTTCTAACAGCAAGGACAAATGGCAGCCAGAAAGGCCTGACTAATGGAGAGCTATGTAGATGGTTAATAGAATATGGCATCCCTAGGGGAAAAATAGATGGGTAGTCAATAAGGGTTGTGCTCAATTTAAACAGCCAAAGAAATAATGGATGTATGAATAGGAGGCTGAGGACAGACACTTAAATAAAAATTACGATCTCTTGCCTAGTTTCTGTACTTGAGCTAGTTTTCCAATTAGAACCCATTAACTGAAAGAGAGGCTGTGTGCTCAGAAGGAAAGACCCTACAACACCAAGGCAAGTATACATTGTAACAATTTCCCCAATCCTTCTCCAGAAAGACCCATGGCCACTTTGGTAATCATATCCTGGAGAAAGGGGGAATAAACCATTTCAAGGACCACTGGACAAAGAGTCTGAGTGGGCATTGATATCTGTGCACATAAAGCATTTCCATGGTCCCTGTTAGAATGGGACCTTATGGGGACCAAGTAATAAATAGAGTCCTGGGCCCACTGGGTTCAAAGATCCACCCAGTGAAAATTCCTTGGACTCCAAATGTACAATTAGAATGGACATACTTCATAGTTGGCAGAATCTTCAAATGGGTCCATGGCTTTCAGGGGAAGAGCTACTATAGTGGTTTACTTCATATGGAAACTTCTGACACTGCCTCTTCGCAGCCAAAAATTATAAATAAAACACACTATCATGTCTTGGGGAAAATGGCAGAGATTAGTGCCATCCCTAAAGACCTTATCATGAGCTAGGATGCAGGGATGGTAGTCCCCATTATATTCCTATTTAACTCACCAGTCTGACCCTTATAAAAAAGACAGATCCTGGAGGATGGCAGTAGATGATATCAAACTCAACCAAGTAGTAGCTCAAATTACAGCTGTTGTGTCAGATGTGGTAATTTTTCTAGAGCAGATTAACATGGTCTCTAGTAAATGGTATGAGGCCATTAATCTGGTGAATATGTTGTTTTCCATCCCTATCAGGAAGAAGGATCAGAAAAAGTTCTCATTCACTTTGGAATAGGCAACAGAATACATTATCAGTCTTGCCCTGGGGTTACATGAACTCTCCCAACCTCTTTCATACAACATTCTTAAGGGATTGGAATCTACAGGACATTTTGCAGAATATCACTTCATTCACTATAATAATGGCATATTATTTACTGGAAAGAATGAATGAGAAGTAATAAGTATGTTAGAAGTATTTTAAAAATACATCTCCAGAGGAAATCCTGTGAAGATTCAGGGACATGCCACATCAGTGGAGTTTTTTGAGCTTCAGGGATGCTGGGACATCCCTTCCAAGTAAGGAACAAATTATTGCCTCTCACATCTCCCATCAATAAAAAGGAATCCCAAAGCCTGGTAGTCTAAGTCCTGGAGGCAGCATCCATCATATTTGGAAATATTGCTCTGACATACCTATTGGGTGACATGATAGCTTACCAGATTTAGATGGAGCTTAGAGCAGAAAAGAGCTCTGCAAGCAAGAACAAGCTCTTGTAAAGCAGCCCTATCTCTTGGTCCATATTACATGCCAGGCCCTATAGTATTAGAGATAATGGTGTTGGAAAAGATGTTGTGTAGAGTTTATGGCAAGCCCCAATAGGGGGATCACTTCACAGACCCATAGAAAGCAATATTATGCCATCTGCAGTGGAGAAGTGCCATCTTTTGAAAAACAGATCCTATGTGCTGCTGGCTCCTGGTAGAGATAAAGTACCTGACCATGGGGCATCAAGTGACCATGAGGCCAGAACTGCCCAAGGTTATATCAATCCTATCAATTACTATGGTCAGGCAGGCCCAGCAGGAATTCATCATAAGTTGAATGTTGAACAGCAAGCAGGGCCAGACAGAACAAGTGAGCTGCACAAGCAGGTGACCCAGGCCCCTGTTTCATTCATTACTGTTGCACCAGTGCCTCAACCTCAGCTCACATCTATGGCTATATGGGCAGGGTCCTTTATGATGGAAGATGAAAGAAGGCAGAGCTTGGGTCACAGATGTGTCTGTTGAACATGTGGATGCAGTCTGAAAATGGACAGCTGTTATGCAACAGCTTTACTCAGAGGTGGCCTGAAAAGATAATGTTTGAGAAAATCCTGTCAAAGGGCAGAGCTAAAGAAGATGCATTTGGTCATGTACTTTGTGTGGAATGAGAAGTGGTGCAAGGTAAACATATATATATATATATATGAACTCAAGGCCAATAGTGAATGGCTTAACTGGTGAGTTAAGAGCCTGGAGGAGAGAGATTGGAAGATTGTGGACAAGGAGATGTGGGGAAGAGGCATGAAGATGGATCTATAGGAATAAGCACAGAATGTGGAGATCTTTCAACCTCATGTTAACTAACCTACTGGAGAGCACCTACCATGAAAGAAAGACTAAATGACCAGGCAGAGAGAATGACTTGTCCAGTTGGTGTTAGCCAACGTCTGCAACAGCCTCCCCGATGCTGGCGTACTGCCTGCAGGAACATTGCAGCCACAGGGAGGGGGGCTATGCACAGACCTAGCAGCATGGGCTCCCAGTCATCAAGGCTAATCTAGCTACTGCTGCTACCAAACGTCAAACCTACCAAAAATAGAGACCAACACAGAATTTCTGAAATGGACCTTCCCTTGACAATGCTAACCAATGATTATGTTGCATTCCTTTCATCCTGAAAGGGGCAGTGATTTATTTTGGTTGGAATTGAAACACATTCTGGGTATGGGTTTGGCTTTCCTGCCTTCAGGCCTCAGCCAGAACCACTATTTTAAGGTAAAATACTTGAACCGCTAGCCCAGGATCCCACAACTATCACATTGGTCCAAGGTACCCACTTCACAGCAAAGGAACTGCAACAATGGGTATGTGATCATTAGATCTACTAGTCCTGTCACATACTGCATTACTCAGAGCTGTTGGCCTGTCAGAGCAACAGGATGGCCTTTTAAAAAGTGCAAGTGAGGGACCAGCTTGGAGGTGATACTCTGGAAGAACAGAGCACCATCTCCAGAATGTAGTGCACACCCTAAATCAATGAACAGTATATGGCATTGAATATCCAGAGGTAGAATATATTGGTTCAGGACAGCATGAGTGGAAATAGAATGGACCCATTTACCATCACTCTCAGT
The DNA here is from genome assembly GCA_026826555.1 of Tolypeutes matacus. NCBI lineage: Eukaryota > Metazoa > Chordata > Mammalia > Cingulata > Chlamyphoridae > Tolypeutes > Tolypeutes matacus. The sequence goes on from JAKSZT010054030.1 coordinate 21,608,098, forward strand.
GACTCACTTGGGGCATTTGTACCACCTCCTGTCACTGAAGCTCTGAACTTTGTAGGTGTCAAGATCCTGGGTCTCAGAGGAGGAAAGCTTCCTCCAAGTGACACAGGAAGAGTCCCATTAAGCTTTAAGCTATGATGTTGGTCTGGTTACTTCAGGATCCTCGTGCCAAGAGACCAGTAGGTAGTGAATTGACCTGACCATCAGGAGGATGTAGAGCTGCTAATAAACAATTTTCAAGAATGTGTTTGAAAACCAGGTGATCCACTTGGGCATCTCTCAGTACTCCCTTGGCCATTTTTAACAGTAAATAGACAGGTGCCCAGTCATGGCCTGAGAAGGGTATGATGACTGGGGACTCTGACCCTTCAAGCACAATGGTCTTAATTATCCCATGAGGTAGGACACATAGACCAGCACAGGTACTTGCCCAAGGTGAGGGGAATCTAGAATGGATGGTTGAGGAGAAAGACAGAGAATATCCATTTTCATCTTAGACGAGCTGCACAAATGAAGGCTATAATTCTTTCCAGTAACCTTCCTCTTCTGTCTCTTTATTTTCATTTTTATTAAAATCTTCTTCTGTATTTATTGATTTTTCTTTTATGCCTTTTCTAGGATGTGGTTCATTTTTACTTCTTGAATTGTTTATTTTTAGTCTTTCTTTATTAATTAAACCATTTATAATTATAATTTTTTTCTTTGATTATTGCTTTAGCCACATCCCATACATTTTTATGTGGTGTTATGAGTTCATATATGTCTAAACAGTGTAGAACAATAATTTTTGTTTTTAACTAAGATTTATTTAAGAGAGTGGTTAATTTAATTTTTTTTATTTAGCTGCACATTTCTCTTTATAATACATTCTTTTTATAGAGTCTCTTTCTCAAATGTTTTTGTAAATCCAGTAATTAGGTATCCTTGATTTATACAACCAAACCAGTTGACTTACAGGCACACTGCTAAGCACAAATGATGTCTTAGGTCACCTATACCTCTTGAATCATCCATGTTCAAGCCATAACCCTTCTCTGTCCCTGAATAAAAAGGTTTCCTAGCAGGTAGTGGAAGTAGAAGCAGTACTGTAGCCCACTTGCCATTCATATCGCCAAGTTCAAACCTCAAACCAAGCTGCTTTCCTGGCACTGTTGCCACAAGGCTTAAGTCCCTCCTAAACAAAGTCACAGTGTCTTCTATACTGCCATTTCATTCATGAGTAGAATGAACAGAGCCCCTGCCCCTCACCTGCCCCATTAAAGCACACCGCCTTCTTCCAGCAGCCCCCTTCCTCCTGATAGAACCACTACGTTAATGCCAATTTCTCTATGGCTCTGAAATTCACATTGAATTTCTTGTCTTTATAAATATGATAGACTATAAATAGCATCTTTCCCACTACAGTGTTTCTCTCTGAGTAGCTGCTTTTAGCCTCAAGAGGGGGACCCTTGTCCAGTATATGCCCGCAAGTTTATTTCTGTTGCTTTTCCCCCTCCCAGGAGCTACACAAGTTCTCTTTTATTCTCCTGAAGAAGATAGAAAAACACCCTCAAGGCCTCCATGATTTCCTCACTCCCTCTGCCCATTCTCCTTGTGTCCTTCCCACTTTGCACTGTGCCACATTTCTAGAATTTTCCCCTATCTTTAAAGTCCCAATTTGAATGACCACTAGCACTTCCTCATTGCCTCAATCAAAGACAGATGAGAAAATCTTAGGGCTCCAACTAAATTCCTATTGTTCTGCTCTTTAATTCCACTATTAGGAGAGCAAGTTGAGACCAGCCTAGGCCACAACCAGCAGGAAGCTGCCAGGACCTTAGCACAAAGCAGCCCACAATGGGAAGCCCAAGTCAGATTACTGTAAGGGGCCTGCAGAGGCAAGCTGAAAGCAGCATTAAAAGGTCAAGGCCAGAGCGTGGAAACACAGCCAATGGCCACATGGACTGGATTGGACTGGGAACAAGCAGGGCAAGACAGGCTACCAATTGCACTGGGTTATCTCCTGCCTTCCTTTGCTGATCAATGGGAGTTTAGCCTGTGTGGATGGTGGGATGTTCAATGGAAATATTGTCAAAGAAAATATCTCCATTCTCCTGCAGATAGTTGTGCAATTTTTTTGTTTGTGCCAGATTATGCATGGATTATATGCATATTCTGCTTTTCCCAGCCTCCTCCATCTCTTAATGTCTTCTCTTAGTACTGCAGTGATATCTCATATTTTTTCTATTCATGTACTTTGAAAGTCCCCTGGCTGGCTTCAAAGGCCCATTCACAGGCAAAGTTCATCTTATTCTTTCAAGAATGAGGTCAAGTGTGTAGATTAAGTATTGCCCATTTTAACATGATGAGGAAACTGAGGAACTAGAGATTAATTGACTTGTCCTAAACAAATTGGTGGCAGGTCAGCATCTGGGCTAGAACTTGGAGCTCCTAACTTCCACACCAATTACAGCTGCCTTAGAATTATGCTGAGGTGTGTAGGATTGCATTCATCACCAATGGGCAACCTCAGATGGAAAGCAGTAGACACCTACCTAGCCTTCAGTGCCTATAGTAAGATGGCAGAGGCATAAACTCACCACTCTCTCAAATCAGATATGTGTATTCTGCAGTAAAGTGTCCTACAGCCACCAATATACTCCTTTTGTCAACTTAAGATGACTGTTCTTAGTTTTAACCTATTTTTAACTCAACCAGCAATATACTAGTCTTGTAACCTGAAACTGCTTTTGAGTAAATTTTCCAGTTTAAATATTAAATGTATAATGCTCTATAAATCCTAGAGATGTGAAAAAATTACCAGAGGCCCTAAAAACAGTAGCTCTTCTCTCCTCTTTGTTCACCCACTGGGGCCCCTTATTCTCTTCTAAGTAGATAAGTGCCATGGTGCTGTGCAGTTAGCAGCAATTCCATTTAGAAAGGGAAGAGATGGTTTCTAAAGTCAAGGGTGCATGGAGGAGGGGGAAAAACCCGTCTTTGTATTGATTTCTCTTGTGTTTCAATAGCATTTTAGGACTATGTCTACACACAGCCCCAAACTCTTTGGAAGTTTGTGCTAAAACTGTCTGCATAGAGTCAGACTATTGAACGTGCCCACTTCCTTATCCTGTCAGACCAGCAAAGCTTCTGGCCTCAGAGATGTATGGGTAACCTCTGCATAAACACACATGATTTTTGTCTACACCTGCATACCAAGCAAGGAGTCCCCCAGCTTTGTAAGCTCCTTGAGAAAATCCATTCCAGAGCAATCCACCTGGGCCTCTGGTCTTAAAGTCACCTCCCAAGGGTCCATTAGGAGGAAACAACTCAAGAAAACCTTTATCCAAAAGATGTTCAGATATAAGGTGCCAACACTCCAGAAACTTATGAACAATAGAAAACTCATGATGCAGACAAAAGAAAGTTATATGTTACAAGAATCAAGAAGAATATAGTCCTTCTGCTTGTACTCATAAGTATATACACATGTACAAGGGCACCAGTCTCTCCACATAACCTATCCTATACCTGTTTAACTGTGATGTTTCTTAATGTCATGTTCTTCACATTCCCCTATAATTTGGAAGATAGCCCATTGCCTACAGGGTAGAAATAGCAATTTCCTGGCAAGATGGCTGAAATGTTCTCCTCCCACGACCTCCTATTTGACCATTGTACTCATACCTGCTGAACCCAACCTTGTCCTAATATTCCTAAATCATAATGCACCAGACAACCATTACCATTCGACTTAATTGGCAAGAGAGCATACGTGTACTTGCCTTCCCTCATTGAAATTTAACTGTTCACCTTTTGCTTGTATCACCCCTGAGGCTTTGCTCTTTACCTACCATTAATTCATTGATTTATTCATTCATTAATTCAACATTTGTCAAGCTCACACTATATACTGTGCACTATGCATGATACTGGAAATACAGAGATAAATATATATCACTCTCAACATGTTCAGTGTATCTGGTTCTGTGAGCAAGAACCATATAAAGACTTATTTAAGAAGCCTTCCTGGCCCATCCCCATCTCCCTTGGTCCCCTACTACGATGCGACCCAGTAGAACTTGTCCTGTTGTCGTTAACGTTATTTCTCATTTCATACGTCATACAATCTATTTGTTTTCTATGTATATCTTGTTTCTCCAATTACATTACAAGCAGCAGCCACACCTTCTATTCACCCCCTATGGTCCTGGACGGAACAGGAACTTAAATTCTTGATAAAAATGACTTAGGAATCTGTCATTTACCAACAGTTTAGAAAATTGCAAGAAACTTCCATTTTCAGATCAACAATTTGTTTATTTAACTGTCATCACTAAGCATCTTTAAAACTTGAAAATCATGTTGATAAAACTAATAACCAGACAATGAATCAGATGAAAATGGACAACCATTATTCAATTCTAAGTTAGGCATTATAAGCATTAAATTGCCAAGTCGCAATGAGTACTATCCAGTTGATGAATTGATTGCATTATAGCTATTGTCTATTATCATGGGATAAAAATTAGGACATTCCTTTATTCATTAAGATTAAGCTTGCAGTTCTCTGAAGGACAATCCTGAGTTAAGTTAAAATTTTGTCTAAAGGATACTGACTGTGCCTCAGACATTATGCTAAACGCCAGGTATACCTTAAATTAAAGAGACACACAGTAGGTCACAAATTCGTTGGAAAGGCAGAAATATAAGCAAATCTTGCTTGGGCCTGCTAAAATAGAAGCATGTACAAGGCACAGTGATGATACAGAAGGAGGGAGAAATCAGCTCTACCTGAGGAGATCGTTAAACAGGAGCTAACAAGTCAACAGAGGGTTGAATACTATGAGATGTTTTACAACATGCAAGTAGGTTTATATAAATTGCGAGTGGGGAGTGGCTAGAAACGAGCCTACAACGTCCAGGTTTTGAAGGGTCTTGTGTGGCTGGCTGAAGAGTTTGGACTTTGTCCCAAAGACTATGGGGAGCCAGTAAAGGGTTTAATGAGAAAGGTATATGTACTCCATTAGGACAGACAGGGATGAAGTCAGTTTCACTCACAACCATGTTCAGTGCCCGATAGGAAGCTTGTACACAGGGGGTGCTCAAATTATGGATTGAACAAATGAATTAATCTGTTGTGTGTTTTTGGATGATGACTCTAGCACAGTATTCCAGGAGGTATGAGGGGAACAAAACTGAACTCAAGAAGCACCTGATGGAAGGCCATTTCAGGTGTGAAGGGAGAGATGAGTGTGATTTGAGAGTGAGAATTTAGGTGGATATTCAGGTTTGGGAGCGAGAAGTTTATGAGTATGGGTCTAGACATTTTATTGGCAATCTCTTTATGACAATCAAGTAGGGATATCTAATAAACATTTGGACAAAACTGTCTGTAATTCAGAAGAATGTTATGAACTTGATCTATAGATTTGGGAGTCATCAGAGAAATTGCATGTGCTAAGAGGTCTGCCAAGACCATGAAAGCACACCAGCACATGGGGGCTGAGGTTGAGACAAGAAAGACACTGAGGAAGGTCAGGGGAATGGGAGAAGAACTGAGAGAGTGTGGGGTAGTCAGATCATGCCAAAAAAAAAAAAAAAAAAACAAACAAAAACGAGATTTCCAAGGTGCACACTTTTTAGAAGACGTAAGACTTAAAACATTTTTCTTTCAATTCACAAATACTTTAAATGAAACAAGCCAAAATAGTTGAGAGTGCACCTTGTAAAAATATTTACAAGGCACTGTCCTCACCCTCAAGGACCTTGGGTCTTGGGGAGGTGTGCACATTTAATAGATATGATATGCAAGCAACTCATTTCTCACCAAGAGTGAGTTATGACTGTGGGTTGATTACAAACAAATTATTCAAGTTAATGGTAGAAAGAAACAAAACACTAACAATGAAATTTGCATGAGTATTTTGTTCTTTTAGCCTTTAGTATGTGTGATTTTATCCCCTTAGCTTGATGTGAAGCCAGAGGGGCATTACCTCCTTGAAAGCATACACTGAGGTTTAAGTTTCCAGAATGTGGCCAGGACCAAATGGGGTGTTTACTAAAGACATCTGAAAGCAATTTAACTGGAAGGACAGTCTGAACTGTGGTCAGGGAAGGGGGGAGATAGGTCAAAACTACAGCAGCAGTGCCAGACTATTAGGTCAAAAAGATGAAGCAAGGCCATAAACAGAAAACAGAGTCATGGGACTAGAAACCAGGAAAAGGGCTAACAGGCTGGGAAGTAGAGAGCAAAATGGGCCAGAGCAAGGGCTTCAGGACCAAGGCAGAAGGGGCAGAATTGGGCTAAATGTGGAGGCAAATCCGTGGCAGAGGAATATGTCTGCGATTCGCAGGCTGGGATCAATTGCATAAACTGCCACTTCTATAGTTCCAGGTACAGCAAAGTCTCAATGAAAGGAGCTAGCTCTAAATTTGACTGGCAACCAATGCTCCCATTGCATGGCAGCAGCCCATTTCCCCTTTGAGGTCTCATATTTACCTAAGATTACTACTGATAACAGTCAAGGGTAGCCTGTTTCCCTTTGTCTCCTAGGCCGTAATCACTGTCAAAAACATGTAATAGAATGTGAAGTGATAGGCATTTTAGACATTTCTCAATATAATTAGATAGGTAAATGAATGAATGAAATAAACCAACACTTATCAGGGCAGCTGAACACCGGGGTCATTTCTCAATCATTTTCAAATTTTCTCAGTAGAAGGGAGGGTATGGAAGACTCTCCACGGTTTTCTCCTTCTATTCCTTTCATTTACCTTTAATATTTTTTCCTTGCAGGTTAAAGCTGACTCCACATCCTAAGGGACTAACACAGGCCATCAAGTTAAATGATGTCCCTGATAGCTCTGTGGATCAATAGTTATATAGGCCTATTCCTCATCCGAGCTCTGTCAGGACCCAAATTATACACTGTACATGAAAACCACCTCCTGGATTTACTGTCCCTGCACCCCCTGCCATGGCAGGAGGCTTATTGTCCTGCATTTATTTCTTTCAAGCTATAACTAAGCCTTTGCTACTGATTTTTCAGCATTTCCAAAGTGGCAGAGTGCCAATTAGCCAAGTTCTCCTCCCTTCCACAAAATAGCAGTGATTTCCTTGACTTCCAAAGAAAGTCTTTAAGGTCCTGTTTCTCTCACTGAGATAGGAGAAATCTTCAAATCGGGAACACACAACTGGCAAAGAGGTGACAGAGTATAAGGAGGCAGACAAGAACCTGGCCATCTACAGTACTTTTGATGCCCCTAGGATAATTTACCAGAATCTAGACCATCAGCATTTATGGGAGAGTGGCTGAGGCACTGGAAGCTCTAGTCTGCCTTCTGATATGTAAGTGGTGGGTAAATTGCTTTACCTCTCTCTGCCTTGGTTCTTGTCTCTCTTAAAGGGGAATGATTCCACACACACCTTGTCTTCCTTCAGGAGGAGCGAGAAGTTTATGAGTATGGGTTTCGACATTTTATTGGCAATCTAGCTTAAATCAAATAGTATATACATAAAAACATTACATATTCTTGGGAGCAGAGGTGTCCTATAAATTCTAGGTTGTATTATCATTTCATATTTCTATATCTGATTGATCAGATATATCAACCATCTATAGACTGATCTGGTCTCACGAATCACTTTATAACAAAATGGACAGGAGCTATATTGAACTTCTTTTGAGCTTCCTAATCTCCTAATTGTATCAGATATCTAGAATTATAGCCTTTTGAATGAACATGTGAAGCCTAGCTTAAAGTTATTGAGACCAATTCCTCTCTGTGGTTAAGAAACAACTTCACATGGCTTTCTAATCAGTGTCCAGAGCACAGATGCTCACAGAGGTCAGCCAGGTAGCCATCTGATGAGTTGCCTTATTGTCACCAACTGCCATCTTCAAAGTTGTCTAAGTCTGACCCATCTTTCTTATCTTCTTATGTACGCCCTTGGGACAGTTCTGCTTAGTAAACAATGGCACTTATTTCCACTGCTTTAACAATTAAAAAAGATAAATAAACAAGACATTCTGTGTTTTGTTATCTAAATATGTGGATATGGCTTCAATGTACTGCCTCCCAGTGCTGCCTGCTGTTATAAATATTGTGCTGTACTCTAGTGCCCCGTTACCTACTTACTGACCCAGTGAAAATCTGTCTTATGTAGCTGTAGCTGTATACTTTAACAATAAGATATAGTGTTTTCCCCCTCAATTTCAAGATTAAGTCTAATTAGCTATTGTACTCCTGCAATTCTTTCAACCCAGTGTTTTCCACATCACCCTATTCTGAGTTCCTATAACCAACCCTTCATCGTTGGTTGACAATGAAGCTAAAGCTGTCATCTTTAGCTCGTTCTCACCTAGATTTATTTGGCTAATCCAAAACATTTGAGTACCATCTATTTCTAAATCTGACTCAACTATAAAATTGTGGGGAAAGAATCAGTGCTGCTGTTGGGTCCAGAGCACAGTTTTGTGGTCATGTGTACAGGTTAATTTCTAAATGTTTGAATTTAATCATCTCAATTTTGCAATCTGTGCAGAAAACAAATTGTAGACTTTCATTGACTCTTCTGCCTGTATAGCAGAAGGATCCTTCCCTTTGCTACTCACAGAGAGTCTGCTCAGATCATTTGTCCAGGACACTCTACCACTGCCTGGGGACCATGAGGTCTGGCTTGGCCATTTGACCTCTGCCATCCTCCCCAATGGGTATCAGCACACAGCAATGATCCGCATCTTCTTTCTTACATGTGTTAAATATTTTTCCCCTCTTTTCTTTACCTCCCTGGGTTTTTGTGAAGCTCAAATGAAGTAATAGAACAAGCCTGGCACATAGAGCTTTCTAGAATGTAAACTGCCTTTTCATGTATCTGGAAAAAAAACAGAGCTTTGAAATTTTAAGTTTGTTGATAGTAATAATAATGATAATGTTAATAATAATAATGAATGTTTTATTCAATTTTTCTTGTGTTTCTATGCAGTTAGCTCTTCTGAAATAATGGAATCCCAGATGTTGATGAGTTCCCCACTTGCCCTGTGAGATTTCAATTTCCTGACCATGACCCAGTCATCAGAATAGAATATCGCTTCATCATTTGGATTGGCTTGCATTCATTGATAACCCCACTCCAACTGTAGATCATCTCTAATTTCCTATTCTGCTTAATAGCAACCAGCACTGTGCTTTTGAGTTGGCAGAGAGCTCAAAGTTACCTATGCACAGCAAATGGCTTACGAAATGATATTTGTCCTGATGTCTGATCTTAAACCCAAAGTCAGTGCCATTTAGTTTTCTCATTTATGGATTCAGCCCACAAGCAGAATTATAATAGACCAAACAAGTCTCTCTGAAGCAGACACAGCTTTAGGAATATAGCCTTTAATTTGAAGGTACTTTCCCCAGTTGAAAGCTGTAATAATGCCTCATTCCATTTGGCAACAAAACAAAGAACTGGAGGATTTATAAAGTGACAGATCCTTTAAGAAGTATGAGTGAAAGATCAAATTTGCATTCTTTTATATGACTGGATGACACATCTCATCACATATTCTGACTCCGGGGCCTTATTAATAGCTAATTTGCACATAATCAATTGGCATGATGATTTAGTGACCGAAATCAATCATAATCATGATGGGAAATGCTCCACAGGACAATGACAAAATCCATCCACATCCAGGCTTTACAGATATGGCCAACTGTGAAGGTAACCTGACCCAGACATGCCAATGCCATCTCCTAACCCAGAAGATGGATTCAGCTGGCCTGAAAAGCTAGAGGTGTGCGCCCTTCCTCACTAATCCACAAACATCCCTCCCAAAGTGGCCTGATTAATGAAAGGAATGACTTTCCCAAAAGGAGAAATCTAGGTTCACAGGAGACAAAAGCTAGGGAGCTTCTGGATGGTTTGCAAAGTATTCATGGAAATGCCAGGGTGGTAAAATGAGTTCCAAAAGGAATGCCTGCTGTACCCATTTGGCCCTGTGTGGTTTGCAGATGTGGACTGTTTGCACAAAAGGCCACCCAAAGTGGCAAGATCAGTTTCTCCTATTGGGGCAAATACTTATCCTTCACTCCTTGTGCTAACATGTAGGGAGACATTCGGGAGAGTAACACTCCTCTTCTAATAGGCCACACTTTACTCACAAACAATCCATAGACAGAAGGTAAAGCCTACTGGTCCACATTTCTTCCTTGGATGGAGTGTGATGAGAGAGCTACAAGCCCTAAGGATTTTGTCTCTTTCCCCTCCTCAGCCTTGGACCAGGTAATGCCACAATCCCAGATAAATGTATCTACTTTGTAGATGCTAATCTCTCTAGACAGGGGAGGGTGAGCAAAGCATATTAGCAAGCCCATTTGGTTGCATGTCTGGGCCATGTCCTGCATCCCAGCTCTTACCAATATTAAAACTATCCATTTGGTTTCCATTTGACTGGCTCTTATGTTGACCTTGTCAGTTGGCTCAAAATTCAGACAGGGAAGAGAGGAGTGTTATTAATTGGGCTTGCTCAAATCCAAACATCTTTATTAATTAGCCATATGACTTAAGGTAACATTAGCTTACATAACAAACAAACCCAATAATTGCACTGGCTTGGAAAAATGAACTCGTGTGATAGTTCAATTAATTGTTCCTGGCTGGGTGGCTGCCCTCCAAGGAGTGAATCAAAGGTCCAGTCTCCTTCTATGTATGGGTTCTTATATCATCAGCATGTGGCTTCCAAGGCCAGCATGAAAATCAGTGTCATGCTAACAAAAGGGGACAGGAATTTGGGAGATAGAGGTAGTGGGATTTTATGGGCCACACCTAGAAGTGGTTCATATCACTCCTCCTCACGTTCCTCTTGCTAGAACACATTTACACAGCTACAAAAGTGAGGCTAGGAAATATATTTGAGCTGTATACTCAGGAAGAAGAGGAAATGGGTTTGGTGAGCATCTATCGGTGTCTGTGACAGTGGGAGTCTAGGAAAAACAAAAAGCTGATTGATTAGGTTTCAGGTCATTATCAGGACAGTTACATTAGGATGGAGTCATCCAGCATGACAGTTGTGGGAGAATCTCCCAAATAATCTCTATATAGCAAACACAGTTATTAGACAACCCATCAAATTCTATAAAGACTTGCTAAAGGCAAACCATGGCACTTGTTTTGTTCACCTCAATCACGCACACTGGGCCACCTAACCATCTCTACACCACATCCTCAGCACTGAGTATGTGCAGATGACGGCACCTCTGTATTCTTCCAGGACTCATGAGCTCTGTCCCATTTTGAGCTCTACTTCTCATCCTCATCTGGATTGCCCAGCTCTAGACCTCTGATTTTATGTCCTGTCCCTGGTATTATCTGTAGACCAATAGGCCTCCTCTCTGCCATGACCCTACTCCTGCTCCTTCTATCACCTCACCCCAGTGAGTGGCATTTACTCTTCAGCCTGGAGCTTCTCGCCACTAAAGCTAAGAATTCCAACAATTTCTGGTCTGAATCCCTAGATTTAACCTCAGCACCCACCCACAAACCTACAGAGGTTTTCCCACTCTCTATAGGAGGCACAGGACATGGATGCTTTATGAAAATACATTGTGCATAGCCTGCAAAAACCCTACCTGGCCAGATTGTGAATTTTAGCTACCAAAGAGCATGCCACGTACATTATCTGATTTTTTTTCTTATCCAACCTCATAACAACTCCTAAGAGGTGAGTACCATTGTCATCCCCATTTTAAAGATGAGGGAAATGAGGCTTAGTGAATCTCAGTAACTTGAAAATCTCACACCAAAGAGGCTATATTTGAACCCAGATGTTCCTGACTCTTAAGTTTAAGCCCTGAACAAAAGCACTATGTATAATAATCAGTGATCAAGGTTAAGATGTAAAGGAGTACATTAGATTCTTGGAAGATTTCTGGGTGATTTCTATGGATACTTTTCTGGTTCCAGGCAGCACAGATCTTTCCCAAAAGAGACACTATTATATAATTTTATAGGCCCAGCCATTCATTTGGACTCCCAAACCCCATTACTTTTGAATAACCACAATCACAATTCCAGACGGCTTTGATTGGTTTCATTGTCTTTGACCCTTCAGGGGATCTGGTTGCTACCTCCTTGTCCAAATTATAATATCCTTTCTGTTTATGAGTCATGACCTAATTTTTCTGACAATGTGAGGAAATCTTCTCAGCCCCAAATGTCTGTCAATGATTTGTGAATGGCAGGTAAGTGAATTAGTGGGCTATATTTAATGCAATTTGAAATTTCATTGTCTTTCAGTAAAAGGCAGCTGTTTCCAGATGTCATGAATCAACCTTTATGTCTGACTGATGTGGTGTTTTCAGGAAACATCTTGCAATATGGTCATGTATTACTGGGAGCTTCTTAGACTAGATTATTTGCAAGTCAGAACCTGCTGCTTTCTAGTGAATTGTTATTTGGATCACTTCAGTAACCCCCTGTTCAGAGATGACAATAGGCTGACAATTCCATAGTTTGTTTGCCCCATTTGGTTCTCTTACAACCCCAATCCTGCAGCCATTAGGTAATTTGCCAACAATTCAATCACACATCATATTTGAGGAACACTCTTAGCAAGAGCTAATTGGTGCTATTGTCAAGCCTAAGAATATTTTATTTGGTTTTCCTGGAATTACTTATCTTAATTTTTCAAATCCTGAATTTCCTTCTATTTCTGTAATGTTTTGAGTACTGAGTTAATTTTTGTGTGCATTTGTCATTTATTCCCATCAACTTATCTTCACTTAAGTCACTCAATATAAGATAGTAATTAGCTGAGCAATTTTATTGTTTAGTCTGTCAGATCTGTGGTTATTTTTATACCACATAAGCTTTCCCAGGCTTTTGGTGACTTTGCCAAATTTCTGTCCCATTGTTTTACTGCATTTCACCCTATTCACCCATTTACTGCTATAATGTAGATTACTTTAAGTCATTTTTCCTACTGCTGTAACATTCCTAAAGTAAATGCTTCATGCATATTATTTTAAACCTGGCGTGTCGTTTGGCTATTGAGGTAATGAATGTTATTCTAATTGTCTATTTTGGGAAATGTGGGAAGAGTGATGTCTTTTATTGGGTCAAAATATGAAAGAAGTGCAAGGCCATGATGAGATCTTGTTGGGTACCATGATTTTCAAAAGCAATCACAGTTCATTATATTTTTATATCTTTTCTCCTTCAAGCAGTATAACACTTTTCTACCCTTACCCATGTTTCCATTCATTGCTCCCAGATCTGAGCCATCACATCTGAAGCTATATCCATTTCTGAATCGGTAGCAGGCTTCTCTTTACCATGACCAGGTTCAGATTCACCACATTTTACTCACTTAGTCTGGCTGTCAGTTCAAGATACTTGGTAATAAAACGTGGCTCCCTTGCAGGTTGGCACATCATCACCTCAATCCCCAAAAGAATGGTCTTCAAGTAACTGTGCATTTACTGGGTCTCCCTTCAATGCTCTCTCAAGCAATCCTGTTCGAGTGGATGACTGACTCTTTCAGCCAGAATGCTTCGGACAGTTCCAGCCCGCTGGGCTTGGGTGCTCCTTAAATCTCTGCCTCCAGATCATGAGGTCCAGCCAGCCACTTGCCCTCTCTCCAATGTGTGAAGCCATTTCTGAGTGAAAGGACCATCAGTCTCCCCAGGGACTCACCTCTAATTCTCCTTTTCCCTGACAGAATGACTACTCGTGCCATGACGAGCTACTAAAACCTTTATGGGGTATCAGAGCTCTGGGAACTGACTGTGGCACAGCTTGCCTCTCATGCACAAGGACATTGAGCTGGGTTTTGAGAGGCTTGTAATTAGTATAATCACTTTATTTTGATTGCTTAGGTTAACAACATGGGCAATGCCCAAGTATATTATCATCAATTGATGAGATGGAGTTTTAAAAATCTGATTATATGACATGTGTTCAGCCATATCACCCTCTGCATTGCTATTGGAGAATAACTAATGCCTTGCTTCATAAGGTGTTTAAATAATTTTGTCCATGATGCTATGCCAGGTGTGAGTAAACCTGAAGAAATGAACTCTCCAAATAATTTTGCAGTGTGGGTATGTGTGTGTGTTTGCATGAGTTCCTATTTTAAAATGGCATCCAAGAGAGCAGGAAGCTCATCATTCACTTGATCAGGAGTCTGCCAGCAAAGTTCAAAATACCTAGGGGACACAGAGCTTTTCCTTAGGTCAATTCCCAGAGAGAACTGATAGACTGGTGTTTCTCAACTGGGGGCATTTTGACTCCCGGGGAACATTTAACCATGTCAAAATTTGGCAAAATTTTGATAAGCATTTTTGATGGTAACAACTGAGGAGAGGGCGCTATTGGCATCTAGCAAATAGATGCCAGGGATGCTGCTAAATATCCTATAATACACAGGGCAGACCCCCACGATGAAGAATCATTTGATCCAAAATATCAGTACTGTGGAGTTAGATCAGAGAAGATGACTTAAGAAGGGTTAAGAGAAGTGCACAAAATTATTCAAAAATAATGAGTCCGGACAGTTCGCCTGTTCAAGAATATTCAACCAGCACTACAAAAAATTCAAAGTAGTAAGCTTCCTTTGCTGGAGCATCTTAAACCTTGAAAGACCTCAGTTTGCCTTTTCAAAGTTAACTATTTCAGGCATGTTGAAAACTCCCTGAAATTAGAGATTCAAATGTGCGATTGGCCTTTGTTACAATACTGAAGGTTCCTTTCCTCAAAAGGAAGGAGAGGATGATGACCTGTACTACAGTCACCCCACACTTATACCAGGGCTCCCCATGAAATCACACCGTGTGTAAGAGAACCAGCTGGCAGAATTTTATTTAAAGCTGATCATTACCTAAAGTTATAAAACAGAGTGTCTACTCAGGGTCATCAAAACTGCAAGGCTAGCCTTATATTACAAATGGACATAGGTTTAAGTGGAGTTGAAATAGGTCATTGGGGCCTAAATTATGATTCTTCCCAAAATTATCCCTTCCTTGTGCACTCTGGCTTAAATAAATTTAAAAAATAATAAATAAAGGTTAATTCTTGACTATTTAAAATGTAAATACTCTTTGAAAGGTGGATTTATATGCATTCAGACTTTAGCATGAAGAAATTATAAAAGTATTCTGGCTTTCTAAAATCTATTTCAGGGCAGTGTGGGGAAGGTGAAGAGATGGAGCTACAGGTAGACAGGTCCCCAAGTCATCCGTCCTTCAGAAACCAAGGCCTTTGTTCAGTGAGGCCCAAGAACCCCAGGATCTTGGTTTTAGCTGTCACCCCACACTGTGAGTGGTCCAGAAATCTGGACACATGGAGGACGGTGGTCTTCTATTATCAGCTGGGACTTGGCCCCAAACCCCAAGGTGGAGCTCTAGCCCTGGTGAGCTGTACTTGTTGGCAGAGCTCCTCTTGGTCAAACTAGGGAGGCTGAACCTCTTGGTCAAACTAGGGAGGCTGAACCTCCAGTTTCCACTTAGCTATTTAAAGGGAGTGAGAAGGATATATTTCTTCCACAGTGAAAAGGGCGCACCTTTCACTTCTGGCTTCCTAAAGGGCAGAACATCTACAGAGAGAACAGAAAATACAGGGAAGAGAGAAACAGACAGACTCTGTCAGCTCTTTCTCCAAGCAGGACCAAGTCTTCATACAGCCCCTACCTTACCTCCTTCTAGGTCATTCAAAGAGCTGGATCCAGAAAGACTAAAGGGGTGGTTGTCATGAAACAGGCTTATTTACAGAATTCTAGATACAGTTCTACTTCTTAGAAAATATGACCCAACAAATGCCCTCAAGTCTGAGTAATCCTGGCACAGCCAAACTCCTCCTCCTTGGGGGTGAGATCAAGGGGAGGTGGGGAACTGTGAGCCTCTTAAGAGACAAGAGCAACTGAATTAATAGGGGCTTCAAAGGAAGTGTGGAGGGATGAGGAATCAAGTGATTCTGGATTTGGGAGCCTTATGAGCAAAGAGGCAGATGGAGATGGAGTAAAACCTGGAGACAACAGGAAAGCTCAGGACATCAGAAAAATGGGATCAAGGAGTCAGAAAGAGGCACAGAAAGGAGCTGTACAAGTGCCAAAAGCTAATAAGCTTTTGCAAAAGCTTGCTTAGACTAGCCTAGTATCTACAGGTCTTTTCACATTAATGGCTCTGCCACCAAGATAGAGTTGTTCCCCAGGAACAACCTTCACCCAACCAGATTTCTTAGAGAGATATGCACCCACACCCAGAGCTTCTTAACAACCACCAACATTTAAAATGCTTCTCAGGCCAATTTAAATTGTGGCACTTTATATCATAGCTCCAAGCCTCATGGAAGAGGCTGGGCTGCAAATCAGAGCTTGCTGAGATGATCTGAAGATAACCCAGAACACAACACTTTTGTGGCTTTACAACCAAATTCAGGAAACAAGACTGGGTTTGGCAAGAGGCCACTAGTTTGAAGGGGTTGATAGTTTCTGGAAAAATTCAGCATCTTTATTTGTGATGAAATGTACAATCATGTAGACTCCACTTTAATTTGCTGTGTAGGTCAGTGGTGGAGAGAGTATCTGCAGAGCGCCATGCTATGTTAGATGGTATAAAAAGGAGGCGAGCAGCATGGCAAGCTCAATGCTGTTATCTATCAAAAATGTATATCCATCTACTCTTGTTTGGTCCCAAGCCCATTGTTGGAATAATTTGAGACTTATAGGTACTTCCTAGTAAAAATGAAAGGGGCTATGAAATAGTCCCAGAGCAATTGGCAGGTATGTGAAAGACGAGGGGCTTAGAAATCCACCTAGACTATATACAGCAAACACTCCTCCAATTTTATTCTTAAGGGTTTTTGCCTTTCGTGAGCTTAGTTGGGCAAATGTACTTTCTCTGTTATGTCCTGAGAACACAGTCATAGAAGATGTTCAAGAATAAATAATAAAGTGAAAAATTATTGCATTCAGGCTGAAAAGAGGTCATTTAGATTGCTTTAGGTAAAATAGTATGATAAGGACAGTAGTTGGGAAAGAAGTCTCTAAATTAAATTTGCTCTCAGACTGAGAACACAAATACAAGGATGACTGCTACTTAACAGGGAAGTAACTTCAGCTTTCATCATCCTACCTTGAAATTTGGAGTCAGTCCTGGGGATGTGTGTCCACAGCTCTAAAAGATACACATTTGTGGCACCAAAGGCATGGGCCAGCTTGCTGGAAAGTCATGAAAATAGCCTCCCACCCAGCAGAAATCAACTCCAGATTTCAGAACTGGCCTTTATCCTTCTGGCTCTCCTCCCACCACAATTTCTTGCCTCATCCTAGTTTCCTTACTTGTTCTCTTTTCTCCTTTGTGTGTCCTGGTCCCTTCCCTATGGGGCTGATATGACAACAGCTGTCATGCTTTAGCTTCTTAATTTGTTTCACTTGGAGATCTCCATTTTAAAGCCTGTAGGAGTTTCAACTCACATGACAATTTCTGATTAAGTGGCTCCTTCTTTGCCTCCCTCCTTGGCTTGTTATATGGACAGAAGTTTGTTGGGCTCTTCGTGTCCATAATGGATCCAGAACTCCCCAGAGGGCAGTTTTATATTTAAGACAACAAAAATAACTCTCATTACAATTAAAAGAAAAATGAAGCTCCCCATGTAGAATACAAATAAGCCTCCAGTATATTAAACATTTAGGAAAGGGATTTGATGAAGACTCATCCTGTTATGACCCAGGAGGGGCACCAGAGTTGATGTGGCTGGGAAGCAGAAGACACTTGGTGATGGTCAGAGCCGCCAGTTGCCACAGCAACTAGGAATATCTCCAGCAGTATCTTACTTCTATGTTAAAGAACCAAATATTCTTAAAGTAGAGAAACTGCAGAGGTCTGATCTGCTTCCTTCAGACAGCCATCTTTTAACTCACCATCCCTCGCCTTCTTTAGGTATAAAGTTTGTAAAAGCACTTTTAATTTTACCTTGAGCTTGCTCCCATCTATAGCATTTTTTTCCATACTATAATGTAGACTTGAAATGAGATGGACCATGGTTTGAATCCAGTTTCTGTTGTGCTATTTGGGCAATTCTGGCCAAGCTGCTTAACTTCTTTGAACATCAGATTCTTCAACTGAACCTTAGAATTGTGTATTAGTCAGTTTTTGCTGCATAACAAATAAGCCCAAAAACCTAAGTGCCTGAAAAAATATTTACTCTTCCTTATAGATCTGCCAGTGATTGGCACCTCCGCTGGGATTAGCTAGGATCAACAAGGTTTGGCTCCAGGCTGTGGGTTGCATTTATATATTTCTTCTTTCTTCTTGGACCGCAGCAACCCAGGAGATATTCTTCTCATCTCAGGTGATATGGATTGATTTGTGCCCAGTTTGGACGTGTTCCTAGGTCTTGATCCGCATTCTATGGGTGTGGACCATTGTAAATAAAATCTCTCAAGGTGTTAACTCCATTTAAGTTGTGGCCCACGTGTAACAGGTTAGCCTTTAATCTGGATTGTTGGAGTCCTTTATAAGCAGAGTGAAAGTCAGATGGGGAATGGCACTATGGGGAGCAGCCAGAAACTGGAAACCAATGGAACCCAGAAGAGAAAGAAGACGCTGCCATTTGCATTGCCATGCAAGGGAAAAGCCAAGGAGCCCCAAAGACTGCCAGCCAGCCAGAGGATCCTGGCCCTGGGTAGAAGCCTGCCTCCTAGTCTCTGAAACTGAGCCAATAATTTCCTGTTGTTCAACTAGCCCCTTGTGTGATATTGTTTTACCAGTTAGAAACTAAAACATCGGGTCACAGAAGCACAAAAGGGTAAGCCAAACTGTGCAAGTACTTTAAAGTTCCTGGTGAAGTCAAATCTGCTAACACCTTATTGGACAAAGTGGTCACATAACCAAATCTAAAGTCAAGGGGGAGGGAAGTGCACTCTAACCCATTGGAGCCTTTGTAAAGCCTCAGCGGGTCAGTGAAGAATTGAAACCCAGTCTACCACAACCAAAATAACTATCTTATAAGGGTGCTATAAAGATGAAATGGTGACCAGATTACGTGAAGCCTGGCAGAGAGTAGGAGCTAAATAAATGACAGCTATTATTATAAGTGGACAAATAGTTTTTCTGATATCTATGCCTAATTTCCTAATTGCTTTGACCTTATTTAACACAGCAAAGAGGGTCTCCAAACACTCTGCCCTACGTCCCCACCTTAATTAGAAACCATCAGTACCTCTTCTCTCTATGTCCACATAGGGATAACGCGAGAGCAGAGGTGGTGGTATTGGGGCTGGTTTCTTGTTTCCAGTCATAGGAATCTCTTTATTTTTTCCATCTCCTAGAGGGAAAGCCTGAGGTGGGGGGTTAATCTCTTGTGATGATCTATAGCTCCTACTCCTAGACCCAGAGCCCCTTCCTCCTCCTTGGTTTCATATACACATTCCCCTAGCTCCTACCCATCCTTCATGGGGAAACTTCAAGACCAAATTACCCCAAATAGAGGACTATAGAGCATTCAATTAGCAGGGACCTGAGAGTTTTCAGGACATTTCACAGCACCCTAGGGGAGCTGAGTCTATAGACCTAGAATGATGGTCCTGGGTTGCAATTTCTACTCTACCACCCCAAGGTTGGACCCAGGGCATGTTATTTGGACTCTTTGGGACTCCTGTGAAATGTATTTTTAAATATACAAAATTATAAATATAATTATAAAGTGAGATTTAAAACACCTGCCTTCAAATAGTGCTGATGTGATCCGATGAGAATCATTTACTGCTGAGAATATTTATTGAGTGCTTCTGTGTGCCACACTCTAATGATGGAAGATACAGCCATGTCCCTCCAGAGTTTACAGGGTGCTTCCAGGCACATAGTGGGAGCAAGGGCCACCATCACTATTATTATCATTTACATTTATCTGCAAGATATTATATGATATGCAAGATATTTAATAAGTGGAACAGCATAAGGACCCACATGTAAGAATGAACAGCCACCTGAGAGCTATAGCAGGGTGCTGGCAGCCACCTACTAAGCCAGGATCGTGCGGAAAGCCAAGGGGTCTGGGGATAATGACCTGGAAGCCTTAAGCAGCAGGAAACTCATGGCAGGAAACTTGAGGCAGCAGCTATAGACCACCCAATAGAGAAGTGTTTCAACACTTTAATAGCTGGTATGGCCTTACCAGTGATATTATTATATTTTACATGATAAATATATATTTATCATCTAGAGTCATACACTGTCTTTGGTATTTCTCTTTGTTGCCTACATGTTATGCAATACAGGATGCTGCCTTCTGCATGTAGCTTTCACTGAAGAAGGATGCAAGAAAAGTTTACCCTGGGTGAAGCTGGTATTCCAATTCTGGCTCTGAAATAGGTACCAGGTATGGCTCAGAAGGAGCCATCCTGCCACAGGCACCTCAAAGCCCTTCACAAACACCCACATCTGCCCAAGAAGAATTGAATGGCTCCAAAGCCAAGATTGAAGGAAGCATCAGGTCCAGGCTGTTTGGATGCTCTACCCTCCCAGGAGCCTCCTGTGGACCCTCCATGAGGACTCACTTCCAAAAGTTTCTCTGAAGTCCTCAAGCTGATAAATGACAAAGAAGGAAGGAGGAGAGCCAGCCACAGGAGGGAGGGAACAAGCATGAGAGTTCAATTCAAGAATAGAGGGTTACCCTCCATAATTGTCGTCCCAACCACAGTAACACAACGGCCTGAGACAGGGCCAGCCTCCTGCCATGATCATGCATTTCCTGGGCAGCGCTCACCCCTCCTCTAAAATACTGGTTACTGGGGCAAATGAAGTAACATTTCAGCAAAAATATTCCGGTCAGTGAAAGAGTGAAGGATTGGAAAATTCCCATGCATAATGGAGAAGAGTCCTGCAAGAATCACAGTAAATAATGACACATTCTTACCTAATTCTGACTTAGGGTCACGGCAGTTCAGAGTTTATAGAAATCATCTGGTCCATTTAATCTGGAAAACCGAAGGCCAGCAAAGTACAGTGCCCTGTGCTGGCTGAAGACTCTTGATCCTCAACCACGGGGCCGGTTACATCATGCTAACATTTCTCTCTCCCAACTGTGGAAAACAAGCACACTCAAAAGCAGGAAGACACTGAGGAGTAATCAATACATCATGAGACAGGCATTCTTGGAAAAGATTTGTGATAAAATATTCTCTAAAGAATATACAAACACAGACATTTAAGACTATTATTCTAGTTGCCAAGACAACTAGAAGAACAAAATCAGAGAAAGTAACCAAGAAACCTTCCCAGAAGTTCTATACCCAAACCACAGGGAGACAAAGGATGAGGCACCTCTCACCTTGGGATTGTTGACCCAAGGAAGGCACCCAAGACCAAGACATGTGCCTCTGATCACAGGAACCTTGGGTGCCCCAGAACCAAGGAAGTATTACGGAGCAAAAGTATTCAGGAAAGTGTGCTGCAGGCAGAGTGATCTGAGGACTAATTCCATTCACATGTGCCCAGGAGATTTGTTTAGGGAAAAGTGATCCAAAGGCCAACTGCAGAGTTCATTTTAATAGCACTGAGGTTTGTGTGCATGTCTAATCATGGGATCAGCAAATTACATGCCTGGTGCATGGACCATATGACCTTTGTGGGACTGTGGAACAATTGAGTGCATTTGGGAGAAATACTGAGAATGGAAAATTCAGTGAGCAGAAGGCCAAGCGGCGAAGCTCTTGCACGGGACAGATGAGTAGCAAAGATGAGCAACATGTTATTGAGCATCTCCTAAGCCTAGAGCACTAAACCAGGTGGCAGGGACGATGGGGAGAAATTATTTTCCCCCAAAGTCACTATGGTGCAAATTGCATTGACTCCTTTAGTGAATGGCCAGCTCTTAAAGGAGACTCTAAGTGCCATCATCAAAGGCAGGCCAACATTGCAGAGGGGGGCGGATCCAAAAAGAACCTCCTCCCACCCCCACCTGCCTGATTGTGCCACCTCCAGGCTGTTAGAACTCATGGAATAAAAAGACCTTGAGGCCCTTGAATATTTAAAGACCCTGGAATTAGACTAATGTAAATTAGTTAAATAAGTAAAGCATTACTGGGGTCTCTGATAGTGAGCCAAGAAAGGAGGAGGAACAGCTACATGTCATCCTTACTTTCTGCTTAGCCTTGGCTTCCAAACTTCTCCCAACTACACCTACCAATGCCACACAGATGCGTGCATGTGCACATGTGCGTGCACGTGCACACACACACACACAGAGAGAGAGAGAGAGAGAGAGAGAAATGACCTATTTGTGGTAGAAAAAAGGCTTGATCAAGATTAAGCCCCAGAACTTTGGTAACAGGCTATTTTGATGGATATTGGAGGAATTGTTGGGAAATAAGGAAGAATATACCACCTGAGTAAGTATCTGACCTGAATTATAGCTAAAGAAATGTTGAGAAAGCCTTGCCCCAAGGGAATCCTCTGGATCTGAAACCCCATCCCTTTCCTAGCATCCCAACATACAAATGACACATACCATCAATACAGGAATCTTTCCTCTTCATATTTAATGCTTTGCAGAATGACCATGTACTAAGGACTAATTTAGAGCATCTAGGAAGTCACATTTTGTGAGCTTACTGGTCTCTGACTTCCTCAAAGGCACAGCTGTATCTCTTTGATGTTTGTACCTCATTACCCAGCACATGACTGGTGCTTCCTAGAAGCCTTTGTGGTTGGAATGGTCTTCCCACTCCACTTGCACACCCCTACAAAGAGGTATTCGAGTCCTTGGTACATACCTGAGATTAAGCAGAGGGTACCATTTTCCCATCCATTCAACAGTATTTATTGAGCACCTATGTGTCAAGCACAGTTATACCAGGATACAACCCACGCATCATCTCCAATAATCACCCAGCGAGTCCTAAATTTCAATCAGTAAAAACACATTGATGCAAAGAGCACCACCCAGAGCTAGGGAAATCATTAATAGACACTAACCATGCCCTCAAGAACTTAACAGTCCAGCTTGGTAGCTGAGACTACACACAGCAAAGGAAAACCGGACAAACTCAGCAGAATGGAAGAGTGACCTGGTGAAAGGAGAAGTCACTAAAGGTTTTCCTGTACAGAGGATGGAACCTGTGGTCAGCCAACTAGGGGCTCCTGTCTCTTTTCTGCCTGTTAGATCTGTGTCTGGGTCAGTGTTGGTTCTCTGAAGTCAGAGTGACCTACGAGATAGGTAGCGTCATGCCTTGGCAAAACTATGAAGAAGGGAAAGAGAAACTAGCACTGATCAAGCACTTTGAGCACAGCGATGGGCCTTCTTAGCCATTTCTTCACGCAATTTTCTCAGCAACTCTTTCGCCGTGACCTTTCATCATTGCAATAGGCTGCCCAACATGAAAACTCCTTTCACCTATGGGTAAACCCTCCACTGCCTTGGCCAATAGGATGCACATACCAAGTCAGCTTTGAATGTGGAGCAAGTGACACCAAGTGGGCCATGCAGTATCCCACAGTTGGGGTGTCATCCATTGGTGCATCCAGAGGTGGCAGGGTCCAACAAGACTATTCCTTCAGCTCGACCTTAGCTGAGATTCTGGCCACTTGGCTTCCCTTGGTCTCTATCCATTTTCCAATGCTGGTTCTCCAGCTTTCTGCTCAATTCTATGAGTTGCCTGATATCCTTCCAAAAAATCACTTTTCTGCTTAAGTTAACCAGAGTCATTTTCAGCTGCTCACCACCAAGAACCCTGCCTAATACACCAGTGAAAGAGGCACCATTCACCGCATTTACAGCTAAGAAACTGAGGCTCAGGAAGCTAAGTACACAACTGACTAGTGGCAGAAGCCCAAGCCTTTGACTTCGTTTACCACAGTAAATCAGTATTTTGGGGGAGGAGTGAGTGCTGCCCGGTAAACACATGATCCTGAAAGAAGTCTCAAGCCATTGTGCTACTATCCAGTGAAGAGGAGATCAAGGAATAGGGAGAAGGGTCAAGTTTGGGCGGATGCTGGAGATGGTGCACTGAGAGGAGATGCACATTCTTCTGGCCTGCCGTGTGGTGCATTGGCTCTCTACAAGAGGCAGACTGAACACAACCTTGGCCTCTGCAGAAGGCCAGCCCCTGGGCCCCGACTAGCTTGTTCCTTGGTTCTAGATTTTTTCCTCCCTGTTCCAACTCTAAAGGTTTGTCCTGGACCTAGGCCTATACTCAGAGGCTAATCTTTATTTGAAATTGTAACACTTCAATATTTACTAAACACCAAGTTTAGCTCAGCCTTTGGTTAGGTGTTGTGAGGTATACAGACAAAAGGGACATACTTTTTACTTAGGCAAAATTTCCTGATAATGGAAAAAGCAGTGAGTTAAAAAAAAAGATGATAAAATATTAGGGCTATAATAGAGGTTTATGTAGGTTACCATGGGAACCCAGAAAATAGCTCTTAACCCAAGTGCCCTTAAGGTTGCCGGAGAGAACAGTGGACAGTGTTGGTAGAAGGAAACTTAGGGCTTATCCTCCATGAAATGGCACGAGTGGAAAAAGCATTAGCAACAGGAATTAAGGGGCAGACCAAAAATCAGTCAGCACCTTGATCTTAAGTTCCTCTCTAGAGCTTTGCACGCCCTGCACTTGGCTCTGGGCCTTCCACCTAGAAAGGGCTCAGTAAATGTTTGTGAATTAAACGAATGAACCCTGCTTTGCTTTTAGAACAGAACGTAGACCCACAAGACCAAGGGACACAGCTTCCTAAAATATTATCACAGCCTTTAATTTCTCATTATGACTCTCTGGGCAGTTTAATTAATAATTGCTATGGGAAGAGGAGAGTAAAGTGATAATTAATAGCTATTGGCTAGAGCTATGGCTGAATTAAGAGTGCAATTATGGAATGAACAAAGCACACCCAGAAAGGAGCATGTATTCCAGGAGTAAGGAAAGGCCGCAGGTACAGAGGCACTGGGGGACCTTAATCCTAGCAGCTGGTGGGTGAGCTATGGCCCAAAACAGAAGAACAGAGAAATGGAAAATGAGCATTTGTCAGGAAACGACTCCTTCACCATGTTTTAAGTTCCCTAGAAAGGCAAACATTGCCTCTGGTCTCCTTTTTCTCCCAATGAACAGCACAGAACAAAATGAAAACAAAAGAGAAACAAAGAGGAGAGCCACCTTTTCCAGGGTGCCAAATGCTCGGGATGCTTCCCCAGCAGCCCCAGGGACCCCTATCACTTCTGAGGTCAACAAATCCCCATGACGTATGGCTCTTTGATTTTTCTTTCAAAAGGCAGCATACCATGTTTTCAAAAATACAGTCACTAGACAAGGGCTTAAACACATAATGGAACCACAAAAACATCTGTTGGTTGAATGGCTTGAGTGACTAGATGATTCCACCGATGGCTGGGTTTATCCTGGACATTTGCCAGACAATACAGGTCTCAGGAGCCCCCTGTGCTGTCCTTCTGCCCCTGAATTTGCCCTCCTGTACCAGCTGGCTTCTCTCCACATGTCATCTTATCCCTACAATGTGAGTCCTCAATTATCAGTTTTTGGAAATTCCTTACACCCACAACCACTAGTATATCTGATGTTCATACTTTCTTTTATGAATAGCCTTCTATGGATACAGGAGCCTCAGTATTAGATCCTTAAGAATTTCTGAAGCTGGATTATTTAGGATGCAGGTTAAATACAATTTAAATACAAAGGCTCAGAGTTTCTAAAAGGAAATGCATAATTTATAAAACCTTGTACTAAAGAAGAAATTAAGAAAAGCTGTCACACAATTCCTCTCAAAACCGCAAATAATGATAATCTGGGGGACAAAAAGGAGGAAGAGAAGAAAGGCAGTTTTAAAAATACCAATGGTTTCTTTGGCTTGGAAAGTCAAACACTAATTGGAATAAGTCTGTGCTTTTAAAGTAGTTCCTTTAAGAAAACTTCTCTTTTATTACCCCCCGGGAAATGCTGTTATCCTGAGAGACACATGGTGTAAAGGCGACATTCTGTGGCTGAGTCAAGGAATTGCAGTGGAGGATCCAAACACCTCCCCTTCCGGATAAGAGCTTTGTAAACTTGTGGGTGGGACGGTTGAGGTTACCCTAACAAGCTGTCTGTTCATGCTTTACAGACTAAACTTCAAATACTAGTCATGTGTGAGCCTCTCTGTTTGCTTTCCAGGTTAAGAGCCCAGAAAATACACCAATCATTGTCAACTTTTCCTGAACCAGAGGCAGTTTATGTGGCAGAAAGACAAGGAGAGCTGGAATCAGAAGACTCCAGTTCACATCCAGGTTCTGTTCTTTCTGTCTGTTCTCCTGCCTTCTCTGGATGTCTCTTTTCTCCTTTGGAAATTGTGAGGGTC
Source organism: Tolypeutes matacus (assembly GCA_026826555.1). Taxonomy (NCBI): domain Eukaryota; kingdom Metazoa; phylum Chordata; class Mammalia; order Cingulata; family Chlamyphoridae; genus Tolypeutes; species Tolypeutes matacus. The sequence goes on from JAKSZT010054030.1 coordinate 21,634,405, forward strand.
GTGCCCATCATCTCCAGCCCATGGGAGAGGAACACGAGGGACTATGATATAGAGTGGAAATGCTGTGCCAAGACAAGATGCTTCCCACTTCCAAATGGAAATATACCTTATTTCAGGCAGAGGACTCAGTTCATTTCCAGGGCCCACACCTGCCAAGTAGACCCCAAAGCACCTTCCCGGCATGCCTCTCACAGGACCCCCAGTCTTACCCACTGCCTCTATCATAGACCCAAGTTACTGGGAGCATCTCCACATCATTAAAATATTCTTTTCCTCTACAGAAATCTCTTTGTAAATTCAATGCCTAGTTAATCTCCCTGGGCCTTGGTTGTCAGAGCCAGTATATTAACACACCAGTGGGTGTCATAGAACACCGTACTGAACTCGAATCCGAATTCCTGAATGCACAAGACCGATTTTTTTCACCCAATGTTATAGTCCAAGCCACAGGGCAAAGTTCACATGATCCAATCCTTTCCTCTTCAGAGGCCAGGAATGACCAAAGGGCTTGCTTGGCTAAGTATTTTCCAGAGTATGGACGCTTACTTAATCCTCCAGTTTGTTTTATTGTGGCAGGCAGAAGTTTCATTTTCCAGATGTTCTGTGGGAGCTTAAGATTTTTTTCTTTTGCCCCACTGAAGCAAAAATCAAAACCACTAATAGATTGAAACTCTAAATAGATTAACTCCCAATGCTCCTTGGCTCAAATTCATCTTTGTGTTGCTATAGTTGTTCTTTCTCCTATTCTACTTTTTTACGCTTATTGGATTTCTACCTTCCCATCTATAAAAGGAGAGAAAGAGAAAAGAACAAAATAAAGTAGAGACTTAATATCAAAACCTATGTCTTACTTTTGCCTTTTTACTTTCTCTTATCAGAAGAGCATAAAGGCATATTTGGGGGAGTGGAGAGAGCGAGCAACACAGTGGTTATTACCTGCTGAATTGCATTGAAATAAAGGTAAAGAGAGAATGAGTTATTTTTCCAACACTAGAGATAGATGAAGATCTAGGGACTGGGGTGAGTGGGAGAGATGATAGAATGGGGAGATTGGTAAAACCTGCACTGACTTTCTTCTTATCTATTTTTGTGAATATGTAATTTTTGGAGTTTTCAGTCATTTTGAGAGATTTTTCTCTATTCTTACAGATGCCAAAAAATTTTGCTCTCAAGGATAGGCAAACCCTATCATATAACCCTGATATTCTGATAACCCACTAACAGAAGCAGCCTCGTGGTACTGCGATTGACAAAAAGAATTCAGAACAGCATCTCCCAGCACTGGGCTATGTTTTCCTCAGTGTGTAGACTTTGCCTCCCCTTCGAGTGTCTAGTTAGAATCCATTTTACAGCAATCAGATATTGGGGAGAAGCCTGGCTGAGGACACACCCGCAAATTTCCTCGCTCTGAGTGGATACATCCCCATGCCTGCACAGACAGGCTCTCTAGAAAATTTGCATCCTTGTCTCTGTTGAAAATTAAAAGTCTAATTTTTTTGCACACCCTTCCAGACATTCATCACCACAACAAAGTCATTCCTTAAAAGACTACACCAAAAGGCTTTGCTGCTTTGTAAAAGGCCAGACTATTGGACTTCAAATGTCTTTACACAGGTTGTTAAGGTTTTGTAAGCCACTTGGTCTCTGTCACTATTCAATGCTGCTGTTGTAGCCCAAGAGCAGCCATAGACAATATATAAACAAATGAGTGTGGTTGTGTTTCAATAAAACTTTATTTACAAAAACAGGTGGCAGGCCAGATTTAGCCTATGAATCATGGTTTTCCAACTCCTGAATTAGAGAACATAGAGCTTCTTCGGAAGAAAAACGTGTTTCTATTGAATTAGGAGTTTCTGCTGAGGCCACTTATTTGGTGCTTCATACATTCTTCAGATTCGCAGATCCTTTCATCTCTGAGGAATGCCTCCAGCTGTGGGTTACAGAAAACCTGACTCACCTGGCTATACAAATAGCAATTTATTGTTCTCATAAACAAGAAGTGCAAGTAGGTGGCTGCCACCTGTTTCATTCGCCCCTCCCTCCTTGGCTTCTCATAGCCACCAGATGGCTGATACTCCAGCAGGCATCCTAATCTGAGGAGGAAATGGAGAAGGACAAAAGGATGGACCAGCTACAACTTCCCCTATTTTATCAGAAAAGCAGAAGTGCTCCCAGGAACACCTCCAGTCCAGCTGATAAAAGATTTCCACATGTATCTCATCAGCTAGAACTATGGCACATGGGTGGCCTCCCCTTGTGGAAAGAAAGGCCAGGAAACTTATTATTTACTTTACTAACCTCTAGAGTGGAGAAAGTTGAGAGAAAAGGGTGCTGGAAATGGGAACTGAAACAGCCAAACCACACACCTCTGCAGCACGGTTTTAGACAGTACACTGAGCATATGATAAGAAATGAATCCTGGGGCAGATCTTGGAGCATTTGCTCAAAACAGCTGTAACAGTGATCCCTGGTGAAGAGATAATGTAGGGAAAACTGTGACAACAATTGTACTGGTGCTTTTATTGGACTTCATTAGTATTGGTGTTCTTTTCATGTCAATAACAACCAGGTATCTACTAATCAATTTTCTACCACCAAAATGTGTGGCTTCCCCCAATCCTTGGCCCAAGGAAAGTATAAACGAGGGATTTGCTGTCTGTGACTATGTATAAAGACAGCTAACATAGATCCTCTCTGATACTATGAAAAACAGCTCACTGTAGACCGGTGAAGCCTAGGCAGAAAGCATTATACTGTATATGGCTAGAACACTGGGAGGAATTTGGGTGACCGGAATGTAGTTATCCCAATATCAGCATAATAACAGGGTAACCTTGCTGATTACATTTTTGACAAGAAGCAGTGCTTCCCTTGAAAAGACCACAGGTGGTTAGCGCTTTTGTCTTGAAAATGGTATGACGTGTCTTCAAACCATGATTTCATAGCTAAATTAATTTTAACTTCCAGGCATTGCTTTTCTGTGAACACTCTACACAGTTCAGTTTCAGAGGCAACCTTCAAAAGAGTGGAGCTGTTCTTTGAGTGGAGTTTGGCCTGTAGCTTAAGAGTAGGGTAATTTTCTGGAAGAGCGATGGAAGAAGAGATGTCCACCGGTACCACCATGTGCACGTGTGTGAAAAGCCAGTATGTCTGAGCTGCATATTTATTTTCAGTGTAATGGAATTATAGCAGTGGTCATGAGACTTTTCTAATTTGATTTTAAAAGGAGAATAATTACTATCTAAAGCCTGTTTCGAATGATGCCTTTTGCTTTCAAAATAAATTCACTACTGTGGAGCAAGTGTAGGTCAGTGGTTGAGTGCCTGCTTCGCATGTACAAGGTCCCAGGTTCAATCCCCAGTACCTCCTGAAAATAAATAAATAATAAATAAGGTCACTGCTGTCGCTGCATCTGATCCTTATGGCAAGGGTTTGGAGTAGGTAGGGCTTACCTGCCTCGAAAGAGGAATCAGACATCGAGATGGTAAATGAATTTCCTGAGATCTCATTGATTCAACCTGTATCCTTAAGTCCTACTCCAAAGGATTCTCTATTGTTTACTTTCAAAACACAGAAATTTGGCTCATCTCATTTTCAGGATTGTGCAGTATCTCCATGCCAATTTCTTACCACTTTATGTAGCCTTTTGAAATATTTACTCAGTGCTGACCTTGCAATTTGTCACCTGAACACCTGTTTTCCTTTCCATTCTGTACTTGAATGTGAGTCTGAACTGGTTCTACCAGCTCTAAAATACCTCCTCTGGGTCACCATGACAATAATGAGCTGTCAGATAAAAAAGAAACAAGTTGAGTCACCTCCCCACACTGGAGTTTTTCACTCTTCATTCCCCAAACCCCTCACACTAGGTGGACTCTCTCCTGTTTTTATGTTTTGTCTTTTGTTTTTTTTTTTTAGGAAACCTTTTCATTTCTCAATGCAACAGCTCAGTGGAGAAATGCAAAGGAGAAAGAGAAAGCATAAGTAGGTAGTAAGAACAAGGTGGAGGCGGGGTTTAGGCGTCCAAGCCACACCTCAGAGATAAGCTGAGCTAAGCCTATCCGTGACTCCTTCCTGAAAAGTCTTTGAATCCATAGCTCAGGAGCAGCCCCGCCTCCCCCACCCACCCAGGACTGCAGCCCTGCTTCGGGGCCTCCTGGTTCCCAAGCCTGCTTTCCCAGCCAGGAGCCTTCCCAGCGCACCCCAGCCCCTTCCTTTTGTTTTCACTTTCGTCCATTCAGCTCAAAAAGCCAGCTTCTTGCATATTAAAACTTAATTTGTTTAAGGACAAACAGTTGGAGGCCTGCTTCTCAGAGGCAGGAGTGACAGATCACACAAGGGGAGCATCCGCCGTGGGGGCTGCGGGTTTGGCAGGTCCTGGTCTCCGAGGAGAGACAAGCGCGCGAGCTGCTCTCTGTCAGGATTCCAAAAGGCATTACCCAGAGCTCCAAGGTGGAGCTGTTTACCAATACCGTGATCTCTCCCCAGATGCAGTTGCTACTGCAGCTAATTAAGAGAACAATTAAGACTACGGCAATCAGTCAAGTACACAGACCTCCGTCATTTTCCCGACTCTCGGATGCTGTGCTGCTCCCAGAGGGCTGAACCGTATTCAGTCATTCAGAAAATGACAGGAAGAAGCTATTAAATATCTGAAAACCATAAAAATGCAATCATACTGTTCTTTAGCTGAGCCATCCACTGGAGACCAATGCCCAGCAACTTCAGAAACTTAGCAGTCCACTCGGATTCACACACTCACAAATAAGATTAATCAAAAGCAGCTCAAATCAAAATTTAATTATAAGGTGGGGTTGGGAGAGGCTGTGCTGGTCATTTCCTTCCTTTTTTGCTTTATGACTGATCAATATTCCCTCGTATCAGCCAAATGCATGACAAAGTCCATGGGGTGTCTTTAGAAAGGAAGTAACAGATTAAATATTGAGCTAAACAATTTAATCTTCTCCTGGAAGGACTTTCAGATATTCATAAAGGTAAATCCTATTGGGTAGAATCGTTTCCATGTGTTGGATTATAGGGCCTTGTTGGGAGAGGTTCATAAACACGGATACACCAGCCACTAAAACAAAACTCTTAATAGCATCGCAAATCGAGACAAGAAAAAAATTGCCCTTAGAAAGAAAAACATGTATATTATTTTAACACCCTCACAAGAAAAATGGAATTTTCTGGTGACTTGGAGCTAAGATGGGAAGCTGACCATCTTAGAAAGAAGCAACATAAGCAATGTTATCAAAACAGTTTTATAATACATCCACTATATGGTTTGTGAGGGATCCTGAAGGAATAAATTGAGAGTGTTAAGATATAAAAGCAGGGACTGTGTAGGCAGACCTCATGGGTTCAAATCCCAACTCCCCACTTATTGCTGTGTGGCCTCAGACAAGTGACTCTACCAATCTGTGTTTTCTCATCTGTTAAATAGAGATAATGATATTCTTATCTCAGTGGGTTGTTGGAGATTTAAATGAGATAATGTAGTAAACTCCTTAGAGCAGGGTCTCACAAACAGTAAGCAATCAATAAATGATGATGATGATGATGATGATGATTGTATTAGTTAGGGTTTTCCAGAGAACCAGAACCAATGAATATATATTAAAAGATTTATTTTAAGTAGTTGGTTCACATAATTGCTGGGGCTGGCCAGCCTGAAATCTGTAGGGCAGGCCAATAGGCTGGAAATTTGGGTAAGAGTGATGTCTTTAGTACAAAATCCATAGAGGAGGCCAGCAGGCTGGAAACTCAAAGGAGGAGAAGGTGTAGACTTGAGACAGAATTTCTTCTTTCTTTGGAACCCACAGTTCTTTGCTTTTAGGGCCTTCAACTGATTGGATGAGGCCCACCCACATTATTGAGGATAACTCCCTTTACTTAAAGTCAACTGCTTGTAGCTGCTAGACCCATCTACAAAATACCTCCATAGCAACATCAAGACCATTGTCTGAACAATGGACACCATACCCTAGATAAAGTGACATGCAAAATTAACCATCACAACGCGGATTTCTAATAGCTACCATATATAGGTATTATGCAGTGATTCCTACATGTGATCTCACTGGGTGGTCATTGCAGCTTTATTTACAGTGTTACTATTATTATCATTATTGTTGTTATTATCATTTTACAGATGAAGATTCAAATCCAATAAGGCAAGGCATCCCATGGCAGCGACCAGAAGTGCCAACTGACCAAGCCTCAAATTCATACAGGGCCTTTCTTGATTTTAGACTTTTAACTTCATCTCCAAGTAGGTGATATCATCTCAGACAGAACCCAACACTGTAGAAAATAGATATCTTAACCTTTTTCTCTGATTAAAGTCCGGAAGGATAAATCATTTAGTATACTAGATCTTAATATTTTTCTAAAATTTAAAATTATCTTGTGAATAGCAGAATCATAATACATGGTGTTTTGTAATAAAAATGTAAGTTTGTTCCATATAAATATTTTAAATGCATCATGATTTTTTTTAAAACCTATTTTAGCCTTTTGTCATTTTGTAATATATCAAAGCCTCATAAGGAAGGGAGAGAGGGAGGGAGGGAAGGAAAAAGAAAAGGAAGTGTCCTGGGTCTCTATTTACCTCTAAGAGGCCCTGCTCAAAGACACACCCACAGATGGCCAGTGGTAGGGTCAGGACTGAGCCTGGTCACCTGACCCCTCCACCCCACCAAACCCCCACTACATATTTGGGTCAGTCCACACAGTGGTGTGTTGGTAAATTGTTAACAACCACCTCTTCAAAAAATGTTTGCATGTATGTGTGTATGCATGTACAAATATACACATATATACATACATACATTTATTATAAGGATATAAAGGATTATAGTACACAATTTACAAATAAGAATAAAATATGCAATAGTCTTTTTTGCAAATTCTGTATATAGAGTTGACAGATTTAGCATATGAAAATACAGGTTGCCCCAATATTGCATGGGGCATACTTATACTAAAAACTTACTCATTGTTTACCTGAAATTCAAATATAATTCAGTATCCTGTATCTTATCTGGCATTCCTATTCATATAGTCAATTGATCCTAACAGAGGCTTTTGTTGACTTTTTGCTGAACCTATGTTTGCAATTGATAAATGAGTGTACTTCCAATATAAATGTTGTTTGATATTTTCATTTACACTAACAAGTAATATGAAAGTGAAGCAACAAAGGCATATGTCAGAACTTCAATCCTTTATCAATGATGTGACTTCTTTGTTCAATTGGGTAATAGTTTTCAAATAATGAAATAGCTTTTCTTCAACTGTGATGTATTCACCATATAATGGCTACAGAAACTACTTACTATAAGTTAATTTTTCATTATTAACACTCTCTCCATCACTTTCTTAAGCCAAGACAATCAAGAAAATAATAAACCAGACCTTGATTTGCAGGCTCTGCATATTTCCATGGTGCCCACATTCCCACCATGGCTGGTCTCAAGTTACCAAAGTGACGCCACTGAACGAGGAGTTGAGAAGAGCTGTGCGGTAGCATTAGCGAGGGCTTCCACCATATAGACACAAGCGTTGAAAACACCTCAAAAACCCAGATAACAGGAAAATGTAGTAAAATAATTAGGAAGGGATGAGCGTTGAGAATTTTTACCTTTGTTTTTCATGTAATTTATTTAATTATAAGTTTATATAATTCAATCTTTAATAATGTCTGTGTTTAACAACGAGCTTGCAAAATTCCTGCAAATCAGTGAGCCTGTCTGAGCCAGCTCCAGCACACCTCTGATTTCACAGAGGCTTCTTTATGAATGCAAACGCAAATATACCAGCAAGTGCATATATTGGTGTAGACAAGGCACTTCTGAAGGGCTACCCGTGTTCAAACCCTTTGTCGAGGTGGACTTATTTATATGTATAAGAATATGTGCTGCACAGCCCAGTCTGGGAGGGCTCCTCTGTGGGCACCGCTCTCTCATCCTGCACACAGTATTTCAGCCCATGTGCACACGCCCGGTAGGCTGTCTGCTGCAGGCCTTGGCTGGGAATGGCTGGGAATGAAAACCATCCACATCCATATTCAGCTGATGGAATAAGCTGCACTTCACTTTGTTAGCTCTTGCCCAAACCGCCCCGGTGTCACAGATGGTGGTTTCCAGAGGGCCTTGGTGGGCTACTTCCTCCTCCCTCTGTGGTGGCCCCTATCCTTATTTATCAAGTCTATCCGATGCTCAGAAATGGAATGACCAACACCTGGTCAGCTCAGGGGCTATTTTCATTATTATGTTTGCACATGTGCACACACACACATTCACTCTAAAGAAAGCTCATGTTTTAAGTTAAATATGTACTGCTTTTCTGAAATGTGTAATAGCTGTAGGATGATATGCTGTAGTCATTTCCTCATATAGAATGAGAGCCAAAAAATACATTCTTTTAAGAAGAAAATTCTGCGCCCGGCTATATTTCTACTATGGATACTTTAGTACACCCATGTTACCATTAAAATTTTTTAAACTACCATCTCAAATATCCTTACAGCCAAACTACACCTATTGAAAAGGAATATGTTCAATTCGTATTGCTTTTCCTTTCCTTGGAGATGGGAAACGGACTGATCCAAAATCAACTGCCAGATCTCCACTGTGGCAAGGAGAAGTAAGTTCAAAGTCTTTTCATTAATACTCCAACTTTGAGAAATGTCCACATTGGATAAAACTTGTAGGAATTTCGGAGAAAAGAGAAGGCAGTGGTTTTTAGGCTCTGCACTTTCCCTGAATAATTCAAAGTGATTTTATAATGAATTTTTCCAGGCCATTAGTCCAAAATGTTGTCTGGTAACTATGACTATTTTGAACAGAAAAAAAAAAAAATTTAAGCAGAAAACAGCCCCTGAGTATAGAATGCCTTTATATAGCAGATGCCTTTATATAGCAGCTTTTTCATCCCTGCCCACATTGCAAACATATTTTTATCAGAAGAACCACCTGTCCTTATTTATAAGGTATAATATTCCTAGACAGGATTTTCCAACCAAAGAAATGGATCTTTTGACTCAAAAGATCCACTAAAACTTCTTTGTTAAGAATCTTCTCTACCCACGATTCAAAGAAATGTCGAATAAAAAAAGGAGGAGAAAAGAACTATTTCTAAACAGAGGAAAGCATTTTGTAATAGAGAGTGATGCTCCTTCCTCTCCAGCATGACAAGGACATGCTCACTTATGGTTTAACTGAGCTGTTTAGAAACTGGACAGAAAGGTTAAGCCAACCTCAAACCCTGAACCTCTGTGAAAAGTCAAATCCCAACAATTCTTGAACACCAGAGACGAGACAGAAGGAAGAAAATCTCCCCACACATTTTTACTTCTATCCTTTCTGCCACAAATACTCACATGGAAGTTCTCTGGGTAACAATGTGTCTGAAAACTAAATTCCTAGTTTTCACATCATATACAAAACAACCTAGAAGCAGAAAATATAAATACAGACTATACTTAGGCAAACAATTCATTATTTCTTTACAAACCAGTTGATTACCAAATACAAACTGTTTGAGTTCATCTACTTCTTTTGAAAATACCTCATTTAATTGAATGCCACAATTTTTCATACTTCTTTCAACATTCAGAAACCCAAAGGATTTAGAAGAAGTATCTGGATAATTTTTGCAAAATAACAATTCATTTTGGGGATTGTTTCTGGGGGGAAGAAGTTGTTTTGACACACGACTTGCTTAGACTGATCTCAAGAGAAGTCCCAAGGAATTTCTAGTAAAACGGAAAGATATTTCTAAGGCTTATCATCACATACCTCTAGTTTCAGAGCTTACTGAGATTTGAGCAAAAACTGGGTATCAACATAGCCAATGCACATTTGCTGCCAATATTTAGTAGGCTACTCCATTCTGCATATTTTCTAAAAATAACAAAATTGAAGAGTGATGAAAGGTGAGACGGGCACAATGTTTGAAGCTCATTCCACCTTACCCCTCAAAACTCTCCCAGGTTCCTTGGTGTTTATGAGTATGTTTATATAGGAAAATTCAAAGAGAAATTGGGAGAGTTCTGAATCAGCCCGTTGATTCAAGAATAAACCAAGCACCAAGCTGTTTTGGAGCAAAACTTAAATTATGATCAAGGGGAACTGCCAAAAATGGGTGAGTGAGATAAGCCAGACACAAAAGGAAAAATGTTGTATGATCTCACTTATATTAAATAAATAGAATATGCAAATTCATAGAGTCAGAAATTAGAATACAGGTTACCAGGGTAGAGTTGGGAGTGTGGAATGGGGAACTAATGCTTCATTGGTACAGAATTTCTGTTTGTAATGTTTCCTTGACAAACGTGGTGATGGTAGTGCAACATTGTGAATATAATTAACACCACTGACTTGTCCAATTGAAAGTACTTAAAATGGGAAATTTTATGTTGTATATGTTACCAGAATAAAAAAGAAAAAAAAAAAAAACAGAACTGTAAAAGACAAAGAGCAAACCGTAATGTAAACTATGTACTATAGTTAATAATATAAATGATAACATTGGTTCTTCAATTGTAACAAAGTGACCACAGTAAATGCAAAGTAGTAGTAATAGGGAAAACTGTGGGGTTGGGTAAGATACACGGGAACTCTGTACTTTCTGCATGATTTTTCTATAAAACTACAACAGCTCTAATAATTTTTTTAAAATATGTCTGTCAAAGTCATTGTCTTTATCAAGAATTGGTTTCGCCTCCCAGCTTCCCTGTTTGGGTCACTATAACCTGCTCTCTTCCAGTTTCACAAACTAGAAAGCTTCAAGTCACCCCTGCAAATCCCCTCTCCTCTGCAGTTTGATCTGTTCCCATGTCTTCTCACGAATTCATTTGAGTTATTCTTCAGGTTCAGTCTTTTCTCACCACTTCCATGGCCATTTGCCTAGTCAAGCCTGAGGAACTAAGACAACCTCACACCTGGTTTCCATGACTCCAGCTTCTGCCACACATATCCAGAGGGCACACTAGTGTCAGATTAAATCCTAAAAGTTTGCTGTATTCAAGTCTTTGTCTGTAGAATCAACCAGGGCCCCTGATCTAAATTGCCTTCTCCTATTTTCTTGTTTCTCCAGCCTTCCCCAGTGTGTCCTCCCATATCCATCATCTTCTTCCTTTAGTAATAGAATCCCCAATTATAGCTGAATAAAGACTAATTTTCCAAACTCCTTTGCAACCAGGTGTGCCCATGCAATTAAGTTCTGGCCAATGTGATGTGAAGGGAAGTGTCAATGTGCAACCTCTAGGTCATGTTCCTATATACCACCCTATTATTAACACCTTGCATTAGTGTGGTACATTTGTTACAATTCATGAAAGAACATTTTTATAATTGTACTATTAACTATAGTCCATTGTTCATACTTTTTGTTATACTGTCCAATTTTTTATTTTTATTCTAGTTATATATGTCCAACCTAAAATTTTCCTTTACAACCACATTCAAATATATAATTCAGTGCTGTTAATTACATTCACAATGTTGTACTACCATCACCAGTTTTCCTTTTTGTTCCCTGGCTCTCACACACACTCACTCACACATACACACCCACAGTCATATGCCCCTTGTAGAGTTTTATCATGTCTTAACCCAGGTAGACCCTGAAAAGCATAGAGCTACATAAAATAAAATAGGCTTCCTCTTGTCTACATATTTGTTTGAATTAAAAATAACCTGTTCTTTCCATTGCTGCATAATATTACAATATTACTGTTAACTATCATCCTTTAGTTACATTAGATGTAATAGAAGATATTATTTCAATTCTAAGGGACAACAATGGAGGGTAGAAAGCAGTGTGGGGGTTTTCCTTTTAGAGTAATAGAAATGTTCTAGAATTGACTGGGGTGATGACAGGACAACTCAGTGAAGAAAATGAGAGCCACTGAGTGTACACATTGAATGAATTGTACAAAGCATGGGATTGTATGACACAGGGAATCCAGTAGTGGAAGATGGACTGTGGTTAATTAACAGGACAAAGATGAGAGGGTACTCTCAAGAACAATAACAACTATATAATACTAATACAGGGTGTTAATAATTGGGTGGGTTGGGGGGGTGGAAATACACCAAATGTGAGATATGGCCTATAGTTAGTAGTAATATTTTGATGATGCTCTTTTATAGCTTGTAAAAAATGTTTCGCAACAATGCAAGGTGGTGGTGGTGGGGTGATGTGTGGGAGCCCTGTTTGATGATATGCATGTTTGTATTGTAAGTTCACAACTTTTAGTATACACTTATTGTTTATGTATGTTCATGTATGAATGATAGACTTCAAAAATTTTTTATTTTTTTAAAAAGAACCTGTTGAGCTTCTGACAGGGAGCTGGGGTGGCGCAAGAGATTGAGCACCTCTCTCCCACTCCGGAATGTCCCAGGATCAGTTCCCAGTGCTGCCTGAAGAGAGGACAAGCAGACACGGAGGAACACAGAGAGCAAACAGCGAGCACAGGGACGGCAAGGGGGGTTAGAAATAAAATATTAAATCTTTAAAAAAAAAAAAAACAATTAACAACAACAAAAAAAGCTCGAGGGGAATCTAGATGTGGCAGGTGGAGTTATGTCCCCAGCAAACACATCCTTTTCATCTTACTGCACATTCCTATGGGTGTGAACCCACTGTAAATAGGACTCTCAGAGATGCTGTTTTCAGTTAAAGTGTGGCCAAGCTGAATGAGGGATCACTGGAGGCCCTATAAAAAGAACCCAGAAGTCACAGAGGAGAGAGAGGACATCACCATGTGACTTGAGGCAGAGATCAGTTAAGGAACCCCAAGGATCACCAGCATTCAGCAGCAGCATGCTGCAGGTTTTGGTGAGAAAGCATCACCTTGCTGATGCCTTCGTTTGGACTTCTTCTACCCTCAAAACCATGAGCCAGTAAATGTCTGTTGTTTGAGACAAAATCAGTTTGTGGTGTTGGTGATAGCAGCTCAGGTAAACTAAGGCACTAGAAAGAGCTGCAAAGACTTCCTTTACTCCTCCGATTTCATTCTCTAGGTTTTACCTAAATTTGCTTAAGCTCCATATCTTGGGGTTCTAGTGAGTGTGCATGGATTCTACACGCTGTTGTTTTTTATCATGCTAAACGGCTTACCTACTTTCACTCAGCTAATACTTACCAGAGATTTGAGGTAGCTATTATCATGCCCTTATTTTATCCAACTTTACTGAGGTCTAGTTTACTTATAATAAAATGCATCCATTTTAAGTATATAATTCAAGTTTTAACAAATATATACGCCTGTATAAATATAATGAAATTCAAGATAAAGAACATTTTCACCATCCCAAACAGTTCTCTTGTGCCCCATTCCAGTCACTCTCCACCCTCCCACTGTGGCCCCAGACAGCTACTGCACTAGAGATGAGATTGTTCTCTTTAGAAGTCTCAGACTACTGGAATCCTACCATCCATACTCTTTTATGTTTTACTTTTTGGCTCAGCGTTACGTTTGTGAGATTCATCCCTGTTGATGTTGTGCATGAATCAGAAGTTCATTCCTCTTTATTGCTGAGTAGTATTCTGTTGTATGGATATACCATAATTTGTTTATCCATTCACCTGTTGACGATATTTGCCCTATTATCAGTTTTAGGCTATTAGGAAAAACTGCTGTGAAGATTGGTGTATAAGTGCTTGTGTTTCATTTCTCTTTGGTATATATGTACAAGTGGAATTTCTGGGTTATGTCTAGTTTTAAAGGAAATTGCAAGACCTTCTTTTTTCCTAAATAGTAGTACTAGTTGTTCCAAATCTTCCCTAAGACTTAGTATTTTCGGTCCTTTCAATTTTAGCCATTTTATTGGACCTGTGGTGATAGCTCATTGTGGTTTTGTATTTGCCTGATGACTGATGATGTTGAGCATCATTTCATGTCCTTATTGGTCATCCAAATATCTTCTTTTAGTAATGGCTGTTCAAATGTTTTGTCCTTTTTTTAAATCATCTGCACTCATTATTGAGTTATAAGGGTTTTTTTAATATTCTGTATATAAGTACTTTATCTGAGATATGTGTTTTCCCTTTTTTCTTCCAGCTCTGGCTTGTCTTTTTTTTTTTTTTTTTTTTTTTTTGATTTAATGGTGCAATTCAAAGAGCAGATGTTTTTAAATTTTAAGTCATATTTATCATGTTTTCTTTTAACATTCATGCTTTCTTCTCCCCTATATAAGAAATTATTTTCTTAATCCAAGGTCAAAAAGATTTTCCCCTATCTTTTCTTCAAGAAGTTTTATAGTTTAGCTTTTAAGGTTTTAGCTTCCATGATCCATTTAGAGTTAATGTTTATGTTTATGTGTGATGGAAGGCAAGGACCAATATTCATTTTTTCCATATAAATACACAGTTACTCCATCACAATTTGTTGAAAATATTCTCCTTTCCTCCAAAAATTTTCTTGTCATCTTTATAGAAAACCTGTTGTCCACATGTGTGGCAATCTAGTTCTAGAATATCTATCATGTTTCATTGATCTGTATGTCTCTCTTTACGCCAATACCACAATGTCTCAGTTACTATATCTCTATAGTCAGTCTTGAAAGCAGGCAGTTGTGTATGTATTCAAATTGCTTTGAATCGATTAGGTGCTTTCCATTCTATATAAATTTTAGCATCAGATTGTCACTTTCCACAAAAAAAAAAAAAAAAAAAGCATGCTGGTATTTTGATTGTGATTGCATTGAACCTATAGATTAAAATAGGGAAAATGACATCTTAAAAATACTGAGACTTTGGATGCATAAATAAGGTATATGTCCCATTTATTTAATTTCTCTTGGTAACGTTGTGTAGTGTTGGGCATTTTTTGCTTTGTTGTTTTTTTGTTTTTGTTTTTGTTTTTGTTTTTGTTTTTGAGGTACCAGAGCTGGGGATTGAACCTGGGACCTCTCATGTTGGAAGCCACCACTCAACCACTGAGCTACATCGGCTTCCCTGAGTTGGTTCCTTTGCTTGTCTGCTTGTTGTTTGCTCCCTTGTTTTTAGGAGACAACAGGGACCTAACCCAAGACCTCCCATGTAGGAAGCATGCACTTAACTGCTCGAGCCACATCTGCTCCCTTTTTGTAGTTTTTAGTGTATAGATTTTAGCATATTGTTAAATTTTTACTAAGTATTTCATATTTTCTGATGTCATTCTAAATTATGTTATACAGTTTTTAATCTCCAATTATTTGTTGCTAGTACATCGAAATACTTTTCTTTTGCATTGACTTTATATCTTCATAAACTCACTTATTAGCTCTTGTACTTTTTTGTTGATTCTGTAGGGTTTTCTACAGACACAATCTTTCCTCTATAAAGACAATTTTGTCTTTTCCTTTAAAATCTGTATGTGTTTTATTTTTTCTTCTGGCCTTCTTTCACTGGTTAGGACCTCTAGCACGATGAGGAACAGAGGAGGAGACAATAGATACCCTTGTTTGTTTGTTTGTTTTTTATCTTAGGGAGAAAATCATCAGTTTCTCACCATTAAATATAATGCTAGTTGTAGGTTTTACACAGATGCCCTTTATCAGATTTAAGAAGTTCTGTTCTATTACTAGTCTGCTGAAGAATATAATTGATTTTCAAATGTTAAGCCATTTGTGCATTCCTTGGCATAAAGCCTACATGGTCATGGTGCATTACCATTTTTATATACTGCTAGATTTGATATGTTACGATCTTGTTAAGAAATTTTTGTGCCTATGTACATGAGGAATATTATTGGTCTATAGTTTTCTTTTCTCATAATGTCTGTTTCTATATTTGGTACCAAGGTAATGCTAGCCTCTTAAAATGAGTGGAAAATATTGCCATCTCATCTATTTAATGAAAGAGTTTGCATAAAATTAGTATTATTTCTTCTTAAAATGTTTGAGGAAATTCTTCACTGAAATCATCCAGCCCTGGAATTTTTCTTTGTAAAAAGGTTTTTAATTAAAATTTCAATTATTCTACCATATGTAGAGCTATTCAGATCATCTAGTTCGTCTTTATTCCAACTTGGCCAACTGTGTCTTTAAGGAATCTGTGCATTTCATCTATGTTGTCAAATTTATTGACAATTGTTCATAATATTACTTTATTATCCGTAATGTATGTAGAAACTGTAGTGGTATCAATCTTTTTTATTTCTGGTATTTGTAGTTTCTATCTGCTGTTTTTCTGGTCTATTTAGAGGTTCATCAATTTTATTGTTTTTTTTTTTAGAAGCAGTTTTTGGTTTACCTGATTTTCTCTATTGCTTTTCTATTTTATATTTCAATTATTTCTGATCTTATCTTTATTATTTCCTAAATTCTACTTATTTTTGGTTTACTTTACTCTTCTTTTTTTAATTCTTAAGGTGGAAACAAATAATTGATTTTGGACTTTACTTATTTTTTAACATAAACATTTAATGATATAAATTTCCCTCTAAACATTCCTTACTGCTTAACAGCATCCTACAGATAGTGATAGGCTGTGTTTTCATTTTCATTTAGTTCAAAATATTTTCAAATTTCCCTTGTGATTTCTTCCTTGACCCATGGATTTTAAGAAATGTGTTAATTATTTTCCAAATACTTGGGAATATTACAACTAACTTTCTGGTACTTATTTCCAGTTTAATTTCGTTGTGGTCAGAGATCACAACGTATATTATTTCAATTCTTTTAAATAATATTGAGACTTGCTTTTAAAGTCCAATGTATCATTTTTCTTTAAATGTTTTATTTTGAAATAATTTCAAATACAGGAACCTTGCAAAAATAATACAAAACCTATACAGAGAACGCCAACATAGCACCCTCCTATACCCAGATCAACAAATTTTCACATTTTGCCACCTTTTTCATATCATTCTATCTTCTATCTATCTATCATCTATCTATCTATCTATCTATCTATTTATCTATCCATCTATCTATCTATCTATCTATTTTCTATCTACTTACCTACCTATCATGTATTTGTCTAACACTCTGTCTAACCATTTATCTATTTTCTGGATTTTTGAGTGTAAGTTCCATACAACAAGCTCCTTGAACACTAATAGTCCCATGTACATTTCCTCTGACCAAGGATATTCACTTATGTAACCACCTTAGGTACATTTATCAAGTTCAGAAATTTAATCTTGCTATAAAACTTACAGTGTATATTCTAATTTATTCATATGTCACAAAAATGTCTTAGTCCTCCTTTGTATGTCCAGCATTGTATAGAATAATGCCTCTCTTTTTTTGTTTTCTTGATAATTGGTTAATTTTTCAAGATGAGCTTTTTAGTGTAATTGTTTTGGTTTGTACTTTGCTGTTATTCTTTTTTTTTAAGTACAGGTGCTGATGGGTGTTACTACTATATTAGGTATTTCTCTCTAGACTGTAAGTTCCCTGAGGGCAAATGTATGTCTTATATATCTGTAGCTTATGTATGTGTTCTGCTCAATACACAGAGTGGACCCAGATATGTCACTAATATACAATTATTGGTTGGCTTCCAATATGGAGTTACAGGGACAGGGCCCAAAACTGAAGAGATTGTCTACCTGGGTGGCTCAACCTGCCACAGGATTGTTCATTCCAGGACCTCTTTAGATATGAAAGTCTTAAATAGTAATAGCAGAGCCTAAAATATTTACATTTGCATCATAGTTTAAAAAGTACTTTCACTTCACATTTTAGATCCAACAGGATCTAGACAGAAAACAGAAACTCCTATTTAGCCTAAAAACAGAGAAAAATTAACTCAGAAAATTAGTCACACCAATGATGGAAAAGTTAGGAATACAATCAGGTCATTGAGGGAACCCCAGCATTATCATCAGCAGGAAGTCACTCCCACCCTAGAGCTGGAGGGACCATGGGAGGCAGTGTTATAATGCAGCCCAGAAGCTGGGGCCATCCAGCAGCAGCTAGTGTCATGAAGAAAACCAAGTTGCTGCCAAGAGTGCCACAGAACACAGACAGGAGGAGAAATTACCTGGCTTCTCTCCACTAATCTCTTGCCACCGCTGCTCATTGGTCAAATCCATCCAGAAGCCAAATGGCAGGAAAGCCTGGGAAAGAAATGTAGCTTCCTGTGGAACAGAGCAGAGCAAAGGAAGGCAAAGAATGGATCTGAAAGCAATCAGGCAGTTGACTTTCCACAGTATATCTCATTCTGTGGAAGATAAAATGGAGGCTTAGAGAACTCCACTGGTTTCCTTAAGATCACAAGGCCAGTAAGTGGTAGAGCTAGAATCTGGATGTAGTTTATTTAACTACAAACAAGTCCCAAACCGATTTCTATAGACTGTGATTCCCTCTAATGATAAAACAAGAGGGAGATGGAGAACTGTATCTACTTGCCTGGACTATTGTAACTGCCTCCTAACTAATGTTCCCACTTTGAGTCTCATTCCCTCATCTTCTCGTTACATACAACTGGATTTCCCCAAAGTGTTGCTTAAAGTGGTATTACTTGGGGAGTCTTAAGTTCTAAAGGGGATTGTCCTTGAGATCCCTTACCAAGACAGTTGGCTCCCCCATTCCCTCAGGAGCCTATACCCCTGTGCTCCCAGAGCCACGTTTATCTCCTTGCCTCACAGCCCAGGTCACATCAAGCAGCAATTATTTGTTGCCTTTCTTTCCTCTTACACTGTAACTTGACATCCTAAGAAATGAACATAATGCCTGGCATATAGTCAATGCTCAATAAATGCTTGAATAAATTAATGAATGTAAGTGACAATTTCCCCACCAAATAATTGAAGCATTCAAATAAGAAGCAGCATGTCTGACCTCTAGGCTCTGAAGTTTATACAATGAGCCAGTTCCCAGAAGCTACAGTCATGGGGAGGACAGTTTATTCCTTTCATCCCAGTGTCTTAGTTTTGTGCCCCAGCTTTACAGTCAATTAAGTACATGATTGTTGGAGTCAGGCCTTTTCATTTAGTAACATGGGTGAGAAGGAGGAACACAAGTGAGCAACTATGTAGATTAAGAATCTATTCAGACACTGATATAAAAATAATTGAACAACAAGCCCTGTTTTAGCACTTTCTCTACAGTGATATACAAGAGGCATTTGTGGTCCCACAACAATTTTGAAACCATAGTTCTGGGGAACAGTCCTATGTAATTATAAAATTACACTTGAGATAAGATTTAATTTTCATTTTCACCTTTCCAATACCTTTCCTAAAGTCGTGCTTAAACGCTTTGCATGATAACATGCAACAAGAAAAGCACAAGAAAGTCCTCAACAGACCAAGCTTTTATGGGAGCTTAGGTTCAGTGGCATTATTCAAATTTATTACAAGTGACTGCTATCTAAGGGAGTTTATAGATTGGCTTCAAAGGGGAAGACATTGGGAAAATAAATGGACCCTGTTTCCTCAAAGAGATCTTTTTATTTTCTCCAGACAGGGAGGTAATGGAAAGGCACCGGCTACTACGATAGCAGGCGTTGATCACAGGGTAAGAAGCACATCCTCAAATCATTCTGTTTTCACCATAAATCACAACATGTTCAACATTATCACTGATAGAGACGTGCAAGATAAAGGGCGGAAGGAAGTGAAGGCCCTGACTTATCCTATCAGGATGGGACACGGAGGAAGGCAAGAGCTACTTGAAAACAATTCTTGTCTATCCTGGATGGAGATGTAAGATTAAACTTGGTGTCCTGGTGGCATTCATGAATTTTCAGCTAATTTAAAAAATGCTGAGCAAACTGTTAAGATCGTGAAAAACAAGGAAAATCTGAGAAACCGTCACAGATTGGGAGACTAAAAGACATGACAAAATGGAACGCCATATTTTGGAACAGAAAAAGGATATGAATGGAAAAACTGGAGAAATCCAAATGAAGTCTGAAGTTTAGTTGATAGTAATATATCAATGTTAAGTTCTCGGTTTTGAGAATTGTGCCATTGATATGAAGATGTTAGCATTAGGGGAAGCTGGGTGAAGGGTACATGGGGACCCATTGTGCTCTTTGCAACTTTTCTGTAAATCCAAAATTACTTGAAAATAGAAAGTTTATTTTTTTTTAAAGTAATATGCAAAAACCATTGGCTACCCTGGTGTTTTTATCACTTGGGTGATGAAAAAGCGATTATTTCTTTCTTGTTTCCAATGTTCTAGGGATAAAGAAGTGGATCCATTAGACAACATGGAGAATGGAGTAGGGCAGGCATTAGGTTCATGAAGGGGCCCTACATGCTGAAAGTAGAATCTGCCACCATTAAATTTTGAGTGATGGCCTCAGCCCCTGAGGCTCCCAGAAGGATTTGGCTAGCCCAGGGATCCTGATGGACTTTCTGCTTTTGCTGATCAATTCAAACCACAGCCATCAGGCTCTCACTTAGAAATGAGACCAAACTATGTCCTAAATCATTTGTATATGTGTATCTATAGTTTTTCAAGATTAATAATTTATGCTACATGTTTGTGTGCTCACCTTCCTTTCTTAGAATACTGAAGAGCAAACTACTAAGAGAAATGTCCAGGTTTTCAGAGAGAAAGACATGTGTTCTGCCTCCAGGCTTTAAGGGAAAATTAAGCTTGAATCACAAAGGCAGTCAGGTCCTGGCAGGAAACAGATGGTGCCATCGTGTTTCAGGAGAATTTAATGACGGGACTGCTTTCCAAGGTATGGACAAGATTTAGAAAAACCAGTGAGGAATAGTGCAGCACCTCGGGGCCAGCAGTCGTGAAGAGCTGTCATTACCCTCATATCGAAAGGACAAGGGGAGGGAGAGGTTAAGTTTCTGGAAACCAGGGAGATGGGCATATGTAGGGGGCATATGTAAAGCATCCGCTAGGAACAAGCCAGGGGAGTAAATACTCTGATCTCACTCTTCCCTGCCCTCTGATTCCCTGCTGGTGCCTCCATTGGCCCTGTCCAACTAAAAGCCAAAAGACCCAGGGCCCACTGCTATAGCTCCACCCCCCCCCCCCAGGGCAGCCTTCTGGGGGTGAAAACAAGATGGTGAGAGAACAGAGAGTAGATCTGGATGGGCAGAGGTATTCACTCTGCTGCCTGCCTCAGCTGGAATTTTCATTGATATTGCACCTCTTTATTAGTAAGGCTAATCTAGTCATTGCTCCATTACAGGATCTTTCTGAATCCAAACGGTCAAACAATTTCACATTTTGTAAACCCTATGATACAGGTCAAGTATACTTGTCATACTCTGACAAAATGAATCACCTCTGAAATAAAGAACATCATTTGTCAAACAGCTTGGCTAGCAAAGTGCAGAAGCTGCTGGATGTTTTCATCAACAGGGGTGTACTTGGAAAGACTATACTCAGATTCCTTATGTGGCCTCACCTGGCTTCAAATAATAGTCTCCTCTCTCTCCCTCTCTTATTTTTCTTAGGACTCGTTCATGTGAAGCAGAAGTTCAACCACTGAGCTACACTGGCTCTGCTCCTTCTCTCTTTTAAGTCTGTTTTATATTTTCCCTTTGTCTGTTACACCCTTTCAAGAGACCAGTAGCAAAGACTTCTCCCTCGGGTCAAAGAAGAGAGAGATGGGGCAGAAGGACAATGAAAATACCATTGGAACACAAAAAGGAAGAAATGCCGATAACTGCAGATTCTTGACACTTAGAGAGACACTGGGTTTGTATTACTTGTTTTTTACTTTATCACCTTTGAATTTGTAATTATGCATAACAACTCCAAAATGGAAAAAAATATATATAGGGTGGTTGGAAGAGAGAGGAATGGGGTTCATGAGTTGAATGTGGCCACTGAGCTAAGGGAAAGATAGCCAAGGAAGAAAAAAATGGGTAGGGACAAGGGAAAGAAGAAAGGGAAAGGGATGTAACTTAATGTTGGATGCGGAGTAATCAAATTCTTGCCTTTGGGACTGTGAAGCATGGGGAGATGTGTTCCCAATGAGTTGGTCAAAGTGTTGGGCTGGTACCCACAATACATTTACAGGAAACAGTTATAACAGATATGTCCTGCTTCAATTACATCTTTACCAAGAAAGTCACATTTCTTTGATGTTCAACTGTAATGACTCTAAGGCTCCACTTGCCCAGGTTAGCAGTGCTTCTCCTTCCCAGTTATTCCCAAGAATCCACAGCACCCCGGTCTATAACGTCAGTCTTGATTTTTCTCATTTCACCATAAAATATGTATTCATTCCATCACTCCCTCATTCATTTACCCAATAAATATTTATTGAGCACCAGTTCAGCATCTGTAAGCACTGAAGATATAACCAAGAAAAAATGGAAAACAAGGTCCCTTGCTCCCATCACCCTTACTTTCTGGTGGGGTAGGGTAGACAAACACATGAACAAACAATGAACAAGATATATTCAGAGAGTAGTAGAGCTTTGAAGAAAATTAAGTAAGGTGGAGACTTAAAGAGGGCCTGCTGGTACAAAAGAGATTACTTTAGATTGAGTGGTCAGAGAAGGCCTCACTGAGGAGGTGGAATCTGGACTGATAGCCTAGACAACGAAAAAGGAATCAGCCAATCCACAAAGTGGGGCATGAGCATTCCAGGCTGAAGAACCAGCAACTGCAAAGGCCCAGAGAAGGAATGGACTTGGTTTATCTTGCAAGGTGTCAGTACCAGGTGGGGTTCAAACCTTGGCCACAGGTTATGTCCAGAGCCAGCCTTTCCTAAAAGGAAGACCCAGTCCCTGGTGTAGTATATCTGCATCAGGAGCCCAGATTTGTGCAGACATCCTTCCCAAGAGTCTCTGATTTATTCCCCTTAGGATACAAATTTCAACAGACTTTTTAGCCTTGAGAACGGCCAGGAACATAGGGCCCTTGGGAAGGAAATGGCCTGTCTCCTTCCAGCAGAGAAGGGGATCACTTTCCTTATTTTTGGGTAACTAATTTTATTTGGAAAACAATTTTCCAAAACAAAGGAAGCTGATCCCAAAGTTAACTGGCATTCCCCATCACAAGAAACTGATAGCTTGCAAAACTCCAAATTGCCGTCCCCTGTCTAGAATTTAGGTTTAGGTTTAGCCAGAGTAGATTCCCTGAAAGATGTGCCTGGTTGTGGTTCTCCTGAGGCAGGGAAGGGTTATAAAATTAGCAATAGCTCCTAGAAGGTATCATGGTGCCCTCATCACCACCAGTGTAAGTGACTAGATCTTGCAATATACACAAAAAATAAGCATTTCAAAGTAGAGCAAGTCACACTCAGCAATGGGGTAGTTTTAAAATATGTCCACAAATTCTTTGATTCTTGGATATTTATTGGGGGTAGAAGTCCACAGATACCAGGCCATAAAGCATTCTCTCACCACAGTCCATTGTCACATGTTAGAGCAAGACAGCTGTTGGCGTTTGCCAGGGTTCAGGCTTTTGGGGTTCCTCTCTTCCCAGGGCTGCATTTCTCTCCGGGCTTAGCTTCTCTGGTTCCTCCACAAGGTCAGCTGTAGACTATCAGGTGAACAGCTTACTTCTCCTCTTCTGGGGCCTTTTCTCCAACATCAGAACTGCTTCTCAAAAGACTGCTTCCAAAACTGCTCTTGCCGTGCCTTTTATATTTGATTCCCCACCCACCAAGGGGTGGGGCTCAATGTCCTAATCATAACCTAATCATGCCCAGATTAACAGATCAGTTTACAAGCATGATCCAATTATATTTTTGGAATTCGTAATTACATCAAATTGGCCAACAGTTACAATACTCTTCCCCTTCAAGAATGGAGCTTAATTCCTGTCCCTTGAAGGGTGAACTGTACCTAGTGACCTGACAAATAGAACACAATGGAAGTAAAGGAGTATGACTGCCAAGTTGAGGACATAAAAGGCAATATGGCTTCCTCCTTGCTCTCCTTGGATCACTCACTCTGAGGAAAGCCAGCTGCCATGTCATAAGGTACTCAAGTAGCTTTATGGAAAGGCTACATGACAAGAAACTGAGGCCTCCTGCCAACAGCCAGTGAGGAACTGAGTCAGGTGAGGATGCCATTTTGAAAGCCAATCCTCCAGCCCCAGTCAAGCCTTCAGATGACTACAGCTGTGGCCTCCATCTTGACTGTAATCTCATGAAACACCCTGAGCCAGGTGCTAAGCCATGCCTAACACATAGAAACCATTCTTTCTGAGATAATATTTGTTGTTTTAGCCACTAAGCTCTATGGTAATTTGTTATATAGCAAAAAGGGAAGTGAGATCTTGAAGCATTTATATGGAGCTCTGCAAGAAGGCACCCAGCCTTGGAATAAATTCTGTGCCAGTGTTTAGTACTAAATGCTATCTCCAGGCTGGCATAGCCCTGGGACACATCTATTGTATATGAATACATGAGGAATATATCTGAAGTTATCAAATGTGCCTCAAATATAGGAACCACCATTCGCTCTTCTATGGAATTGTTAATAACCATGCTATTCTTACATTGTTATGGTGTTTCTTGTTTTCACACAATACCAAGAGAATGACTTAGTAGCCTGCTGACAGTCACCACAGACCCTTTGATAACAGGTCTGTCTCAAAAACTGAGAGAGTTGAATATAAGAAATTTAATCCAGAGTATAGGATGTCAACCTCTGTGGCAGAGTGTTTCAGTACCTTCAATTCAAGCCTATGAGTCTGGTGGCAAATAGAGCCCTGCCATCTTGAATCATCCAGTTCACTAAAATACCTCCATGTGCCAGTGTCTATCCATAAGTTAAGATGTCAGCAGGATGCAAACAAACAATATTATTTTGGAACCAGGAGATGTTATTCTCTAGCTTAAATTTCTTTACCCTCATCACATCTGCTTCCCAAAATATCAAAAATATCAAAAATCAGGAACTGTCAAAGGCAAATCAACTCAGATGGTGCCTATTCCGAGACTAGCATGTCAATAGTGTTTATACTCCTTCTTTTACCACATAGTCTAATTACCTCTGATTATATATTTAAGGAAGCTTCCATGCACTGTAAACACTGCAAAAATATATCCCTTCGGGTTCATATTTCCTCCATCTGGCAGAGACTGGGAGTTCCCCAGTCAACTAAAGTCCTTGACTAGGACATTTCACCCATAGATTAAAGGATAGGGAATAAATAACAACAGTAATGTTGCATTTCTCCTTTATTGGCTATCTTGCCATCCTCTAAAAACCCCAAGCCCAGGCAAGAACATTCCATAGCAAATTGAAAATACAGTTGGCACCTGTACTACCAAACATAATCTCCCACAAACTGACTTGGGGATCAATGGTGCCACAATTCTTTGCCAGGTTCAGGGATAACTACTAAGGTTGGAAAAACCACAGCCAAAGAAATAAATTAGTGAGCAGGGAGATGACCCCAACATGGTCCTTTGTAGAGAATTGTTTGGAATTGTTTTTCCGCCTTCCTTAGGTAGCTTTCCAGTGAGTCCTGGGAATAGATCCTCATTTACTTTTCCCTGTCTTCCTGTCATTGCAGTCTTAGAGTCAAGTGGCTTAAATTCCCAATTGGCGAGCTCAATCCATTTCAGTTTGGGTTTTTATTCCCAGAATAGAAAGACTTCAAAAATCACCCAATAAACAAAAGCAGCATTCTTAAAGGGCTTTTCTCATGGGAGAGTCCCTGTTTGAAGAGTGGAGCCATTGGGGAGACTCTGGGAGTACAAGGAAAAGGCAAAGTATCTTTAAAGGAACATTATGTTTTTATACAGAGAAAGATTTTACTTAGAGTCTTCTCAAACAGAAGAGTCAGAGAAAATGATTGTCATTTTTTCAATACTTAAATGATGCTTATGATAAGCCCAACAGTGAATTCAGTATTTCAAGAACACAATAAAAAACAGACAATTGACCCAGTTCCCAAGATGTTTTTAACTTCTACTCAATAAGAATGAATGATCAAATCATATACACATGCATTGGTACATTTGTTTGCTTATTAAGCTTCTTTTACATACCATTTACCATTCTAGGTGTTGAGTGAGCATTGTTGAACAAAGAAAAGACATGATTCTTGCATTCATGAAGTTTATAGTCTAGAGGGACAGATAGAAATTAAATGTCAATATATATATATGTAGAGAGGTAGGGGGAGAGAGAGAGAGACAGAGACAAAGAGAGAGAGATGTAAATAACTAATAGATGGAGAGGTATATATTAAAATGGTTTGATTGACCCAACCAGGGAGGCCAAAGAGGGCTTCTTATGAAGGAAGACTGATTGAATTGGATTCTGAAAAAAGAATGTGTAGGATATCTAGAGGAGAATATACCAAATAGAGGGAAAAGCATGTGCAAAGGACCTGTGGCATAAAGGAGAATAGAACATTTAAGACTCTGAAAGGAAACCATTATACCTGTACTGCAAAGCTGGAGGAGAAGCCTAGTGTAAGGGAAAGCTCTAAAGGCTGGCAAGGGACAGACCACACAGGGCCTTCTAGACAAAGTATGCAAAGATGTGGGCTCTTATCCTCATGGAAATGGAAAGCTACTGGAGGGTTTTAGGCAGAGTGACACAATTAGAATTTTATTTTAAAGAGACTCTTCTGGCAATAGCAGAGAGAAGATAGGAGGAAAGGTAGAAGGGATTTAAGGAGACCCATTAGAAGCCACTACAGTTGTTCATGTGAGATATGGGTGCTTGCCACAGCATGGTTCTATGGGTCCATATGACAATTATTGCCCTCTTGCCTCTCAGCCTCATACCCACTTATATAAACTCTGCTCTCTTCTGCTGGGCTGAGAGTTTGTGAACTACATTTCTCAGGTTCCATTGTCTACCAGCTTCGAGTTAGGTTCTGCCAATAGGAAGCACTGGCAGGAGATCAGAGAGTGGGAGGAAGGGAGGAGATTCCCACTTCTGGTTCTGATAGTATGGTTATTGCCATCGGTGGCAGGCAGCTGGTCTTGCAGCAACAGGGAAGGGGTGCTTCTCTACTGCAGCATCTGGGGCAGAAGCAGCACCCTTTCAGGATTTTCAGGCCAGGTTAATAAGCTCCTTTTCAACACACCCAGAATGTACTGCAAAGTGTCTCCAACAGAGCAGCAGAAGATGCAGCCTCATGGGCTTCACCAGAAACATTGGCAGCTTCTGATATTTGGGTGTCATTTCTTCTTCCTTTTGCCTCTTCCAAGACTGCTCCACTGCCCTTTCGGTCTTCCAGCCCTCCCTACAAATTTATAAGCAATTCCCTGTATAATTCCCATTATTTGAAATACTTAGAATCCTTTACTTTCCCCTGACTAAATTCATTTTATAAATTGAAAGTTGAAACAAACTCACTAAATTTGACCTCCTATCATTAAAATCATCCTTCCTAAAAGAAGGCTACCTATTGGAAAGTTTCAATACAGGGAGCACACTACTTGGTAGGCAATATCTACTATAAAGTCTTCCTGAGAATGATCCCAATCTGCCCATTCGTTCCCTTTCGGTCATCTGTGGGATCTGTTCAGAAGGAGTCCTTCACGTTGCTAACATCCCTCTATTAATTGAAGATAAGTCTTGTCACATGTTATGTCTTCTCAGATATACCTGAAACACCTTTCCAGCACCTCCAACACATTCTTATGGTTCCTAAATTCCTCACTTCCATGCTCATACCCCTTTTAATTTTGTTTTAGCCATAGAAGTTAATACAAATAAAACTGTTGAGGTAGCCCCTAATTAGGTAGAAGTGGTCAGGTAGCAGGGGTGGAAATTTGGGTTCCCTCTTTTTTTTTTTTTTTTTTTTTTTTTTTTTTTTTTTTTTTT
>JAKSZT010054030.1:21662480-21940376 GCA_026826555.1 Tolypeutes matacus
GATAGATAGATAGATAGATAGATAGATAGATAGATAGATAGATAGATAGATAGATAGATATGAAAGAGAGAAAGAGAGAGAGAGAGATGAGAGAGAGGAAGTATAACCTTTTTATGACCTAATCTTGGAAGTCACATGTATTGTTTTCACCATCCTCTTTTGGTTGGAGCAGTTACAAGCCGCTTCCCATTTAAAGGGAGATTTTAAGAAGAATATATATATCAGTATTTGGAAAACACCATCTGCCTCACCATTAGATAACGGAAAGTCATTTGAGTAGCAGAACAATATGTGAAAAGTTATGGTTATGTTTTAAGAAGAAAGCATGTAGATAGAACATAGATGAAACAATTATCAAAGTAGAAGTAAAGAAGATTTTGGCATCTTGGCTTCTTGTATATGAAGTTCATCGTTCTGAGTGTCACTCCCTTTTTGAGCCCAGTATTCACTATTGGGAATCTTAATGCTATATGTTCCAAAATGTGTTCTGTGGACCCTCAGTCCCATAATATTCTCTAACAAAATAGGACCTTGTATTCAAAAGGATGTAGATATACTGTACTTTAACTCTCTCTCAGAAATTCTCAATGCTCTTTAGCATATGAAAATCTTTCAGAAAGTCAGCAGTGAAAAAAACAAAAACAAAACAGCTGTTTAACCTTGTTTTACCCAGAGCATCTCCAGCCTTTTTGGCCACTTAACCTTTTTCGGTTTATCACTAATTAACATTCTATGGCACTCACCTTGAAGATCACTGTCAGGGCTGTCCCTGGAAAGAACAGTAAAGGCCAAGAAACTAATCAATCAAGTATGCATCAAATGCTTAATTAGAAATAAGGCTCTGAAACAATGAGAACATGTATTGCATTGTATTTTTAACCAAATAAAGCAAAATAAAAAGTACATAATGGAGAGTGAGAAAAAAACCTTTGGAAATAGATAGGGGTGATGATGGCACAAAATTGCAAATGTAATTAGTGCCACTGAACTGCACACTTAAAAATGGTTAAAATGGGAAACTGCATGATACCTAAATTTTACAATAAAAGCATATACATAAAATCAATGGAAACTTTGCGTTGTTTCCAGAGAATCGAAGAAAGATCCCAATGAAAGATGCTTACACGATCTTGAGAATTCAGATTTGGTTAAATTGGTTGTTGTAGGCTGGTTGTCGAATGTTTTCATAACTATCAAAACTCACGCAAGGGTATCTTCTTGGGAAACTTTTTAAATTTTTAAATGAAAGATGAAAAAGTGTTTGTCTTCCCATGGTTGCTCTGCATGAAAACTTGATCATTGCTTGTGCACAAAGGGAACTTGAAAAAGAAAGCGTGCCACCTGCAAAGAACCCCCTGCACAGTGGAATAAGCTGCCAAAGCCAGCAGGAGGCCTTCCTATAAATCACCATCAGCACCTCCTGATGGGGCTTCGGTTAGTAGAATGGTGATGTCCTGGAGGACACGGCTACGTCTGACCTCTTTGTTAACGTGACTGATCACAGACAGATTCAGCAGCTTTCCTTTGTGAAAGCCTCCTTTCTCTTGGCCTATTTCCTTTCACCCTTTCCTTGCTTCTCTCTTCCCTCCAACAACCTTGCTTCTGGCCTCCCTAAGAAATGCCTTGGTATGGGGAAGACCCACTCAAATGGAACTCCTTAACACCTCCTGGCCTTCCAGGTGCCAAGCTGACATTTCACTCTGCTTTCAAGAGCAAGCTCTGAGCTAGAACGCAGGCGGCAGCTGCTGGGCTTAGCAAATACTCTCGGGAAAACGAATTCTACAACTTTTCAGTTTCAGAGGATTCTCATACCCTCTGTCCTGTCTCAGTATCTCACATCCCCTCTGAGCCTTTATCCTTCTCTAACTAACAACTGTGAATTCTATGCTTGATTTTCAAACTATTTACCCACCTGCGGCCCGATTTCTTTTGCATCTTTATGTATTTTTTCCAAATCCACTCTGAAAACCACCATCCCCAGATGGTGAAATGAGAAAATCTACCTCCTCTGCTGCTTAGACAACACAGCCAGGATGAGTAGGCCATGACAAGCTCTGACCCCAGCAGCAGAGGACCCCACAGCTCCACCCGCCGTCCTTACCGGCGTCCTCCATCAGCACCCTCCCCGGCTCACCAAGGTGACTCTTACAAAACCTTCCCACTCTCCTTAACCACCTACATGACACCTGCCACTCACCCTGGGTCTTAAGAGAGATGGGCTCCCTTCTTCAGCAGGGAACTTCCTGACCCTCCATCCTCCCTCCGTCTGCTACTCTAGCTTACGTGTGCCTCCTCTAGTCTCACACTTCTCTCTTCTTTGCCCACCACGACAGGCACACTGGCCTTTCTACTCCTTGAACGAGACAAGCTCCACCTCAGGACTTTGCCCCAGCTGTTCCCTCTGCCCAGAACGCTGCTCTCTCTCATCTTCACGTGGGTGGTTCCTCCTTGGTATTCAGATATTTGCTCAAACGTCTCCTCAAAGAGGTTTTCCCAAAGCACTCAATATAAAGCAGCCGGCCATGCCTTCTGTCAATTCACCCAGAATTCCCTGAGTCGCTCTTAATAAGTAGCATCTGATATTTACTTGTGTGTCATCTGTTTGCTACCTTAAATGAAAACTCTGGGAGGGAAGGTTCTTTTCATTTGTGTTCGTTGCTCACGTCTGTGCCAGACATAAAGCAAATGCTCACCAAGTGGATTTTGAATGGATTAATGAAATAACCATTTGGAGAGTCTGAGCATGCGTGCACTAGCAGGGCAGTGTGGCCAATGCAGGGCAGTACTGAGTACCTACTTGCGATTTGTCATCATGAATCTGAGTCATGGCTGGGGGTTGTCCTCCCACTTTTCCAGTTGCTTGGATGCAGATATTGAGTTGCTAGATAGATGGTTTAAGCCTGGTTGGGGTTTTGTCAGATGCATGAGTATTACAGCAGGAGGGGGCCCAGGAATCAAGGGTCTTTCCAAGGTAGTGCTTTAAATGTTGGATCATGGAATCCATGCTGGAAAAGAATGCAATGGGAGTGGAAAGTGAAAAAGTGGTAAGAACAAATGATGTAGGTTTGAACAGTGAGTTTGAAATTCAGCTTTCAGAGGAATTGCAATTATTGGGTTCAGAAGAAGCAAGCAAGCATGAAACCCAAACCATTTTCCAGCCTGAGAGGGGAGCATCCACAAGCCAATCAGAATCTCCACTTGGCCACTGCTGACCACCCTTTGGCACACCTCCTGTGAATTTTTATGCCCAAAGAATCTTTGACTGTTATTCTGTCTTGGGTTGCATTACCAAAGGCTCTTCTCTTTGTCTAACTTTGAAACAAGTCTGGCTCTACTTAGGGAGGGAGGTAATAGGAAGAAAAGAAAACCCACATCCTGTTAGGTATCTATTAAGATGCAAGTATTTGTTACCTTCCCTAGAGAGCTCTTGTCCACATCTCTCTAATCCCCTACCAGGACTAGAGAACTTTCCTTATGTATCAGAAAACTCAGGGCATTTCTCTATTGATGCCCTGCTGCATTACTTCAAAACATCTATGCATAGGTCTCTGTTTACCCCACTAGACTTTGAGTTATGTGAGGGCAGGACAATATTTTATTCATTTGTTTTCCGAGCATGTAGCCTAGGGGTTGGCATAGAGGAGGCAATCATGAACATTTGTTGAATCACCACACAGTGAATAAGCACATCCATGAATTCTGCAAGGTAACGGCAGGCTGGCATTAACTGCTATAATAACACATATAGGGCAGACTACCAGGGAATTACATCACCTGTAGGTACCAGGAGTCACAATAACCTCTACTGCACCCCAGGCCCATAGCACCCACTCTGTGCCCCATTCAGAGTGTTACAAAGAGTGGGATGCCCCTCAGATATGTTCTGGTCAAATTCCTCTGACTCACTTCTGTCATTCAAACATAGATAATAATAGTTGTCCTCTTGCCTTTGGCATAGACCATCTATAAACACAGGTAATATTGATGAATTGATATTTTATTCAGTTCTTGAAGGTGTTTGGGGAAAATTAATTCTATGAAAGTTCAATGTATAATTTAGCTCGGTGGGAAGGAACCCTGTTTGTTTCTCTAGAAATAGGTCTCTTATTCTTATTTGAAGTTTAACTTATAATTACCAAATCATTACTTCCAATTATGAGTATTTATTGTTAGAACTAGTGAAATGCCTCTGAAAAAAATATTTTTACAACTTGCTTTTGAGCATTCTGAGAAACTTTTTCTTCAGGATGCTACCAGTGGGGTCTTCGTAAAAAAGCCACCATCTGCCGTGACCAGATGTGCCCATTGCTCAGCACTGATAGAAACACTGGCCACTTCGGGTGGGTTCAGCACAGAATTAAGAAAGGAAGGTCAGGTAGGAACTGGGTCTCTTCCACCATGGGAGACCATCTTCTTTTTAGGTGTGAAATGAGGCCTTGGAAGGACAAAACCAGCACACAACCCCTTTGCTTGGAAAGGAGGAGGTTTGATCATTGTTCTCAGGAAACTCAGCTACCGCTTACAGTTCCCTGGGTTGAAGATGAGTGCTCTTGCCATTCTAGAGCCTTTCATTGACAGTTCTTTCCAGTCTTTTCTTCCCCAGACTTGTCCAGGATGACTACTCCATGGTAAAGGCAGGCAAAAGTCAGGGCCAGAAAGTGGAAATGTGTGCTCTAATGTTTCTCAAACCAGAGGTGGAAGTATTAGCAAAACCTAGGGATCTTTAACAAAACTTATATGTCTAGATCACTTGTACCAAAAGATTCCAATACACCATCTCCTCATGTTGAAAACCATAGATATACTGTTGTATTTGTCAAGCTACTACAAAGATTAACTTAAAGCTTGTTTAATTATTTTAAAGTTTACAGTGGACACAAAAAAGGCAACTGTCACTGGAGAATTACCCTGCTAATTAGAGCTGACAAGTAGGTTGTATCTCATGAGTAAGTCTGGTGGGTTGGCAGTGGGTGCCATGTACACCCACCATTGAGAAGGACTCTGGGGCCATGTCCAGACTTGACAAGAAAAAATGCCAGGACTGATTATTGCTGCCCTCCACAGGCCAAGGGAGGGACAGGGTAGCATGTGTGCCACATACTCGCCTCCCCAACTCTTTTAGTTTCCTAGGCGGCTCAAAGCACATACCATGGAATGGGTCGGCTTAAACAATGGGAATGGGTTAGCTTACAGTTTTGCAGCAGGGAAAATGTCCAAATCAAGGCATCTTCTAAGCAATGATTTCTCCTCAAGGCTGTCGCATTCTGGGACTGTCTGCTGGCGAGCCTCAGTTCTTAGCTTGTCACGTGGCAAGGCACCCATGGTGTCTCCTGGTCTCCTCCTTCTCTTCTGGGTTCCATTTCAGCTCCCTGCTTCCTGTGGCTTTTTCCCTCTTTGTCTGAATTTCATTATCTTAAAAAGGACTCCAGTAGTAAGATTAAGACCCATCCTGATGGAGGTGGGTCGCACCTTAACTGAAGTAACCTCATCAAAAGGTCTGACTTACAATGGGTTCACACCCACAAGAATGGATTAGATTTAAGAACATGCTTTTCTGGAGGTACATACAGCTTCAAACCACCACACCAACCCAGAACCTCTACAAATTCTAAAACAAAGCTCAGGTATATAGGCTCTTTGCATTCCAAATAAAATCCCTTCCATGAAACCAGAAACAACTTCTGGTTCTTCATCTGCTACATAGTATTCATTTAAAGGAGCAATGGATAAGGGGGTAAAGTTGGGAATAAATGTAGAAAGGACATCAAGCCATGTGCTTCCTGGAAACAGATCCCAAATACAAAGCAGAAAATATCTTTCCAGAAACAGAAGGGGAAGTTTCCTAGGAGAAACACAGCCAGGATATATGAAACTGTGTTAGCAAAATGATGTCTGCCAGTTCACAGTATTTTCTTTGCATTGCTCAAGGGTAAAGTGAACAATAATAACACTGTTTTGAACATATTCAGCTGTTTTGTTACCAGAGGGAGCTACAGAAAGCCTGGATTCTCCAACTAAAATGGAAAAGAGTGAACAAAAAGACATGCTGTGCATTTTGCTTACTGTCAGTGACTTCTCAGAATTTTTTAAACACCTGAGGCGTGACTTGGTGGGGAGGGGTTGATGGCTATCATTTTAAATGAAGGCAGTTTTCAGATTTTTCAAAAACGCTTTCAAATAAAGGTTACTGAGGACACCCCAAGGTCAGACACTGTTCCTCAGAGGTCTAAGCTCACTGTTCGAGTTGGCTGATCCCAGAAGGGACAATGAGCATCCAACTGCATCCACCTTTTTTCGAGGTGGACTTCTATAAGGGCTCATCTTTCCCACTATCATCCTTCAACATTTAGCCATTTCTCTGGAGTCTCGCTTGGGTTTGTTGGTGGGTATTTACTGGCAGGTCTGACCTGTGGTGTGGGGTGAGGTACTCCACTTGGACCAAGGCAGTCAAGCTCAAGACCCAACTCTGTGCATGCCACCTAGTCATTTAAATGCCCCCACCTCAGGTTATTCACCTGAACGTCAAAATATTAAGATCTTCTTCACAGGGTGGTTATGTTCAAATTCAAAGCATCCAATATCAAATTTCCCCAGTTTCTATCGAGTGTGCTCTCAGTTCTAATGTCATCTTCTCAGAAAGAACTCTTCAGAGCACACTATGAAAATAATCACTCCTTTAACTAACTCTCTTATCTCCTAAACGTGCTTTTCTTTTTCTTTTTTTCTTTCTTTTCTCTTTTAGGAGGTACCAGCGATTGAGTGTGGAAGACAGGCACTCTACCACCGATTTACATCTGCTCTTCCCACTTTCCTTTATACCGCTGAGCACTCTCTGGTATTACAATTGACATAGTTTTTTTTTCTTTTTTTTTCTTTTTTTTTCATTTATTGAAGTATATCACTCAAACATAAATATACATAAACAATAAGTGTGTAGTAATAGTTGTGAACTTACAAAACAAACATACATGACATCACAATTCTCATCCACCCCTGGGTTTACTGTGCTATTCAGTAGCTAGATTATTCTCTAGTTTTCTGTCAATTGGCATTCACATCCTTAGACTACCCTTTTCAGCTACATTCCCATTTATAAACCAGCTGTTACTCACTATAATGTGTTACCATCAACTCTATACAATTCCATACTTTTACAGTAAATTAAAACTTCTACATACATTAAACATCAGTAGTCCATCTCAGTCCTCCTGTTAGCTCCTTTAAGAATCTACCACCTACCACCAGGTCTTGAAGATATTTTCCTACATTTTCTTCTAGAAGATTTATGGTGCTTGCTTTTATATTTAGGTTTTTGTTCCATTTTGAGTTAATGTTTGTATAAGGTATGAGATAGGGGTCCTCTTTCCTTCTTATGGCTATGGATATCCAGTTCTCCCGGGACCATTTGTTGAATGGACTGTTCTGCCCAAGCTGGGTAGATTTGACAGGCTTTTCAAAAATCACTTGACCCTAGAGGTGAGGGTCTGTTTCTGAATCATCAATTCAGTTCCATTGGTCTATATGTCTGTCTTTATGCCAGTACCATGCTATTTTTACCACTGTAGCTAGGTAATATGATTTAAAGTCTGGAAGTGAGAGTCCTCCAACTTCACTTTCCCTTTTTAAGGTGTTTCTGGCTCTTCAGCACCCCTTACCCTTCCAAATAAATTTGATAATTGTGCTTTCCATTTGTTTAAAAATTGCTGGTGGAATTTTTATAGGAATTGCATAGAATCTGTATATCAATTTGAGTAGAATTGACATGTTAATGATATTTAGTCTTCTATTCTGTGAGCAAGGAATGTTCTTCCAATTATTTAGGCCTTTTTTATTTCTTTTAACAGTAAGTTGTAGTTTTCTGAATACAAGTGCTTTACATCATTGGTTAACTTTGTTCCTAAATATTTGGGTTTTATCTGTCATATTTTATTTTCACCACTCTTCTGACACTTTCAGTTACTTTTACTGATACATTCTTCATTTCTAGACTGTCTTC
The DNA here is from genome assembly GCA_026826555.1 of Tolypeutes matacus. Taxonomy (NCBI): domain Eukaryota; kingdom Metazoa; phylum Chordata; class Mammalia; order Cingulata; family Chlamyphoridae; genus Tolypeutes; species Tolypeutes matacus. The sequence continues at coordinate 21,670,477 of JAKSZT010054030.1, forward strand.
CAAGCCTTTCTCTCCTGTCTTTTCTTTTCAGCCTGTAGCACACCCTTTAGTATTTCCTGCAAAGCTGGTCTCTTGGTTAAAAACTCTCTCAGTTTCTATTTATCTGTGAATAGTCTAAACTCACTCTCATTTTTGAAAGACAATCTTTCTAGATATATTATTCTTGGCTGGAATTTTTCTCTTGCAGTATCTTAAATATATCATACTACTGCCTTCTTGCCTCCATGGTTTCTGATGAGAAATTGGCACTTAATCTTATTGGTATACCTTATATGTTATGCATTGCTTTTCTCTTACTGCTCTCAGAATTCTCTTTGTCTTTGGCATTTGACATTCTGATTAGTATGTGTCTTGGAGTTGGTCTATTTGAGTTTATTCAGATGAGAGCACATTGTGCTTCTTGGACATGGATATCTATGTCCTTCAATAGGGTCGGGAAATTTTCTACCATTATTTTTTCACATATTCCTTCTGCTCCTTTTCCCTTCTCTTCTCCTTCTGGGACACCCATGACATGTATGTTTGCATGTCTCTTGCTGTCGTTTAGTTCCAAGATCTTGTTCAATATTTTCCATTCTTTTCTTCATCTATTCTTTTGTATGTTCAGTTTCAGAGTCCATTTCTTCAAGCTTACTAATCCTTTCATTTGCCTCCTCAAATCTGCTATTATATGATTCCAGTGTATTTTTAATTTCATTTATTGTACCTTTCATTCCCATAAGATCTGCAATTTTTCTATGTATGCTTTCAAATTCTTCTTTGTGCTCATCCAATGTTTTCTGAATCTCTTTAGCCATCTCATTGAATTTATTAAGGAGATTTGTTTGAACATCTATGATTAGCTGTCTCAACTCCTTTATGTCATATGGAGGCTTATCTTGTTCCTTTACCTGGGCCATATCTTCCTGTTTCTTGGTGTGGGTTGTAATTTTTTGTTGGTGTCTTGGCTTCTGGCTTACTAGATGTGTTTATTCTGGGTGCAGTTTCTCTCTTTAGATTAGGGCTTTCTTGCCCTATCTGCCTTGATGGTTGTGTAGTAGGAGCCAAGGCTATAGTTGGTGCTGCAAGATGTAGAGGCTCAAGCTGCCCTCATTTCCCCAGGGTCCGATGAAGCTTCTCCAAATTTCTCCTTTGCCAGGGGTAGGGACAGAGCCGCAGCTATGTGTAGTAATCCAAGTTGTGCAGACCTAGACTGTAGTTGCCCAGAGACACTGATGAAGCTTCAAGCCCCTTTCTTCCCTGCCTAGGGTGGGGATGGAGCTGCAGGTGTGGACAACAATCTAAGCTATGTGGGTCCAAAATGACCGCAGTTGCCCCAGTAGACTTCCAACTATTTTGTCTGTGCCTGCCCAATGTATTTGCAGTTACCCGGAGAGGCTGATGCAGGGACCACCAGCTTCCTCCCTGCTAGAGGTGAGGCTGAAGCCCAGGCTAGGGCTGCAAGCCTATCTGGGTGAAAGAAGTGGGTCGCTACCATTGCTGTGATTTTTCAGTCAGCCCAGCTTCCCCTCATGCTGGGGGCAAGGTCAAATGGCAGCTACCAGCCTCTTTCTGACTTGCACAGATTTAAACTTTAGCTATTCTTAGGGTTATACTTTAGCCAGCCGAATTTACTAATCAGTAGCTGAAATCAGTTGCCAACTGTCTTTTCCTTCCCTGCTTTTGGGAAATGGAGCTTCCAATTCCAGCCACAGAAGAGCTCCTGAGGCAGCCTGTACCGCCAGAGTAGGATGATCACCAGCCTCTGCAGTGTGGCCTGTATTTTCCCAGAAAGGCCAGCGCAGGTCCCTCCAGCTTCCTCCTTGCTGGAGATGGGGCTGGGGCTTAGGGTAGAGCTGCAATCCGATCTGGATAGAAAGAAGCCAGTCCCTACCAGCACTGTGATGTTCAGTCAGGTCCGCTCCCCCTCGTGCCAGAGGCAGAGTTAAAATGGCATCTACTGGCCTCTTTCTTTTATTAATTAATTAATTTATTTATTTATTTATTTTTATTATGGGTAAAAATCAAATTTTTCACAATGCATACCAATATTTTAAAATGATATATAAATATATATGCATATATGTGCACTTGCTTACATAAATGTTATTTTATATATATATATATATTTTTTTTTTTTAAGTGCTTAGATTACCTAGATATTACACAGAAATTACAGGGATTCCCATGTTCCCCACCTCCCACACCTCCCACAACATCCCACATAAACATCCTTCATCAATGTGGCACATCACCCGTAATGGATATACACATCCTGGGGCCTTGCCACCAAGCATAGACCACAGTTCACATCGTAGACCACACTCTCTCCCATACAGTTCTGCATGATATATGCTGATGTAAAATGGTCTACATCTGTCGCCGCAACGCCACTCAGAACAATCCCCAAGTCCCGAAAAAGCCCCTGTTTTTCAACTGCCCTTCCCCTCCCTGCCCCGAAAGTGTCCAGTGGCCACCGGTTCCACCTCACTGTTATAATTTTTTCCATTGCTTGAATCACAATATGTCTACAACAGAATACCATCAAGTCCACTCTAGTCCATAGCTCTTCCCCCATTCCTGAGGGGACTGGGATGGTGACGTCCACTCCACCTCCAAGTGAGAGAGGGCTTATATCCCATGGATACGGTGGATGGGATTATCCTGCCTGCAGCTACAGGCCCTCTCCATTCCCTGGGATGGCCGTTGCCCCTCGCCGTCTCCTCGCCAGGTGACTTGGATGAGTCCATTGAGCTGTAGGGTAGGAGTTGCAGCTCCTCCGAGATTCCAGGCACAGCTGGCACATAGGTAGTACCAGCCTCTTTCTGACTTGGACAGTTTCAAACCTTAGCTGTTCTTAGGATTATACTTTAGCCCACCTAATTTACTAATCAGTAGCTGAAGTTGGTGCCCATCTGTCTCTTCCTCTCCCATTTTTGGGAAGTGGAGCTTCCAATTCCAGCCACGGAATAGCTCCGGAGGCAGCCTATGCTGCCAGTGAAGGACGGGCACAGGTCTCCGGGGTGTAGAGGGCTCTACTTAGGAATCTTCTCTGCAGATGGGCAGTCTCCTCCTTCCATTCTTTCAAGGATGTTGCAGGATGGTCTTCTGGTCTCCTGGAGCCCCCAAACAGGTGCTTTAGACAGTTCTGGGTGATTACTAACTGCCCTGTAGCAAGAGCTGACTCTAGGAGCTCCTTACTCTGCCACCATCTTGCTAGTATGTCTCCCCTACCAGAAAATCCATGAGCAGAGGCTTCTGTCATTTTGCCCACTGTAAATCCAGGCCCAAGAATCATACCTGACCCATAGCAGGCATTCAATACGTATTTTTGAATATACAAATGGACCTTTCCACTACCACCTAGCTGAAGAGGACAGTGAAAATTAATTCTTCTTAGTGGACCATCATTCAGCCAACCACCAGAGAATAAGTAGATACCCACTCAAAGTCAGGAATGATGTTTCCATTTAACCCTAATGTATCTGGGACCTTTTCATATACCAAAGATCTGGTTTTTAAAATTCTACCAAAAAATTCTAAAATAAATGGAAGTTAATGTATTCAGAAATTCTAAGTTCAACAATTATAAAAATCAAAGGAATTTCTCCCAAGGAGGGAACGGGGAAAAACATTTTAGACCCATTTGGTTTATAAGTTTGCTGCATTGGGGAAAAACTAAAAACAAAAGAGTCCTAACTTAGATCAATTTGAATAATAGACTAACACTTGAAAAAAAATAACATTGAGACTCAAGCAGACCTTAACCAGTCCCTATAGATATCAGCATCATAGTAACAGTTCTTCAGAGATGAGAAAACATGACATTAAGGAGCCTGCTAATAACTCACTGATGTCAACTATTTCTTATTCATGCCCAAGAAATAACTTTATCCATAGTGCCAACACCCATTAGGAGTCTTCATAATGCCACAGCACCCATTTTAAGAGTTTGTAGTTAAATATGTCCAGCATAGAGAGCAAATGATTTTAATATTAAAGGACAAGGCAGGCAAAAAGAGTACAAATAATATTGAAGGATGGTTAGCATCAGAAAATATCGTGCCAATAGTTACCTTCTAACTGTCCTCCCATAAGTGAAATGTAGGATAAAGAATTTGGTCGGTTCTCTAGAAAGCTCCAAACCCATTCTCTACATTGAGAGGAGTAAAAGCTATCACTTCGCATTTCCTATTTTAAATAAATGTTTCAAGATTCAAAATAATCCATTTGAATTGCTCCTGAAATACATAACAAACTTGATCAGGATTTGTAAAGAAGTGTGAATCCTAAAGCACTGATCCTGCAGACAAAAGAACAGAAATGGAGAGGATGAAAACAAGTGTCGTATTTCTATCAGTGTGAACACAGGCAATAAGAAAGCCTCCGAATAAGGCTAACCCATTCTAAAATGGACATTATCCTTTCATTGGAATCTTAATTCCTCCAAATAGCCTCTCAAAACCCTCCCCTTCTCACACACTCCAGCATCTCCATGGGAGTCATCACCACCACACTGGCTCTGCATTTCCATGCCTAGACCACTCTCCCAACACACTTAGCAATATACTTTCTCTTGAAGTCCATGCCATCTATTTATATCAAACACATCCCATTCTGGCCACCATTGTCCTCTAACCCCCGGGAGATCCTGCATTAATGGAGTCAACTTTTGGCTTGTGGCTGTCCTCACAAAGGAGCACAGGTTGTGGGGTGAGATGTGCTCACAGTCTGTCTCCAGCAGGTCAACCCGGGAGACCTTGAGCCAACCTCTCTTGGCTTCATCCATAAAATGGGTGCAGTATTCCCTATCATTACAGGATGGTTGTAAGGATTAAATGCTATAACAGATGTGAAAAAATTAGCACACTGCTTGACACATAGGACTTCAATAAATAGTGGTTTCCTTCCTTCCTTTCTGTCCCCTGCCTTGAACTCTGGTGAGATCAGAATTCATATTATTGATCCTTTCAACACTTAACATCTTCCAGACTTGTGGAACTCCACAAACCTTATCTCCATTGTACTTTAACACCATCTCAGTCATACCCTGGGGTTTCTCAATACTGGACACTACCCCAGCTCAATACCCAAAACCCTGAAATTTCCTTCACTCATTATACCTTGCCTCTCCACATGCTCACTTCTGCTAAACCCATCCCTTGTGTTTCATGACAGACAACCATTCAGGTCCTCTCTATTCTTCTACACCAGGGCCTTACATCCTTTCCAGCTTCATTTGCTCTCCTATCTCCCAGGCTCAATCCCATGCCAGGCATTTCAGTCCTCACCTTTGCAATCACCCTACAGTCATGTAATCCTTGAAGTCCTGCTGAAATTGTCTTTTCATTCTCCAGCTCTAGGAACCCTCGCCATCTACTTTACTCTGCCAATCATTCTTAGAAAAAAAATTCCCCACCCATGTTGATTGGATTCACTTTGAGTGTTGTTTCACTTTAGTTGAGTCTTCACTGTTGATGAATCTCTCACCTGGCTTTTCCAAACTTCCACTTAGAGCTCCATTCTCATCCCTAACCCTCCAAGTCCCAGCAAGACTTGCCTCCTGCATTGTTGAGTCACTTGAGTTAATATGAACAGGAGCTAACACATTATCTTTCTAAATGGACCTACTCACTTAATAGTCTCTGGTGACCTCTAATTGCCACATCCTCAGTCACATCCAAGTATTTCATCCTATTGCCCACCACTTCCTTCTTGTAGCTCAATCTTCTCTTGTCATCCTTTACACTGTACTTAATAATTCTCTTGTCTCTCTCCTCATTAGTTCATCTTCCTCCTCCAAGTCCTAACAGCAGACATTTCCACAGTTTCGAAACAGAGCCCTTGACCCCCTCTGCTCTCTATCATCTTATGGAAAATCTCATCCATCACTTTCTCTATCATCTATAAGAACTTGCTTCCAAATTCCATGCCTCCAATTTTACCAACACTCCAGAGGATTCCATGAGGATATTCCACGGGCACCTCAAATGCAACACCTTTCTACTTTACCTTGCTCCTTTCTCTCCCTGTCTTTCTCCTAATTGTTTTTATTGTTAACACTATTAATCTCCCATTCACACAATCATTTTCAACTCCTTTCCTTCTCTCATCCTTGACAATTCAATCATGCTGAGCTATGCCTGTTCTAACTCTTGAATCCATCACTGCCAACTGTTCCTATTGACACTGCCATGATTCTGGTTCTCAGAATTCTTACTTGAAATATTACAAGAGCTTTATTAGTGTTTTTCTTTCCTCCTAAGTCCCAGGTTCCCGCCTCCAAAATAAACAGCTAATAAATTAACTTTAAATCACAGTTTAGTTGAATTCTAAAACCTCCTTGAGCTGGCCACAACCTAGCTTTCCAATTTGATCATTCACTACTCACCTCAGTGAGCCTTAATCAATCTATTGTTGTCCTACTGTTCACTGTTCCCCAAACATGTGCTTGGATTTCCTACCACCACACTTTTGTTCTTCTCATCCATCCCATCCCTGTTTGTTCTCCTCATATCATCTCCCCAAATTTCTGGCTGGAAAAAAGTCTTATGCATGCTTCTAGGCTCAGCCCAAGTGTCATACAGACCCAGAAGCCTCCCCAGATCTACCATCAAACATGATCTCTTCCCTCCCTGAGCATGCAGAACAGTTTGCCCTTCCATCTCCCATAGGACTTAAAACATTCCGCCTGACTTCCTCATGCCCCTCACTTATAGAAGTGCCCATTCAGCTGGAGACTCACCTTCCCCTTCCCACCAAGCTCCCCCACCCCCCAGAAGGGTCCCCTCTAAGCTGCTGACTTGGACTAAGCTCCCCTCTCTCCTCTTTTTCCTCTTCCTTCCCCACCACTGCTCTGCAGCCAAAGGCTCCAGCTGCCACTGTCAATACTCATGCCCGTCCACCCTACGCAGTCTGACTATCCCCAATTCCATCTGATTTTCTGACCTTGAAATATGTCAGAAAATCAAAGGGATGCAAGTTAAACTGTAAATTTGCATAGCAATTCTGTTTTCAGAGAGCTTAAAAAAATCTTATGAAATTCCTAATTATACTTTGTCTTTTATACGCAATCTTTATCAATCTATTTCTATCATATTTTATACATCTTTTCATCTTTTTCTTTTCCTTCACAATTGAGCACACACACTTGCTTGACTTAATAAGCTGCAAGAGGCTAGAGCGCCCACTTAGGACATACCAAGAAGGATTCAATCCATCTCATTTACATTCACTTGAAACCTACACTTTGAGTCACCACGTTGGCTTTTTCATTCTCCTGTTTGACTCATTTTAATAGGGAAAAATTGCATTAAGTATTTAAATAATTGTATAGATAAACAGATAAAGGTAGAAACATTGTACAAACTATTAGAGGCTGGCAGGTGACATCACAGTTTAGAAATTTCCTATTGACTGAGGTAAGAAAGCCTACATTTGACCCACAAAAGATAGTGTAGGGCTCCCAAGTAGAATGTGCAAAAGTGAGGGATGTACAAAAGTTAAGACCCATTGATAGCCCTTACCCAGCTCTCAGGATTATGTCTCAGCATCAGACACCTTGTAATCCCCCTTCAGCCCTAAGTGGGTGAAGGAAAAGCTCAGGATCCTGACCACGGGTCTTGACAGAACTGAGAAATAACGTTTAAAGTAGCTTCCCATGGAAGCGGCTGTGGTTCAAGCAATTGAGCTCCTGTTTACCACATGGCAGACCTGGTTCAATCCCCAGGACCTCCTGGTAAAAGAAAAAGGAAAAAAAGTGGTCCCAGATCTGCTCAATGCACCAAAAAAGAGGATAGATAGAAAGAAAAAAAAAAAGTAGCTTCCCATTATATTGGTTCAACTGCATAAGGAGTTAAGAGGCTTTTGTTGGCTTGCCTAGGATTATGGTAGTATTTTGTAAACTATAAAGTGTTAGAGCATTGCAGTGTGTTAGAAACTTGTTTCTTGGAAAATCCATTCCAAATTCCAAATGACTTCAAATTAAATTTTAAAACATGTCTTTGTGCAAGCACCTAGAAGGCAGGGCCCATTTCTTATTTACCTTTGTATCCTAGCTCTCATAATATAGGATGAGTAAATGAATTAATATAAAAGAAAAGAAAGAATTAGCCAATAAAAAAATCTTTAAAAATGTAATCACTTGGCATTACATAAGCCTCTTTCTAAGTTACTTCAAATGGGAATATTTAAATGACTCTTTCCAAACCAGTAACAGAAAGCTACAGATAGGAAAACAATTGTGTACATTTACATCTTCATCAGATTATATTTCCTCTCATGCAAATCAGCAGAATCAACTTGCATGGAATTTGACAGCAAATCTTTTCACAAAGGAGCAAGATTATTCAGCCTCCTTGGCTCAAAAGCAAACTTGAGCTGTAGCTAGAACGGAAGGGAAATAAAAAGAAAGAGAAGGCATCCATAGAATGTGGGCTCTTTTCTTTGGTATCTTCATTCACTCTTGCACTGGCCAATATGAGAACAGGAAAATGTTTAACTTATACCTTAAAGAGTATCACACACACACACACACACACACACACACATGCCATTGAAGCCACTGCCGCTTCCTCTGAATCAAGGGCTGGCTCCTCTACTGAGACTCTCTTCCCTGGAAGAGACATCAATGAAGCAAGGAAATTGTCTCTACCTCAGGGGCTGTTACCAGGGAGCCCTCTTTTCAAGGCCACCACAGCCATGCTCTGTGAAACATTTATCTATGCTCCCTTCATTGTCCTGCTGCACCAGAAACGAGGAGCAGCAAAAGAACAGTCAGTATTTGTATTTGGCAAAAAAGGCGGCAGTAAAAACTGAGAAGCCGTCAGCATGTGAATGGCTGTGTGAGGACCTGAAAGAGGCAGGGACAGGAAGCAACGAGGAGCAGTCTCCGTGGGGAGGGTCCTCGATAATAGATATATATATAGAGAGGGAGAGAGAGAGAGACGAAAGGGAGAGGATGGGGGAGAGAAAGAGGGAGAGGGAGAGAGGGGGAGAGAAGGAAGGATGAAGGACGAGATGGAAGAAGGAGGGAAGGGAGGAATTTATGGAAACCACATTATTTCTAAGATATGAACAGTACCTACCCCAGCCCCATCTCTTGAGTTCAGCATAGGATTGAAGCAAAGGCCTTTTGCAGTTTCCCAGAGCTTTGAAAGCAGGTAAGCTCATCCACCATTTCCCCAGCTCTCTTGCTCATGTGTTTGAACTGAACGGCTTACTGGCTCTGCTTGGCTCCATCAGGCCATGGAGCTGGCTCCATCATTCTACCAGCCACAGGTGTGGCTCCACATTCCCCAACCTGGGCAGGAAGTTGCCTGCCCTCCTCTGCCTAGACAGCCTACCAGTCACAAAATCAGACCCGGGGAAATGAGCGAAGGAAACAGACCCCACGGAATGATCTAGGCCAGTCCCAGAGCAGCAGCAGCATCACCTGGGAACATGTTAGATATGCACATTTTTAGGCTGCTCAGAGAGCTGACAGGAATCAGGAAGCCTGTGGCCTGGAAATGGGAAGACTCCAAAAGGCACCAGAGAACAGGACAGGCTATGCAGCAAGAGCCTCCCAGGAGGATCAACTTGGTCAACTTAGCAAGTGATGATGAACAACCCTCACTGGACTGGTCCAGGGAACCTTAAGTCATTCTAGAAGCACAGCCTGAACCAGGGATTTGGTGCTCAGGACTCACTGAGAGCATGTTCTATAGGAAAAACCTATCGGGGAAGGAGGGAAGCAGAATAGGGAGGGGACAGACCTGAGCAAGAAAATGGTCTCAGATAAAGTTTAGCATTGGTCTGCTCCACAGAGGGCTCTGGAGCATAAACCACACTACAGAGTAGCCCCCCTTTAGGCAAGGGCCTTTTGTACCCTTGCACCAGTCGGTCGTTAGCAGTGGGTTGCCTCTGAAGAGGTATAGTTTCCTGGAGGGTTGGCCTCTGTCAGCCAAGGGCAAGTCTCTGGAGAAGGAGACCAGCTATGAACTGCACAGCAGCTAGACGGTAGATATATGGCCCAGTAAAGAGGATTCCGAATGGGCCCCACAGCATCTACTGCAGAAGGAGAGGAAGGAGCTGTCGTCTTTGGCCTCAGTGGTAGGAGGCAGGCATTGCATTTGCCACAGTTGAGGGGTATATCCTCAAGGATGCTGGGGAGCCACTAGGGAGGGGGAATAGACCTTGGCAGCCAGAAACACCAAAGTACACTACGCCTAAGAGAAAACAAACAGGTTCCAGTGCAGTCTCCCCCTCCAGAGGTACATAGCTTGATGGCTGAGGATAAGGACTCTGGAGCCACTTGGCCCCAGTTCAAATCTTTGGCTTTTGGGGGGTTGGGGGAGGGGTTAGACAAGTGAGTAGAGTTTATTAAGAAACAAGAAAAGAAATAGTACATACCCGAGACGTGGGTGTAGACGTGCTACAGGGTGAGATGTACACCCAGTTCAAATCTTGACTCTGCCACTTGCTGCCTGTATGACTTATATAAGTTAATCTCTTAATATTTTTGTACTTCAGTTTCCTCATCTATAAAATAGGGGTGATGATATCTACCTAATACAACCATCATGAGGAACAAACAAGCTAATATTTAGAATGGTTAATGTTCAAACAATGTCTGGCACATATTATTATCATTATGATGATGATCTGGTAAAAGTCACCTTAACACTCCTTGTTTAGAAAAAGAAAATGGAAAGAAACTAAACCAGATACTTTCATCTCTAATATTCTATCATTCTATCCATTAAATATGCATTATTTGCTACATTCTGTGGGAAAACAGCTGCATAAGTCTGTGGGCGAGAACGCCCTAGATTTCTAGCTTGCTATAAATCAGGGCCCTTAGTGGTCCTTAAAACAAAATAAGCTTCCACCTGTGGCCAGCACATGTTCACACAGCAAACATCACCTCCGGGGTCTCCACTGCACCAAATTCCTTCCTGTGGGCTGCTCTCAAGTGTCTGGGGAAGAAGGTTCTAGAAGCAGGCATCACTCCCAAAACAGCACTCACCTTCAATATGTGAAAATGCTGTGTAAGACTATAAGCCAAAACAAAATCACTATTGGATGTTTTATTTTTCCTTCAAATTTGGCTTCAAGATGGGTCTCCAGCCAAGTCAAATGGGTGAGATATGTCTACCCCAAGTCCATTCCTAGCAGAACTGGATTCAAAAGCAGAAGAAGGTAGGAGGTTCTGCAGGGACCAGTTACTAGAAATGTCATGAAATGTCTAAAATTGTGTTTGTCACAACTCTCTGGGGGACAGTATTGTATGTGATTGGAAGACTACATTAATCCAATGTTCTTATGGGGGTTGTGCTGTTCTCTTTGGGTGTCTGGAATTGGGTGAGGAGGGGTTGTATCACGTTCAATTCTCACAACAACTCCTCGATGATAAGATATTAGTCTTCACAGAACCTCTAGGAGGACTAGAGTACAAACCTGGGATGCAAGGAACATCCAAAATCTCACTCCAGTCCTGGTCCTCAGGAAGCCCCAGCCCTGGGCTCTGGATTCTGCTGCCAGGGTGCCATCCCTGCTGCCTTGGGAAAAGACCCACCAGGAGCTGGATTCCTCACAGTGAAAGGAAGCCTCAGAGGCAGGTTGGCAGAAAGAAAGGGCAAACGTGCCAACACAGGTCTCCGAAAGGAGACTTCGCCTTCAGGGACTTTGATGGCCATCTTCCCCTAGGACTAGGGGACCAGGCATCCTGGTTTATGCCTGCTATCTTGACTTTTCACTCTCAGAAGTGCTGTGGTTTGGACAATAAATTAATTATATCATCATCCTTCCTAAACTCATGTCGCACTGAGCCGCACATGAGTCACACAGGAATTTACTTGGGTGCACATGTGTGCAAACATGTGTGCATGTGTGCGTACAAGCATGTGTGCAAACATGTGTATGTGTGCAGGCCCCCAAATTGCTGTGAATTGTGCTGCAGAGACCAGGCTCCTTATAAAACGGACATGACCTCCACTTCCAGGAACTATTCAGCACAGACTGAGGATGGTTTAAAGATGATTCACAGGAACTACTTCCCTAATAAAGGAATTGCCCTGCCCTGCTCTATGATTTGTTGCTTTATAGTTGGAAAACTGAGAAGGGATAATTCCTGGAAAAGATTCTTTCCACTGTGTCTGTTCTGTTAAGTGCATTTCTCAGGCTCCGTTATTTTATCTCACTTCCCTCAGGACTGCCCTTAGCTGGCTTCCAAGTAGCAATAAAATTCACCTTTTGCTTCAACTTTAAAATGCCAGCATATTTTCAGTATTTTAGCCCTTTGGGGATGTGTGGCTAGAGGAAGAGTGAGAAAAGAAAAAAGAGAAACAGAAAAAAAGAAGATTGAATAATGAAATAGAGAAAGGATGGGGAATAGAGAGGAGAGAGAACATCAGAAGAGAGAGAAAGTAAAATGGAATAAGAAAATTAAGTGAAAGGAAAAAGAAGAAAGCTAAGAGAATCAGCTTACGCTATACATTGTTTAAATGTTCGTTTCTCTTGGACTGAATCATGTCTTGGTAGATGGAATTCAGCAAGCTTGGTGGTCTTAAGCCTGATTCCAACTGGTTTCTCAGTTTAAACTCATTCCCAGCATCTGAGCCAGTAAGAGCTTCTGCCACATGCCGCGGAGCCACAGACATCCTCCTAAGGAGCAAGACTCCATCCAGCAGATGATGCTCAAGAAAAGTCTGGGCTCATTCATTTGAAACCCTTCAGAAAGCTGTATAGTGGGAGGGAGGGGCATGTGGGCTTACCCAAGCTAACGTCCAAAATAAACCCTGAACACAATTCCTGGTGATATAATATTCACAGGGAGGGGGGCATGCCCAATAGTTATCCCAGCCTGATTTTTTAAAAGTCCTGGCAAAACAAAATTGAGACCCTTTGCAAGCTACATGTCAACTTTGCCTAGGAATAGCTTCTTGAAAAGAACCTTTCTCATTTAAAAAAATCTTAACACTTATTCCTTTTCAGTCTTCTATAATTCCCAGGGATATGTTTAAACAACGGCAGGCAAATACGTATTCCTAAACTGATAGATGGGGAAATCACAATCTGTAAATAAGACAATGCCACTTCTCAAAATAAACCACACCCTCTAACCCACTACATTGCCGGGTAGAAAAGCCAGCATTTTTCTCTCCCTGTTTACAGGTAATTAAGAATCCTCGGCATGGTATGATCAACAAATATTGAAAGATGTAAAAAGCTTCTTTTCTAACCCATGACCTCTGATTTGTGCATGTCTATAAGGATAGAGATGGGGAAAATAGCACTTCCTCTGAATGATCAGACCTCAAAATTAATAATTGAGAATCTTTTTTTCTCTCTCTCCCTCGCCTTTTTTCTCTCCAAACTAGAGTGCACTCTTCAGCTTGTTAAGCTCAGCTCACTCCCACTGATAATTCACTAGAGATCATAATTTATGGACAATTGAAGCTGCAGAAACATCTCTTAGAAGGAATAGAGCAGATCCATAGCAACAATTCTTCAGGGGAATATTAATCCCCGGCTTTATGTAGTGCTAAGTGTACAATAGTAATCAGAACTTGAGTAGAAGCTGCTAATCATTGAGGGAAAAGGCTGTATAAAGAATTCATAATGGAATTAGCCTGCGGCAAACAAAGAAAGACAAAATTAAATCAGCCATCAAATTGCACCAAGGAATTTTAATTTACAGGTTAATGTAGGATTATGTAACTAATCACAGCTAACATTTTCAATGAACAACCAATAAAATTCTGCTCTTTTTTTCTCTCTAATCTTACTAATGGTATTCCAATAACATGGTTTTATTACCCAATAATATGTTCAAAATGATTCTTAAAAATTCTAAAAATCTTTCCAATTGTCAGAATAAATGTGAAATAGTAGCTTTGCAATAATCAGTCAAAAGCGTGGATCTAGAAAGATCCACTCCTCAGCTCAGTTCAGACCCAACAATATCTGGGTGAGTTTGCATAAAATAGATTTACATAACCACATAGCTTTAAAGTATATGCATGTTTTTCATGCAGTTAGAGGAGCTAAAATGGGACAAAAGAGACTACATTAAATATGTGAAACTAATTTGGAGCACAAAGTGTATCAGCTAATTCTAAATAAAACCACTGCCACAGATTTATATGTCAATATTGCGGACATATCCAATGACATACACACCAAGGACTGCTCTAACAGAGTTTCCATGGTTTATAAATGTGAACATCATAAAAAGAAATAAGGTTTCCAGGATTAAAAGTTGATTAGCATTTCCCATGGGGTGGGGGGGCAGAATTCTGTATCCTCCCCAGTTATATTTTGATATCAACCAATTCATGACAAAGACAGAGGGAAAAGCCCTCTACACACTTTGAAAAATTATATGAAGCCCACTGCTTCATAAATATAAATATATAAAAATATATAAAAGGACAGCATAACTCTTTGCACATTGGCAAGGAGAAACTCCAAAATTATACAGTATGCTTAAAAAGACATCAGTTTAATCAAAAAGATCTTTTTCCAACATATGGCAGAAGGAAATTTATTATAAACGGAGTAAAAAGTATGTTCATAAGCTTTACTTCACATGGGAAGAATGCTAGGAAGAAAGGCGATGGCATTCTTCTTGCATATGTTTTTCTTGTCGAGAACAATGTGGGAAAGTCTCATTTTCCTTTAATCTAAATGTTCATTTTATGGAAGCAGCAACATTCGGCCCAGTTATTAGCAAAGGAGTTTTGTTGCTTTATAAAGTCTAATTTTAAGATGCTCAGTTCCAAAAAAACATTATGGTGTCAATTGCACTACCCTTCAGCAATCCTGTAATAACTTTATTCAACCATTTCTAATTATAATTATATTTTCAATTCCTTTTAGCTATAGAAACTCTTTATCAATCAGAGCACAAGACAGAAAATTACTTTATTACAGCTACAGCTCGTTAGGCTGAGTGCTCTTAATGAAGCAGCCTCATAATCAGATGAAAATCATGCTGGAGAAAACTTGCATCATTAGTCTGGGCCTTAATTACCAAGAAATATAGTCACTAACAATGATATTCCATTTCATGATATGGTGCATGCACCTTCTACACTAGTCGCAATTAATAATTCCACGGACTGCTACAGAATCTTTTCTATTTATTCATAACAATGGAGGGGGGATTCTAAATTTAATTGAGCGGTTCAGATTGCGCTCTTTCTCCTTCTCTCACGCGTTCAGATTAAAATGTCACAAGGCTAATATTCTATCTTACAATAATTCATCATTTTAATTACATATTTTATGTATGTGAAATGTCTTTTTCAGCTTTATCGTTGAGGTTGACATTTTTGGGGACGCATCTAGGAAAATGTGTGGCCTCTTGTGAAGGTGGTTCCTACCAGCTAGGACCACACCGAGGGAATTAAAAAAAAAATCACTGCTGTCAGCCTGTCAACTCCATCCATGTTGGAAAAAGCTGCCAACAAGAACAGGGGACATTCATTTAAATTAACGTCGGCATCTTCTGATAGGACTTTGGATGGTAGAACGGCAATGTTCTAGGGGGAGCAAGGCCTTGTGTCACTGGCCTCTTTGTTAAGCGTGATTGATCACAGACAGAATCAGCAACTTTCCTTTGTGAAAGCATCCTTTCTTCTGCCCCTTTGCCTTTCACCCTTTACTTGCCTCCCTCTCTCACCGAGATCCTTGTTTCTGACCTCCTGAGAAATAAATACCTTTGGCCAGAGAAGAGACCTACCCCTGGGTCTCTTGCTGGACTCTGCACACTGTTGGATCTCAGTAGATTCCTATCTGATTTCTTGGTCTGCCCTCCAGGCTGACTTATGCGGGAACTGGAGGTGCTGTTGAAACTGCTGCTCTTTTTCAAACACAAATTATGTTACTGGGTGAGGGCAAAGAGCACTTGGCAGAGGGCGAAGGGCAAATGGGGTTGGCATAGATAAATGAGATCCCCATTTGACCTCAAAACCCAAGTGTGCCTTGAGCGGAACTTCCTGCCTGACATCGCCTTTCATAGGAAGAGCTGCCAAAGAGCTTATTTGATTAATCTGGGCTGCACTTTCCCCAATCATCTGCGTCGTGAGCACCAAACAGTTTGATAAATGAAATTGATAGAAGAAGAGAATGACTTAGAAAAAATCCACAAGCCACAAAATAAAGGGCCGGCTATAATCTAAGAGAATGTTAATTATTTTTAAGACTTTAGCATCCAATTTCTATACTGTGAATGTAAAGATTCCCTACATAAAAATCATTAGCTTCACACTGATTAGTATTAAGCAAGAAGTGGTACAGTTGTGGAGGCAGTGTAAGGAAACACCACCCAAGTTTCAGACACCAAAGAGATGAATGAATGACTGAATAAATCCATATGCAACAAAACACTAGATATCAATTAGTTTGAAGATGGTAAAGAGCGAACCGTATCATTAGTAATTCTTTATTCTTTCTGGCATTGCTAAGGTTTGGAGGGAAGTAGTGACAATAGTACCATATCTTGCCTAGACTTCATAGGAAAAGTGAGCTCAGAGGAGAGAATTTGGAAGATGAGAATCAGTCAGACCAGAGAGTCATTAGCAGAGCACCAAGATGTGGAGCACTTTAAAAAGGGCACTAGAAGCACAAAGAGAAGGTGGACCTGAACCTGTAGGAAGCTGTAGGAAGCAACAGGAAATGAAAAGCAGCCCAGGAGGACAACGGGAGAAGAGGAGACATTAATCAGGACCACAGAGCACATTTCCATAGGAAAAATGCCTGGCATTTGGGACAGCCTGATGGCTTGCAAAACACCTTGAGATGGCAGTGATCTCCAAACACAACTGGTTTGCAAGACCGAGGCTGATACCCTTAGAAGCAGCCTCAAGAGAGCCAAGCAAGAGTTAAAGAGAACTGGCTGAGTTTCCATGTCCCCCAATTAATGCAATGTCAGGAAAATATCTCAGCATTATTGTCCTTGCCTTCAATCACTCTTTAATGTTTCCTCCTAACAGCACTTCATTTAAGAACTGAAGTCACTATAGGTATTTCAGTGGCTGCCTACACAGACACAGGAGAGGTCCCTGGTGGAGCTCTAGACCTTTGGCTGGGGCTATGTTCTGAATTCTGATGTCCACACTCCCAATGCCTGGCAATGTCCATGTTCAGTTCCGCAGAGGAAAAGAGACAAGAGGACATCAGCACTGTCAGAGGAGACTAGGGGCTTCTCCACCTTGGAGGGTCTTCAGAAGGAGGTGCTCAACCTAACAGCTCAATCACCCTTCACAGTGCACAATTACAGCACAAGATCCTCCTGGGTTCTGCCACATACTAGCTGGGTGGCCTTAACTCCTCTGTGCCTCAGTTTCCACATCCCTGAAACAAGGGCAATAATAGCATCTGCTTCTTAGGCTTGCTGCAAAGGCTATCTAAGATGAGGCATGTAAACATGTTCCTAACAGAAGCTGGCACATAGCATATATCAGTAAATATCTGATCAACATCACCAATGCCATCGTCATAATCACCACCACAGATGAGAGACAGACCTGGCTTGCTCTGAAAATAGGTGCAAGGATTTCAAACTGTCTTCAAACCTCACTGCATGTTAGAATCACCTGGCCCCAATGCCCCCTCCGAGACCAATTAGATCAGAATTTCTGAGGTGGCATTTTTTTTTTCAAAGTTTTCCCCAGGATTCTAGGGTACAAACCAGATTAAGACCTACTGATGCCTGCAATTTAAGATCTGTGCCTGCAATTTAAAACATTGACCTCATGTGCTAGCTAAAAGGCCTCCATCTTGGCAGGTAGCAAAGCCCTCATCTCCAAACAGGATAATATCAAAGAGATCCACGCTCAGGCACATTATAATCAAACTGCTGAATGCCACAGGGAAAAATCCTGAAAGCTGCAAAAGAGAAGCTGTGTGTCATATACAAAAAGCCTCAATAAGATTAAGTGCTGATTTCTCATCAGAAAACATGAAGGCAAGAAGACAGTGGTACAATGTATTCAAGGTGCTGAAATAAAATAATTGCCAACCAAGAATTTATCTAGTGAAACTATCTTTCAAAAGTGAGGGAGAGATTAAGACATTTCTGTATAAACTAAAGCTGAGGGAGTTCATTATCACTGGACCTGACCTATAAGCAATGCTGGAGGGAGATCTTCAGATTGAAAGGAAAGGACACTGGAGAGAAGATGAAAGCTAAATAAAGAAATAAAGATCTCCAGTAAAGATAACAACACGAGTATTATATTTTTGCTTTGTAACTTCACTTCATACTTCTTAAAGGATATAAAATGCAAATCATGAAAAGTAATGATAAATCTATGGTTGTGGACAAGCAATGTATAAAGATGAATTTTATGGTAAGAACAACATAAAGGTGGGGGAACGGAAGGTTTAAGAACATAATTTGTGCATAGTATTGAAATGATGTTGGTATCAAATCAAATAAGATTGATATAGATGTAGGATTGTAAGAAAACATCTGAAAAATATTCACAGAGGAAATGAGGAACTCTAAATAGTTCATTACAATAGATGAACTAAATATAAAAGTAGGCAGTAATGGAAGAATTGAGGAATAAAAAAAGGTATGACTGAAAAACCAAATAGGAAAATGGCAGAAGAAAGTCCTGCATTATCAGTAGATGCTTTAAATGTAAATGTGTTAAACTTTTCAGTCAAAAGTTAAGGGTTGGCAAAGTGGGGGAAAAAATGTCTCAATCATATTCTGCTTATCAGAGACTCACCTTAAATTCAAAGACACAAATAGTTTAAAAGTGAAAGGATGAGAAAAATATTCCATGCAAGGAGTAACTAAAAGAGAGCTGAAATGGTTACACTAATATCAGGTAAAATAGATTTCAAGTCAAATACTGTTACAAGGGACAAAGAGGGCCATCATATACTTGATAAAAGGGTCAATTCATCAAGAAGATATAACAATTATAAATTTGTATATACACCTAACAGCAGAACTTCAATATATATGAAGCAAATATTGAGAGATATAAAGGGGAAAATAGGTGGTTCTATATCAACAGTAGGAGACTTCAATACATTTTCAATAATGCTAGAACACTTAGAGTGAAGATCAATAAGGAAATAGAAGACTTTACTAATACTATAAACCAATATGTCCCTAACAGACATATATAGAACACCTCAGCCAAGAACAGCCGAATACACACTCTTCTTTAGTGCACATGGGCCATTCTCTAAGATAAACCATATGTTCAGTCACAGAAAAAGTCTCAGAAAATTTTAAAAGGTTGAAATCGTACAATATATCTTCTCTGACAACAGTGGAATGAAGCTAGAATCAACAAGAGAGAGAACTGGAAAATTCACAAATATGTGGAAATTAAACTCCATACTTAAACAACCAATGGGTCAAAGAAGAAATCACAAGGATAATAACGAAATATCTCGAGACACATGAAAATGAAAAACAAAACAAAGGCAGTGCTCAAAGGGAATTTATAGGTGTAAGTACTTTCATGAAAAAAGAAAAAAGATCTCAAATGAGTAACCTAACCTCACACCTGAGGAACTAGAAAAAAAGAAGAGCAAAATAAACCCAAAATGAGCAGAAGAAGGGAAATAACAAAGATTAGAGCAGAGATAAATGAAATGCAGAATAGAAAAACAATAGAGAGAATTAGTGAAACTAAAGTTGGTTCTTTGAAAAGATCAATATAATTGGCAAACTTTAGCTAGACTGACAAAGAAAAAAGAAGAGAGGACACAAATAAATAAATCAGAAATGAAAGCAGAAACAGTCCTACCAGCCCACAGAAATAAAAAGAATTCTAAGAGAGATACTATGAACAATTGTACATCAACAAATTAGATAACCTAGATGAAATAGACAAAGTTCTAGAAACACACAAATGACTTAAATTGACTTATGAAGAAATAGTAGACCTCAAGGGACCAATAACAAACAAAGAGATTGAATCAGTTATCAAAAACCTCCCAACAAAGAAAAGTCTGGACCAGGTGGCTTCATTGGTGAATTTTACAAGACATTCAAATAAGAATTAACACCAATCCTGCTCAAACTCTTCCAAAAATTGAAGAGGAGAGAATACTTCCCAACTCATTCTATGAAGCCAACATTATTATACTACAAAAGCCAAATAAAGATATCACAGAAATAGATTATTACAGACCAATATCCCTTATGAAGATATATACAAAAAAATCCTCAACAAAATACAAGCAAACAAAACCTAATGGCATTAAAAGGATTATGTACCACGATCAAGTGGGTTTTATCCCAGGTATGCAAGGGTGCTTCAACATAAGAAAATCAATCAATTTAACACCACATTAATAGAATGAATGGGAAAAAAAAAAAAACCACATGGTCGTCTCAATTGATGCAGAAAAGGCATTTGACAAAATCCAGCATCCCTTCTTGAGAAAACACTCAGAAGAGTAGGAAACAAAGGAAATTTCTTCAACATGATAAAGGACATATATGAAAAACCACAGCTTATATCTTACTCAATGATGAAAAATAGAAAACTTTCCCCCTAATATTAGGAACAAGACAAGGATGTTCACTTTCATTACTGCTATTCAACATTGTACTGGAAGCTCTAGCCAGAGCAATTAGGGAAAGGAAGGGAAGGGACCCAAACTGGAAAGGAAGAGGTAAAAGTTTTCCTATTTGGAGATGACTGAACCTATACAGAGAAAAATCTCAAAGAATCTACAAAAAAGTTACTAGGACTAATAAACTAATTCAGCAAAGTGGCAGAGTATAAGATTGACACACAAAATCAGTGGGGTTTCTATACACCAACAATAAACAACCCAAAAAGGAAATCAAGAAAACTCTTCCACTTAAAATAGCAAGGAAAAGAATCAAATACCTCTGAATAAATTTAACCATGGATGTGAAGAACTTGTACACAGAAAACTACAAAACGTTACTGAAAGAAATTAAAGACCAAAATAAATGGAAAGACTTTTTGTGATCATGTATTGGAAGACTAAATATGGTAAAGATATCAAGACTACCCAAAGCTACTTACAGATACAATGCAATCCCAATCAAAATTCCAAAAATTTTCTTCACAGAAATGGAAAAGTCAATCATCAAATTCATATGGAAGTGCACTGGGCACCAATTAGCCAAAACCATATTGAAAAAGAACAAAGTTAAAGGACTTACACTTCCTTATTTCTTCCTTACTACAAGAACAGACATCCAGACCAATGGAATAGAATTGGAAGTTGAGAAATAAACCCTCACATGTAGCCAACTGATTTTTCTTTTTTCAGGATGTACCGGGCATCGAACCTGGGACATTGTACGTGTGATGCAGGCGCTCAACCACTGAGCGACACCTGTTCCTCTAGCCAACTGATTTTTGACAAGGGTGCCAAGTCCATTATATGGGTAAAGAATAGTCTCGTCAACAAATGGTGCTGGGAAAACTGGATATCCACATGCAAAAGAATGAAATTGGACCCCTACCTCACACTATATACAAAAATTAACTCAAAATGGATCAAAGACCTAACTATAAGAACTAAAACTATAAAACTCCTAGAAGAAAACATAGGGGAATATCTTCAGGGCCTTGTATTAGGCAATGGATTCCTAGACATGGCACCAAAAGCACAAGCAACAAAAGAAAAAATAGATAAACATGACTTCATCAAACGTTCTGCATCAAAGGACATTATCAAGAAAGTGAAAAGACAACTTACACAAAGTTTAGGGTGATGAAAATATTTGGTAATGGATTGTGGTGCTGGTAGCACAATGCTGTGAATGTGATTGACACCCCTGAATTGTAGACTTGAACGTAGTTGAAACGGGAAATGTTATGTTGTCTATATGTTATCGCAATAATTTTTTTCAATAAAAGACACAGGGGAAGGAAATTACTACCATTCAGATCTCTTCAACTGAAGATTAACCTGACATGTAAGAGTATACTAAGTTAGGTTCACGATAACTCTGAATAAATGTGACAAATCTAACTAGTTAAATCCTTAGCTATCTCAATGATTTTGGCAGCTGTTTGATACTTTCATTTCCAGGATGTAGAAAAACTCAAAATTTTAACTACTTAGATTCCTCAGACCTGTCAGGCACTCAAAAGATAATCCTCTGCTTATTTATTTGCTTTTACTATGTAAGAACTTCCACCACAGAAGACCTCCAAGAGTTTATCTGAAATGTACAGAAAACCACAACTTTTAAAAAAGGACAGAAATTAAGAACGCTAAGCAGCATCTAAACTCATTATTCATTTCAATTCCTATTTTTCTTCTGGCAGGAAGAGATTTTACTTAGACCTTGGCCATTACTGGAAACCTGAAAGGGGTCGGCTCATCCCACGAAGTACAGGTAAGCACTGTCTTCCTGTCATTGGAGAGATGCCCAAAAAGCAGAGGAAGGTTCTATTCACTTGCCAATCAGTCACACCAGGCTTCCTTCTTTTCTGGAGACTGGCTGCTTTTTCACAATCCAAAAGGGTCATGGGACAGAGATGAGCACAACAAAGAAGAAAAAATAATCATCAGGGGGTGGAAAATACCAGAAAATGTATTCACAGCAGTGAGGTTTGAATGTAATCTCTAAAAGTAAGAACCAACACACAAGAGAACTTAAAATCAAACACAAGAGAATGTTTTTCTTGATATAATAAGAAAATTATTTAATATGATATGGGTTTTTGCTTTCAGGAACTGGAAAAAAAAGCAGCAACAAGACGAAAGTCAAGAGCCAAAGTTCTTTCTTGAAACACTGGAAGCTGATCTAAATGGAAAGATGTGAGGAATCAGGAGAGGTGAACTGACTGTAGCAGGAGTACTGGGGGTAAAACTTCTCTCTGATCCTAATGAACTGTGTGACCTTGGGCAAGTTAATTCACCTCTCTGGACTTTTGGTTTCCTTTTCAGTAAACTCAGGGAGCGAAAGATAATCAATAAATTCATCCCAACTCTAAAGTCCACAGTCCTGTATTTTCTTTCTTTTGCCTTATTTGTCAATTCAACCTTGGTTTCATGGAAATATTTTTATAGAAAAACCACACCAGTCACTATATACAAATAACGGTTACCAAAAAAAGGAGGAAGAGGTGGGGGAAATTAGATAAAAATACCTTTAATTGTCAAACCTGGCAGAGAACTCACAAAAATATGTAAGCCCACGAGTTAATGTTAGTTTTTAATGTTTCACTCTTTAACAGGAGATATTTTGTCTGATGAAAGTGGTTTTTTTTTCCCAAGTGCAGAGTATCTGGTTCAAAGCCATTGATTGTGTCCATGTCTGCCTTTGAATGAGGAGTGGTCAGCAGTGGCGATGGTCAGTGTTCATGGTCTTCACCACAGGAGAACTGCTCTCTCTGCCTCTCTGTGCCCCCTGGCCTTTACCCCTACATTCTTTGCAGTGTCTCTTCCACCGCTGGCCTGTTTCTAAACTCACTCCACCCTGCACCCAGCAGTCTTGGTGATCAATGCCATGGTCTCAAGGAACCAATATCTCCACCATAATTTGCATCGTTAAGTACCTTTTCATCTGACTTTGACCTTTCTTTCCAATTAGGTTCTAAATTTCTGAAAAATAGGAACTCTGCCACACATCTGGCTAAACTTCACAGCATCTAGAAAAGGTGAGGAATTAGGCCTCAACCAACCTCCTTCTAAGTGTCATGAACCACACAGACCGCTTTCTATTCCTTAGGCCAGTTTTTCTCAGCCGGGTGCGATTTTGCAAACACACAGGCACACACATACATGCACACCCCGGGGACATCTGGCAGTGTCTGGAAACTGAGGACAGGGGTGCTACCGGCATCTAGTGGTAGAGGCCGGTGATGCTGCGAAGCATGCTAGATACACAGGACGGCCGTCACCACAAAGAATCAGGCCAAGAAACCCGCTTCACACCTTTAAAAAATTCACAGACATTTTGAAATAA
This sequence comes from Tolypeutes matacus, assembly GCA_026826555.1. Taxonomy (NCBI): domain Eukaryota; kingdom Metazoa; phylum Chordata; class Mammalia; order Cingulata; family Chlamyphoridae; genus Tolypeutes; species Tolypeutes matacus. The sequence continues at coordinate 21,694,379 of JAKSZT010054030.1, forward strand.
CTTTTCTTATCCTCATTTTACATCTAAAGAGCAGAGGTTAGGGGCCTGTCCAAAGACAGTTGGCAAAGAAGTGGCACTGCCCAGCTTCAGGGGGCATCCGAAGAGGGCACCAGCCCCTAGTCTCAGAGTGGCTGAGGATTGGGGTTGCAGAGCCACCCACACCGAAAGCACAGGACCAGCCACCTGAAGGGGTGCCCTCTCCCAGCTGAATGGCTCTTTTTTCAGGAAAAAGAGATGGGTGGGAGAGCAGCGATTAGGAAAAGTCTATAGAGTTTCCCCTTGGGGAAAAGCCACTTCTATCTGCTGCCTCATGCAAGTCCCTTTGAAAAGTAAGCCATGTGCTCAGCAGAATCACATACCACAGTGGTTATTTTCAAAAATAACATCACCACCCCACCCCCGATAAAAGCCTGCTTTGCTCTACTGAATGAGTTTTCCAAAGATGGGTGACAAGCACCACCTTTCATGGTGAAGTGGGGTGGGGAAAGTCTGTTTCTAAACCTGGTGGCTGGGGCCCAAGCCTCTTTCCCGGTATGCCCTTCTGTCCCTTCACATCTCCACCAGCCCCACGACAGCCAGGGACCACTGTCTGAGGTGCAGCAGACTAGCAAGCTGCAGGAGGTAATTAAGGGCTGCTCCTGCTAACAATTTCTGCTAAAAAGTCTTAAGGACATGTAAGTCCCTCAGGCCCCACACATTAATTAAGTCCTTTTTTTAAAAAAAAAAAAAAAACCTGCCTTATCAGGTTGTTGTGGAAGCAGAAGAGTGCTGGGGCAGCAGAGGAAAAGGAGAAGTTCTGAGGTCTGCCACACTCCCGACATCGAAACCCATCCATAAGGGGTTTGGAAAGAGCTTTCCAAGTGCCGAGTGAGGATGGTTCTCCAGGGGATCAGTCAGGAGACAGATGGAGCTGAGCCTGCATTAGCACCCCAAGGACACCCCAAGGTTGTCTGTGGTTCTAGGGTCTCCTCCAAAGCACTCACAGTGGGCAGACCTTTTTTTTTTTCCTACTATTGAACAGAAGGAAAAAATTTTATCAATTAATAAGTGATTATTATTTTTACTATTAACAATTAATTATTATGTACTATTAAATTCCAGGCTTTACTTTTATTTCAAAGGTTTTTCCATTATATTATGCACTTTTTCTGCTCCAGGATCCAAGCCACAATAATGCATTTAGTCCTCAGGTCTCCTCCTCAGTCTCCTCTGGTCTGCGACAGTTTCTCAGTCTTTTCTCATGACTTTGACACTTTTGTGGATCATTGCTCAGTTTAGGTTTATATGATATTTTCTCATGGTAGACGAGGGGCGATGGCTTTGGGTTTGGGTTTACATGTTTACGGAGGTAAAGTGCCCTAGTGTTGTTTGCTAAGCTGCTCAAGTAGATACCATAAAATGGGCCGGCTTTTAATAATGGGGATGTATTTACTTACAAGCTGACAGTTTTGAGGCTGCAAAAAATGTCCAAATCAAGACATCATCAAGGGAATGCTTTCATCCTGAAGACTGGCTGCTGGCAATCCTGGGCTGCTCTGTCACATGGCAAGAAACATGGCAGTGTCTGCTGGTCTCTCCCTTCTCTACCAGGTTTTATTGCATTCAGCTGCTTGCTTCCATGGCTTTTTTTCTCTTCATTTAAATTTCATTCTCCTATAAAGGACTCCAGTAAGAGGATTAAGATCCACCCTGAAGGAGATGGGTCACATCTTAAGATCCTACTCACCAAAAACTCCTTCTTACAATGGGTCCACACCCACAAGAATGAACTAACTTTAAGAACATACTTTTCTGGGGTCCATAAGCTTCCAACCACCACATCTAGTCATAAATCCTCTTTCGAGGTACATGGTACATACTCACATGACATCACTGGAATGTTCACCCTGAGCACTTGGTTAAGTAGTGTCTGCCAGCTTCCTCTGTTGTAAAATTACTATTTTTCTCTTTCTATGCTCTATTCCTTTGAAGCAAGACACTAAGTTCACTTTGCACTCAAGAAGGGTGAAGCATTATTTAGCACATTCTGCCTGAGGACAGAGTCCTCAATGAGAAATAGAAATCTATTATTATTATTATTATTATTATTATTATTATTATTACTACTACTACTACTACTACTACTACTACTACTACTACTTCAAAGTACAGCCTGTAGACAGGTTTTTGGTCTCGTGTCCCAGCTGAGACTTCACTCAGTTGCTCCGAGTGGCTTGCTGCATAAAATGGGCAAATCAAGACATCATCAAGGGAATGCTTTCATCCTGTAAACACACAGGGTAGCACTGCCTTCTCCAGAGGGTTGCAGAAAAATCAGAGGGATAAGATGTGGGGAAGGACCTTCAGCTGCTGCGCTCCACCCCGTGGGGGCCAAAATTCAAATGTCTGCCATCTTCCCTGTCTCCTGCTGCAGCCCCACAGACAGCCCCGATGTTCCTGTGGACACACAGCCCTTTCCCATCTCAGGACTTTGTAGCTGCTGCTCCCTCTGCCGGAAATGCTCTTCCCTCACCACATGCAGAGGTAGTGAGACCCCACCACCACCACCACTCTCTGCTCAAATGTCACCTCTGCAGAGAGGTCTTCCTTGACCCTCCTACTTAAAACAGCATCCCCCCAGGCACTCTCTCCTTCTTCACTCTGCTGTGATTTTTTTCATGGCTCTCAGCACTATCTGACATTATTATCTGTATTTTTGTTTCTAGGTTGTTTGCTCCATGAAGCGCAGGCACTTTACATGTTTTATTCCTTCAGGAATCTCCAGTGCCTGGGTCAGAGCTTGGCACATAACAGATTGAGCCTCAAGAGATATTTGTTGAATGAGGGAACACATGCAAAGCATTAATTTTTTTTTGTATCTGTACAATCCTTGATGCCATTTAGAGTCACAAATGCTTTTAATAACTATAGCAATCACTTAACCTTCCACCAGGCTTTTAACTTTGAATGGATTGAGGTTACTTTAGATAGGAGGAAAAGGATAATACAGGGATGAAAAACTGATTTTATCTGCCATGACAACTCTGGTCTGTGGGCAATGGCTGCCTAGAAAATGTTGAGAAGGATTCTAAGACTAGACCTGGGTTCAGCAGAAGAAAGTTCCATGACTGATTCGTAATGTCCGTAATGTCAGAGCATGGGGAGTGGTGACACACATGCTAGACATGTGCCATTCTTGATCCTTAAATCACTCCACTGTGAGTAGGCTTGGTTTTCTAATTAATACAAAGTGGTTACCACTTAACCTATATCTAGGGTTGGCAAGTCTTTTCTTATGTAAAAGGCCAACAGTAAATATTTTAGGCTTTGTGGACTTTACCATGGTCTCTGTCACAACTACTCTCACTCTATTCTGCCATAGTAGCACAAAAGCAGCCATAGACAATACCTAAATGATTAGGTGTAGCTATGTTCCAATAAAACTTTATTTACAAAAACAGACTGCAAGCTGGATTTGCTGGGCCACAGTTTATGACTCATGGCCTCCTTGAATTTCTCTTCAAAGAACAGCTTCCATGGCCCTAACCAACCCTCCCTAAGAAAGAAACAAGATCTTTAGAAAAACAAAATTTTATATTCAGCCCATGCTAGATCATCTGATTTCTTGCTCCAGAGTCCATGGAGATTATTTACATGTCAACATCCTCTGGCATTTTAAGAGTTATCAAAAATGTCACCAGTCACCAAATGTTTCATTAATTATTGCAAACATCTTTAGAAAAATGCCACAGTGGGTTTCTTTCACTGAGTGATTTATTTCAGATATAATTTCAGTTTAATTAATAGGGGATTTCGTTGTGACCCGGAGGGTGTGAGAACCAACAGAGGATCTGCAGTTTGGTTAGGAGAGCGCTAGAAACCTGCCAGTGCCTGTCGAAGAAAATTTTACAAATGAAAAAAAATAGAAACAAAGAATGAAAAGAAACCTGGCATTTTTTCAGCTGTGACCATCAGGCTGATTCTCTTATTAAAGGCACCAGTAGACCATCTTGAAAAAGCAGATCAATCAAAGAGAGGCAGGGGGAGAGCTAAGAGGTACAAATTAGTGGGGAAATGGTTTTTGACTTATTTATTCTATGCCTGAAAATAATTCCATTTCTTATCTGTACTATGATATGTATCTGTGCCACATGGCCTTACAAAATCCTAACCCAGCAAAAGCAACAGATCAGCAGTACAATTTATCAGGTCCTGCCTGGCACCACACAGCTAAAGTCAAAAGATGTGGTCCCTGCACTTGAGAGGCCAAGTCCTGCTGAAAGTGGCTTTACTTGAACTTTCTGGCATTCTGAAAACATTCAATCACTTATCTAAGCAATAAAGTTTATTTTTGAGGGATACATTTTTTAGGGGAGAAGTTTGTTGTTTTCAATTACCAATAAGCAAAATGCCTATCCACATTTTCCAAAACACCAGGTCACATCAGTTTCAGTTTTAATATCCTGCCAAAGAGAAAAAACGTCCCCAAATATGAAGCAAATACAGCTGTCTAATATTGCTGTTCAAAATGCCACTGCATTAAATAAAATTCCATGCTGTAAAATTTTGCAGGGTGATAAAACAAAAATGATATAATAAATATAAAACATCTGGAAACTGATTTCATTTATATTTAAACTTGTTTTGAAGTGTTTCTACTTTTTGAAAAACATCCTAGTTACAGTATATTCAATTTTTTTTCCACGTGAAAGATTAAAGAGCTGATGGCCAGTGAAGGAGGTCCAGAGAGAAACCCCCACTGTATTTTCCAGAATTAACCTTGTATTTGAATCTTCAGCTGGCTTTTAGCCATAAAATGGAGATGAGTTCCCACTATCAGCAGTCCTGGAAAATGGATCCTCACACATGCTCAAAAATGTGCTAAAACAGCATTAAGTTTCTGGCAACAGCTTGGGCACATACATCCCAGGAAGCAGAGAGTATAGCAGGGTCTCTAACTCTCTCCATGTGCCTAGGCAGGGCAGATCCTAAAACACTGGGAGAGCAGTAGGACCACCCACCGCTTTCGACTCAGTCAGGCTTTGGCATGAATGGATAGGTCTCAAATGTGGGGAACACTGCCTCCACCATCAGGCTGGAAAACCCAGGATCTCAGCATCTGGACATCCAAACTCAAACAGCTAAAAGGAGTCAGGATTCCTTTGGAAAACCAAAGGAACAAAGGCAAAGGACATTTGGGGGAGGGGAAGAGGGGCAAAACCTGCATTTGTTTGCTACAGTTTTAAACACCCTCATTTTCCATTGTTACAAAGAAGAATGCAATGGACACCTGAATTCACAGGTGGGAACTATACCACCCCCCACTACCCCAAACACCCCTTTATCTGACAACACCCATCTTTTGACCTAAAAACCAGCCATAGAATAACCAACTTTGGAGCAAGCTCTTTGCTCATTTCATTACTCATAGAATGGATACATCATACTTGGGACAAACACAGAAAGAGAATCTGGGCTGAGAACTGCTCACAAATGAGTTTGCAATATTAATATCAGCTCACTTTTATTGAGCACCTTTGTGTGCCAGTCATTTTACAAGCCCTGCCACATGTCATCCTCACCATTGCCACTACTGTAGGCAATAAATATCGTTACCTTCCAAATGAGGGAGATGAGCTTCAGGGAGGCCAAAGAAAACACCTCAGGTCCCACAGCTAGCAAGTGGCAGAGCAGGGAACTGAATCAAAGTCACTAAACTGTCATTCCTTAGCATCTGGCAAATAGGGAATTTGTTGTAGCTGACATCTTGCATAGAAAGTTCATTGATTTCAATGACTAAGAAAGGACATCTGAATGGATAAAAATTCCACTTAACAAAATATTTGAAGAGAAATACAGTTTTAAATCTTTTAAATTATTAAAAAAGATTGTATTTGGGAGATTGCATTTGGAACTAGGCTAATCATATGTTGTGAAGTAGAAGTAGAAAATCACACCTTGATGCACCGTTAGCAGTGGTTTGTGTTTGGCACCAGCTACTTTTACATAAATGCATATTTCAAGGCCATTTGCAAAGAATTTGCTCTCATAAATTCAATTCTCCTTTCTGCAATCTTATTTATTAATTGGTTTGGAAAACCTTTTCTTCATACCTAGTTTTTAAAAGCTATCTTCGTCCTAACCCCCATTCAATTAGACAAAAATGTTAATGAGCACATTCCCTCAACAACAACCCACACACAAAACTGTCCACCAAAATTTTAATTTTGCCTTCTTACATATCATGTACCATCATGTCTTCCCCAATTAACTAAATAATTCAAGGTTTGGGGTTTGTGTGTGTGTGTGTGTGTTTCTTTTTATGTGGTTGTAATGGACCGAGTGATTATTTCCATAACATCTATTCTTACCCTCCCCATGAGGTTTGGGTGAAGTGATAGACCCCCAGCTCCAGGCCATCCATGGTAATCTCCTCCTCCTTGCTGTTCAGTCCACTCAGGCCTCCGTCAGTCAGCACATGGTCATTGCCTCAGGGATGGCCCAGCTAGGACAGCACTCAGGATTCTTGTTGGATGCTTCTGGTTGGGGATGTGGCCTCTTCTCCTGGACATGAATTAGGGAGCATGTAGCATCACTTAGGGCTGTCTGCTCTCTTGTGGCCAGGAGGGAAGCCAGCTTGAGAATAAAGCCCAATTCACACACAAGAAAAATTTAGAGAAATAGAGTCTAAGCCCTGACTGAAACACACCTGAAGCTTGACCTTCTTCTGGGCTTTTCAGTTATGTGTGGCTATAAATCCTTGTCATTGTTTAGGCCAATTTGAGCTGAGTTTTATTTCACTTGCAAGTAAAGGAATTCTATAGTTTTCTGTGGCACTTTGAGAATGTACTACACAACTTCCAGTATTAAAGGATATAGTGCCCACTCAATACAATGGAGTTATATCTTAGAATCTAATGCCATGATATGAAAAAAAAATGCATATGGCAAAATTTACTATGCAAAAATTCCTAAAAATGCTATACAGTAAACATGGCACAGTAATTCTTAGACATTCAAGTTTGAAACTCAACTACAGAATGAAACATTAAGGATGTTCTAGTTGACGTTTGTGCTCACAGATTAATACACCTCCGATTCATTATTCCTACATTGGAAACTACTCCTTAAAGAGGCATTCAAAGTTCTTCCAAATCTGATACCATATACCCTACTAGCTTCATCATATTTCATGCCTTCATGCTTTTGTACATGCTATTTCCATGAAAATGCCCTTTGCACTTTTCTTCATTTGGAAAGCTCCTACTTATACTTCAAGGTCCAACTCAAATATCACCACCTCCTTTAAGTCTCCCTGACTCTTTCTGGGAGATCAAATCACTCTCTCTTCTGGGCTCTCATAACACTTTCTTCACATCTCTATTAAAGCACTCATCTCATGGCATGAGACCTCCTTGTGTACACATCCAGCTCCCCCATAAACCATGAGCAATTCTAGATTGAGGGTAGATCTTAGCCACATGTGGGAATCATCACATAGTAGGCACTTATTCTCTTTGTTGAGTAAATGAACAATTCAATGGATGAGGTCTGTTTTTTGTGCTTAATTTGGTTGAAAGCGTATCCTAAATCCATCCACTTCTCTCCATCTCTACTATACACAGTCTAATCCAAGCACTACCCTCCTCTCTTACCTGGGTGACTGGGAGAACCTTCTAAATTATTTGATGGCTTCCATTCTTACCCTTCTTCCATTGCCTTTGAAAGAGTTAGAAAAAGGTAACTACCCGCCCCCCATCCCCGCCCAAGTTAGAAAAAGATGTCCCCTCTAAGCTAAGGCAAGTTATTGAGGAACTTCTAAAAGAGTAAAAGAGGCCTTCTCTTTTTACTGGGGTTTCTAAATTGATAGAATGAAAGCCTGGAGTTGCTAGTGGTTATTTGGCCACTCCGTTGGGGGAAGAGGATATTCCTGAGATTGAAGTTAACCGGGAAGAAGAGATAGAAAAAGACAGATGCCTCATTGTTGAGCACCTGGATCCAGCCTTATCTGAAAGAGTTATCCCTGGACTTTCCAGTTACCTGAGCAAGTCACCTTTTGCTCAAGTTAGTCTGAGTTCTATTACAGACATTTACCACAGTTCTGATTATATATCATTAAATGTTAAGAGCATAATGACTCAGGGAAAGTATTTCTGCAGAGTACAATACTACAAAGGCCCAAAGACAAGACTTACTGGTAAGGTAGAGGCTCCTCAAAAGACACATTCTTTACCTTAATCCACATTCCTGTGGGTGTGAACCTATTTCTAAATAGGACTTTTTGAAAATGTTATTTTTAGTTAAGGTATGGCCCAAATGAATCATGGCAGGCCTTAATCTTCATTACTGGAGCTCCTTATAAACAGAAGAAATTTGGACACACTAAGTCAGAGAAGGAAACACGGGAAAGCAGAAGTCAGCAGAAACTGGACAGAAGACCCAAGAAGAGAGAGTTTGCCCTGTGATAGAGGCAGAGATGCAAGCCATGGAATCCCAAGCCAGTATCAGAAGGCTACAAACATTGCGGAGAAAGAATGATGGCTGATGCCTTGATTTTGGACATCTAGCCTCTGAACCTGTGAGATAATAAATTTCTGTTGTTTATGTCAACCCATTGTGTGGTATTTGTCACAGCAATTGGGCAAACTAAAACAAGGCCTGCAATCTTTAAGGTTTATAATTCAAACCCATTTGCAGCAACTGCTGAAATCAGAACTCTACACTCTAACTCTGTGCTTTGGATTCAAACTGGCCCCAAATTACAATACACTAATTCATATTTTATTTTCAAAATGCTATTGCTGTGATGCAAATATTCTCGCTGTCCTGACTTTGTGATAATGAGGGTAGGCTAAACATTCGCTATATTAGAAACCATGCATGTGTCCCCAGACCTAGTTTTTCTCCCTAGGTCTGGTGTTTAGAATGCTGGTGATAAACTAAGCCTGATTTATTATATGACCATCCTGTATGTGAAAAGACTATAACTCTGGGTATCTTTGGTCAACTTTAAGAGATATAGCAAGGGGACAGATGTGGCTCAGGTGGTTGGGTGTCTGTTTCCCATTTGGAGGGACCTGGGTTTGATTCCCAGGACTTCCCAGTAAAAATTAAAAAAAAGAAAAATACAGAAGGCTCGTGGGCCACTAGGCCCCGCAAGCGGGTGAGTCCCTCAGGCCCTGGGCGCAGGTGCGCCGCCAGGCCCCGTGCGCCACACAGCAAGGTGATCACATAACATGAGAGTGACACAAGGGACAGCCAAGACAAGACGTGCTGAAAAACCAGGAACTAAGGTGGCACAGGTGGTAGGACACCTCTCTCCCACATCGGAGGTTCCGAGGATCGAATCACAGTGAAGACAGGAGGAGAAGAACCAGAAGAGAGGGCAGGAAATGGACACAGAGAGTTGCCCAGTGAATGGACACAGAAACAGCAAAAACGGGGGTGGGGGTGGGGTAAAAATGGATAAAAGTAAATAAATAAATCCTTAAAAAAATGTATAGGGGAGGAAAATATGGACTGTAGTTAGTAGTAATACTTTGACGATGCTCTTTCATGATTTGTTAACAGATGTTTCACAACAATGCAGGGTGTTTGGGGGGGGCGGGGGGTGATGTATGAAAGCCCTGTATGATGTTACGCATGTCTGTTTTGTAAGTTCACAATGTTTACTGAGCACTTATAGTTTATGTATGTTCATGTATGAATGATATACTCAATAAATTGTTTTTTAAAAATGCTATTGCTGTGCACATCAGACCTAAGAGGTGGCTCTTGGGAAGTCATCACAGGTACCCATGGTCTCTGTGTAATTCTGCCCTTGAATCAGCCCCCAAACAGAGCTGCCTAACCCTTTCTTCAAAAACGAAATTTTCTGACCTTCTGAAAACTGAATGTTCAGTTGGTTTCATATCGTTTTTGTTTTGTTTTGTTTTTTTCAAAAAATTCTCAAAGGTATCAATTCAATCCTATGAAATACTGAACAGAAAGCCTTGTGGGCAAGTAAAAAATCATCCTACATCATTGTCCTATTCTAACCAAGGTTATAACTATGGCTAAAAAGTGAGACATTCAGCCAATTATTTATGTATTTATGTGTTGCTACAGGCACACCCACTGTCTTCTTTCCCATGCACCCTCTCCACCCTGCAACACACAAGATTGGAGGATGTGATTCAAGAGATCTTCTGGCATGGTGGGTGGGCATTAGCCTCTTTTCCTGGTTCTGCCAATTATTTGCCAGGTGACCTAGGCCAATTAATTACCTTCTCTGAGCCTCACAAATGGGGACCATTGTGAGTAGTGAATGAGTTATCCAGTTCAGAGCACCCAGCACAAAGTCAGGAACCGGGCAGAAGCTCCAGAGACACTTGTTGGCTTGCTTTTCATTGAATTAACCATCTTTGGCAAAGGCAGCCAGTTGTTTTGGTATCAAATAGGCTAATTTCACCACTTCCTCTCGAAAGTGTTCCCTGGTTCAGTAAATTGCGCCAACATCCACCCAGTTGCTCAGGCTAAAAGCTAAGCACTATCTTGAATCATTTGTTCCCTTCACATCCCATATCCAATCTATCAGCAAGATCTGCCAGTTATATACCTGTGATGGCTAGGCTAATGTGTCATCTCGACCAGGTAATGGTGCCCAATTGTTCGGTCAAACAAGCACTGGGCTAATTGTAATGCAAGGGCATTTCATGGATTTATAATCATCAGTGAGTTGATTGCATAGATGGCTGGTTATATCTACAATCAACTGAGGAGATTGCCATCAGCAATAAGTGACATCTTATCCAATCAGATGAAGGCCATAAAAGGGGAAATGATTTCAGCATTCAGAGAGAGAACTCTGATCTCTACTTCAGACAGCCAATGTCTCCTGGGAACTCATCAAGGATCTTCATGAGAACCCCTGGTTCACAGCCTGCCCTGCAGAATTTGGACTTACGCATCCCCATGGTTGCCTGAGACAATTTTATAAAATCTCATACTATTTACAGATCTCTCCTGTCAGTTCTGTTTCCCTAGAGAACCCTGACTAATACAACCCCCAATATCTCCAATCTGACCATTCTCTCCTCCTTCTACTACTTTGTCCAACTCATCATCTCCCAGCTGAGCTGCAGCAACAGCCTCCTAAATGTTCTCCCTGCATCCCCTCTTGCCTCTCTACAGCCTCCATGTAGTCACCAGAGTGACCTTTTCTAAAGTGTAAATCAGACCACATTATTCTTCTGCAAAATCCTTCCATATCCTTCCAAGAATAATAATATCTATAATTTGCTGAGCACTTGCTATAAGTAAGGCACAGGCCTAAGCACTTGGCATGTATTAAATTATTTAGCCTACAAAACATCTCCCCAAGGTAGGTACTGTTATATCACCCCATTTTTCATGCATAGGTCACACGGTTAGTAGCGCAGAAGCCAGGATAAAGTACAAACCCTATCTCTCCCCGAGAGGCCTTAGACCAGCTCACCCTGTCTGCTTTTCCTACTTCATCTTCTAACACTCCCCCTCCCACCTGGTTCTCTAAGCTCCAGCCACTCTGGCCTTTTCTGTCACTCAGACATGTCCCAGCTCATTCTTTTCTCAGGTTCAAGGATTCTTCATCAAGACACCCCTCAACATTGGAGAAGTCATCACTTACCACCTTGGTGGGTGAAATGGATATGGGCACTCTTACCACTACCATTATAATGACCACCAGCCCAGAAATCCAGAAGTGCATTCCTTAAGGGCCGCTTATTCTCTTTGCTTGGAAAGCCTGAGGATTTAAAAACATGGAGAAGATTTTTGACTCAAAGCACTATGACATCATTTGTACCAGGTAGTTCAAAAATACCCTTGCTTTTGATTTTGATTCTGAACTGAAAAATACCTAGGGGAAGAGTAGAAAGTCTGTGGGGTTTTTGGAAATTGTTTCTTAGAACTCTGAAGGATTTTGCTCCCTCAGTGAATGAACTGCTCCCTGAAAAACTCTGCAGGCTGAAAGCTGATGGTACTGAAAACATTCCCTCACAAAAAGGGCTTAGTTTAACTTTTTAGAAAATATTTGTGTTTCTTCAAATATTCCTACAATTCTTTTTTTAAAGGCAATTCAATTTGGGAGAAACATTATGACAATATGCTACTTCATGCCAAAGAAAGCTTTTTATTGGCCTCTGTCATGTTTCTGGCTTTCTTTCTCCAGCTGTTATATCAGATATAATCATCCAAAACTGCAATTTGTCATCTCCATCAAATTCGGTTTACAATTCTCAATGTTACCATTTATATGAAAATATTTATGAATTAAATTTAGGGAAAAACGAAGATTTCACAAATTAGGGACAAGGCTAATATTCCTCAAAAGGTTAGATTACAAGCAGAGTTTAGAAAACACTCAAGATTATCCCATGTGTGGGACATTCAGCGCTGGCTGCTCTGCTGAAATGTGGTAGAGGGACCAGCGAGACAAAGCAGGCTGTCCATACTGCCAAACCCACTTGGGAGCTGGTCCCTCTGCCAAGTAACTGAACAAATGGAGGGAGGGTTATGGATAGAAATGAGTTCTTAGATCAACCTGCCTGTCAATCCAAACAAAAGGATCACTTTCAGGCATTTGATTAAAGTGGATTGAATGATTATTATAGACCATCTAACCTACAATCACTGTCCATAGTAGGTGGATATTGATTTAAAAAAAAAAATAGCTACCACTTATTGAGTGATTACCATGCACCAGGCTATATGCTAAGCAATATATAGACCTTATATTGTTTAATAAATATTTGTTGAACAAGTGGAGCTTCTTTGTATTAGGATGAATTCCATGAAACTGATATTTTTGTAGGTAAAAATGGTCCAATAGCAGCAATTTCATATAGTTCAATCTAATTCTTGTTCTATGTCTCTCATCTGACTCAGCACAATGTTTATCACATGCCACAGAGTTCAGTAAAGTCTTATTTAATTTATTAATAGTGCTATGTAGAAATAACGTCGGGGGCAGGGGGGACAGCAATATTTCAACCAAGATTCAATCCAACCATACCTGCAGCATTGATCTCAGCCACGTGAGTTCCCTTGGAAATCTCTGAGGCCATGGGCTTGCCTCCACCCCCAAAGCTCACTTAGTAAGAGAGTGAAACCTGCCTGTGTGCCTCAGCCCAGTGGGATGGCAAGAGGCTATGGAGTACTGCCGTGTCCTCTAAATGATTTCTCTTTCCTCTGCCTCCAGGATCCCTGCTTTTCCTCTCTAGGAAGTCATTGTAAAAGACCCTTTATGGTGAAAAGCTGCAGAAAAGAATTTCTGGAGGACTGGATTTAGTCCCGAGGTTAACCTTAAAAATTGAATTCTAAAATCAATGTGTCTCTCAATCTTTGCTATCTTTGGCACAGGGGGGTGGGGAGGAAGTGAAATGACAGCTCTAGGAATGAGTGAGTTTAGAAAAGACGTCACTCCTAAAGAAGTTAGAGTGGAAAAATGCTCAAGAACCCCAACTGAAACCCCGGAAATTTAGACTGAATGGGCATAAAAAAGCATTGAAGCCATTCAGGCAAGGTCTTAGGGGATCTGAAGATGTTCCATTTTAAAACTTCACCTGAGGGAGTGAAGAAATGTCTTTTGTCCAGCCCTTCTGAACAAGGTCTCCTCCAAACCTCACCCTAACCAAGAAACAAAACTAAACAAACCAAAACATGCCAGATTCAAGAGGTTCCACTTCACCCAGGAGGAAATTCAAACTAAAGACCAGTGGCTGAGCAACAGAGTAACTTTCCACCCCTTCTGTCATTCATTTAATAATTATAGCTCAGAATCATAGAAGAGGGAGGAAATAGTCTAGATCTGGGTTGTTTTGAACAAAGAATATTTTGCCATTTAGAGTGGGGGTAGTCAGCTGTCCCCAAGCCAATCTTTCTACCTTGCTCTTGTGGAACCAATAGCCAGTGAAACATCTGCTTGCCATCTGTGAACATGAACCAGCTGATTTATATCTAAAGACATCAGACGCCCAACCACCCCAACCTGGTGTGCAGAAATACCAGAGAAAGCAGGAGAAAGAGAGGAGAGAATAGGAGAATAGAGGAGAGGAAAATAGAGGACAGTAGAGGAGAGCAGAGGAGAGCACAAGAGAGCACAGGAGAGAAGAAAAGAAAGCAGAGCAGAGGAGAAGAGAGGAGAGGAGGGGATGGGAGGGAAGGGAAGAGGAAAGCAGAAGATAGGAGATTAGAGGAGAGCAGAGCAGAGGAAAAGAGAGCACAGCAGAGGAAACGGGAGCAGAGGAGAGGAGGGGAGAAGGAGGGAAGAGAAGGGAGGGGGAGGGAAAGGAAGGGAAAGGAAGGGAAGGGAGTGGAGGGGAGGGGAAGGGAAGGGAAGGGAAAGGAAGGAAAGGGAAGGGAAGGGAGTGGAGGGGAGGGGAAGGGAAGGGAAAGGAGAGGAGAGGAGAGCAGAGAAGAGGAGAAGAGAGGAGGTGGGTGGAGGGAGGGAGAGAGGAGAGAAGAGAGGAGAGCAGAGCAAAGCAGAGCTGAGCAGAGAGGAGAAGAGCAGAAGAAAATGGAGGAGAGGAACGCTTCCAGGATCTGGAGCCAAAAATTTGTGTAAGGGTTCAATGTGGCCCACAGATGTTTCTACCTCTTTTCCCCCATTCCCACCCCACCCCTTTATTCTCATAGATTAACAACTAAAATTGATGAAATCCATGTTTAACCACTGGAATACCAAGTAAGAGATGTGTGTTCTGTCCCAATGTCAGCAGTATGCATGACCAAATGGTGTTACCTTCATTTTGTGAAGGAAAAACAAATCAATATTGTGATTCAAGCAATGGAAGAAATTACAACATTGAGGTGGAGCCAGTGGCCACTGGATGATTTCGGGGCAGGAAGAGGGAAAAGCAGTTGTAATACAGGGGCTTTTTTGGGGACTTGGGGATTATCCTGAGTCACATTACAATGACAGATATAGGCCATTTTACATTAGCACATACCATGTAGAACTGTGTGGGAGAGAGTGTGGTCTACAATGTGAACTATGGTCCATGCTTAGTAGCAAAGCCCCAGGATGTGTATATCCATTGCAGGTGATGTGCCACACTAATGAAAGATGTCTATGTGGGAGGTTATGGGAGGTTTGGGAGGTGGGGAACATGGGAATCCCTATAATTTTTGTGTAACACTTATGTAATCTAAGCATCTTTTAAAATATATATATATCAAGCAGTTATGATATAAACCTATATGGGAATGCCACGTAGGCTGAAAACTGCTTGTGTGTGCACCACAGTGCCCAGGGGTCCATGTGCCTTGGAAGGAGAGTGGTCACTCCCAGCTCAGGCAGGGCTCAAGGTGAAGCATAAGGGTACACTCTCACCAAACTGGAAACAGAGCCAATCCCTTGGCTCTGTTTTGTGAGCTAGAAACCTCTATAGCAGGGATCTGGAGGCAGCATTACTGCACGGAGGCATACTGTGGCAGCTGGGTAGGGTGAAACCTCTTCATACCTTCCCTGCTTTATAACTTCTGAAATCCCTGAGCCTCTAGGCATTATCCATCAGCCTGCTGAGGAGAGCACTCGAAGAAATCTAGCTGAGACTTCTTGTCCATTTGGGAGGTGGGCTGGAGTACAGGGTAGAGTTGGGCTGGTAGAAGAGAGCAGGACCTGAAGGTCTTTTATAAGATTTCTTTTCAGGTATCCTTATGTTCAAGCAAGAAATCCATGGCTTACTCCAAAATTCACCAACGAGACTAGCATTGCAGTTAAGATCATGGGCTTCACAGTCTAATAACTTGGTTTTGAATATTGGTCTATCCCTTACCTTAGGCCAGTTGCTTAGCTTCTCTGCGCTGAGATAGGAATAATAATTGACTCTGCTAGGGTTGTGATAAGGTGAAATGAGTTCCTCTGTTTAAGGACTTAAGACTGTCCCAGGCACATGGTGAGCAATAATGGATGTTAGCTACTTTCATCATCACCAACATCATCATTTTCCCAGCTCCCATTTTTTAAGAAGTAAAGAACTCTGTGGCCTCCTGTAGTTTACAATCTTTTGAATAGAGAAGGTTGACACCCAAAACAATAAGAAAATGAAACCAACCCCAAATCCAGGGATGCATAGACTATCCACTGAGTAGGGCTCAGGGCAAGGTTCATGGAGGAGGTAGGCCTCTGTGGGGACTTGTACGATGGTAGCATTTTGATAGATGAAAGAAAGATAACAGGAATATTGAAGAATTTGTTTCCTTTGAAGGATTCTTGGAAAAGAGGGGGCTTCTGTTATTTGTAGGGTGTGAGATCTGTTTGAAAAGTTCTCCTCTCAATTACCTCTCTGGAAATGTTTTATTGGGTAAACCCTCACATTTAACACAGGCCCATCTGCAGAAACCAGGGAAAATTCCCTCAAAGTCATTTGCCCCCATCCCATCTAGTCAACACTGTAAATAGGACTGCCATGCTGTAGCTTCCATGCAAACTACATATTTGATTAGGATCTGAACTCTTTGCTGAACCATGAATTCAAAATAATATAGGTGATACATATAAATTTAATTTCTTTGTTCAAAACTCCACATCCGAGATGATGCCCTGCAAATGTGCAGCTCTCGCGGAGGTCTACAAAATGAGTCTCCTTCAAACTCGTCTATACTGTGTGGAAATAATCTTCAAGGAAAGGAATAAACCTATTTTAAAAACAGCTGAGTCCTTTAGATGATATACCCTAACCAATTTATGGAGATAAATGGAATTCAGTATTAAAGAAATATTTTTTCCGCTCCTCCAGAAAATGTAAATGCCAGCTACAAAATAGAAAGAAAGAAAAAGACAAAGAAATCAAGAATGGAACAGCACAGAAAAACCAATTCAAGGACATGGAGGAATCCTGCCTTTGTCCCTTCCTGTTTTACTCCCTCAAACCCATTTCCACATTGACCCAAAGGAAATGTATATAGGAACATCACAGAGCAGAGAAACCTTAGGGAAGGAAAAAAAAAATCTTCTGAAGAAAACAGAATTTATTGCCATCATCCGGATTCAGAGAAGGCAAAGTTCTCTATGGAAACAAATCTCTCTCTCCCTGCAATGGAAGGCACTTGCCATTGGCGGTCTCTTTGCGTTGCATCCCTTTCAGTAACTCTCGCGTTAACCATGAGCTAATTACCAGGACAGATGAGAAAATAACAAAGGAGAAGGAGCAAAAAGGGGAAAACAAAGTAACACAGCTAGTGATTGCTTGTGTCCTATTAATATAAATGAATACAAAATACTTTTAAAAAAATGCATTAGGTAGATATTGGCTTATGATGGAGTCAATATCACGATTTATTTGACTCTGGGGACAATAAATCTTGATATTGACTGAAAACATAAGTCAATATGTGTACTGTTGTGTGCATTCTATTACAAAAATGAGGTTTTTAACTTTAATGGCCACTTTCACAAAGAGGGAAAAAAATACCGCTCAAATCACAGCCACACCAATGCCTGCTGGGAATAGACTCACTCTGTGGCCCAGCTTTTCAGCATCACATTAGTCAATTGGTCAGTTGGTCAGTTGGTCAGTCGATGTGGTAGATAGAATTATTGGTCCTAATTCTTTACTACTTCTGGATCCAGAACCTTTGCATTTCCTCCAACACAAAGCAGAAGCTTTTGACTTTGAGCTTGACTTGTGACAATTTTAGTCAATGGAAAGTGGGCAGAAATGAGAGTTTGCCAGTTCCTAGTCTAATCTTTAAGAGGCATCTTACAATTCTGCTTATTCTTTTGTGACACATCCATCATGTCTAAAAAAGATACCCCTTCAGCCTGGTCACGAAAATAAATCCACAAGGAGCAAACCAGGGCCTGTGCCACAGTGAGAACCAAAGCCCAGCTGAACCCACAACTGGAAGCAAAGCCAACCAGACAAGCTCAGCCTAAACCAGTGATTCCCAAGCCAATCTGCAGACTTAAGAGAAATGTTTGCTGTGACTGCCACTGAGATTTGGTGGCTGTCTGTTATATAGCAGTAGTTGACTGTTAAAATTACATGCACTAAGTTATCCATATATACATATCATTGTACCTTACTCCTTGTGACGTCTTTAAAGAAAGTTGGAGGTACAAGCCCTGACTGTGAGGAACTCACAGTCTAATAGGAGTGGCAGGATACCCACATGATGGGCTTTCTCCCTTTAGGGTATGTTCCATGTAACCCACACATCTGTCAGACATCTCCCCATTGCCTCAGCCAGGGGCACAAACTGCCTTGACTCCACACATGTCTAGAGGCAGAACTCAACCCCCTTACCAGTTTCCAAGAAAAATACAGTAATTCCAAGCATTTGCTGTTTTTTTGTAGCTTTTTCTAAAGACCAGGGAGGCTTCATAAAGGTGCCATATCAAATGTCACATAGCATTCTATAAACTCTACATTTGGCATTTCATTTTCCCCAAATCCCTCTTAAGTTACATTATGACAGAACTTCTCTCTCTCTCCTTCTCAGACCCAGTGGCCACCCTTCCCAGTTAGTACCCTCTACTTCCAGATTCCCTTCAAGAGCTTCAAGTTCTTCCTCCCCCTCTTTGTGAGGCAGAAAAATTCAGCTATGCCCCCACTTGTAATCCCAGACTTGCATTACCCATTTCATTATTATATCAGTAAATGCTAAAGCCTTCAAAGAACAGAACTGCCCTCTTTAGAAGGCAGTTCAATGATTGGAGAACATTCTTTGCTGATTCAGGCCCCAGACTGAGGGGCTGATCTAAGTCTTCTTTTGAAATACATACATGGAATTCTCCAAAGGGATTTTGATGAGCAAAATTGTCTTCATCTCATTGTAATCATTCACTCAATTGTTCAGTAGATATTTACTGGGCCAGTCACTGTTCTAAAGTCTGGGGACACAGTAGTGAACGAAAGAGAAAATCTTTGGTCTCATGGAGTGCACGCTCTAAAATGGGAGACAGACACTAGCAAATGCATAGATGAAGTCATGATGGGCGGTGGTAAGTGTTATGTAGAAAATAAGCTCAGGGTGAGGGGATCTATGTACTATTCTAAACTGAGGAGTCAAGGAAGGCCTCCCTGAGGAGACAATGTTTGAGCAGAGATGTAAATCAAGTCCAAATCTCTGAGTGCTTCCTTTATTCATCCATATTTAAGTAAGTATTGTGTACCTTCTGCACTGAAGGGAGAATGTTTGGTTGCTGAGGGGTGCAGAGAAGACTCTTAAATGGATCTCTCCTCAAGGAGATTTGGCCAAATAAAAGATAAGCATACATTTTTTAAAAACTATCGTTTGAGGCAGAAAATAGCATGTGCTATGTAGATAGACTATCAGGAATAGTGGAGGATATGAAGATCCTTTTAAAATCCTAAATTTTAGATAATGAAAATATTTCTGAAGAATCTAAGGGAATTTTATTCAAAACAGAGAGGAATTGTTCCATCTCAAATTTCCAGATTTTTTAGATACTGTGCCATCCCAGTGTATTCCATACCCAGTAATTTTAAGCCAACCATCAATATTTTATGTTCCAAAACTTAAGATGTACAAAGAAGAGTAAGGAATTTCAGTGTCCTTGTTATCGCTCCTCTTGTTTATTGAATATGGTGGGAAGGACAGATAATTTAGTAAAAAAAAAAGGATTTTTCCACCCCAGATTTCAAAATTATCTTTACAACGTAATTCTCTACTCATAGAAGCCCAGAATAAACCTTAGATTAAGTGTTCAAGCTGATGTGGGGAGATAAATTTCCTGGGAAGTCATAGAGAATGCTCAGTCGTCAGGGAGAGGAAGGCGTAACTGCTCCCAAAGTCTTTGACAGATACACAAAGAAGGTAGAGGGGACCACTCAAAATGAGTGTGGTCACACTCTGAGTTGTGCTTCTAACCAGGGCACATAGATTTCTACTGATTAACCATATTCTCTGGCTCAGTACTCTGTGTCCTTCTATGAAAGGGTTTATATTTCCCTGCTGAATGGATTTGAGGTATGTAGGTTGTAAGGAAGAGTGAGTTTGGGGAATGTGACAAAGACTACTAAAAATGCATCAACATCCATTTTCCCATTTTTTAATTTAATAATAAGACCCTGGAATTTTAGCTAGGTCTATGGCTGCACAGCAAAATATTACAATTCCCAGACATTCTTGCAGTTGAGTGTGTCCATGAGATTATATTCTGCTAATGATATGTGAATGATGGGTCTAGGTTGTGCCCTAAGATAAATGGGCATGTCATCTTCTTGCCTTTCCTCTCTCCGCTGCTCATTGGCTGAGGGACAGCACAGGCTGGAGCATCCACTTTGGACCAGGAGATGGAAACCCCTTGGCAGGAGGATGGATGTACCTTACCAAGTTCTGGACCTCTGACTGTTGTATTAGAAAGAAATACATTTCTCTCACCGTTAATCCACTGCATTCAGGAGTCTCTTTGATACAGCAGTATAGTCTGCACCCTAAGTAATTCAGGAGAAAGGGTAATGTGGTGGCCTTTAGATTCAGCAAAGCTAACTGGCCCAATGCTCAAGCTCTTGGCCACACTTGTAGAAGCAATACTATTAGTGGAATAAAGATTTTGCCAAAGTCTGAACTGTGCATTAATCATCTAGCTATCTTCTCCCTTGGACATGGCCACATATCCACAGTTTCCACACATGAGTTGGTGTTGATCATGCTCTGTGGCCACTGACAACAGCACTTCCCAGATCAGAGGAAGCAAGCCATTCAGCGGCGTTGAATAAGAAGACCTAACATTCTAGGAGCCAGGCCATGAGGTTTTTGAGACTCTAATAAGTGGAAATCTGTCTGTTGTTTTTCAGCTCTAAAATTCAATGCTTCTTGAGTGTCTTAGTTTCTTAGTCCCTATCTTCTTTTCAGAAGAAGTTAGTTTATAAGCTGTGGACTCAATAAAGTCATTTCCCCTTAGACAAGGAGGAAGGCATCAAAGAGCAAGTCAAGAGAATGCATATGTCTTTTACGGGAACCCAGCATTTCTAGGGGGAACCTAGATCTAGGGATTTTCAGATTTGATTATGGAGATTTCCCAGATGTTTTATTTGGAAATCTTAATTCAATTTTATAGCAGAAAACATTTAAATCAGTCCAATTACAGGTGTGGGGGTGGTAAGATATTAGAAAAATAAAGATCTCCTGAGTGGTTCTAGATTCAAGATGGTTCTGGGGACCTCATCAATAGATGCCACTCGGCCTTCCTTTTTCCTCCTCACTATTAACCTAACTCAGCTACTCCCACAGGAATGTCATTGTATTTTGTCATATATAAAGCAACTCAGGCTCTCAGTATCTCAAATCTTAGTGACTTTCAACAAACAAAGGAGCACAGGCAATTCCCAGAGAAAGTGGGCCGAAGGTGAATCAGGAGACAAAACATGCCGGCCACCCCGGTGGTTTGGGAACAATAAAAATACCTGGAATTTGCAGGATAAGTTGGAGGTAAAAAACTGGATTAGCCTATTTCTTGAGCTCTCACCTAGATCTGTGATAAATGCCTTTGGCAAGGTCATCTGCACTAAGAGATCTTAATTCATCTATTTACTTATTCATTCAAACATCCATTCAATAAACATTTATGAGCACTTGCTCTGTGCTATGGAATAGGAAAACAAAGTTGAATAAAACAGGGTCTCTTTCCTTCAGAAGCTCACAGAAAAGCACATCAACAGTTACTTCCCAGAGAGCTGCAATATTTGAGAAAACTGAGGTAAAGGGAGGAAGGTCACATATAACTCAAAATGTAGATTTAAAAATAACTCGCTGAAATATGGTGCAGAATGGTTTTAATGTAAACTGATGTTTAAACTAAATGCAAATTCATTTATATGAGTAAACTTATTTGCACACAAAAAAAATCCCCATCTCTTAAAGAGGTCAGCCAACAGTAGATTAGAATGCAACAGCATGACCTTGTTTTTGCAAGTTCTTCTCTCCTTATTGCAGCCTGTAACCTCCATGCCACCCACCATGCCACTGTTGCTAAGTGTCCCAAATGCCAGTTGTTGTTGTTTTTTTATATCCTGCCCTTGTTTTAAATTGTTTAACCATTAAAAAGATGAATCGAGGTTACCTTATGTTCTGAGAGCATCAAAGAAACACTTCGCTTGTTCAACATAGCTCAATCTGGCACATTCTTTTTGCCCACTGCCAAAGGAACTAAATCAACATTGTCTTATCAAGATTGTTATAAGAGGATTTTTTTCACAGTTTTGCTATTTTTTCAGTCACTTTGACGAACTCACTGAAGATGCAAAAGAAATTCTTTTTGTTTTTAAAACTTAAATCACTTACATCCCCTTGTTATATATAAATTAATTTGTTTGGTTCTGGTTTTATACTCTACTCTTTTACACACTGTTCCACATTTAAAAGTTTCTTTAGTATGTTAAGTATTGTGTAGGTTTTGTTTTACTCTCCAACATCTTAATTATCGGGTAACTTCATTATATTCAAACATACAACTGTTCACTAACACTACACTATTAAAATCTGCACAAGTGGCTGCTAGTGATGTACAGTGCATGTCTCATTAGCAAGGAAATGTTACAGTGGACAAGTTAGTGCCTATGTAGTTCTAAATATGAGAAATCTGCAGATCCTTGGTCATTGTAATATTCATGTAAGTAAATTTATAAGTAAATTTTTAAACCACAACTAATTCTCAAACTGGTTAATGAAAAATGATATCATCAAAATACACAACATGTATACAATAAAACATGTACCTGGCACCTTTCTGGAACAAACGAGGGATGGCCAGTGTCATGGGGAGGGTAGGAGTAGACAAAGCTGTGATGGGGGGATCCTGGGAAAAGCTCACAGAAGTAACTCTCATGATGGAAGTTGAAATGGGAGTGAAAGACAAACCATGCCTTCTTAAACCCAAGGTAGAGAGGATATAGGATTGCCCTAACTGCCCTCAAATTTGAGGACCCCTTTCAAAGCAAAGATGTCTTCCATATGATAAGTGTAAGGTCAAACCACCTCTCTGCCAGCCACCTGATAAAGAGTAGGATATGATCTGATGTTAAGGAGTATTTGAAACAAGGTAATTATTTCCACAAACTCTCCTACAACCTATTATCTCTCAAAAATAACTAAAGATGTCATACTGTAGAGGTCCATTTTTGCCAACTAACTGCTATCATCTCCTAATAAGACAAAAGCTAGTGTTTCACTCATAAAAGCCATGCAGCACCTTTCAACCTCCAATTCAATTTTGCCACACACCATTCATGAAATAGTTACAAGTCAAAATATGGTTGAATCCCTTTAAAGAAAAACAAAACCTACAGAAAATAGTCCACTTAGGATTTTTTTCCCCAAATGGTCAGAGAGAAAATGACATAGCAGAAGAAAATAACCACGAAACGCCTAACATACTTTGTAATATTTTTTTTCTTGTGTTTTGGCCACCATCGCTGATTTTATGTCATCCCTAGCTTAAATTATCTTGCTTTAAAAAATTGCAATTTTACAAGCACAGGATTTCACTTCTTCATGTACCTATGAACAGATGCAATACAAAAAGAACCACAATAGCATAACAACTTATTTATCCCCCTTCCTCTTTCCCAAGACGCTATAATGACTTGAGCGTTCAGAGGTAGTAAAGAAAAGCCCCATTTTATTATTTATTCTTTTCTTTTTTTCCTTTTCTTTTCTGATACCTTTAAAGGCTTCCCTTAGAACTAATATGGGACTCATCATTTGATGATGAATTTGCAAGTCGATCGGCAGCCAGTGTAGCAGCCTTCAGATTAGAGACATTCCGCTGCACACTAAAAGGCACAAAGAGCCAACAGTGCATTTCCATGTGCCCTTCCTTTCCAGTCAGTGCATTCCCAGCCATGTCTATTGATGAGCGCTTGGAACAATACCAAAATGCAGTATAAGATCAATCCTGCTGTTTACTTCGCTGAGCTAAAGGAACAAAGAGCAGAAGAAAGGCCCTAAACCCAGCATTCGTAAAGGAGTGGGGATGAAGGATGAAAAATGGGCCTGATGGGCACTTGCACAGAGTAAACGTATCTGGAGAAGAAGTAGCTCCAGCTGAGATAAAACCAATGATGATTTGTATTTTGTACTGCATCTTCAGGAGTGAAAGCACTTCTGTCAGACAGCATCGGAGGCGAACTTGAAACACTGCGGTAAAGGGCTGTGTTCCCTGCCAGGGAGAGAATATAAACTCCCATAATTGCTAAGGAGTGTTAAATATCAAATTGTGCATGCCTCTCTCCTCCCACAGCGAGACAACTCAACTCCGCCGGTCCCTGCTAACCCAACCGTTAGGTGCCTGGGCCCTGCTGTCAACAAAGCAACAGGATGCTGGATTTTTACTTGGGTAAATACCAAGTAATTTGTGGGATTATTAGTCTTGAAGTCTCTTTAAAGGTATTTCAAATGGGAAGCCATGCAACTTCATTGCTGCCAAAATAAGAGATGGGAGTGGAGCATGACGAGGCGGATTTAGTGTTCAAACGCAAATATTTTGAGAAAGAGAAGCCTCACTCCACTCTCTGATGAAGCCCCGTGGCACTGGCACCCCAGGTAAAGGGCCTGAGGAAGGCAAAGGCCAGGAATACACAGGCAAAACGGGAGGTCCTGCTTGGGGAACCCTCCTCCACGCTCCTCCCAGGACTGCGGAGATCTCACCCCGGAGGCTTGCAACTCAAGGGCGGTCTGTAGACCAGCAGCAGCAGCCCCTGGAAGCCAGCTGGACAGGCAGACTCTCAGGCCCTGCACCAGACCTACGGAACCAGAATCTCTGAAGGTGGGGCCCAGGAGATGCTGGTGCTCGTTGAGCATTCAGGTCCACAGTCGTGCCCAAGGAAACTTTCCTTGCTCGGTCAGCACTCAGCAAAATCTGTCTTCTCTGAGCCCCATCTCCTCATTGTGTGCCAATCACAGGGCATTAATACACCTTTGCACATAGTGGGGATTCAACAAATACGTGTCATTTTGCTCTGGCCTTTTTCATATGTTCATGTGCCCTGGCTCACCAGTTAGATGTCAAGTTCTTCGAGGGAAGGGACTCTCTTTTCATCTTCTTTGAAACCTTCTTAATATCTGGCACACAGTAGGACCTCATTAATTGTTGAAGGGTTGATTTGGGTATTGGATCTCTTATTTCTGTGGGGAGATAGAAAATTAAACTGTGTCAAGTAGATGCTTCACTGGCAAGGAAAGGTCAGCATTTTCATATTTCAGTTGTTCTGATGAATACCGCTGCTTACGCTGAGGGCACTGAGCTCTCATTAGCTTCAAGTTCCTTGGTTTCCGCCATCTGCAAAGTAGGCTTGAAAAGACTAGGGCATGAGTAAATATTCTGTAGAGATATTAAGAATTAAATCCAAAATATTTATCTTGCGGGGAGGTGGTGGTGAAAGTAATGAGTAGATGCAGCCTAGTGGGATCTATAAATTTGCAGAAGGCAAATGTGTCCTTTTAACTCAGACTTTCATGAGAAAGTCTAACAGTAAGTTCTAGGCATTATGTGGTAGTGATCTAATTCAATCCTCATACAACTCAGCGAGCTAGATATAATTTACCCTAAAGTAGGATAAGGAAACTAAGGCTGAAAGACATGAAATAACTTGTCCATGGCTACCAAGTGAAGCAGCAGAGCACAGAATTGAAAACTGGTAGACTACGAGCCCCTGCCTGTGCTCCCACAAACCCACCCAAGGAAAGGAAAAAAGGAATTAAATACTGTATTGAAAGGCAACCTGACGGCCCTTCGGTACACTCACAGAAACAGAAACCCATGCAAACAGCAGGGACTGGAGTCTTCTCTATGGGAAGGCAGATCTGCTCAACGCAACAACTTTGCAATCATGTAGGTAGGTGAAAGAAGCAACAGAGTTTAACATCATATATACCTGATGCCAAAGAGCTGGATTTAGCAAATAAAAATATTCTGCTAATCGTCCAGATGTTGATGAATAGAGGGCCCCTGAATTTTCCACTTTTTACTCAAATGTTTGGGAGATATATAATCACCACTAAAAACCCTTCAACTGTGGAGCGAGATTTTCCTCCACAGAAGAACTTTGACATGAACAAAAATCACATGAAGAATCTAAGATGTTTCTTGTAGTTCATATTATCTGAGCACAGAAAACACACTAGACACCACACAGAACATTAAGAGACTCAATTTCAATCGAGAGGGCTCGTAATATAAATTAGAAAGACACAATCTCAATTAAATAGACGCAATCTAAATTAGACAAACAGCATCATCAGAGTTTTGATTCCTTCCCAGCAGGGATTACAGGAAAGGAAGTTTCCCGGAGTCTCTGATACACAGAAAGGTCTGCATTTCCCAGGTCAAGAGGTCATTTCGTTAAATTTTATTGTGCACAGTGTCCAAGTACTGACCTCGGGGTTTTTTCTGAATAAGTCTATGGTAGTTGAAAATCACATTGATTGCATAGGAGGGAAAGGGGTTAAGGATGACATTTTACAGTTTGTCATTCTGTTTCATAAGAATTGTAGTTTCGGAGGGAATTTCAGCTTGATTAGAAAGTCTGCTATCATCCAGTTAGTACCAAAAAGTAGAATTTCCTGTCTTGCTTGTTGAACTCTATGATCTCCCATCAAAGAATGAGCCTTGTGCAGCTGGAAATTACCCTTGGAGTATTCTTCCCAGAATCAGGAAATTGTGGCTGCCTGCACCCCAGACCGCCTCCAATGTGGCTTCAGGAATAAAAATTTAGACAATGAGCGTCTTGTCACTACTTTTACTTTCTTAGCTCTTAGAGCCTTTGAACAGCCTTTTCCATAAAGATCTAAGCTGCGGAATGGCTGGACGGCTTGTGCAAGGTCACATATGAAATCAGTGCAGAAGCAGTTTTCTGGACACCTGGGCTCCTGCTCTATCCTCTGCTCTGCCCTGAAAGTATAACATCCTCCCTAGCAGCGCTAATCCAAGGCAAATACAATGCAAGCCACATATGTAAAAAGTGGAAAGATAAGGAAAAAATTAATATGAATAATAGACATTTTTTAAACCAGTATATGCAAACATGTCATTTCAACATGCAATCAATATTAAATATTATTTATGAGATGCTTGACATTCTTTTTCTCATATTAAATCTTCAGAATCCCATGTGTAGTTCACACTTTCAGCACATCTCAATTTAGACTCGTCGCATTTCAAGTGCTCAGTGGACATATGTGAGTACATTACTGGACAGCACAGGCCGATACATTTCAACAGGAAAGCCCTGCCAAGTCTAGCTGTGTCAGGCAGCTTCTTTGCAGACAGGGCATTTGAAGTGCGACCCACACAACAGCTGGAGGGAAAGTGGGAAAAGGTTTCCAGGCAGCCGTCAACCCTAAAGAGACACCTGCCTGAGCTAAAGCCTCAGAAGTCTATTAATCCTCCTCCCCTCCCCACATGCCAAGTCGACAGCAGTTTCACGCAACCTCCTAGCATTGCCTCCTGTATTGCCGAGGAGATCTGCATCACATGTCTCTTGCAGGTTATTGTTTTATTAAGGAAAAGAGAGAAAGTACATTTCCTATCTCAGCAAACATTTACTGAGTGACACCTATGTGCCAGACATCGAACTATGCCCTGGATACAGCAGTGAACAAACTCAACAAGTTCCTTGTGGAGCTTACCTTTTAGTTGGGATGAACTGAGACATAAATAAACACAAAAAATCATGACAATTGGTAGTAACACCTACAAAGGAATGAGCAGCATAAAGAGAAAGCAGCATGTAGTGAATGGTCATCACACGCCAGGTTCTGCACTCACCTCCTTTACTGTGTTAGCTCTAAAAATGGCCACCCTTTATTAGTGCTTAATGCATATCAGAAGTTTCTTAATGCTAGGCTCTTTATCTACACTACCTCTTATCTTCACAATAACTTTGCCAGTTAAATCTTACCTCCATTTTACACATAAAACCCCAATGCTAAAAGACAGAATTGTTGAACATCACACCACTGCTATGTCACATAGCCAGGATTCAAGCTCAGATCAAACAATACAGCACCATGCTCTTTCTACTCTACCATGCTGATGTGCATTTTCACTATGCTGAATAGGAATAAGGAATAGAAATCATGCCAACCTTGTGTGAACCAATCAGAGTCTTTAAGGATTCCACATCAAGCCATTGAGAAGAGGCCTTCTGAGAATGAGAATGTCACTTCATTTCTGAAATGAGGACATCATTCCACATCAGGACTTGGTGGGTCAAGTTGAACCACTGGGCTTCATCTCCCAGCCAATCCTTGGATCTTCCTGGGAACAGGGGGTCTCTATCTGACCTCACAGTCAAGTAGGTGATTTCTGCCATAGCTGGGGGTGAGCACAAGTGCCACACTTGCTATGAATTTGTCATTCCTGGGTCTAACTAGGGACCATCACAGACCCGAGACCTAACCCACAGATAATGGACTGCCTACCAAAGGGATTCATCCTGAGACTCACCTGGTTCAAAATGGTCAAAATCAACAGTCTGCCCTGGCTTGGAGTGGACTTAGTGTCCTTGGGGCTGATCATCAGACATGAGACCCTCACAGGAACTAGAGCAAACCCATGGACTCTGGACTATCTACAAAATGGATCCAGCCCCAGACCACTCCTGGCTAAAAGTCTTACCAAAACTCCAGTGAGGTGGGTTTAGTAGTTGACAACCAAACTCCACTTCAGTTATAACTTACTTGTAATTTGCCATTATTCATTTATAACTAAGTTATTTATGTGCAAACTCTGTTTAACCTACTTGAAATTGTACGTTCAGTCATTTTGCACTAATCATTTTATGACAGTCTCAGGTTAAAAGAACTTCTCTCGAATCATATTAAGAAGAAATATCCAATCTGAGCAGAACAACCTAACTCTTGGTTTTCCACCCTAACTCTGATGCCCCTAATGGGTAAGGCCTGGAAAACATCACCTTAGGTCAGCAGAGTGTCCAAACGGGACAGTGAACATTTAACAAACTAGACCACCAGTGCCATTTCTTTCCCACGGGAACTGGCTTGCAGCTAAGCCAGAAGGGGGATTTCCAAAGACCAGCGGAATCACACATAACACAGCAGCACCCCCTATGCAGCATGTCTTCCTCCCCTCCACCTTCCCTAATCCCGGAAAATAGTTATATTACCTTTTGATGGCAAAAGGACCACCTCAGAATCCTTCTGAGACTCCCAACCTGCCAACCTTAACCCTGATATTACTATGTTTTCCACAACCGTCAGGCACAAGGGAACGTGCAAATCTCTCTCTCTTCCAATTCATGGCACAGTCACAGGAGGACATAATCTTGGGATGAGAAAACTTCCTCTTCAAACAAAGGAACATTTCTCCCTGTGCAGCAGGAGACATTTAGCCCTCTTATCCCCTGTTGTGGAAGGTGAACCTGCCAGGCTTTGGTGATAGGGAAAATGACAAAGGGATTTGCAGTGAGGGGACTGAAAGTGGTCGGGAGAGAGGGGCAAAAAGCAAGAATCCCAGCAACCTGTTCATGTCAGTGAAGCAGCTTCATGCTCAGAATGAGCTTGCCTCCTTATCACTCTCCTCTCTCTCAAGTAAAAAGTCTTCTTTGCTGTGAAAACATGCTTGCTTGTAAAAATGGTTCCCACTGTCTGAAATATTGTAACGCCTGAATGTCCGATAGATTTTAGCATCTCTTCGTCCAGCATAAAAAGGTATGATCACCAGGCAGACCTTCTTACAACCTCTGCCATCTTTACCTTACTTTGTGATGCAATGGGGGTACAAGTCGACAGTTAAAGCTAAAGCTGGTTACAAAATAAAGGCATGCAGCGTATGGCTTGGAGAGTCCAGGCAACCACCATTCCAACTGCTCCAACTACGAGGCTACTCAGAAGTCCCATTTCAAGGGCAAAATGTCAGAAAGGAAGAGAAATGCAAAAGACTAAAAGACAGCTGACTACTGTTCTAAGGTGAGTGTCTCTGTGGACAGGTGTGTTTCCAGCTCAGTGACTTGAGCTCAAAACTAGGGCATGGACTGTTCTAAAAAGCTTGAACAAAGCCATCTGCTCCAGTGAGCAAATGGACACCCTGCCCTTGTTTTAGCATGTGGGAAAATCTTGTCAACCTCTCCACCACCTGGAACACAGTACCTGGGTAGATGGTAGGGCATTCTTCCAACCATGAAAAGAGGGAGAATGCCTGAGTGGAATGTCTCATAATTCACCTAACACTAGATTCACCTCAAACTCCATTTGAAGTCTCCATATGCCTTTATTTGGATGCTCAGTTAGTTTAACCCACCTCCCCTTTATATCCCTAATAACCAGATATCAACATCCTCCCTGGGAAAAAGCTAGAAGGTTAGATAAGTCTTCAAAGAGTGGTCCATTTGGGTTTATTGCTTCTGAAGTAGAGCAATGTTGGGTAATAACATGTAATGTTTTTTGTTTATTTTACTCAGAATAAACACATTTGGCCTATTTTCTTTATAAAAAAAAAAAAAAAATTCTTCCCTCAGTCCTACACCTCAGAAGAGGAATTAGACCTCACACCTTTCCTTGCATACCCAGAATGTTCCACTTCCAAGAATAGTTGAGCAAAAATCCACATGAGGTGCCAGAAGGAAGAACTATCACTGAAATTTTGCTATTTGGTTGTACATTTTAAAATACATTTTGCTTCTAATAATTCTGTTTTTCAACATTGATTCCCATACACACACACAGAGTTTGGCAACACAAATAATCTTGCGTTAGCTTTCACTGTTGTGCACATTCTGAAGGACAGAATATTTCACAGGCACATGTGATGAGGAATCTTTAGATCAGGAGCATTAAGAGACTTGCCCAAAGCCAAATATGTAGTTAGCAGCAAAGGCGAAACCAGAGCTCTGACCACCAAAACTCAGGCTATGCGAATATTCTCGCTGTCCTGATTTTGTGATAATCAGGGTAAGCTAAACACTCGCTATATTAGAAACCATGCATGTGTCCCCAGACCTAGTTTTTTTTCCCCCTAGGTCTGGTTTTAAGAATGCTGGTGATAAACCAAGTCTGATTTATTATATGACCATCCTATATGGAAAATGACTATAACTCTAGGTATCTTTGGTCAACCTTAAGAGATATAGCAGGGGGGCAGATGTGGCTCAAATGGTTAGGCGTTCATCTCCCATATGGAGGGACCTGGGTTCGATCCCTGGGACCTCCCAGTAAAAATTTTAAAAAGAATAAATATAGAAGAAGCACTGGCCGCCAGGCCCCATGAGCAGGTGAGCCTCCCAGGCCCTGCGTGTGGGTGCGCCGTCAGGCCCCGCCGAGCCACGCAGCAAGATGATGACATAACAAAAGAGTGACACAAGAGAGAGCCAAGTCGAGACGTGCCGAAAAACCAGGAACTAAGGTAGCGCAGGTGGTAGGATGCCTCTCTCCCACATTGGAGGTTCCGAGAATCGAATCCCGGTGAAGACAGGAGAAGGATAAGAAGAGAGAGCAGGAAACACATTCAGAGAATTGCCCAGAGAATGGATGCAAAAACAGCAAAAACAGGAGGGGGGCCGTAAAATGGATAAAAGTAAATAAATAAAGCTTAAAAAAAAAAAAAAAAAAAACTCAGGCTAAACATCACGGAAATGTCTGAGGTTGGTAGTAAAGGAAGGAAGTGGAAAAAAAAGAAAGAAAGAGAAGAAGTCAGGAGAAGGGAGAGAAAACAAGAGAAGGGGGAAAGAATGGTCCTCAGTGCCTTGAAGACTGTCCGTTCCTTTCCCCCTTCCCCACTAGGAAAGTAAGCAGTGGAGTGGGGCTGACCTTGAGCAGCAACCAGCCATGCTCCTTCCACCACGTGACCTTCCTTTCCACTAATGTGCACCCTACCAAACCCTTCTTTCTTCACACATCTCTCTCTCTTTCTCTCAAAAAAGAAAAAAAGTATTTTTGTGCCTACTATCCTCTTTCTTCTCCCCACATTTACACTCCAGTCCAGTTTCCCTTCATAACAATTTCCAAAACTAGTTATTTTTTTTCAAACTGGGCACTGAACCCAGACCTAGAATAATCTTGAGAAGTGTCCTTCTTCTGTCGATTCTCTCCTCCTTCACACCCAAAGTTGCCTTCTCCCATTTCTTACCCACCATGATAGGGAATCCAAACTTACTACTTCTCTCCCGAGATTCCCCTCTGTGCTAAGCCAGCCCCACAACCAATGACAGCAGATGCCCTCCAGACTGATATGGTAAACATATGCTGGGATCAAAGATTCTATTAATAATAATACCATTAAACAGGCCCTGGCAGGTTGGAGTTAATCTGGAAACACACATGTTCATCACATATGAAGCCCATAATATAAGGATGAGGGAGAAACTTAATTCTGCAACTCACAAGCACTCATTTATATTCCAAAGCCTCTACCTCTCTCCCGATGGGATCGTTCAGCACCAGAGGATTTTCTCTGCTCAAATCCACCTTCAATTTAAAAGAACCAAAAAAATTGGCTTGGCTCCTGTCTCTGGCATCAAGGGTTTTCCCCTTTGACAACTGGCCCAGGGATCTGCTGCTTCATCTCTTCATCGTTCTTTCTTTCTCTCTCTTTCTCTCTCTCTCTCTCTCTCTCTCTCTCTCTGCACATGTGCAAAATCCACAGCATTTTTAGTGCAAGGGATACGAAATTCTATTGGATTCACATTGGCCTAGCGTTGGATGGTCTTGCAGGTTGGAATGATGGAATATTCATTTCCAACCAGTCTGGGTTAGAAGGAGCCACAACCCCAGAGGAGTAACCAGGAGGCTGGTCTGTCTTGCCTCTGGTTTGCCTTTACTAGAAGCTGCTTCTGCACAGAAGCAACAAGTGCTGGCTCCACAGATGCCAACCCTGGAAGCAGCCGTCCTTACTTCTCCTTCCAGCCAGGAACAGCAGGGAAAGGGCCGGAGAGATGTGGTGTGCAACGGTAGCGGCGGGCAGTGGCGCAGAAAGCTGGCCGGGCAACACAGGGCCGGATGCAGAGGCCACTCTGCCGCCCTCCGCCTGATCCCAGGCGGGAAGCTCATCTTGGAAGGGCCCCTCTGTTTTCTCAGAAAAGCGGCTATCTGCCAAATAGCCTAGATGGGGTGCCCTGAACCAATGAACCCCAGATTACAGAAACAACCCCCCCTTTCTCCACTGTTGCCCAATCCTGATTTTGGAAAACTGCAAGGGGGCTCCCCTCATTTCTAAGAAGACTGAAAAATTCCTAGGTATAATTCTCAAGACAAAACTCTTTTCATTCCCTTTCATTTTTTAAAAATGCCTGGCACCCCATTAGGAGGAAAGGGGAAATAAAATTATATAAAATTAAGCAAGGGGCTGTGTCCCTCGAAATAGTAAGTGATACAATTAAATGTATTGAGCACAAGACAAAAATACTCAGGCTAGCTGATTCACTGGAGACCTTCTTAACTTTAATGAGGTAGTGGACCCAGGGTTTTGTTAGCAGCTATTTTGCTGTGTTCCGAGAGAATGAACTCTGGTGAGGGAAACTACATCCCCCGCCCCCACCTTCCAGCCCTATCCAGTCTTTCTTCACAGATACCACTATGACTGGCCTCACAAGAAATGCAATCATAAAAATAATTTCTCTCCCCAGTGCTGGCCACCGCCAGCGTGAAACAGTGGGCATTTCTGATGGATGATGAATACAGCTTCAGCTGCTTTCTTCCTAGGCACATCAATCTTTCAGCCTTCATTCAACAAATACGCATGGGCCTCTCTTCTGGGCCAGTTCCGGTGCTGGGTGGACAGAGATGAACAAGAACAACCTGCCCCACCTCCAAGGGGGTTGACATTTTAGTGGGAAAGCCAGGCCAAACACTAATTGATTAGGTAGTTCATTAATTAACAAGTTAACAAAACAATTGCAGTTTGACTTGAAGAAAACAGTGTCCAAAGTAGACTAACAGGAGAAATGAGCTTTGGACGGGGTGATTGGTGAAGGCCTCTCTGAAGTGGAAACATTGAAGCCAAGACTGAAAGGATGAGATGGAGCTCACAGTGCTAAAAATAAGGGTATTGATTTCCAAGTAGAGGGAATGCAAGTGCAAAAGCCCTGAGATGGGAAAGAACTTGCCTGGTGCATGGTAACCTAGAGGAGAGTGGTGCAAGACTCATGAGCCTGTCCTGTTTTTATGGTGTACCCAGTTCTCAGCCTACTCCCCACTTCTGAAGGAAGTATGTCGGAATGCAAGTAAGGAAGAGGAATGACATAAAGATGGCCTTGAATCTGTTCTATTTTATGAAAAGAAGCCTATCACAAGCTTAGAGATGTTACCTAACAAGAGTAATAAATTGTGTGGCCTACTTCAGTCCAGAACACACCACACCATCGTCTTGGGACACCATCTTTGAAAACAAGAGATATAGAGCACAGGCTCTGGAGTCCCACAATCCTGACTTTAAATCCCACTCCATGTCTCTCTGCCTCCCTGAGTTTCAGGGTCCATCTGGCATACTGTGAGATTTGTTAATGGAACTGGCTTCAGAAGGTACATCTTCAGAATGCCAATAAGCAAGTCAGCACTGAATGCTACTCCTAGCAGTAATCCCTTTAGATGCTTACTTAAAAGTCATTAATTATTTGATACTTTACCAAGTAAATAATTATTTAATCTGGTCTTAGAGCCCACTTGCCCAGCAAACACAAAAACTGAATGCTCTGTAGCAATGTTGTTCAATGGAAATATAATGCAAACACAGATGTGAGCCACCTCTGTGATTTAAAATTTTCTAATGGCCATATTAGAACAAGTAAAGAAGAACTTGGAGAAATTAATTTTGATATGTTTTAACGTGACATATCCAAAACATTATCATTGCAACAACCAATCAATATTTTAAAAATTATTCTTTTTAGATATTTTACTTTTTTTTTTCATACTGTCTTTGAAACTGGTATGTATTCTATACTCAGAGCATGTCTAAATTCAGACTAACATTTCAGGTACCCAATAGCCATGTGTAGCTCCTGGCTACCATATTGAAGGAGCGGCTTTACAGAGATAATTGGAATTTTTGACATCTGTGCTCAGTGCGTTGTTTTTAATATAATTGCAAGATTGATGCAGGTCACGAAAAATTAAACAAGGCAATAAAGATAAAGCCAACCTCATGCTTCAGAAGTCCATTCTGACTTCAGAATTTTGACAAAACATTCAACTTTCCTGCCTCCCTCAACTATCTGTGGAACATACATTTAATCATGTGTTCATTCATTTAATAAATAGTCATTGAGCATCTCGTATTGTCCAAGCCCCAGGGACTAGGGAAGCAGACCTGCGCAAGCATAAATCCTGCCCACAAGATGCTCAGTATTTCAGTGGGAATCTCCCAACCAAATGGGTAGTCAATGGTTTTTCAGGACCTATTCCTTCTTCTCCAGCAAGAATGCAGGAAAAGAGGATTCTGGTTTTGTCCCTTCCAGTACCAAGTTCAGTGTCCCAAAGAAAGCATTTTCCCTATCCAGGCCTTTGTGTCCCTGTCTGCAAAACGAGTGAGTTGGTCTGAATAATTACTAAGTGTCCTTTCAGTCCATGATTACAGCTGCAGCCAGAGCCCCATTACCCTGTGGCTTGTTGTAATGATGTGTGGGAACATGGGGAACCATGCGGAAGAGAGGTTGCCCCGCCAGGAGAAGAGGCGGCTTTTGTTCACTTCCGAATCCTTTCCCACCTGGGCCTTTTGTGGTTACAGGCATGGTCTAGCTTTGTTTTGTTTTGCTTTGCTTTGTTTTAATTACGTTCAAAATTAGCAAAAAAATCCCCATGATCCACCTAGAAGAATAATTGGCCCATTTGTACATCTGACTGTGTGGCGAGACCCCCTTGTCACCACACCAGAGCCTCACACACATTCCGCCCCCAGGTAGGTGGAGTCTAAGAAACCTAGAGAGCTCATCTAGCCCATCATTAACCTCATTTTGAGACAGCCCCAGAGGCCGTCCTTTAGCCACCGGCACAGCCAGCTGTCAATTGTGTCAAGCCAGTAACATATTAGTTAGCAGGGGAGCAATCCAAAGAGGTAGCCATAGATCCAAATGCCTAGAAGATATTCTGGCATGTGGTAATTATGTCCTGCAGCTGCAAAGGGGGTCCTCCCGTGAGTTCACAGTTAGTAGTTGTACCATGGAAAGAAGAGGATGGATAATAGAAAGCAGTCTGTTAATAACAAACAACAGGTCTTGGTTCTAACTCACCAAGACAGTCCTTAAAACTCAAGGCTTTATTCATCTTCAGGTTTGTACAACTGTTCCTGGGAGACTATGGTCCCCTTAAAAGGGTACTGTGTACCTGTGTCCCTTAGAGGTGACAAGGAGTGGGAAGGAAAAGGTATAGTTAAGAGTAAATGACAGGAAAGCTAAAAAGAAAATACTGTATCCCTGGTTTTACTAAGCATTCTGTAGCTCTCTATTTACAGGTAAAATTTCCTAATTTCTGTGTTTTAAAAAAATGAGTAAATGTTCATATTTTATCCCAAAATAGCTTTTGCTTAGTTTGCATTTCCGCTGACAGGACAATGGCTTAACAAAGCATCAAATATCCCCAAAACCAATTAGAAGTTAATGAATCACTAGAAATGAGTGGAACCAGGGGCTCTAGAAAATCAGAACATTTGGGTAAAGTCAACAACTTTCTCTTTCCAAGAATCTTCTACTGCATTGTTCACTGAAACCCCTTTGCCATGTCCCTTTGGGTCAGCGTCCAGAATTGAGCTTATCTTTTAGAGCTGCATGGAACATTCAGTTGTTAGGCTCAGCAGCCTGTGTTCCCACCCGCCCTCAATAAGGCTGAGGTCTGAGGCACAGATGCACATCCTGAACCCATAGTAGTTACTGTTAATTGATCATGGTAACCTTTCTCATTGAATCTAGACTCAGCCTTAGACTCATTCTCAACCCAGAGCTCCAGGCACCGCCTACCAACTGATCAAGTTGACATGCCATCCAGGCCTAGAGTGTCCCCTGAATTATAAATTGACCTGGCATCTTAGTTTCTTATTGCTGCTGTAATAGATTACCATGAATTTAGTGGCTTAAAACAACACAGTTTTATTATCTGACAGTTCTGGAGGTCAGAAATCTAAACTGGGTCTGCAGGGCTGCATTCATTCCAGAGGCTTTAGGGGAGAATCTGATTCCTTGGTGTTTTAGCTTCTAGAGGTTGCCTGTATTCCTTGGCTCATGATCCCTTTCTCCTTATCCAAAGTCAACAGGCTCTGGAGTCTCCTGTCTGACCTGTGCTCCTGTCCTTACATCTTTTCTTTCTGGCTGGGCTCCTCCTGCCTCCCTCTGATAAGAACCACCCGGATAGTGCAAGATAAACCCCACCTCAAGACCCTTAATCACATCTACAAAGTCCCTTTTTCATGTAAGGTGACATATTCACAGGCTCCAGTCATTAAGAAGTAGACATCCTTGGAGCACCACTTTGCAGCCTATCACACCATTTCTCATAGAAAATCCTCTTGTGGAATTACAGAAGAGTTCTGTTGTTAAAGATTTATCTGTAGGGTCTGAACACATAGCAACATGAGCTAAGAGGTTGATTCACCAAATCTCAAGTTATTAAGAACCACAGTGACCCTTTGACCAAAATCAGAGTTAAATCTGTCTCTGGACCAATCACCTCCTAAAGTTCACAAAGATATACCATTAAAAAGCCAAAGTATTTTTTATCTCTAGGGCATTCATTTTGATATCATTTTCCCTTTTTCTGCTCCTCTGGTCTTGTAGCCTATATTAGTTTTAGTGGTTCCTATCTGAAATGTAAATTGCAACTGAGCCACAACTGAATACCTTGCCTTTTGGGGCTTCAGTAACTACATGACAATCTGTCAAGCACCTGAGGCAAGAAGGTTTCAACCCTTACTGCACCCCTCTCTTGTTTAGGTTTTTTTTTTTAAGATTCCTATTTTTACTCGATGTGATGGAGGTCGGCTTCATTACTGCCAATCTGCAAGCAGCTACCATCACTCGGGGACACATTAGCCGTTTGCTACTGAACCAGCAGGGTCACAGAATTCTGCAATAGGTCTCTTGCTTTTTAGCTTTAAGAACAAAAAAATTAACCACAGGGAGCACAGCATTGCTTGACTTTCAACACCACCCCAGCTCAGTGGCAGTGATAAATTGATATCATTCCATGCCTGCAGAAGTATGAAGGCTTGACCAGAGCTGCATCCACTTGGCAGACCTAAGGAAACTTTCCAAAGAAACACCCACCATAAAATTTGGAGCTGGGCTGAAGGTGCCCTCTAAGAAACTTGGTTTGCAAGACTAATACAATGTCTTGGGTACTAAGACATTGTCCAATATTCAATATTCCACTGTGGAGAAAACGATGCCATTTTCCTTAAAATATGTGTAGATAATTAGGAAGGAAGAAATGCGCCAAAATAGTAATGTGATGGTTTACTCAGGGATACTGTATTACAGCAAATTTTTTAACAAATCTATTTTATTGATTTATATTAATAAAGCATTAACCCATTCAAAGTATACAATCCCATATTTGGGCATTCATCACTTCAATCATTCTTAGAGCATTTTCATTATTCCAATAATTATAATAAACAAAAACAAACAAACAAAACTCACCACCTCTCAATCTCTCTGTTTCCCCTTCCATACACAGCTGCTATTCTATTTTCTTCTCTCTAGAATATTTGTATTTATATTTTGCAAAAAACATCTTATATATGCAATATCACCCATATTTGTGTTTTACATGCGGTTTTACTATCATATACCGTACCATGTTACAGTTTTAAGCTTTCCTTCTAGTAATTATACATGACTTTAGACTTTCCTTTTCAACCAGTCATACTCATATAATAGCTCTGCTAATTACAAACACCATGATATGCTTTCACCATTTCTATTCATTTCCAAAGATTTACAAACAACTTTACCAATTCTGCACAGATTAAACCTCAGCTTTCCATTCCCTAACCTTCTATTTTATGATGACCTATATTCTAATTATTAACTCCATGAGTTTATAGAATATATTTAGTTCATAATGGCACAATCATACAGATACAATCATGTCCTGTTGTGTCTGGCTTGCTTCATTCAAGACAATGTCCTCCAGGTTCATCCATGTTGTCATATGCTTCACGACTTCATTTCTTCTTACCACTGAATAATATTCCATCGGGTATCAATCACCTGATGAAGATGGTTATCCATTCATCAGTTGATGGACACCTGTGTTGCTTCCAACTTTTGGCAATCATGAATAATGCCTCTATGAACATCAGTGTGCAGATGTCTGTGTCTCTGCTCTTAGTTCTTATTAGAGCAATTTTTAATTATTGTTTTTGCTTGTCTGTATTTTCTGATTTTTCTGCAAAAAAAAAAAACATTACTTTTGTAAAATTTTGAAAGTTTAAAAATAATAATAATTAATAGTACCCAACTTGGCAACCAAGTCATATATGAACCTTGAATAAATCAAAGAGGTTGTGTTTGAATTTGGGTAAGTTTGGGTAAACTTTTTAACTTCTCTGAGCCATATATTGGGCATGTTACTAAATGCCACCTACTGTTCTGAGCAACGGGGAAACAGTGCTGGAAAAGATAAACCAGATCCCTGTGGGGGCAGAAGGAAGCCAATAAAAGACATTATCAGGAAAATATCAAGAAGCTCTAAGTGCTGTGATCACGATAAAACAAGGCGCTGTGATAGGGAGTGACTGTGTGTCTTCTTGATGTTGGGCGACCAGGGAAGGCCTCTCTGAGAAAGTAACATTTAAGTTGATACCGAATGATGAGACGGAGTGGCAGTGAGAGGAAGAGAGAAGAGCATTTCAGGCAGAGCAAAAGCCCAATGGTGGAAACAAACCTGATATATTCTTGGGCAGAAAGAAGGCCAGTGTGACCAGCGCTTCAGGAGCAGGGAGACAAGTGGCACAACATGAGGTCAGAGGGAGAGGCAGGAGCCAGGTCACAGAGGGCCATGTAGACCAGCACTGGGATTGGGATTTTATTCAAAGTGTAACAGGAAACCACTGGGGGGCTTTAATCTGTAGAACAGCATAATCTGATTTACATTTTCAAAAGATCAAATTAGCTGCTACAAGGGGATTGGCTTGGAGGGTGCAAGAACATAGAGGGAGTCTAGTCAGAAGGCTACGGAAATAAGGCACATGACAAGTGGCAGAAGGTTGAACTCAGATGGGTATGGTAGAAGTGGAGAGAAGTAGGGGGATATTGTAGGTGTGGGTTTTTGGGGCTTACTGGTGGATTAGATGGGAGGGTGAGGAAGAAATGAAACAAGTATTAACATGCATTTATTCAACAAGTCTTCATGAGTAACTAATCTGCACTAGGCTCTCTTCTAGTGCTGAGAAGAAAGATGGGTGGTGGCACCATTTACTGAAATGGGCAAGACCAAGGTAGGAGTAGGTCTGGGATGAAGGGAACTAAAATTTCTAGTTGGGGCGGGTTAAGTTTAAGATCATTCTAGCTGCTTTTACAGACAAACCAAAATTCAAGAGCTTAATTCAATAAGATTTTATTATTCACTCACTTAATTTCCAAATGAGGTATCCCTGATTGGTGGGCAATTCTCTCCAAGTGGTGTTTCAGGGACCCAGGTTCCCTCCATGTTGTGGCCCCTTCATTTTCAACATTTAGCTTCAAAGGTCACCATGCTCATCCGCATCAACCTTAAAAGCTGAGGCGTAGGAGGGTCACATGAGGGAGGTTTGAAATGGACCAAACCTGGAAATGCCAAACATCACTTCTGCTCACATGCCATGGCTAGAAATCTGGCACATGGCCACACCTCTTTGTAAGGGGGGCTGGAATGTACCATTTCAGGTGTGTGTTCAGGAAGAGGAAATGAGTTGGGTAACCTCCAAGCAGTGTCTCCTACAGATGCCTATTAGATGTCCAATGGAGAGGTCATGTAGCAGTTGAATAGACAAGCCTGGAGTTCAGGGGAGAGGTCTGAGCTGGAAATAAAAACTTCAGCACAGAAGTGTGACTTTGGGATATTTTTTTCTCCTGCTCCATTGTTGCAGGATCACTGTGGACTAATCTCATGCCTTAACAAACGGATTCCACTCTGTTGACAGCAGTCTCCAAACAGCCTTCTCTATCCCCCATAGCTACCCCCTACCCCTTAGGTTTTAGGCTTAGAGAAAGGATCTCTTGGGACTAGCCCAGACTCCCTATGCATTAGGATTTCCCATACCCTGACCACACTTTTGTATATAGTGCCTTTATGAAACTGTTCTCAAATTATCCTAATTTGAGTGGGCCATCTGTTTCCTGCTTGGACTATACCGATACAGGAGATGACAACAATATAAATACCTACCTTGCAGTGTTGCTGTAAAGATTAGAGAAAAATATAAGCAAGCACCTAGCACAGCACCTGGCACTTAGAGGCATCAATTAGTAGTGGTGAAGCAGGGGAATTTGCAGTTGTTTTTGTCATTGTTCATGTAGGACAATAATGTTGGTACAAGCAGGTTAACCAAATTCACAAGTTCTTCTAACTTGCAACTAGTTGTTAGATTCAATTGCTAGGTTATGCACCTGGGTTCTGGTACTTCCAAGAAACTCCCAGATCAAGCAGCAGCCAGCCAAGTCAGTTGAAGCAATTATGTGAACAAATGCTTCCAAAAGAGAAAGGAAGAGGAGTTCAAGAAAAAGATTTCAACAAAGTGGTTGGCTTCTACAGTGGTCTTTGTAGACAGGCTAGCTGCTGGACATGAGGGTGCGTAGGAATCCATCCTGTGCAACTGCGAGAAGACTCTAGAGAACCAGAGGGAGGAGACACTTGGGACCTTCCATATCCCCCACCACCTCATTCTGCACTCTAATTGTAGTTTCTTTCCAGGGCCTAACAGAATGGCCATTGAAAATAGGAGATGGATCCAGGTTCTTCAAAAAAGTTTGCAGCCTGAGCTCAGCTGTACAACACCATGAGATGTTGCCCAGAAGCCAGCTTTACAGAAAGACAGTGTCCTCCTTCCAAGTCAGTTTCTCCATCTCTGCAACAGGGAATGTGGAAACACCAGCTCAGAACTTTCAAGTACAAGCTCTGACTAGAGCCTCTATATATTGGTAACAACATGGGCCTAGTTTGAAGGAAAATATTAAAAAGGCAAGAATAAACTCAGAACTGATTCAACTCATTTGTCCATTTTGCAATGCAAAGGGAATCACAAGTATGTTGTCATCAATGTTCAGTGCAAATCAAAGATTTACATACAAGAGTGCTCACTTTTAGTGGCCTCTCTCATCATGTCACACCCCTGCTTAAAACTCAGTGGCTTCACATTGCCCTTCGGGTAGAAGCCAAAATCCTTCACATTGTCTTTATAACCTATCCACAGCTGGCTTCATTTGGATTTTCAGTTCCTTACGTGTAGTATTGCTCCCGCTTACATCAGGACCTTTGCACATGCTGTTCTTTTTTACCCTACCTCTCTTCTCTACTTGCCACTAACTAACTCCTGTGCATACTTTAGGGCTCAGTTAAATTTTATTTCCTCCACAAAGTCTTCCACGACCCCCTACCCCCAGAATAGTTATGTCAACCTATAATATCCTTCTCTAGCACTCTGTACTTATAACATTTAGCATTTTGTTGATTGTTTGACGTCTGTCTTCCCCACTAGACCATTTATTCCATGTGTAACCTATCTGTCTTGCTCTAAACTATAGCTGAAGTGTCTGGTACGTAGTAGGTCTTCATTAAACATTTTCTGAATAAATGGATGAATGCACAATTCATATTGAAAAATATGCACAGCTGTTAAAAACATGTAGCTCATACACTTATGTTCCCAAAAAAGGTAGCTGCAACTTATAATGTAAAAAAAAAAAAAAGGAAATTTCTCTTTTGTTTACATTTTAAGTTAATTCTGTTGGTTTGCTTTTTTTAAAATAGGTAATTTCATTTACAGTGCAGTGGGATTAAAAAATAAAATCCATTGCTAAGTGACATTTAGAAAGTCCTGAAGAAACATTAGACGCCTAAAGGATTAACCAATGAACAAGTTATTCTTACTTTTCATGAGGTTAATGAATGGCATATCATAGAAATGTTACAGAGATCCAGAGAATGTTTTGCTCAATCAATACATAATATTGAGCCTTTGCTGTGCACCAGACACTGGGAATATCCCCGTCTTTAGATAGCCATAAATGTGCTTCTATTTGTATCACCAAATGGAGAAATGAGGGTGGAATCACATTACATTGAATTGGGTTTGTAATGGTTGATTGAATAACCAAAAACTAGTCTTAGATCTGCCATTGCTAATGAGTAGGTAGACCTGGAAGGTTTATCACATTTCTGGTAGAAGTAGCATTAGGTTTTATAAAGCAATTTAGCATTGCATTTCAACAACCATAAAAACACTCTTTATCTTTGACCTAGTGCC
This sequence comes from Tolypeutes matacus, assembly GCA_026826555.1. Classification (NCBI taxonomy): domain Eukaryota; kingdom Metazoa; phylum Chordata; class Mammalia; order Cingulata; family Chlamyphoridae; genus Tolypeutes; species Tolypeutes matacus. The sequence continues at coordinate 21,737,733 of JAKSZT010054030.1, forward strand.
TTGACCCCTATAATTTATACTAGGAATTTACCCTGTGAAAATAAGGCAAAGGGAGAAATGGAAAATATGCAAAGACGATCATTGTCATGGTGTTTTCATATTGGTAAAATACAGGAAACATCCTGATTGTCCAAAAACAGAAAAATGATTTATAGTATTATGGCATAACCACTTTATGGAATATTATGCAACTGTTTTATATAACCTTTTTGAAGATTTTGTAGATATGTTATTTTAAAACCATGATACAAAATTTGTCCATTTTATGGTTACAAATCTGTACAATGTTTTCTACATATGAATGAAGGTAGTTAAGATAAGAGGAACAAAAGATAGTTTGTTAGGGAAATTGTGGGGTTTTAAAATTTGTTATATTTTTACTTCCAAATTTATTGAAACAAGAATATTTTAATTATCAGACACTTTTTAATAAATCTGGCTTATCATATTTGTGGTGGACACCATCAAGAATCAGAAAGATTAAAAAAAATAGGAAAGATTAAGACTTATTAAGGATAAAGCTCTTAAAAAGTTCATAAAGCTCCAAATTTCAGTTATACAGCGAGAGAAATGGGCTTCTTACCATTGGCATGAGAAAGACCTGGAAGTTTTAGCTTCTGCAGGTTTAAGGTCAGTAGACAGTGAAATGCGGCTGTCAACAACGTGAAAATAAACCCCGAATGTTGCGAATAAAGCAACATAGGATGAATTTGCCCCCGGCACTCACCGACATCAGACCACATTTCTAGAACACTCGAGTGCTCTGCGTAGCGCCTTAAGCAGTCCTCTGATAGAGCACTATAGTTCCATGAGGTTAGACCAAGTTCTACTTCAGTAGGAGCTGTTGAGGGAAGAGGGAATCATTAACCTGGAGAGCACGTCACATTTTTACAATTTTCATACAGAAAGTGGAAGCTTTATTAAAAGCTACTTCTTTTTTCATCTAGTTACAAAAAGATGAGGGGTGGGTGTCTTTTCTTTTAGTTAGAAAGCTTAATTCTCCCCACTCTAAATTCTCTTGTGGCACATTTCCCTCTCTGTCAAAATTCAAAATGTCCAAAACTGAACTCGCCCCTCCCTGGCTGCAAGTCTCTGCCACTTTCACTATTCCACCTGTCGTCGATGCACACCTGCAACCCAGGTTCTCCAAACCGCTCACAGGTCCTCAGACACACGCTGCTCTTCCAGGCCTCAGAGCTGTTCCCAAGCTCTGCAATTTCCCCACTGTGCAGGTGATTTCTTCTTCAAGACTCTGCTCCTGTGAAGGTTCCCCGTGACCACCCCGAAGAACTTGAGCCTTCCTCCTCTGAGCTACCAGGGCACCTGGTATGGCCTCTACTGGGAACTCTCACCTTAGAGTGGCGCGTTCTGGTTCCTTAGCCCGCCTTCAGAAGCCAGGAACCTCTCAGTCCGTTGGCTCATCCCCAGCGCTTAGCCCATTGCCTTGCAAAGAGCAATGCTTAGTCACTGTTAGTCAATGAATGAATCTCCACTGCCTTTGCACAGCCCATTTTTACCCATTTTCTGATGAGCAGATGTCTCTAACTGCAGAATACCCTTGATGACGATCGGAAAAGCACTGGCTTTGTCAAACAGGTACAAGGTGGTCTCTTCCTGTCCCATGTCCTGTACTCCTTAAGCAAGACTTCCTCCAATGGCACAACCCCCAAAACCACTACAAATGTGTGTAAATTCCATCAGCTTAAAACTGAAAACACAGACAAGCACTTTAACTCACGCTAGGAACTCTGTCGTTGTTGGGCTGTTGGTTTAAAAAAAAAAAAAAAAAAGTCATTCCACCTGCCATAAATCTACATTCCCCCCAAATGAAATATAATACCCCGGCTTTCCTCTAGCAGTCAGATAATCATCTCCTTGTTTTACGGGAAATGATTTAGAAGAGAAAAGAATTGGTCTGACAGTCTCATAAGTTTCAGAAAGTGCTTACCCTGAAAGTCCCTTTCTTGCTTGTCCTATTTCTCCTCATCCCTACATATGTACACACATTCACATGCACATACTCGCACAACATGCACAGGCAGTTGCACATGCTCACACATGCACTGAAATCTAGGTCTCTGTCACATTAAGTCAAGACTGGAAACATGCTGTTAATAGCCTATATTAGACCTAATCTTTGTCTGCTGACTATTTTCCCAGCTCTCCTCTATTTTCCAGTCCAGGAAAATAAAAAGGACCCTCACTGTTCTGCAGCCCTTCAATCTCGACGGCAGAAAACACTCACCTGGTACTTTCAGTGTGGGGGAGGGGAGTGCCTACCATCTTTACTGGGTTTTGACTCTGCCTCCAATGTGTTTCCCACTGAGGCCACAGCCTCAGGTGGCCTCCCAGCCAGCCCAGCACGTCACTTTCTAACAAGAGACAGTCATTGCCTTAAGCCCCCCAACAAAATCTGCCTCCAGCTGATGCTTAGCAGTGTTCACCTCGTGATGGCAGGAGATGACACCCTGTAGGCGAAGGGAACATGACAGAGGCCACCACTACTCATCACTCCCCCAAGATGGAAAAGCCCTGGAGTGCTCAAGAGAATAAGAAACTTTTTTTTCTTTACCACTGATGTTTATTGATTTGTCCGGTTCATAGGGAACATCCCTTAATGTTCTGCTTTCATGTTTCTGCTTTGTTGCATGGGTGCAGAAAAGAATATTGCAGATTGATCTGTCTTCCCAGCCTTTGTTGGGAATGGACTCCTATTACTTTAGTTCCTCAGGTCTGTCATTGCGTGCTCACATTCCAGGGCATATATAATCAGCCTGGCTAAACACTGAGAGCTGAGCTGATTAATTTCTCACATTCGCGCCTGAGTCCATTGACGGCGTGCCTGTTTGATGATCTCTGCAATAGATGGCCACTTCTGATGGTGTGACCCTTGCCCTTCACCCCAGAGCTGTCTATTCTGGTACCTGTTTAAGTTGACAGCGCGTACAGTGCGTCTAGATCACGTTTGAGGAAAACGTTAATGTCTTAGTGCTACTAAAGCTTTTAAGGGAAACCCATTTCCATTACCAAACTGAAAAGCATTTGAGAACCAATCATATATCCATTAAACAAAAAGAAAAGACATTATCCATAACCTACAATATTACGCTTGTACTTTAGAATCCACCCATTCATTCTGATTTAGCTTTATGTGCTAATTATGATCAATGGATTTCCACAAGAATGTAAAACTTTAACACTGCTTTTAATCTCTCATTCCACCATTTCCCAGAATTCTGTTATTTTAATTACTTTATATGCCATTTACTTCTAATAGCTCAGAACAGAAGGGTCGTCATCACTATCATCCAAATATAGATATATATATATATAATTTTTGGCATGTCTGCCAATTTCAAATATTAGGTTAGATGGGTTTTATATTTAGTGTTTATTATAGAGGGGAGCCTCTTTAACAATTTCAGAGATGTACTTCATTTATCCTAAAATACTTTTAGTTGTAAGATAGGCTGGGGTCTATTTATAGAGCTAAATTCTCAAAAATGCACATAATTTACACCTTAGCTCACTAAGAACCAAGTAGTTAGAGAGCCATTTTTTTAAGGTCACACCAGCTGATCAGCCCCTCAGAAAACTGCACGGTGATGAGAACACCAAGGTCGCCCAAGGACAAATTGCATATGCATCTAGTTTAATGAATCAAATATGTGTCCTGAGTTGAGTGTGCAGTGAGTCGCAGACTGAAAGGAGAGAAGGTTCCAGTGGAAAGGCAAATACACTGAAGAGTATACATGCTACTAGAGATGGGCATCTAATCGTACCACATTATGCCTGCTTTTGAAAAATGGCTCAGAAAAGAGCACGTGGAGTGTGGAATCCCAGAATTTAAGCGCTCAGAGGGAACACTTAGACCACACAGCCCATCTCCCCATTTACAAATGAGGACACACCTGGAAGCAGCTGGGCGCTGGGCAGGGACTAGAACCTCACACCTCCCGAGGCTAGGGCAGTGTTCTTGTCCTCCTGCCGGGCCATTAGCCTTTTCCCAGTTCCCTGAGCCCCTTCTCGCTTACATACTTATTTTCCCATATTCCAGCATGAAAATATTAAATGTTGCAAGTTTATAATCCTTTGTTCAACTAGATCTCCTCTAGAGACACCAGAAATGTAATGGGCTTATGGTTCAGTTCCTGAGGTCTGAGCATTCTAGAAAAATAAGTACATTTTCTTTTTGTTTGGGATCAACCTTATTAGTGAAGTTAGCTAATTATTTTTAAAGGAATAATGACTCAAAATAAGGGGAAAAAATAACTAAACAACTTAGTTATTGATTTCATTCAGAGTCATGTGAAATTACAAATGAGCTTAACATAATATTAGTGCAAAGATACCAAACGCTAACAAATCTGTGTCATTTAGACTTTAGTTAGTATGCAACAAATTTTTAAAAGAGAAAAATCTTTAAAAATAAATGTGCATGTAAACATACATTTTTGTGTGAATTTCACAAGCATTTTGTGAAATATTTCAAAGATATAGGAAAACACAAAGAACAACGACACAGTTCTCAAACCCTGGGTTGAACAAACATTTACATTTTGCCTTATTTGTTTAAGATTTTTCCACTGCAGATACACTTAAAACTGTTTGTGTACCCATATCCAAAGCCATTCTTCTCTTGCCCTCCTCAGAGAAAACCACTATCTTGAATTTGTTATCATTCTCATAAATTTTCCTTTCTTGTACTACTTATCTGTGCATCCATAAATAATACATAACATTATTTTGCATGTTTTAAATTCATATATCAAAGATATCTAAACTGTATGTGTCATTCTGTAACTTGTAGTTCTGTCATCCAACTTTATGTTTTGAGATTTATCCATGTGATAAATGCAACACTACTTCATTTTAGAATTCTGTATTTTATTTTATTACATGAACATACAACAATTTATTCATTCCCCTCATGGTGGATATTACATTGGTTATTTACATACAAGACTTCAATAAGTGTCCTTTGTACTTTTGCAAGAGCCTCTCTATAATGTGCTCTTAGCAATGGGAGCACTGGGTTGTAAGGCATGTGTATTTTCAGATTTACTAGATACCACCAATTTTGAGGATTTATATTCCCACCAGCAGCATATGAGAGTTCCCATGACTCCATATCCTTGCAATCACTTCATATTGTCAGATTTCTAGACTTTTATTAATCTAATGGGTATAAGTTTATATCTCACTATTAATTTAGTTTGCATTTTCCCAATTACTAAGGACAATGAACACCTTTTTATGTTTATTAGCCATTCAGAATTCCTCTATTATGAATTCATATCCTTTGCTCACTTCTCTATTAGATTGTCAGTCTCATTGATTTAGAGATTTTCTTAATATATTCAGGATAATACTTGAATCAGTCAAAATTTTGGAATGCCTACTAAATGCAAGACATTATTCTAGGGGCTTTACACATTCATTTAAGCCCACAAATCAGGTAGGTAAAACTGTTATCCTGGTTTTTAAAAATGAAAAAAAGAGAGGTTAAGTAACTTGCCTGAGGTCACACAGTTATTACATGGTGGAGCCAACATTCAGACCCAAGAATCTGGATCCAGGGAGCGCATCATAGACTTCTGCCACTTTTTGTTTCATAGGCTCTAAATTCTTCATTAGCTTTAATAAGCATTGCACATATCTCCTTCCAGTCTGCAGCTTTTCTTTTTTCAATTTATTTACTGTGTATGTTATTGTTTAGAAGTATACACACACACACATATGTATATGTATGCATGTGTTTGTGTATATATATTAATATATACATATATGTTAAATTACCAAGTACTTCTTTTATGATTTGTGCTTTTTGTATCATGTGTAAGACACACTTACAAACCTCAAAGCCACAAAAATATTGTCAAATATTTTCCTTTAAATTTTTTGAAGATTTGCTTTATCGTTTTTTTTTTTTAATATACCAAATAAGGTAGAGATTCGATTTTACTTTTTACAGTATGGCCAACATCTTGCATTATCATCAGTATCTGAATATTTCTCCCAGTGGTTTAAAAGACCTCTTTTGTCAAATGTCAAGTGTCTGTATACATATGGGTTTGTTCTGAGTTCTCCATTGTAATCCATTGATCTATATGCCCCTACACCACAGTCTTGACTACTATAGCTTATAATTTAATTCTTGATATCTGAGAGGCCATGTCTCTCACTTTCTTCTTCTTCTTTTAATTGTCTGCCAGTCTAAGAATTTCACTCTTCCTTAGAAATTCTAGGATTGGATTATAAATTTCCATAAAAATTCTGAATTTATAGAATAATTTGGAAATACATTAAGATCTTTATGATATTAAACCTTCCCATCCAGGAACATGATATAATTCTATGTTTATGCAGGTCTTTTATGTCAAATAACATTTGGTAAAATGTTTAATAAAAGCCTTGCACATCTTTTGTATATTTATTCCTAACTGATTGTCATTGTTGTTTTTAAGTGGGAACTTTTTGCTATTATATTTTCTCATTGATACCACTGTTTGATGATCTTGGCAATAGATGTCCACTTCTGATTTGAACTTTGCCCTCCATGTAGGGTTGTCTCTTCTAGTACCTTTTTAAATTTAAAACACTTATTTTGCTCCCACATTCCCTTTGAAAGAAAGCACAATATCTTAGCTCCATAAAAACTCAGGAAAGGATGGAGTTCAGGAACACTATTGATTTGGGGTATTGATTTGGGATTCAACAATTTGTTTAATTCTCTGAAATGTTTCTATAAGTTGCCTGCATGTGTTCTTCAATTTTTGATATAGGCTATCATGTTGCTAGCAAATAAGACACTTTCATTTCTTCCTTCTTGGTTGTTATATCTTTTTAATTTCTTTTTCTTGTTTTATTACATTGGTTATGACTCCAGTACAATGTTAACAGAAGTCATAATAGTGGAATAAATAATTGCTAAAGTATAACCTTGTCTTGTTCTTAACTTTGATGGAGAAATTTCTCTATAAATAAACTGAATAATTTTTCTATATCTATGGGTCAGATAAAATGGATTTTCCCCTTTTATCTGATAACAACATTGCTTTTCTGATGATTAATTTATTTTCATACCAAATATAAACCTTTCTTAGTCATGATGCATGACTTTTAAAATTCAATTTGAAAAAATATATGTCTTTATTCTTTTATAGAATGGTCTACAATTTTCTTTTCTTGTTAGGTCCTTGGCCACTTTTGCTAAGAATGAGTCCCAATTGCATTCAGTAACATTCCATCTTTTATTATCCTCTGAAATATTCATATCAGATAAAGATGATCCATTACTTTAAGATATGTCAAAACTCACCTCTGAAACTATCTGAGCCCTATACCTGTTGATTATTATTGATTTATTCAGGTTTTCTATTTCTTTCTTGAATAAATTTTTTATTTACATTTCTCTTGAAAGCTATCCATTTTGTTCTACTTACAATTCACCACCACAATGTTCCTCATAGTATTCTCTTATAATCGTAAATCTCTACTACATCTATAGTAATGTCCCTTTTAATTATTTATTTATGCCTTTTCATCTTTTTTGTCCCTATAGGAGACTTGTCAGAGGTTTGTAGGTACGTACCATTGTGCTCCTTTGAGTATATTGATTATCTCTTTTGTTTACAATTCATCAATTTATGCTCATCTTTATTATATAACTCTCTCTTTCTTCAGGTTTACTCTGTTATTTTTCTAGCTTCTAGGGATTATCACTTGTCCCATTGTGCTGCCATTATAATTGTCTTTTTGAAACATAAGTTACTAAAAGTGAATTTCATTGTTGCTTTTTTTACTACATTTCTATGATTTGTAAATTAATTTCAGAGAACACAATCTGTATGATAGCATGCCCTTATTTTGTCTTGGGGCTTTGAATGATAGTGAAGGTTTGTGAATGTTTGATGTGTTTCTTGAAAATAATGTATATTCTCTATTTGTTGGGTATAATTTGTTGTCTCAATTTTTTATATCCATGTTAATATTGTCTACTCAACAGGTATATTTATGATAAAGTGTGTAAAAATCTCCCACAATAATTTCAGATATGACAAAATTTCTCTTGTAATTCTGTTAGTTTTTGCTTCATATATTCTGAGAATGTATCTTTAAATACAAATTTGTGATTATTAAGACTTCTTTGTGGGTTCTTCCTTTATTATTATGCAATTTCCATGATTAGAGCGATTGGTGCTTTTTTTCTTAAACTCTTTCGTCTGTTGTTAATATCATTATATAAGATTTCTTTTGGTTAGTATTCACCAGTATATACTTTTTTCCATCCCTTTCTGTATGACTCTATTTTAGGTTTCTTATATTTGGATTTTGGTTTTGTTTCATTTGGCTTTTAATCCCAAGTGATTATCTATAATACAACGTTTTCTAACAAATTCCTATCCTCTTCCCAAATCCACAGACCTTGGTTTGCTGAATTTCCCATTGAAACAACCTCCATATTCAATTTTTTCTAATATTCTACTTTGACATGTTTTTAAACCCACACACCAATGAGGGTTTTGTTTAGTCAATAGTTAAGTAAATTTACCAATATATTTTATCAATTTCTGTATTAACCAATGTTTCATCCCCTGCCTTTCCTCTGGTTCATTTTTTGTCTTGTTAAAGTATAGCCTTCAATTGTTCTATGAGTATCAAAGGTCCTTAGTCTTTGTATGTCTGAGCATGCCCTTATTTTGTCTTGACTTTGAAAGATATTTAGCTGCATATAAAATTACAGATGAATAATTATTTTCCCCAAGGATTTTGAACATAATAAGTGTCCTCTGGCACCTAATTTTCCTGCTGAGTAGTGTTTCATTAGTCTGATTATACTTCCTTTTCTTCCTAGTACTTTTTAAGATTTTCTTTAAATCGTTGATGTTCTACAGATTGACCAGGTTGTGTCAAAGTTTGAATTTATATTTATTTACCTACCTTAGTTCTAGAGTATATTTTTATGTGAGCAACCCTGTCTTTATTCAATACTGAAAAAAATCATCAGCTAGAGTCTCTACAAATATTATTTCTCCACCAATCCTTCCATACTCTTCTTCTGAAATTCTAGTTAGATACATGATGTCTTAGTTTTCCAGCTACCATACAAATACCACACAATGGTTTGGCTTAACAATAGGAATTTATTAGCTCATGAGTTTGAGGCTAGGAGAAGTCCAAATTTGAGGCAGCACCAAGGCAATGTTTTCCCCCTGAAGACTGTGGCATTCTGGGACTGGCTGCTCTTAATCCTTGAGTCTTTGGCTTTTTCCATACATGGCAATACAATGAACATGGTAGTGCCTTCTCCTTTCTGTTCTGGGTTCCAGCTTCTGCTGCTCCACATGGTTTTCTCTTCATAAAGCATCCAGCAATAGGATTAAGCTCCAACCTCATTCAGTTGTGCCTCACCTTAACTAAAAATAACATTTTCAAAAGGTCCTATTTACAATGGGTTCATACCCACAGGAGTGGGTTAAAATTAAGGACATGTTTTTTTCTGGGGAACATAATTCAAGTTTCCACATATGGTAAACTTCTCAATCCACCTTTCATGTCTCTTCACGGTATTGCTTTATTTAAATCTTAACTTTTTTATTTCTCTTTTCTACATCTGGATGACCACTTCTGGTACACTTCCTATATTTACATCCTGGAACATGGTTTGACAAAAGCAGTTTGAGTTCCCTGCTCCTGGGTGATTTAGGGTTGTTGCAGAAACAAACATCAGCCAAAAATTACTTGATTTAGTTCAGGGTCTCAAGGCTCTGTCAAAGTAACCTCTCTTCCCAAGCTTTGTGGATCCTTTTAATCTGTAGCTCCAGTGGCAGCTGGCAGCATTTTTTTTTTTTAGCCTTCTTTCTTAAGTGGGTGTTGGGGAAAGCAACAACTACACACTTGCATTTGGCTTCAAGCAGTAAGCCTGGGTCTAATCTCCCATCTTCTGTTGAGCACTTTTTATTCCTGGTTATAGCCAAACTCCCAGCCACCACTATCTGTTTCTCAACCTGAAGCCCAGTATTCCTGAGCTTCATTCAGCCTTAGGCAGCCATTCCATTTCTGATCTACAAGAATGTTTGTCTTGTTCTCAAGACTAACCATTGTCTTTTTTTTTTTTTTCTTTTACAGTTTGCATATAATTGCTATTGTGCACATATATTTTTATGAGGATAGGTCAAAGCATGGAATTACTCTGCCAGCTTGGTCTGTGGTCCCAGTTTCATGTTAATAACCCATGAGACAGTACTCAATAAGAGGACAAGGCCCCTAGCTAGCTGATTCACTATTGTATCTCTCATAGTAGGTGATCAATAAACATTTGTTGACTTAATGGTGAGCATAAATTATTTTCTTCGAAAGAGCAATATCTTTCAAGCACCATGTTTCAATTTTCTCAGTGGACTACAAGCTCTTGAGGACAGGATCCAGGTCTGATCTATTATATTGCTTAGTATAGTGCCCTGCACTTGGTAAATATGCATAAATATATCAAAATGCCAACACATTTCTCCTATTGACTTTCTACATGGTCAAAAGTAGTGATGTCTTAGGTCCATGCAGTGTTGTACTAAAGGATTAAAATCACCATCTGCTGAGTTATTTTATAACGTGTTGGTCCTTCCTTATAAATTGTACTTTAAAAAAAAAAAAGAATGCTTCTTAATGAAAAACATTTCATACAAGAGTAGAGGGTCAGGGGAAGTGGGGTATTTCCACTAGAATAATAAAAAAAGTAGGGCATGTTTGACTTTAATTAATCAAGAAATCAAAAGAAAACCATTTCCTGCTCTCTTACAACAGTATCAGGGGCCAAATGCAGAGGGAATGCCAAGTGATCACAATTCCTCTGGCTGAAATAACATTTTTCATACCACAGACCAAAGGACAAGAGCACAAAAGAAATTCTCCTTGTTGATTAATTACCTCTGGAACCAGGCCCAGCATGAGGAAAGTGAATAGTCTAGTGGTAAAGCCACAGGTCTACTCTTCTGTCTCCTCTGCCCTCCCAAGAAATGATTTGCTGGTTTTCTGAGAGACAAATGCACTTAGGTGCTTTTTATACCATGATATCTGTAAAAAAAGAGAGATTTCCATATATATCCAAAATGAATTCACACCCTCCCAAAAAAACAACCTCTTCATTTCTATATGTATTGAGCACCTACTGTATGCCCGGCACTCTGGTGGTTCCTGAAGATTAGAAAACGATTCCCCTGCAGGGAACAAATTATGCTCACACAAACCTTTGCACATAGGCAGTGCCTATAAAGAAGTGCCGCAGGCAAGTAAGGGAAGCACGGATCTGCGGAGGCAGAATAGATAGAAGTGACTTCATGAAGAGACCTATAAGGATGGGAACTTTCCTATGGGAGATACGTTAACATCTCTGGTCCTTGGTTTCCTTATTTGTTAAGTGAGAGATTTGGATTGGATCATTTTACTAAGGTTCTTTCCAGTTGAAAAATTATCTAATTCTCTTATTTACTCTCCACAACAACTGATACCCCTCAGTGGGGGCATTTATAACCAGAGTCTAGAAACTCCTATAGAATAACAGTGAGAAACTTCAGAGACATTTGCCTCCAGGCAATGAGAAGCTTCTCTCCTTTTTCAAAAGTTCTCCCTCCTAGAAGCAAATGGCTGAGAGAAAGGCAGGGATACCCAGAGCTCCCTGAAGGACTAAAACTGGGATCCCAGGGGGCTGATGAGGGAAAAGAAGTCAGGACAAAAAAGCACAGGCGCACACTTTCAAATACGTAAGTTGAACACTTGTTTCAAATCACTGGCCCGGATGTGCCTCCTTGAAAGGTACCATCTGAAGAAAAATGGCATTTAAGATTGACAACTGATTAATATACAAGCTTGATTATATGCAAATCATCACTTTCTGTTGACTTAATTGTGATCTGATGTAACATGTATAATTAACACATGTATTTAAAATAAATGTATATTTAATTGATATGCATATTTATAAAATGAATATTTACATTTACATGTTGTCTTTTTTCAATTGTGGGTGAATGCCTTTCCTACAGAAGTGAGGGGTTAGGTGACCCCATCATGAACTAAGGCAGAAAATAGAAAGAAACGAATGAGAAGTTGCCTTCATTGCATACACTAGAAAAAGCAATGAACTAGCAGTCAAAAAGACCAATTCTAGAGTTGACCCTGTCCCCTACTGTGTGACCTTCACCTCTCTGGGCCTCAGTTACTATATCTGAGAAATGGAAGGTTGGACGGATAATTTCTAAGTCAACTTCCAGCTCTACAATTCTATTATAACCTCACAGAACCATTCTGACCTTCAGTTTTTTCTGTCAAAATGACTGGACTCTGAGCTCTGCTACCTCATATCTCTGATGGCAATTACTGTGCACTAAGACTGTACTCAGAAGTTTCGAGAACAGTTCTGGAGCCTAAGGTGCCCACAACATTCATAGCACAGCAATCATGAGAACAGACTATATAAACATGCTTTTGTGGCAAAAGAAGGACCTGGATGGTTTGTCAGCAGAGGGCAGGACCCTGAGAAAGTGGGACCCAGAACTAGACTATTTTGGAGAAAACAGAAAAGAAGGAATTGGATTAAGCACACGGCGCTGTCCTAGACACACTAAGTGGGTGGGGTCATTGATGAATGGCTCTATGAAGAACTGCATAAAAAAGAAAATGCAATGGGCAAAGGTATAATCCCCTGGCAGATACAACTACACAGAATAAATCAACTCCACTTTTATCACCAAGGTAAGTAAAGTCTTTATCAGTCTTTCACAAGTAAAGTGACTTTTCATAAAACGTTGTATGAGCCAATTGATTAAGAAGACAGCACTCCCACAAAAGCTGTCTTTATGCTTTCGTTCTGGATGTTTCTTGGCAGCTTGGTGTAGCGAAATGAGCCAAAAGACCTTGCTGTGCATCTCTGTTCCACTCCCAACTAGGTAATGACCTTGAACAAGTTCCCATTTTCCTTCCTGATCTGTCATCTCTCCTTCAACTACTTTGCTTTTTGGAAAATATAACACAGACCTCATGGAGCAAATGAGTCAAAAGACTGTCCCAGATTCAATGCTAGAATTATCAACATGAAAAAAACCACAGTATCCAAGGAGTTTATGATTCAATGAAGGAGACAGTGCCCTACAACTAACCACAATGCAGAAAGAAGACAGCTATCTCAGCAGTATGAATGATGTTCCGGGGCAGAGAGAAAGAAACAAGTTAATTTACCTGACTTTTCAGTGGATGGGGGATGTGCCAATATGGTACAAGAGGTAGTTATTTTAGTCTGCCCTACAGACTTCACTGTCCTGCCAGTGACACTTCTGCAACTGACTGAGCAGCAGCCAATGGCCCTCTGCTCTTCAGTGCATATAGGAAACTAACTGGGCTGGGTCCTGTAAGCCAGCACTTTCGCTGGAAGGCATTCCATCCTTGGCTCCGCCTTTCCTTGCTTGCTGACAAGCAGCAGTCATTAATTAGATGTATAGGAGATGTTTTCGTGACGAATGCCTACACGCAATAAAAGTTGCATTTTAGCCACTAAGCCAGGCCGCACTTAGGTCATTGTCTCTGTTATTAACTTCCAGATCAAAAGAACCTTAAAAACAAATTTCGATGAGCAGTTGAAACCTACTTGTTACTAATTGGCATATGAGCTCGTTTGTAAACACATACACAGCATTCTACTGCATATTTCCACACATGCATTTTATCTGGGTAGCAGTGCCTTTTGCAAGCAGATAGGGGAGAAAGAGACTTTAAAAGATGGACTCTTTTTGTTCCACTGAACAACTTAAAAATGATCGAAGCCTCAGAGGAGGGAAATACAAAGCCAGCTCTCTGAGGCTTTCTGTCTACCCCTTTAGAAAATTGTTGGCGTTCCAGGTAATACTTAGAAAAGTATTAAAATGTGAGTAACACTGGTTTCTTGTTTATATGCATCCCAATAGAATCCGCCTCCACGTCTACAGAAACTTCAAAGGCTCCGCAATGAGATCCATCAGGATGTGGGGAGGGGGAGAGAAAAAGACAGCGCTCAAGCGTTTGGAGACCCAGACCGGGCAGGCAGGCTCTCAAGCATCTGGTTATCCCAGCCTGACACCGCGCCTGCGATTTCAGACTGTTTAATTAATTCTGATAATACCACATCGCAGGTGCTGCAGGAAGTATGTTAATTTAAGATCACATCTTACCAATTCCCACAGGTTTCATTCGAACCTAATAAATGAAATAATCTCCACTGTGAGCATCTTGCTTACTTAATTAGGCGTGGGGCGGTGAAGCAGTCACACTTGGGGTACATCGGTGCCACTGGTCACCTTCAAAAGCATTACCATGACCTGCCCAGGGGCTCCTTCCCCAGGCTTCTATCACAGACAGATCAAAGCCAAACAAATAAGGGACCACGTTGTCCTTTCCCCTCCCAGCAGCCCTGTTTTTAACTTCTCTCACTCGATTTCTTTCCTTGTCTTTTTAAATGAGTCTACAGTGCTGGAGCCTATGAAATCTTACCTCATTTAAACTACACTAAACCTTAGTTCTAATTTCCTATGAATTCAACTAATAATTGCCATTAGATTCAGGTTATTTACTCATTGGTGAGTCATTAAAGGGAACTGTCTCCTACCTGAACCTGTGAACTAGTAGCAAGATAAATGCCATTATGTCCCCCATATCTACCCAACCACCCAAAGGGACCTGCAATGCTCTTGCCTCTCAAATCCCCTCAGCAGTTGCGTGCACCACCCTTCACTTCTTTCAGGTCAATTCTCAGATGCCACCCCTCAGCAATACATTTCCTGACCACCCAAGAAAAATAGCAAACCCATCCCAACAACTGCACCCTGGCCTCCCTACACAAAATGAAGATGTGGCAACTGTATCACCTGGCTGGCTTGAATAGTGTGTAGACCAATGCCTAGGAACCCAGGGGCTCATAGGAAAGCCCCAACTCCCTGAGATCCTTACTTTACTTGGCCTGGAATGGAGCTCAGCACCAGTATTTGTAAAATCTCCCCCACGTCAGGGTTGAGAAACTCTTTTGCAGCGTGTCGAACTGACTCAATCAGGCCTGAGGAGTCAAACATTTCATGAGCATCTACATGATCAAATAGATCAATTATTTCCCCCCAGGCTCCACTGGATTGAGGTAAAAGCTTTGTTCCACATAGACCCCAGTCTCACAGCCCCCCAGTGGAAAGAATTGATCTAAATTTCCAGTTCTTAGCCTGACAGCCCAATGGACAGCGTCACAGCGGCATCTGGACAATGAGGATTGTCTTTCTGCCCCCAGGTCAACACTCCCCAGGCTGAATAAATGGGGACAAGATGCCAAAATATGACCTCCAGCTCTCAGGACCTTGTAATGGAGGTGAATTACAGAGAAGGAAAAGTTGTATTGAAGACTTCCTGGGTAACTTCCAAGTTGCTAAAGTGCCATCTTTTCTCCACTGCTAAGCCCTCACTCCCTCCCCTATGGACCAAACTCTGAGTTTCCTACTCCTTCCCCCAGCACACCTGAAATGAGGGTTAACAGAGAAAGTCTGCCTTTGCTAGAGGTAGGGCTCCAAATACTAGCATGTCCACTGGGTAGAAGATTTTTCAAAGAGGGTGTTGAATGGGGCCTCCACATTGTTTACAGAGGGTCACTCAGGAATGGGCCAGCCCTCAAGTTTTGGACTCAGTTGGCTTCTCCCATTTTCCATTTTTCTGAGCTTGGCTTTGAACAAAAGTTGAACAGATCTCCAAACCTCAGAGGGTAAACCCAGAAAACACCGCCAGGTTTTTGTAACCCCTGCTTGAAATAATCAAACCCCCAGCGTATGCCCTAACCCAGCCAACGCTGGCTCAGCCGCCAGCCCCAGTCTTGCTAAAAAATTTATAAACCACAGAACAGCTGGGCCACAGTCTGCTTTCAGAGCAAAGCATCCACTATTAGGTTTTCATCTGAGCACTACTGAAGAACTGAGTATTTATTCCTGACAGAGACTTGAAAGAGGAAATCTTACTGGCTGTCTATTCAGAGTCACACCAGGACAGATTTGATGGGAATCCCATGCATATTCCAACTAGATAAAAGATATTATTCATTCCTAAAATGCCTTCAGAGACTCCATTAATGGAGAAATTCCAAGTGACAGAAATAACCAAAAAAGGTCGCCTAATATCTACATATCTACCTACAATTGCATTAGGAAGAATCAGGAGAAGGAATGCTTACTATTTAGGCCCTCCCTAAAACCACGTTTCTTTCCTTTTTTTCTGCAAAGGATAAGAACCAGCTGAGGGAAGTGACCAAGGGGAAAAGAGGTACCCCCCTGAAAAACATATGGAGCCAGTTAAACACTCCTTTTCCCTAACAGAAGAGATTTCATTAGGACTTTGCCGTATTTCGACTATTTCTATGGAGACTTGTCCTCACAAGAATTTCCTCAAACATGACAGGCTGTGCCAAGGGAAAAAGATATCTTGCTATGATGCCATCAGTACTCTAGGCATGGATAATCTGTAGCTTAACAGGCATTTTTTAAAAAGACACTTCATCCTTTCTCCAATGAATCCAAAGGAAGAAGATAGAGAAGCCAAACCCCTGAAATCTTGTGCTCAATCCAATAGGGAGCCCAAATCAAGATTCTCAGATTCAGGGAAACCATTTTTCTGATCCCAGGGTCTTTTTTTTTTTTTAACCATGAAAGTTAGTTTTCTTGCACTTCACCAATCACAGCTCTCTATTCACTAACACATGTATACATGTTCAGTGCAATTATAATCCCTGCTCATGATGGAGATCTTGAAGACCTACAAACTCTTCAGAGTCATGACATAAAGATAATGTCCTATGCTTTTGACTATGTTCTCTGTCTTTGAAAACAAATGCTCTCACAACAGTATACAAGGAAACCCTCAGCTATTTGCCTTTAATTCCATTTTCCTTATATGCTAAATAAAGTGCACAACTCAACAGATATTGGATGGATGGATGGATGGATGGATGGATGGATGGATGGATGGAAGGAATGAAGGAAAGAAGAAAAAGAGGGTTGGGAGAAAGGGAAGAAAGAAGAGAGAGGAAGGAAAGATATTTGTTTACTACAGTCTAGAAATACACTGCCTGCCTTACATAGACCAGCTTAGGGGGAAGCTGGTTAATTCATGTATCAGATATTTCATTCCCCATTTTTATAACTCTAGTAACCCACATAAATTCATTGTTTATTTTAACAATCTACAGAACAGTCCTAAGAGAAATAAAAGATGAAGGGAAAAAAGCAGGGTACAAGCTTTAAATTAGACCAGTACTAGTCTGTGTGCCATGGAAAATGTTTTGCATTTGTTACCATACTTTCATTTTTCAAAACACTTTCACAAATACTACCTCGCATTCTCACAACCACCTTGTGAGATAAATGACAGACACAGCATGTAAATGATTGCCATTTTCACAGGAGACAGCCGAGGTCAAGAAAAATCTAATGCCTCGCCCAAGTCACGTGGCTAGTTTGAGACAGGATCAGAATTAGACCCAGGAATCTTCTCATCCTGCTGATCTTCTCCATTCTGAGGAAGTTCTTGTATTAATTCCAGAGCATGCTCTCTAACCAGGAATAAAAATAGTGGTTGAGTATCAGCTGAGACGTCTACAGAACCCAAGGTACACATTAAACAGATCCATTTTCCAGATAACAAGGATAACATGACTACCTTGCTTATCCCTCCCCAAGCCTTTCTTCTTGCCCTGTCCCTTCTGCTTTCCTCTCTCTTAGTCCTTCATCATCTTCCCAAATTCTTCCATGAAGTGTTCCCAGACTACTCCAATCCAGTCATTTTGTCCTCCTTTGAGCTTCTACGGTTAGTACTGCTGGTGGCACTGTCACATGTGACCTTGTCACATCCCTCATATAGCTGTCTTGAATTTTAATTTACACCTCCATTTGCCATTTTACCTCACTGTGAGTGTGCCAACAAATAGACTGGACTTCCTTCCAGCACAGGGGCTGTTAGGGGGCATCTGTTGCTCCCAGCACATAACTGATGACTTCCATCTGATCAGCATCCAAGCCCCCTTATTCTGGTAATTGCATACCTGTTGAGAATCAGCCCTCTCCACTCTCAGCCCCATGTGGCTTGGTATTTACCAAAATTTTCTTCCTTCCCCAGGGGTGGATACATAATCCAACCAACCTATGAGACTCAGTTCTGAGACTTTTGATAGCTGTGGAAAAGAGATGTTCACTCTCTGTTGAGACTGCCGGCAGGAATGACTAAGCCCCGAGCTGCCAGGAGCCCAATGTGGAACTTGAGTTTGAATCCAGCCTGGAGAAAGCAGCGCCAAGGGATGAGAAATTCCAGGTCCCGATGAGAGCATCTGAGTCACTGCATCCAGCTATGCCTACCCACTGGACCGTCCAGTGCACAGTCCAGGTGTTTTGCTCTTGTTGTTTATTTAAGTCTGGTGGTATTGGGCTCAGTCAGGGTCCCCTCACTTCTTTATAGGAGAATCTTTGGAGGACGAGCTGATTAAGAGAGAGACTATGGAATTTTCTTGGAACTGGGATGCATAGCAAGCTTGTTTGTTACAGATCAATACAAATAGGGACAATTTTAAAGATGCTTTTATTCACAGTTTATGGAAGATTGTGAAAAGTTCCACTGTCCATAGCAAAGGAAAAGAATGATAATTACACAGAATTACATTAAAATGTTAGTCATGAAAATTATTATTATTTCTATTACTGTACATCATCAATTCTTAGATACACATTATTCTCACATTTTAACATCCCTAAAATCAGAATGTATCATATCATCGATAGAATCTTATCATCTATGAGCTTGAATTGAAGGTGAATTCATCCAGAGACAATTTGCCTTTGTTTCTGCAGATTTGCCAGAACCCACTTTAAATTAATTTCCCTGCTTGAAGATTATTGGACCACACCTGTGGCGCGAATTCAGCTCTGAGGCCTGGGTAAGTACCAGCATGGGGCTCAAATTCTCGGATTTGTATTTTCTTCCCTCTGCAGAGGCCCAAGGTTGAGACACGCAGCTTTTCTTGCTGGCTCTTTCTAAGTTGCAAGGCTATTTTTTCTTTACCCTTTCACTGAGGGTAGCTCTTTGGCATCCTCTTTTTATGTAAGGGTCTCCTATTAGAGTCCCCATTTTGGATGCTTTTTTTTTTCTTTATGTAAATGTTACATACAATAGTGCTTTTTGCAATAAACAGTATCTTGGTTTTGATAAAAGATGGTATTTTAATAATATGAGAATTGGCTTAGATGGTGATTTTGAAGTTGGACAATAAAGAATTCCTATCTGCCACTGGTTGTCTTTCTGTCACTTGGAATCAAAGAGCCTGGACTAATAGAGACTGTGTTTCGAGCATCTTTCTAAATCTCACTAAGTCCAGAACAAGGCCAGGAACATAGTTGCTGTACAATAAATAATCGTTTAGGTTCTGAATTAATGACTGATTAGACATCTATGAATCTAAACGAGACTCAAGGAGCAGAGGGAGAATGCACGTGAAGGTGATTCTAAGCCTGAGCCAAGACCGTGATCTCTGTGGAGAGGGCCTTTCCTTTCAGAAGGCCACCCCTCAATAGCCCTGCAGATTGTGCCTCACCACTGAGAGCACAAATCCCCATATATCTGGAGGCACTAGATGTTGCAATTAAAATGGCAACAACCCACCTTAGCAAAAGTGGCTAAAGTACCAAATGGGTATTTATTTTCTTCCGTTGAGCTTCAGAAATATCACAAAATTACTCCCCAGCACTATAGAAAACGATTCCAGAGACGGTTGAACAAGATGCCGCCTTTCACCCTCTAACTCTACTACCACTGAGGCGAAACCTTTGTTAAACCCAGATTTATATCCCTTCTGAGTTCATATCACCTAGTGGTTCTGCCAGCACAGAGCCTGCATTTGCTCCATGAATTCTCTTGATCTTTATCTCCTTTCTCTTGAGGATTGTTAGAAAATAGAGCACTGACTCCAGTCTCTTTCTCTCTCTCTCTTTGCCCTCAGAGCCTCTTGCCATATAACAAGATTGTTAAAGACAAATTGCTAACCATCCCTCTTACACACACACCTCATTAAATCAGTTGCACAATTTTCTTTCCTTCTTACTCCAGGGTTGCTGTAGGAATATAACCATTTATAATAACTGCCACTGTTGAGTGTAACTGCTGGGCTCAGGTGAGAGTGTGTATACACTCTTTGTTTTGCAAAAGGCGTTCAGTCCCAAGTAATTTAGTTCTGTCTCCTTAGATGAATGATTGGCATATTAAGAGACCTTAGGTCACCTGGGGTTCATTTTGGTTTTTAATGAATTCTGTTGATATGCCGGGAACTACATGAAAGACTTCTGAATGGGCACATCTTATAGGTGATTTGTCACCACCATCCTCATCTTCAGCATTATTGAAAAGCTGATATGAAACGACAAGAGTAAACCTCCTTCACCACCCCAGCTCACCCAATTAAAATCCTGAGTTTTCAAAAATGAATGAAAATCCAGGAAGAAAGCACATATGTTAGGAAGGCACTTGCCCATGAGTCAGGAGAACGGAAAAGACTCTTGGTTCTGGTGCTCTTTTGTTGCATGGCCTTTGAGCCTCAGTTTCCACATTCATGAAATGGAAATAACAATACCTTGCAATCTACCTACCAGGGATCCTAAAACCATTCAAAAGAATAATGTGTGTGCATTTGCTTTGAAAAGTATAAATCAGCAAACAAGTGGAAGGCATTATTATTGACATATTAATGGACTCCCAGAGAATTTGGCA
This sequence comes from Tolypeutes matacus, assembly GCA_026826555.1. Taxonomy (NCBI): domain Eukaryota; kingdom Metazoa; phylum Chordata; class Mammalia; order Cingulata; family Chlamyphoridae; genus Tolypeutes; species Tolypeutes matacus. Next base: position 21,758,529 of record JAKSZT010054030.1, read on the forward strand.
AACAGCATTTTTGATGTGCCTTAAAGAGGCTCACTCAGGTATCAGGCACAAAACAACAGGAAGGGCAGGAAGCCAGGTAGCAACGTGACTGTTGGGATTCTTGGGGGCTCCAGAACCCAGTTCTGAACATAATAGCACATAACATTTAACACCCCCTGAGGAGTTCAGAGCCTATTAAATATATCAGATCATCAACCCAGCACCTCACCAGGAAGGTCATGAAACTGAAAACAGTAATGCAGTTTATGGGAGGGAATAATCTTAAAACCCAAACACAGTAAATGACCCTGGCTAATGAACATGGCAGTAAGAAAACAAGGAGGGAAGCAAAGCCTCTCAACACTCTGTCCAATAACCAGGGCCTTTGGCTATCCCCAGCCCCGCCCATGGGCCAGCTCTGAACACCTTCAGCCATCAACCTTGGCTCCATCCTAGGCCTCAGCCAGGGACCACAAGTCTGAAGAATATTTGGTCATGTTGCCCTTGAGTCCCACACAATCACGTACTCACCCAACAGCAGCCCTTCCCCAATCTCATCACAAGTGTCCTTCAACATGATTGTCATTGAAGCCATACAATGGACCCAGCTCAACCAAGGTCAAGTCTGCTACACTCTTCGGACATCCCTATTACAGTCAACCTAGAACTTGTCAGCGCCCTTGGCAAAGTCTACCTTATTTCCAGTCCATAGCCCTGTCCTCATCACATCCCTACTAAGTCTTCTTGTCTCACCATCAAGGCATTCTGTGCTCAGAGAGCAGCAGCCCCTCTTCAGGGCCAGTGTGATTTTGTAGGATGTGATTTTGTATGATGGTGGAAAAACACTGGCCTTGGAGTCAGAACACCTGAGTTTAATTCTCAGCTCCACCAATTATAAGTTTGTGTGACTCTGGACAAGTGGTCCTTGAAAAGGTAGAATAATAGTACCTATCAACAGCATTAACCTCAGAATTGAGTGACTGTGTTTGAAAAAACTTTGTAAACTGTAAGATGCTGTAACACTTGGGTTTTTTTTTTTTTTCTAGTTGTCTAAAAGTAAAGTTATCCAGATGTAGAACTTATAACATTGGAATCTAAGCTCTCAATAAAGATTTGTTAAATGAATGGGCGTATAAATGAATTAAGCCTGTACTTCATTTATTTTTGCTTAAATAAAAGTTATAAATCCAACTGAAACATAGTTTAATATTAAAAGAGAGCTCTATAATCTATGACCCTAAAAGTGACCAGAAGTTTTAAATAAAAACCCTCCTCTAAAACCCCACTGTCAACACCTATTGTAGGACCTGCCACTTTATGATCCTATTTTTATGGCATTTACCTCCTAACTGGTCTCCCCAGTTCCCGCCAATCTGAGGGGGCTGAGGAGGCCCATAGTCAGGGCAAGTAGGCAGAGTTACAAACTGTGAGTCACAAATAACAGATGGAAGCAGGATCTGGCCAAAACCAAAGTGAGCCACAGAGGTGACAGAAAAGGAAGGCTGAGTCACGAGGCTGAAATCAGGCCAGGTGAGGAGATAGCCAGGAGCACCAGAGCCAAGGAGGCAATCAGACTGAGAGGCAGGATGCAAAGATTCCCCAGGCAGAAGATAAGGGACAGAGGCCAAGGGGGGCTGAAGCCTAGCAGAGGGTACCAGGCTTCATAGGTCCTGGCTGTGATACCAAGTCAAGTAGACAGTGTATCAGCCACAGTTTGGGGCTTTCGGGTGCTTGCACTACCCCTTTTCCCCAGGGTTAAAAATCATCTACCTTTTGCAGGTGGTCAGCAATCAGCCCTCTGACATGACCTGCAATTGGTCCTATGTTCATCTCACCCTTTTAGGGTCTGCTTTGCTTATATCCCCCTTTGGCTCCAAAGCTTCCAGTATCCTGTCCTGGCCTCTAATAAAAGTCTGCTCTCCTTAACTTGGTGCTCAAGATTTCCTCACCTGGCTCCAAACAACACATTGGCCTTTTCTCCATCCTATGTCCTCTGCTCCAAGCACCAGTCCCTCAAATCATCTGACCTCTTCCCATTTCCATGCTTTTTTCATCCCATTCTTCCCACCTAGAAAACAATTTCCTTTCTTTCTCCCTCTCCATATTTTACACTGTTCTTCAAGACCCAATTCAAAACTCTCTTCCCCCATGAAGCTTTCCGGGATTGCTGTGTCTACAGTGGTTGGCCTTCCTCTGAATTCCAAAAGCCCCAGTCCTCTGTTATCAGTTCAGGATAAAGGTCTCTCATATGATGGTATTACACTGTTATTTTTAAAATAATTTCTATTACTTAAGTTTCTTTCTGTTTATATCTTATTAATGAAAAGAATCTTGTCACACTCTTTTGTATTTTCCAAGTACCTAAGAATGATGTCTCCATTATAATGATCCCTTAGTAAATATCTATTGATTGTTCTATTGAAATTATTGGCTTTATGCTTATATTAAATAATTCCTTAGAACCATCCACAAAAAGATCATTCTAAGGTGAGAAGCGGCATAATAGTCGTCATGACCATGCCCTACGGTCAGTCTATAAGGGTCTGAATCCTGGTGGCACCACTTACTATCCGTGGCTTCAGGAAATTAGTTAAGCTCATGGTGCCTAAACCTACCCACAGAACTGCTATGGCACTTAAATAAACTAATCCAGGTAGATTCTTACCTACATGTAGTAAACAATTAATAAAAGATAGCTGATATTAAACAGAGGTCAAAAAATACATTTTGTGTTTGCACAAATGTATCCGACTAGTACTATGAGCTGGAAGAACCAATAAAAATATGGAGACTTAAATTTGTTTCTGTGAATGCCTGAAGTAACTCAGAATGTTTTTCCTGCAAATGGACTGATGTTGGGTGATTTCTTAAGGTGTCAATTAACACATTTTGGTTGACACTCCAGAGTTCAGGGTTAAGTTTTGCAGTCTAGGAATATATAACATAACCAAAGTCCTTTGATTCAACAAAGGAAGCTAGAAAGAAAGAAAGAAAAAGAGAGCAGTAGAAGAGACAGAATGGAGGAAAGGAGGAAGGAGGAAGAAAGGGAGGGAAGGAGAGTGGAAGAGAGGGAAGACAGAACAAAGGAAGAAAGGAAGGAAGGGAGGGAGATCTGGAGGGAATGAAGGAGGAGGAAGGGAAGAGAGAGAAACAGAAAAAAAGAAGAAAAGGGAAAACACATCTGCCTTCTCACTATTCTTCAATTGTTTTCACTTCGCAAAATAGGATTTGATTATTTTTAATAGTGAAAATGTTGCCATAGACCAATTCAAAATCAATTTATTAAAATTGACAGATTATCCAATCCTTTACCATAAAAGGATGCACTCGCACTCTCTGCCAGTTTTTCTCCAAGAAACCTAGGCTTGCAAACGCCTGCCTGGAATGCTATCAATTTAAATGATTGAAAAAAACAACACATAATAAGTGACAGATTTTTCAAATCAGATAAAGATGGGAACCAGATTATCTGTCTGGGGGTGATAGATTGCAGCAATAATAAATTCACTTGGAGACACTGGATCAATTTTTAATCAAGCCAAGAATTATTATTGCAGAAAGATAAAATGACCCATGAGAAGATGCCTTAATTTTCCACCAATCAAATTATAGCCTTTCTAAATAAGATGTAATGAGATCCATGGTATATCCAGGTTACACATCCCACCTAATTACCCATGTTCCCTGTCATGTAGTGATATACTAGTGGTAAACTGACCTCTGAGTTTGCCCAGATGAAAAGGTAATTAGTTTTTCCACCAGGCTGTAGTGAAAATAACAGCAGTGACACATGTCATCTCCTTCCACCAAGTCACAGTCTCTGAGGTGTTTGTTCTTAAAATATACAGGATATGACCTACTGGGTAATAAACTACACAGTCATTAAGCGAAGCTTATGTCTGACAGAAAAACAGTCACCATCTCTAAGTTGAGAAAAAAGGGCCTGGAGGTAAAGCAAATCAGTCTACACTTGACATTAAACTTTATCGGCAGAGAACAATCCCCCCTCCCCACCCTCCCCCAGGAGCCACCAATCAGGAAATGCAACTTGTAATTATTGACAATTGTGGAGACCCTGTTGGGAGTGGAGGCCCATGTGTTCCATTAGGCGCACTTGCCCCCATCCATCCTTTCAGGCTAAGACTCCTGGATTTGGGATCTCTCCCAACGCAGGTTCCCTTCCTCATGCAAATGTTGCAAATAAGAAAGAGCATCCATGCAAATCCAGGTATTGCCCTGAACTAATCCCCATCTGCATCTGTTCTCCATTCATGCATTCAACAAACACTTAGTGCAAGCCTGCACTCCTGTTTTCCCTACTCCAGCTCTGGAAACTGGTAACCCCACCTGCCTGGGTCAGCTTTCTTCATCAAATCTACTCCTTCTTCGTCTTCTCCTTGAACACACACCCGAGCTCTTCCATCATCAGGATTTCTTATATTTACCTGAAATCCAATCAGTTTATCACTTATTTCAAACCACTCAATCTACTATTGCTTCCATGGTAAAGAGACTATTGGTAAATTGGTGACTCAGGGTCATGGTTAGGCTTCCATTTAAACTATAATCAGTTGTTGGTTTAAAATGAAGTCTCTAATTTATTCCTGCCTTTAAATCTTTTGAAGAACTGCTTTCATTTCACAAGTATGTATATTACAAAGACCTTGCACTTTCAAACGTAGTGCAAGGCCACCCCAGAGTTTCCCAGTGTGAGAGCTCTCAAAAAGACACAGGACCTTGACGCTAACAAACAGTAAACCTTCCTGATAGGATCTACCAACCAGAACTCAATGCTTGTATTTACTAGTAGATTTTTTTCCCATATAATGATGTTTGTCCAAGTTTCTCTCTTTTTAATCATTACATAGTCATTTAGACCATTTTCATAATCTGTAAGTCTTCAAACCATCAAATTCAAGGCATGCTGACGGTAAGGACAAAATAATGACAAAAGACATTGTCAGTTATTCTAAGGTAACAACAAATTATTTCATTCTGTTGTAGATTCCAACACTGATATTTCCAAAACCCATTTAATAATAACTAGCATATATTAGTTGATTTGCTAGTTTTTAATATTTAGTATATATGAATATATTGTTATATAATATGCTAAATGCATGTTAAAATTAGTATATAATAATATATAATGTATAAATAACAGTATCAATTAACACTTTCAGGCACTCTGCTTACATTAATTGTCTCAACCAACAGCTCTAGAGGTAGCTCCTTTAACAATATAATTTGTCAGATGGAAAAAAATCAAGGCTGGAAAGGGATAATTAATTTGAACAAGGTCCCACAAGTGATGCAAACCCAAGCAACCTGTCTCTACATTCAACCACTGAGATATAAAGTAAAATTTCTGAGAAATGGTCAAGTTAATTTTCAGTTAGACTTTAACTAGGATTATAATTCCTGGACAACTGCCACTGCTATGATATTCCACTGGTGAATTCTCTCCACTTTTATGATATCTTGGCTTTGGATGTTACTGCTGTCTCTCAGCACTATATCTTAGAAATAATTGGCTCAAACACAAAGAGCTATCCTTGATTTAATGAATTCCAGCAATTCATCGTTTTGCTACCCCTTCCTTGCTAATTTATTAATAACAATTACAACAAAATTGGCAAGATGTAGAAATTCTTACATCTTCTCTTTACCTTAAAATATAGTCCCTGGTGGTCTTAAAAGATGATGCATTAAGATTTATGGATTATTACCAGTAACATAGCTATAACCAATTGACCATAAAAGCCAACTATTTTTAAGTAATTCAAACGCCCATTGTAGTGAATGGAATATTTGCTTGAATGTGTCTTTGGAATGTTAATATTTTCAAATGCCCCTTTGCATTCTTGCACTTAATCAAATCAAAACTTATACATTTGCTGAATATATGCTGCTCCCTCTGTAGTATATTCTTTTAGATCAGGAGTTCTTAACCAGGGGTCCATGAGCTTGAATTGAAATTCAAAAAAAACATTATTCTTGTGGGAACATGTTGGTACAGTTGTGATATATTTATTAAATAAAAAACAGTATAGCGTGGACTTAGTAAGGGGTCTGTGGTTTTCACCTGACTGACAAAGGGGTCCATGGAACAGAAAAGGTTAAGAACCCCTGTTTTAGATGAAACCAGATAATTATTTAAACACACATAAACAATTGGCCATGGATTTGTATTACTTGTCAGGATTAATTGTTTGAATAGAGGGAAATAGCTTATGGATTTAACAGTAAATACTTTTGCAAATATGTATCTTCTATATTAATGAAAAACATTTCATACAGTACAACATTACAAATCCATTGATTATCATAGTATAAACAAGTTAATATAGTTAGTACTGTCATTCTTGTGTTTTAATATGGCCAAGAAGACTTGATGATGACCAACCAATTTTCTTACACATCACTTTCATTGACTTGCTCCCCATTTTTACACAGTTACAAAACGTCTCTTCATAGGGTGACCAACTGTACCAGTTTTCCAGATACCGACCTGATTTTAGCCCTAAAACTGCCATATCCCAGGAAACCCTTCAGTCCTGGGAAACTCCTGGTCCCTGCCTCCTAAACCTCCCTCCAGTTGCCCTTCCCCCAGCTAACCCATCTTACCACCATAAAGCTTACTCTGAAAATGTGTTGAAACCACTAGTGGTACAAGATGTAAAAGACTTTTTTCCAAAAATGTATGATTCTCAGTGGGCATAGTTCATAAGAAATTGCTTCTCACACAAAGATAGAGCAAAACAACAGGGCCTGCTAGCCAAGACTCTGGGTGTTGAATTCCTTTCACCTGAAAACTAAGACAGGATGGCAACAGTGAAAATGATTCAAACTTGTTCAGACAGTATCCCTCTCTTGCTCAAGAAAGCCCAGTGATTAAATATTTCAGACTTTCACCCAGAAAGTAAAAATGGAAAGATGTGCAGGTTTAGGGTGAGAAAGGATAATGCATTTAGTTTAAGATAAGGTATGTTTGAGGTGCCTTTGGGACAGTCAGATACGTCAAATAGCTATTCAAATAAAAGGCTGTAAGGATGAGGCAAGAAGCTGGGCTACAAAGACAAGTTTAGGAACCACTGCATTATGGGTGGAAATTGAAGTAGAGTGGATGAGATCACCTGGGGAGAATGAGTGAGAAAGGAGGAGGCAAAGGATGGCTATCTGGCCTGGTCCCTTGAATCTTATTGTGTCTTAAACTGCCCGACCCTATCTTCCACTTAACTGATTTGAACTGGTCAGTTATTCTTCGACCAGGTGGAATATTCTAAACCATTCCTGGGAGTCAAGTTTTCCTGACCTCCTCAAGGCATCTTCTCTGCCTTCTCTGAATCACACTCTTAAGGTGTGGCCTGGGGAATGTGAAGTAGTGAAAGCTCTTATATGAGAAATTCATTCATTAATTCATTCATTCTTTAAATAAATATGTATTGAGCATCAATCACATGCCAGACACTGCTCCAGGCACTAGAAGCAATAAACCTGAAAGAGCAGTATTACTATAACACGTACTCAAAGGCCATTTTTAAGGGAAATGAGCTCATTTTACTAATTTTTTTTAATGTTTGCTTTGTTAAGAAAATAGTGGCATAGCTGTTGAAGTTTCTAGAACTTGCTCTTCTAAAGGGATGCTAAAGAGCATTATATGGTTACTGAAGATGTAGATGTGAGTTCAGAGTCATTAATTCCTAAAGCATTGGACATATAAGAAATGTGCTGTTAAAGGGAAACATAATAGAGTTTACAGCAAGCTCAAGGCTCACAACTATATTTATGAATCCCCAGCCCTCACCTCTTCCAATGCAACCATTCCATCCATTCAGCATTCCTTAGAACACACCTATATAACCCTTTAATATATCCATATTCCTTCATTCAGTGGTTTGTTAATGGACAAATGTGCTGTCTAGTGGCAATAAGTATTCCTGTGGGTTATTGTGTCAAGGTCAGTGGGATGCTTTTTGAAATGCCTCTACTTGTTAATTGAAAGTTCACTGAGATAATAAGGAGGCATTTGGTTGGCTCTTTTAGAGGAACCTGGGCCATTCAAATTGTATATTAAAACATCCTTCTCACTTCCAAGAAGGTAAGAAAGTGATTCTTAATTAAATGTTTAATGTTTATTATACTAGAATATTAGTTTCAGTTCCAGTTTATGATGCACTAGATTTGAACATTTTATGTTATTATATAGACTTTCAGTTCATTGAGATTTCTTATATAATCAATGTGTACTGTACATTCAAGCCCATTTATGTGACAGAGCATAATTTTATTCTTTCAAATTATTAGAGGTTTATAGCTGTCGCTTCTTTGCTTTTATGATACATTTTTGTCACATCTATGGTTTATTTAATGGTCAGGAAGGCAATGCCCAATCATGACATTGTTCTTATGGGAAAATGTGACTGTTTTATGATAAAGTTTCCAGGAATGGATTGTGGTCAAAGGCAGAAATTAATTGTGCTTCAAAAGGAGCAACTCTTAAGTATCTGAGAGGCAGTGAATACATGTGTGTGTGTGCATATAAAGCCCCTTTCCTAACCAAGACATACCACCAAGGCACCCTCTTCCACCATTCAGGCTTTGATGGACACATTAACCCTTTGAAGATGTTTTGTATCATTCACACAGGTCTCATAATAGGGAGGGAATGGCTGCAGTGTGATTATCCACATGTCCACCCCACGCTCCAAGCACGTAAGCCATATCAGCCTCACAGATACTATTTTCCCATTGCAAGTAGCAGGAAACCTCAGTACTTTCAAGCTGTCCCTGGCTTCTGGACTTTTTTAGTGGGTGAAGAAAAGTTTATCTGCTTCCTCTGAGATGAACCTAAGAAAGACAAATGGCCCACCTGAAAACTCATTGTGACTCTGGATGTCCCTTGATATCCTTGATTCCTAAAATGACCACTTGTTATTTACAAAGGTCTCTTATCTTTACCACATCTGTCTACTTCCACTAAAAAGATCCCCTGAAGGATACCATTTGATAACACCTAGAAAACTGCATAAAAAGCAGTATATATTTTTGAAAGTGCCACCCTCATTCACTTAAAGTGATTTTCTTTTAATTTGACAAATGAATGAGTCAAAAATTCCAGGTGTCTTGAAAGATCGGGATACCTAATAAAGCAGGGTGTGGAGAATTTCTGATCAGCCTCTACCAGATCAGTGCATTTGAAACATCAGAACACGATCAGGCCATGAAGCTATGTAAAGTCATGTTTAACTCATCCTTCTCCAACCCAAGTTTAAGAAATTTCAGTTTAGCAGCATTTTTTGATTGCTCAAGCTGCAGGGCATGCCTTGATTGGCCATGGCAGCAGTAGAGTCCAGGCTAGAGAACACACCTGGGTAACAGATGGAACATGTGGTGACTCTGGGCGTGAGATTGTCAGGCCGATCAAGAACACAGGTACGAAAGGTGGTGAATTACAGCAGGCAGAATGGCAAGTGCCCACTCAGTGTATCAGGATTCAGCTGCCACCAACAGGAAGCACCCTAGCTATTTTTTCAGCATAAAATGATTTATTACTATTATATAGGTGGTTTAAAACACCTATGCAGGGGGTGGATGTGGCTCAAATGGTTGGGCGTCCATCTACCATATGGAGGGGCCTGGGTTCGATCCCCGGGACCTCCCGGTAAAATTAAAAAAATATATAAAAAAATTAAAAAAAAAAAAAAATATATATATATATATATAGAGAGAGAGAGAGAGAGAGAAGGAGAATGGGATGCCAGGCTCTGTGTGTCGGTGAGCCGCCAGGCCCCAGGAGCCATGCAGCAAGATGATGACGTAACAGGAGAGAAACGCAGGGGAGAGACAAGATGAGATGCTCCGAAAGCGCCGAAAGCCAGGAACCAGGGTGGCGCAGGTGGCAGAACACCTCTCTCCTACATCGGAGGTCTCCAGGATCGAATCCTGGTGAAGACTGGAGGAGGAAGATGAGTAGAGATGGCAGAAAACAGACACAGAGAATTGCCCAGCGAATGGACACAAAACAGCAAATGGGGAAGGGGGTGTTTAAAATGGATAAAGTAAATAAATAAATCTTTAAACAAAAAACACACACACACCTATGCAGAGTTTCCAGGGACCCGCCATGACAGAGAATGCTATCACCACCTCAGAGGAAGGTGGTGAGAACGGAACCCAGCAGCGAGGTGGAGGGCTCTGACCCGCCTCTTGCTTGTTCCACTCAGCTCTGAAACCCAGTCTTGCACACAGGCTTTGGATTGGTGGAACCAACCCAGTACCCAGAAACCAAGTTCCAAGGGATGTTTTTCAAGCAGCGTTTTGTTTTCCAGGCTCGGTAGCACAGGAGGTTGGCTTGGATGTTAAGTGAGCCAGTACACAGCCTGTATTACAGACAGGAAAGCTAGCAAGGGAGGGTCAGACAAGTAGAGGATGCAAAAAAGAAGAAAAGCTGGCTTCTTATCTAAGAAGGTGGATGAGGCCAAGGCCAAGTGAGAAACAATCAAAGACAAGAACATTATATAGGGAGCCAGGAGGAAAGTGTGGAGAGGATGTGGTAGAAACCAAGAATTCTTTACTGTCAACACTAGAGTATTTCTCCCAAAAGGGAAAAGCATATTAGCAGGATTTGCAGCCGAATAAGGCTGAGTTGTTTATTTATCTAAACAGGCATCTAAGAGCTTCTGGGGAAGATGGTCCCTCACATCCTTTAAGGAGCCAGGGCTGCAGTGAAGACTGGATGGAAAGGGATGGTCTTACTTGAGTCTGTGCCCATAGACTTGTATCCATAGGCACAAGTCACATATCTTCTTTAACCCTTCTCAGCCAGCCCCTCCCTGTTGAACAACATGCTATGGCCCTCGGGGTTGGAGCCAGGGCTTTGCAGCTAGCAGGGAAAAGTTTTACCAAAGGGGAAATAAGGACAAAGTCTGCTGCTGATCCAATGAAGCAATCAGCTTCCACATACTCCAAGGTCGACTCTAGCTGTCATTGCCTTGGGCTTATCCCAGAAAGTGTTCCTCCCCCTAGATATGGAAAGGAGGCTGTCAGTTCCCAGACTGCATAAATGAGAATCAGAATTCCAAGCCGCCTTTAGGGGCCAAAGCCTTTACTACCACTCTTAATAAAACCTCACCAACCTGAGTTTGGGGGGCAGATCTCTGATACCAATGGCCCCTGAGGTTCTCTGAGGCCAGCTCAACTCCTGCATTCCAAGTGACTGCTTAGCCTGCAGTGATAAAGCAATGCTGTCGTAATCCTAGGCATTGTTACATATTTTGTTTGCTTCCCACCACAACCTTGGGATATAGGCAGGAAAACCACACAGGATTCCCACTTCAAGATGAGGAAACTAAGATTCAGAGTATATGAGGGATCTGCCCAAAGTACGAAAAGTGTGACTCCCAGCTACCTAGAGCTTCTGCTGCTGAGAGCCAGATCACAGGAGCAAACTAAGAATTCAGACACCACGCCTGAGCAGGAACAAGTATTCAGAAGTCCACCAGAGTCCTGAGCCTCCCCAGGGCATATTGAAATGTTTATTGCAACGAAGCCTTCTTAAGGCACACCAATCCTTATGGCAAAGTAGCTTAACATAATTCTGAAATCAAGTAGAAGGAAGGGGAAAAGTTCTAATGCCAATTTCCAACTTTTTTAGTGTCGCCACGCTACTAAAGTCTGACTGACTTTAAGATCTTCTCTCGTAGCCCTTTAAAAGCGGTTGATATGCATATCTTTCCTTAATACAACTTTGCTTCCAGAATTTCCCCAACTCTCCCTCAAGATCATTAAAGATATATGATGGGAGTGGGTAAAATAAGAAACCCACTTCCTTCAAACCCACCCCAGGCACTTAAAGCTTGTACTTTCAAGGAAACTAGAAGCCCACAGAAGCAAGAAAGTGAAAATAAAGTAGAAACATTCAATTTTGACTTTAAACAAGTTCTCTAAGGAAAAAACCTGCTTGCTTTTCCATCCCAAATCAGCCTGGTAATTATAAGTGATAACATTTTCTGAGGACACACCTTCTATCAGGCCTTACCATTTCACCTCACAATGCCCCCAGGAAGTAAGTATTATTCCCATTTTACACAAGAGGAAACTGAGGAGCAGATTGTGTAAGTCACTGCTTTTGAAACGATCTTGTTAAAAAGTTGATTCTGATTCAGTAGGTCTACCTGGGGCCAAGACCCAAGACTCTAAGCTCCTCTGTGGCCCTGGTCTCAGGACCAAACTCTAGGCAGCAAGGGATTGAGGAACTGGCCCAAGGGTGAACAGCTGGGAACTGGGGAGCCCAGAGTCAGAGCCAGAAGGTGCATTCCTAACATCCATGCCACTGATTCCCAAAGCGTGGTCCAGGGCCAGCAGCAGCAGCAGCAGTCCTTGGGGACTTAGTAGACATGCACATTCTTGGAACTCACCCCACACCTACTGCATCAGAAACTCTGGGGGTGGGATCAGCCATCTGTGTTTTAATAAGCCCTCCAGGAGATTCTGATGCTCACTGTAGATGGAAACCACCGCAGTAGGCCCACACCTTGGTTTCTCTGGTTTCTGAAGTCTTTCCTGCCACATTGCATTTGAGCCTTGCAATGTCTTTGGAGTTTTGACATATTACAATCCCTCTGTGCTAATTGCTATCGTGCAAAAGGTAGTTTCTTCAAGTAAGGTCGAACGCATATTACCTCTTATAGCTAAAACTGCTTTGCTTTCATCTTCTCCATACCAGAGAAGAATGACAAAACAACTTGTGCAGCAGATAGGATGGAATACAAAGGAGGAACTTAAATGGCTTTCCAAATCAAATTGTCTATATGCTCTGGGGTTATAAAGTATAACTGAGCTGCTGCAGGCATATGCTTTATACCTAAGAAAGGATCATACTCCTAGGCCCAAGCATTGAACAGATTTCCACGAAGGAACAGAAATATTTCCCCCCAAAATTCACTAGTATGGCAACAATGATGCAATCGTTTATTTTTCACATTCAGAACCATAGAGCATCACTACTTCCCAAAATCAGACCTCTGTGACTCCCAGAAATTGAAACTATACATATAAAATCCTAAAATGGAGACTAAATGCAACTCAAAAATGGGAGACGAGACAAGCATAGTAACATTTTTCTACTTATTGAGCCAAAAATAATAGTATCCCTTTCTGTTCAATTTACAGTCTATTTAAGGTCTGCTTCAGTTCTTACTTTATCTGACCCAATACATTCATCCTCGCTAAAGCTCTCACCTCAAACTTGCTCTGGCCAAACTCCAGTCAAGATATTTTATAGGTTGAAAGTGTGATGGGCTCTTGATGACAGCACATATTTTCCCCCATCTGCACTAAATTCAAACCATGCTTCACAGCCCTATTAGAGATGAGCAAAGTCACTTGTAGCCAGTAGGTGTCCTTTGATTGTATTTTTAGAATAGCCCATAAGTAAAATAGAGTTGGATCACCCAAAGAAAGCTGGTAACTAAATATGACAGTCTGAATACATCAGGAGAATTCTAACATTTTATGTGGAAAACATTCCCACCCACCCCACCCCCGGGTTGTTGGAAGTTATGTGTTATACTCTGATTCCTGATTTCAGATTATCCAAAAGAATTGCTTTGGGTGTTGAAAGATACTAGAAAGCAGCGCAAAAGCACAGCGATGCCCATAGAGAGCATAGGCAGGCGTGAGCACGCGCGGTACGGCACGAACACGCGCGCGCGTGCGCGCGCGCGCACACACACACACACACACACACACACACACAGCGTGCAGGACCACGAGAGCAGGCATCCATGGAAGTAAAACCAACCGGGAAGTCTCTTTCTCTACAATCCCCTGTCCCTAAATTCCAGCCTTTCCTCTAAAGCCCAAACTTCCTCCACTGTTATCTTTAGATATTTAATTAATTTGCACCCACGTCCCCAGAACTCTTATTTCTTAACTTCCATCTGAGCCTGGCCCCAGAGAATCAAATACATATTCACACTCTCAGAAGCCGGAGATCTTACCATATTTAACAAGCAGCATCTCTGACAGTAATTGGAGTTTCATATCAAGGTAAATAAATGGTAAGATCATAAGAACATACTCCAGTGGCCTCATGCATCCTGGAAATGCTAACATCAGAGAGCAAATTTAACATAAGGCCTCAGTGGAAATGAATTTTCTATAAACAAACAATGTGAAGAAAGACTCGCTTTTGTCATATGTTATTCCCATTGAAGAAAAGATGAATATTCTCTTTCAAATGTTTGTTACCAGAAGCTGCTGCTTCATTTATTTAATAGGAGACTTTTCACTTCCTTGCCAGGTGGGCCAAGATATCATCATATCTCAGCCAGCAGTGGACTAGCAATCTTATCCAGCAGTGGCTTTGAATGCAAATTGTCCAAATTATTAAATGTGCTGTGATGTTAACACTTCAAATGAGCCGGGTTAAAGGTAGCTTATCTTTTCCTTTTATCCACATTGAATAAAGCACCAGCCTTCTAAGACTAGAAAGCTTTCCCACTACTGACTTTGGGGGCCGGGTTGCTCTTTGTTGGAGAGGACTGTGGTATGCAGAATAATGGTCCCACAAAGAAGTCCACATCCTAATCTCTGAGTACATTGCATTACAAGGCAGAAGGAAATTAAGGTGCTCATCAGCTGACTGTAAAATAGACATGGTCCTGGAGTACCTGGATGGGCCTGATATAAGTACATGGGCCCTTAAAGCTTGAAGGGGATGCCAAAGGGTTGGTCAAAGAGATGCAATAACAGAAGAAGAGGCAGGAGAGCTTTGACGTGCGAGAGGGACTTGATTTGCCATCATTGGGCTTTAAATATGGAGGAAGGAGGCCCTGACTCAAGGAATGTGGGCAGCCTCTAGAAGCAAGAAAAGACAAGGGGACAGATTCTCCTCTAGGGCCTCTAGAAAGGAAGGTGAATCTGCTGATCCCTTGATTAATTTAGTCCCGTAAGAACCAGGCTGGGCCTCTGACCTACAGAACTGTAAGATGATGCATTTGTGTTGTTCCGAGCCACTTAATCTGTGGTCATTTGTTATGGCAACAAGAGGAAGCTAATACAGGGGCTGCTCTGTATATTGTAGGATGCTTAGCAGCATCCCTAGCTTCCACCTACTAGATGCCAGTAGGACTCTCTCCCTAGTTGTGACAATCAAAAATGTCTCCAGACATTGCTAAATGTCATGTGGGGATCAAAATCAGCCCTGGTCTCAACGTTGTCTGAAGTCTTACTCGTCTAAAAGGCTTTGGTTGACTGCTGCTAGTATCGACAGAAGAGCTGGAAGGAGGATCCTGGCTGGTGGAAGGGAGATCCGACTCATCAGATGCCTGAACAGGTTCTTCTTCCTGCTGGCTATCAATTTCTAGGCCTGCTTCTGAACTAATTCCTTCAGATTCTGCCTCCACAAACACTTCATCTCAGTCCGTGGTCGTCAGTTTAACAGACAGAGAGGTGTGAGCCATGCAATGGGAGGGAGAGGAGGAATAAACAGAGGAAATATTAATTAAATGTAATATAAACTCCAGTTGTGAATATGATTGTCAAATTTGTTTTAGTGTAATGAATGTCAAGTTTAAAACACTTTTGTATTTAAATTGGTGTGCTTATCTCAACATTCTTTATTAATAAAATGTATTTCAGTGTCAAAAAAAAAAAAAAAAAAAAAAAAAAAAAAATCAGCCCTGGTTGAGAATTGCTGCCCTTGGACCACCAGGGGAATATTCTCTTCTCACTCTCAGGGCATGAATACATGCTCAACCTCAAACTTTCAGGCCAAGACATTTCCATATCCCAATATAGTGTAAAAAAGTTATTTCTGTTTTGAAATTTCTACTAAAGGAAAAATAAAACATAAAAATATTCCATCACTTATTATTGTACTATGAAAAAGCAAGCCTCACTCTAAAAGGAGGCAAGTGAGAATGAGTGGAAGATAAGAGGGTAAGGTAGAGAACTGGCCCATCACCAATAATGATGAAAATAATAACAATAACACAAATGAAAACTTTATATCTATTACTTCATTTAATCCCCATCACAAGCCCTATCTGGGGATGATTGGGACAGTCTTGCTGTGGCCTGCCAGTTACTATGGCTGACACTCCAGAGTGTTCATTCAGGGACAGAACAGGTAGAGAGAGTAGAGGTCCTTCAGGAAAGGAGGCCCAGCCCAACATCTTGGGAGCACTGGTTGTTCTATAAATGTTTGCAGATTTGAAGAGTCAAAAAGCAGGACTTTCCCTCGGTCTCTTCAAATCCTAAGACCCTCCCTATCAAACTAGGTGTTCACAGTCACTTTTAATGAAAACACACATACACACAGATCCCAGAAATTCTTTTCAATGTGAATTAACTATTTAAACTCATGGTGATTCTTTACTTAATATTTGGGCTATTTCTCCCCAAAACTTATCAATTACTTTTATCTCTGGATTGGCCCCAGGGCTCTGAAAAATTCTGTGTTGCAGGGAAGTGCAAGCAGGAAGGGTAGAGGAACTGTCCATCCCCATCTGTTCCCTGACACTGAGCCATCCTTAATTTCATAGGGTACTAGGATGGCTTGCAGTTATGTATGCCAGCAAAGCATGCTCCTAATCTTAATCCTGTCCTGTGCCTGTGAACCTATTGATAAGGTTACTTCAGTTAAAGAGTGGCCCAACTGAATTGGAAGGGATCTTAATCCTGCTGCTGGAAGCCTTACAGAGAGAAGCCATGGAAAGCAGCAAGAAGCCAGAAGCCAATGGAACCCGGAAGAGAAAGAAGACACTGCCCTGTGACTGCATGTGACAGAAAAGCTAAGGAACTCCAAAGATTGCCCACCAGCCAGAAGATCTGACCCCGAAAAGGAAGCAAGGCTTCTAGCCTCTGAAACCATGAGCCAATAAACTCCTGTTGTTAAGCCAATCCATTGTATGGTATTTGTTTTAGTACCATTGTATGGTAAATGTTTTAGTGGAAAACATTTTCCTTTGGTTTTCCACTGTCATTCTCTTCATATTTGAACAGACAATTTACTTAGACCCAGCGTGGAGCTTCTCTGCCATCCCCACTTGCTCCGAGAGCTTTCTCGGTGGCAGCAGAGGTGAACAGGAGGCCAGCAGGCATTCACCATCCCCAGACATCCTCTTGTGTGGACAAGCAGCCTTGCTCGGATTAGGACAAGTTCTCTATGGTTCTCTGGAAGCATGATCCATCACTCTAGGGCCACTCTGTTAAAGTATTATTCACTTTAAAGAATTGCAAATTCTAAGTCTGCCTGGTGAGGTCTGTGGCAGTGACTGTCTTGACGTTAGTGTTCTCTTGTCCACGAAGATTCATAAAGAGAATTGGAGGAGGGGAGAAACAAAGCAACTGCAAAGACGGCCAACCATGCTTGCCACAATGGGTAATAACTATATCACACCCGAGTTAGCCATAAAGGGCCATTCTGCTAATGTGGATTTTTTTCTTTTCCAGCTCTGCAATATCTGGCTCACTTTACTATCATATTAAATATAAGAAATCAATGCTAGACTCTTTGCCTTTACAGAGTCCAAATGTCAGGAATATTTCTTGCTGCTTTACCTGTATTTCCCCTTCCTCTGCTCTTTTTAATTTTTTTTATCTTGCTCCAGGAGGTAATTGGCTTCTGGGTAAGGAGACAGACTTGCAACATTGGGTCAGAAAACACCATTTGGATTATATTTAATTGATGTCACGCTAAAAGCACAGCCCAAAATTGACAGTAATTATTTAAATGGGTTGTATGAGGAAGCTGTTTATTACCCCACACTGAGCTAAAGAAATGGAGGCCAAAACCATATCTAGCATCCAGTCAGTAATAAAAGAGAATAAAATACAATTTCACATCTGAACAAAAGCACCTAAACTGCTCCTGGCATGATAGGGTCCACCGGAAACCCCTCTCAGCAGCTGAAAAGCCAGTCAGCCTCCAAGTCTGGGTGTTTTTCAGCAGGACCAAGAGTGATTGTTCAGGTTTAGGCATCAAACGGCAGTCAAGAAATGCAGGACAAGGGGTGGGGGTGTGGGCACAAAAAAAAAAAAAAAAAAAAAAAAAAAAACTCATGAAGGAAAAAATAAAAAATAAATTTTTTTAATTAAAAAAATAACTCACACAGGAGCAGAACACTATCAAATCTGGTTGTTCAGTAGCTTTCACCTTTCAGAGTCAGATGCTTGCTATAGGATAAGTGCCATGGGGTGCTCCCATACAGCCTTGGAGAAGGGATCAGGGAAGGCTTTGGAAACCTCTGCTTGTTGAGCTGAGCCTTCTAGTCTGACAAGGATTGCAATAGATGGTGAGATCATGGGGAGGGCATTCCAAGCTGGGAGCACAGCGGGGAGAAAAGGTCCAACAGTATGTGTATGCATAGCACATCTAGGGAGCAGCCAGCACTGCTGTGCACTGGAAACGAAAAGGGGCAATGGAAAATGATGCTGCTGGGTGTGTGTTCCACGCATGCTAAAACTGTGGCAACATATAGTGGACACTCAATCAATAGTTGTTGAGTGTAGCAGACAAATCCTAAGGTGACTCCCTCCCCCCGGTGAGTATAATCCCTTCTTCTTGAGTTTGAGTGGGATCTGTGACTTGCTTCTAACGAATACAATTTATTATAAGTGATGAGATGTCACTCCCATCATCAAACTATGTTACACCTGTAAGACTTCAACTTAGCAGACTGGGGACACAGTCTTCCTTGCTTGCTTTGAAGAATTAAGTTGCTAAGTTATGAGAGGGCCATGTGGTAAGGAATTGTAGGTGGCCTCTAGGAGCTGAGAGCTGCCCCTACCCAAGAGCCAGCAAGAAAGGGAAAGATGGATTCTGCCAACAACCAGAGGGAGCACATCAGCAGATCTTTCCCCAGTCAAGCTTCAGATGAGACCACAGCCCCAGATTGCAACCCAACACCTGGATTGCCACTGGCAAGACCCTGAGCAGAGCAGCCAGCTAAGACTTACCAGGATTCCTGACCCACAGAAACTGTGAGATAATAAATGGGTGGTTTTTTTTTTTGAGCCAATACGTTGGTGGCAATTTGTTACACAGAACAGAAAACTATTGCATTGGGTAAATAAATATCAAAAAGGTTGGCATTCAAGCCATAGTGGGAAGGGCCTTGAATGTCGTATTAAAGGGATTGAATCCCTTAGCAAAGAGTAATTATTCAAAACAGACCAACACTGTGTTTTGTTTTTGACAGCTACAGACACCTTATTAAATGGACTAAGTGTAGAGTGTTCAGCGTAGTACCAGGAACATTAAAAATGTCATAAATTTTAATTCTGATTGCTGCTGCTATTATATTATTTCTTCCCATGAAAACAAGACATTTCCTTAAGAGAAATAAGGTTCTGTTTGAGACAAAAGTTCACCTAAGAAACACTCTCCTTGGGCCTTAAACTTGGGGAGCTTTAAGAATCTGAAGAAAACTACATACAAACCTCCACCCCCAAAAAATGCACATATTCACATATACACAACAGTTTTCCTAGTTTCAAGGGGCTCTTGGGTAAGAGCCAATTCCTAAAAGGATATGGGAAATGTGTCACTCTAAAGACAGGTCAGACATTTAAGAGACAATAAACTAAGGAGCTCTGATTTTACCTCCAGTTCTGATGATCACACTTTGCCAATGTGGATCCTCTTTGGCCAAGACCAGGTTTAGTGCTGCTCAAAACTGCCCAAAGGTGTGTCATTTCCAAGTTGAAGAGTATTCTCACCTCCACTCTTTAGAGTGATAGGCAATGTCCCATACCTCCAGACTGCAGGGTGAAAAGGCCCACAGCACATTTTGCATTCAGAGCTGCCCACAGCAAATTTCTGCTCAAGCTTCCTATACATCCTATGGGCAATACACAGAATCCAGGGAAGCAGTGCCAATATCCCCCTGGGTCCCATCCCTCCTGGGAGGCATTGCTGTGTCTGGACTCTGGTACAGGCAGCACATGAGAACCCAGGGGAGTGGCCCAATCGCAGGAGAAACCACAGTCCACAGCACAAACAACTGTGGTCAAAGTGGTCCCTCCTACACTGAGTGCATCCATGTAATTAGTCCATATACAAATGCAGGCTCCAGGGATTGCCTGATCCTGTTTATTTAAATTGACAACTGTGTCTTCTTTGGTTTGTGAGGCATTCATGATCAAACTGGACAGCCTGGAATTTTAGCTTTCTGCCTGGGAAAAAAATTTTAATGGACATGGAAATGCAGTAAACAGTGTGTGGACCAATGAACAACACCTAATGTGCATGAGATTAATGAAAAGTGAACCTCGTGCTTCCGTCAACGCATTCCATTCAGTTGTACTGCCACAGTATTCATATAAATATATAGGTATATTACATTCACACAGTAAATAGGAATTGGTAATCAAACCTGCATATCATTTTTATTAAATCCACAGCCTTCCTGTCCACCCAGCTGTTGGCCTGGTGTTTACATCTGATACATCTGGCAGCCCTCAGCCTTCTCCACAGTTGCTGTCCTCAGTCCCCAGATACACCTGCTTTCTGCAGCTGGTCCCCCAACAGGTGCAATGAAAGCCTAGTTGATGGGCCTTATAAACACTCCTGCTGCTGAGCATCTGTGGGGTCAGTCAAGTTTTATGAGGTAACAAAGGGCCCAATTCTAACTTCAACGTTCCTTCCTCCAGTAGAAGTGAAAAACACCCTGTATGATCAAAACATGCCAGAGTCTCCATCAGTCACTTTCCCATTCCTGGAAGAAATGCTTCAGGTCAACTGGGCATTACCAGCTTGTGCCACCTTTGGGATTATTAACAAGGTCAAGGTCTGCCCAAGGGACCTGGTCACTCTTGGCTTGTCTTAGCATCTAAGTCCTCAGCCAGTGGCTTGGATGCTGCATCTCCATTTGCCCTGAGGAGCAAGGCATTGGTAAAGCTCCTCACAGTCCCCAGGTTTCTAACCATTAACCACCTGGTTTTGATTGAGGAGCAGGCAGTCCAATGTTTCCCACAGTACTTCCAAAGGAAAAACACATGAAAGCAACACAGACTGTGGAAATTACTATTTTTGCAATTCTTTGTTGATAGGGTGGTAGGTATTTCAAAGCAAGAAATTTTCAGAATAATGTGCAAGGGTTTTTTTTTGTTTTGTTTTGTTTTTTTGGTTCTTATTATCCCAACTCCTAAAAGTTTGGAAAGAGGTTCGGATTATTTTTCACGTGGTGATCTGAAAAAATATCTCAGCATATACTGAAAGCATCCATGCAATTAGTCCACACATAAATACAGGCTCTAAAACTATGCTCCGTGGCACCCAGGTTAATGGACTAATGCAATAAAGCAATAGGTTACAATAAGGAATTTCAATACAATTAAAACCATAAAGCTAATGATGATCTGTTTCAAATGAAGCTCCAGATGAAAATAAAGCACTAAAAGTCACTTATTCATTAAATAGTTTTGGTTCCTCTCACGGAAGTTCACAGAGGGCATTAGTCATCTAAAGTGTAAGATGCTCTGGAAATAAAATACATTAAAATGGCTTCCATTCTGCTATTTATTTCAACACTCTCGCCTCCATGTCGAAGACTACTCCCCACATGCCTGTAAGGCAGAGTTCAATTACCACTCCATTAGAATCTTCTTGTAGCCTATTTATCCATATTCCAAACTACTACATATAGCCCCGGAATTAAATTAGTCACCTGAAACACTCAGGGGTTGGGTCAGACTCTCAGGCTATGGTAGCCAAAGTGATGCCCTCCCACTTGCTTGGAAGAGTTATTGTTTCACACTATGAGCCCTAAAAGTCCCTAGTTATCCCCAGGTACCTGCTGCTGCCCTGGAAGGATCTAGTCCCTGCATGAAATGACCCTTCTATTTAAGCTTCTGCAACTTACATAGTTAAAGACACTCCTGGGCTTCTCCTGGCCTTAGCACACTCGGAAATCTTCCTAACATTGACGCAAAGGAAGTAGACTTGGGAGGTGAATGCCCCTATCCACCTCCAAAATTATTTAGAGTTACATCCATAGAGCAAGAGATGGCAGTGCAAGAATCTGTGCTGGCTGCTGTCCAAGGAGGAGGAAGGTGCTGCTCTGAATTCTCAGTGCCTGTGGCTTGTGTGAGCCCAGAGGATGTGGTCTCTGGGCATAAAAGGATACAGAGATAATCTGCTCCAGGTGGAGATTTCAGCTGAGCAGATCCATTGGCAAATGAAAATGCCATTGGTGGCTTTCCTCACACAAAATGGCTTGTAACTTTTGTCTTTTATTGATATTGTCCACCTAAAACCTTAACACTTTGACAAGCAAATCACGAAACACTTGCTGCTTGTTCTTTTTTCCCGGGTCTGTCTTGTGATTCTAAGACAAAGAACAAAGAAGCTATCAGACATTTGATTCATAGACTTGGCCAATGAGGTTGAGGGGAGGAAGACTAGAAAGCAAGAACTGCTCTCATATTATTCTCACTAAGTGACTCCATTGTCCCTCCAGGTGTACTCTCTTCCCTTCTCACCCTCTCCTATGTCCCAGGAAGCTGACATATATGGGCTACACCAGGGACTCCCTTGCCCTCTGGCTTCCAGTTGGTTTGGGCACCATGGAAAATACTGGCAGATAGCAAAGAGAGAAAGTGAGGTGTCCACTGCCCCCACCCCCTCTCGCCACACTCCTAGTTTGAGTGTGCCATTTATTTCCTCCTATGATCCCATCTGATATAGTAAAAAAACATCTAAAAACAAATAAGGAACTCAATAAAAACTGGATTTGTGAAACCTAAACAAAAATTCCTTACTCAACAACAGTGTAGAAACAGAATGTGAGAGTGCAAATGTGCATGCTATAGGAACCATTTCCCACTTTCTCATTCCTTCTACAATATCCGCTGAGCTTCATATGCCCAGTGCTGTTCTCGGAGGATGCAGTGATATCCTGGCTCACAGAGATCATCTAGAAATCGTCCTCAGGGATCTCCCTATTGCAAACACTATGCAGGTTTCAGTGTAAAGCATAAGGAAATTCAGCAAATGGGCTTGTGCCATAGAAGGCGATGGACTGAGGTTGGCAGATTTAATAGTAGCATACATTTTATAGACATTGTTCTCTGGCTTGGTTGTAAATCAGAATCACCTGCGACCTTTCTAAAACTACAGATTACCCAACTCCACCCTCAGAGAGTCTCTGTGTCCCAGTGAGAATCTTTTTTTTTTTTTTGGTTAAAATAAAAATCTATGATAAATAGGTGGATCTGAGTCTCAGGTAGGGACTGTTCTCGTAGACCAGTAGTTTCAAACTTCACCATGCATAGGGATCACCTGGGGATCTTGTTAAAGTGCAGATTCTTTTTTTTTTTTAAACAATTTATTGAAGTATATCATTAATACATGAACATACATAAACTATAAGTGTTCAGCAAACATTGTGAACTTACAAAACAAACACATAACATCCTACAGGGCTCCCACACATCACCCCCCACAAACACCCTGCATTGTTGTGAAACATTTGTAAACAAATCATGAAAGAGCATCGTCAAAGTATTACCACAAACTATAATCTGCATCTTCCTCCCCTATACATTTTTTTAAGGATTTATTTATTTATTTATTTACTTTTATCCATTTTTACACACACACACACACCCGTTTTTGCTGTTTCTGTGTCCATTTGCTGGGCAGCTCTCTGTGTCTGTCTGCTGCCCTCTCTTCTCATCCTTCGATCCTTGGAACCTCCGATGTGAGAGAGAGGCATGCTACTACTGCCTGTGCCACCTTAGTTCCTGGTTTTTCGGTGCATCTTGTCTTGGCTCTCCCTGTGTCACTCTCCTGTTACATCATCATCTTGCTGCGTGGCTTGCAGGGCCTGGCGACGCACCTGCGCATGGGGCCTGGTGGCTGACCCGACTTCTGTATTTTTCTTCTTTTTATTTTTACCGGGAGGTCCCAGGGGTCGAACCCAGGTCCCTCCATAAGGGAGACCGACGCCCAACCCACCCAAGCCACATCTGTCCCCCTGATATATCTCTTAAGGTTGACCAAATATACCCAAAGTTAGTCTTTTCCCATATAGGATGATCATATAATAAATCAGGTTTAGTTTATCACCAGCATTCTAAAAACCAGACCTAGGGAGAAAAACTAGGTCTGGGGACACATGCACGGTTTCCAATACAGCGAATGTTTAGCCTACCCTGATTATCACAAAATCAGGACAGCAAGAATATTCACAGTAGATTTTTATTCATTGGATCAAGGTGGGGCAATGCTGCTGGTCTTTGAACCATACCTGGAGTAGCAAGATAACCTCCTCCAGACTGCAGTTAACCAGTTTTCAATTGCTGGAGATTTAAAATCTGTTTAATATTTTGTTACTATAAATACCAATGAAATGAACATCTTTGGACATACATATTAACACAAATTTCTGAATATTTACTTTAGAATAGATTTCTAAAGGGGAAATTACTGAGTCAAAACGGATGTGAACTCTTTTTTTATAAGTTCTTAATTGCTAAATTGATTTCTATAATGCTTACAACTCTACATTCCAGACAGCAATGTCAGCAAATGTATTTCACTATACCCTCATCAACACTGAATATCTTTATTCTATTTTTGCCAATATGATAAGTGGCAAAGGTACCTCATTTCAATTTGCATTTCTTTATTAATGAAGTTGAACTTTTAAAATGTTATTAGTCATTTACATTTCTTCTCCTGTAAATGCTCTATGGCCTTTTTTGAACCGGTCTTAAAACTATTCCCTTGTCAAATGTTTTCAACCCAGCCTACCATTGATTTTTCCCCTTTTTATGAGGACACATCTCCAATTTTATAATTGAAGTAGTAGGGAAAAAATAAAAGCTCCCTTTAAGGAAAGTCAGTTATTGCTAAGTTGTGAAAACATATTCCTGTACTTACTTCAAGGAAAAGCCTTCTCTGATATTGCAGACAGAGAGATTCTGCCATAAAATTAGATCTCTGTAGTTTTTCCTTGCCATAAAAATTATGTGTTTCAACTTGTGGTAGGAGAAGCAAATTCTGTATTTCATTCCTTGAGGGATGGTTGTCTGCTGAGTGGTTTTTAAATTTAAAAAGAAAGTTAAGAAAGGAAAGGACATAGACATAAAACTCTCATCCGCATTTTCTCACACCAGAATAAAATAGCCAACCAAAACCAGGGTGAGCACAGGGGAACAGAGAGACCACTGTATGTATTTATGAAATGCTGCAGTCACAGAAAGATTCAGTTCAAAATACAGTAGGGACTTCGTACTGTGCATGCAGAAGAGTGGATTTTCAACATTGCAAAACTGAGAGATTTAAACCTTCTATTAAAATATGCACTGTAAACACTGAATCCAATACTGCACATAGTTCTTGCTATGTTCTCTTCCCATCTATATCCCCCATATTCCAAGAAATATAGGACTTGATCCCTGCCCCTTGATTAGCTTAAAATCACATTGCCCAAACTTCTGATTATTAAGTTTAACTTTTGAGGGCAATTTTATGCAATGTCAGTGAGAAAATAATTGGAATCATCTCTTTGGAAAACTATTTTCAATACATATCAAAAGCCTTTGGATTGTCTCTACTTTTAAATAAGTAATGTTACCCAAAATAAGCATCCTAAACATAGGAAGACTATTATCCACAAAGATGTCCATAGCAGTTGTGTATAACAATGAAAAAGAGCCAATCTAAAAGCAGTCTGTAAGTTTATTCATTTAGCACGGTCACAACTACGTAAAGTGAAAATCCAAGCATAGAAAAATAAAGGCTGGAACGAAATAAGCTAAATGTTAACAGGGGACATTTATGCATTTTCATTTTATATATTTTTCAAATTTCCCTAAAATGAGCATTAATTATTATAACAATGAGGGGAAGGCTTTGTTTTTAAAATGAATAAATTCATTTGTCCACAGTCTGATTTAGTTTTGTGCAATTGGAGCATTGCCTGGAATGGAAAGGAAGGGCTTTGCTGAGGGACCCTGAAGAGCCAGAAGTCTTCTTCCTAATTTGAGCTCCCCAGGGAAGGGATGTATAATGTTTCTTCATTTCGCTCTGTGGCTCCCCCGTTTTATTACTCTGTCCATGTGGCTTCTCAATAAGTTTTACCTGAAGGAAAGCAGAGGGGGCCCAGTAATTCAGAAAGCGCTCCTGGGGGGTACTGCTGCTCTGGGAGCACTCACCACAGTGTATCAAGGGTAGCCTCCACCACACACACCCCCGTTCAGAGCAGGCACCCCCTGCAGGCAAAACAAGTGCTGCATTCAGCTCTATGTCGTCTTCATCAGGCTTTCCCAGCCTCAGGACTATTGGCACTTTGAACCAGGTAATTCTTTGTTGTCGAGGGTTGTGCTGTGTATTGCAGGGTGTCTAGCAGCATCCCTGGCCTCTACCCACTAGATGCCAGTAGCGTGCCTCAGTTATGACAACAAAAAAATATCTCCACACATTGCCTAAAGTTCCCTGGGGGCAAAATTGCCCCCAGTTGAGAACCACTGTTGTACATCTAAGCAGAACCAGGAAAATAGTAGATGCTCAATAAATACATGGTGAATTGAATGGAAAGAAAAGGAGTTCGAGGACAGCTTGTTCAGGAAATACATGGGCAGACTAAAGATGGACCGAATCCAACCGTCTTCAGGTCAGACAAGCCCTAGGTAAGGGTCTCGTTCAGGCAAGCCCTCAGGAGGTAGGCCTGAGCACAACAGTTCACCATTTTGGGCCTCAGTGTCCTCAGCTGTAAAATGAGAGGGTTAGACTAGAAACATAATGCCACTTACAGTTCAGCCAATCTACAAACCTAGCACAAGGCCTGGAGCATAGGAAATGCTCAATGACTATTTGAGGAAAGCACTCAAGGGGCACCTTTTGTGTGCTGGGCTTTGGGCTAGGTCTTTTACATGCACGATATCATTTCATAGTTACAGCAGCTCTCTGGGTAGTTACCAAAATGTTTAAGTTATTTTACTGATGAGGATGCCAAGGCCCAGAGAAGTTATCTAGTAACTTGTGCCTGGTGATGGGGTTGGAACCAAGGTAGACCTAACCTCAGAGCCTGCACTCATAACCACCAAAGCACACTTTACCCCCAGAACAGCCTGGTGGGGGAGACAACTTAAACACTGGAAGTATCCGCCAAGGAAATCAATAATCTCAGCACTGGGAATGAACAACCTTAGAGACCTTCTCATCCAATCCCCCATAGAATACTGGAATATTGTCTTCAGCCTTCCTAAAGAGTGAAGGGGTAATAAACTACAGGGGTCACAAGAGTTCATGGGACCAGGCAAGGATGGCAGAAAACCAGGGAAGACCTCTCTCTTCTGATGGGGCACACAGCCAACCTGTGATGTACAAGAATGTGAGCCCAATGCTGTCATTCTCAAGAGAAACAAGCATCCCGGAATTCTTAAGCTAGTTGTTTTTAATGCCAGCAATCGATTCAATATTTAAGAGGCAAAAAATACAAACATGAAACCCAAAGAAAGTGATTGGTGAGCCAGATGCAGACTCTGGATTTCCAGTCTGTGGCCTCCGATTTGGTTCTTCTTTGAAAACTTGCAGGTCATTCCCTCAGGCATCATCCCATCGACTTTTAAAAGATCAAATCTGCCTTCCTATTCCTTGTCTGCCTTTTGGCCCTCTCCCTGCCATGCAGAGCCACACAGGCATTCCTCAACACGCCCTCCCTTGGTTACTATGTCCTTGCTTCAGCTATTGTCATACACAGGACACAAAGTCCCCTTGCACCGGGATCACTCCCGCCTGCCAGCACGCCACCCTCATGAGCACAGCACAATTCTTTGCCCACAATTTGGCAGTCACTGAACAAAGTGGAACCTTCCCACCTCTCTCTGAGTGCCAGAGTCTACCAGAGCCACCTCAGATCACATGGCTCTGCTTTTCTGTTTCCAGCAGGGACGCTGCACTCTGATGAAGGCAGAGTTTGCACCTGGTTCCTTGATTCTCCGCACCCCACATCAATCCATCAACAAGGCTTGTCAGTTCTGCCTCCCAAAGAGGCCCTGGGTCCAGTGGATTCTTTCCAATTCACTCTCCAGGTCACCATCACCTCTTGCCTCAATTCCTGCCCTCCCTGCTACTCCCCTTCTAAACAGAAAACCTTGTAAAAACTTGCATTAAATCATCTCCCTCCCCTGCTTTGTACCATTCAATGACTTCGCATTGTCTTAAAATAAAAGCCAAACTCTTGCCCACAGCCTACAAGGCCCCACGGCGGTTAGCTCTCACTTCACCTCCTCAACTCTGCTTCTATCCCACTGGCTTACCACTGCTTCTCCAATATGCCAGGCTCATTCCCACATTAGGGCCTTTGCACTTGGTATTTCCTGTGCCTGTCAGGCTCTAACCCCGAATTTCCTCTGTCTGGCTCCCTTTTGGTAACTCAGATCTCAGTTCAAATGGCACCTCAACAGTGAGGCTTTCCCCGTTTACCAATTTCTTCATTTACTGCAAATTCTTCTCTTGGCCCTCTCACACAAAAGGCTCCCAGAGCCTTCTACCCCAAGGTCCACTTTTCTTGTCTTCCTTTTTCTCCCCCTTTCCTCCTTCAACGAGTAGAGGAGAATGAAGGGGACGTTCCGGAGCATTCATAACAATAGTTTTTGTTCCTTACAGAAACATTTCCATGTTCAAGACCTTTGGTCTAGTTAAAGGGATCAGGGCAAAGCCCCTTTTGAGAGACTGCTCTCTCTGACGCATGTCTTTTGCTCCACGTTGTGCAGGTTAACGCCATATGAGTTAATGAACTTCCTTAGTATCTTCATTCTACAGGTGAAGACACTGGCACTCCCAAAGGCTAAGTAACTTGGTCAAGGTCACATCACTAGTTACTGGCAGAGCTGGGAAACAAACTCGGGTTCTCTCTCAATTCACTAGTAATTCCACGATACCAGAGCTGTCTTTGAAAGCAAAATAATTGCACAGTTCTTTCTAGTTCTTGGACTCTGCTTTGACTATCCGCTCTCTCCTGTTCCCTGGTGACAGTCCATCCTAAGCGTCCATTGTTTTCTCGCTGTTCCTCCTGCTCCCCAGGGTGCTACTGCTTCTTCTACAGGCTGCAAAGAGCCCAGCAAAGCCTCCTTGTTAAAAGAAGGGGCTACCTGGGCTATTAGGGAGCAAAAAGACCTGTAGAAACTAACAGATACTTTCTCTTTGATGTCAATCAAAAGAACTGAAAGAAATTAAAGAGAAGTCAACTCTGTATTTATTCTAGGTCAGTATCATAGTAGGTGCTCAATAAATGTTTATTGCATTCAAGGCAAGTTGAAAGCAATCATAACTGTGATATGACAGGAACAAATATTTACCCATTTGCTCATGTGCAGAGAGGGCTAAGGTGAATCTTTCTGAGTTGAGTTCATTCTAATTTAGTTATCCTAAATAAAATGTGAACACCAATATCTGTCTCCCCAACAATGCACAAAACTGGCTTCTGTTTTATCATCTGCTACTACTAAAGTGTTTCTCAAACTGTGGTCTGCAAAACGCCTACATCAGAGTCCCTGGGAAATTCCATTAAAGTGCAGTTTCCCAGACCCTACAATATTCCTGGTGAGTCAGACCCTTTGGGGAAGGGACCTGTGAATCTTCATTTTAAGCAAACTTCCTGCATAATTCTGATACACATTAAAGTCTGCAGTCTACTGACTCAGGGTCTACCTTACAAGGTATTGTAAGTCAAAGAAGAGCTCTTTTGGAAGTGTTGAGTGTTCGCACATAGCACACATCAGAATCACATGTGGAACGCCTTCAAAATGTAAACTCCTAGGTCATACCATGGGTGGTACAAATCAGGATCTCTTGAGATTACACTTGACAATATATATTTTTATCAAATTCTCCTGCTTCTTAAGAAGCATCAAGCCAGGCCTTCTTGGGTAATGAGCATTTAGGATTCACTGGAAGTTGCCATCTGGCTCACATGTGCAAACTTCAATATTCTTAGTTGCATAATTTTACAGAAAATATAAATGAAAAATATAAGATGTAGTAAATTGCCCTTGAGATGCTTATGTACCTATTTGGAAGGAATTGTCTATTCAAACCAAAAATTTGAGGGAAAAAGAAATAATAAACAGTTCTGGGAAGACAACTTATTGTAAATGATGCAGCCCCAGATAAGTGCAACTCTGCAATTGGTTCTCCAGATTCCAAAGGGAGCCTGAAGGCCTTTTGTAATCCAACCTCTAAATATTATAGAGGTGATGGCAAGATTTTCCCTGATCAAACCCAGAAGAAATTTTCTCTCATGCAAGAGCCACTCCTCCTAGAATTCCTAGTACAGTTCTGCTTATGAGGCCTCGTGTACCCAACTCCACAGGACATCCAGGTGATAACAAAGAAAATGTGCAAACCTTGGCAGCGAGGAGCCACTACTGACCAGCTGCCAACTGACTCATAAAGTGGTCCACCAAATAGGAACATAGTGCTATTTTTGAAGAGCAACCCAGCTGGCAGAAAGAAAGAAAGTACCATGGAATCTGGAATAATAAGAAAATAATGTCTAAACAACTAATTTAAAAATTAGAAATGGATTCTGCTCCACAGCCTATCAGTGGGGCTGCAGGTCCTTCTGGAAATATCCCAGACATACCATACTGTATAAGCATTTACTGAAGGCCTTTTACGTACTATCCTGGGGGGAAAACCAGATCCAAAAGGGTAACAGGCAAATCAGGCTGCCCATGTCCACCAGATAGGGCAGGGATCCGGCAGGGTATTATAAAAATCTAGAAAAGGGTATTTTGCAAGTTATTTAACTTCCTTGATCTGCATTAAAGGAATCCAAAGTGGAAAAGGAAGAAGATGCTTTATGGGTTTGGTTTGCACAAGAAAGATAACTCAGATTTCTAATTAACAGACCCACACCCAGGAAACACCCAAGACCTGCAAGAAAAGAACACAGTGAGCAAGAAAATTAAACCAACCATGATCTCAGCACCAGAGAAAATCACTGCTAACATTTTTGTAAATATCTTTTTAAAATGTATATACATTGGGCTTTTTAAAGAAAACTGCTTCAGAACATATTTTTCATTCTTAATAATAAAGCATGAACATCTTCTTAGGTTAATAAATATTAATCTACAATCCCCTTTTAATAGCTTTGTAATCGAGTCAATCAATTCCTTATCATTTAGGGTGAGTCTAGTTTTTCCCTATTGTAAGCAATGGTGCCACAAGTGTCCACAGCCTCCACTATTTCCTTGGAACATGTTCTGGTGGCTGGAGTTTGAAACACTAGGCAGGAGCTCCCAGCTCTGCTCTTTCTGGTTCTTCAAAAGCCCACCGTGCCTATAACATGGACACTGGGGTGGAGCGTCACACACTCTGTGCCAAAATCTGTCCTAAAGGCCAAGGCAGAGCCATAACTTTTTCTTAATTATCTACAAAATGGAACACGAGTGCTTGTTATCCAAGTACTCTGGCTTCTTGAAATAGAGACCTTTCTTAGGTATATATCTATGAGAGTCTTTTTTAACAATCTCAGGCAAACCAGTACCATCATGTTCTAATCATCTTTTTTCACAAATTTCCCTAATGCAAGGTGCCTTGTGAGGGTTCCATTGCATGTGTTCGGTGGCTTTGCCCTCAACAAACTTAGTGTTAGACAGGATGTGTGGTTTTAGGGGTATTTGCCATGTTCCTGGCTGCACAGCATCTCAACCCCTTTCCTATGTCCCGAGAGTCCCTTTCTTAACCTCCAGACACCTGCTCTGCCAGCCATCCTAGCCGCCCGGGCATGGCAGTGACCTAGGCATGGCCAGTAAGATCGCCTGCCTGGGTCCACACCTGTTACCAGTGGAGGATTATTTCTTACTGGCAGGCACTGTTGGTGCCAGTGATGTTCTCAATGGGTGGTTCTGAAGGAAGAGTTGTACTATGATTCAGACTATGAAAGCTCTCTCTTCTCCTACTCATTTTCTGAGCCTCATAGCAATTGTTAGCTACAAATATTCTTTCAATGAATTCCTCTTTTGCTTAAGTAAGCAAGAGTCCATTTTGTTGCTTGCTAACTTTGATGCCTGACTAAAGCAGCCAAAACAGGAACGTCTAAATGATGCTTAGACCATGCGTGCCATAATTACGCATTATGACGGTCCCAGAAGGAGGTGGCCAGTTTACCAAAGCCCAAACACGTGTTTTCTGATATCCTGATATTTTGTAGGATTAGTGAGAGAGTACTAATGTGAGAATTCAATCTACTGGCAACATGGATAATCAAAATGTATTTTCTCTTAGTGTGCTTATTACTATAAACACACGTATTAAATATAGAAAAAAAAATTTCCTCTTTGTGAAAGTTGGTCTCAATAGACCTACAAACCAAGGCAATCATTGATGCCCTTGTGCCAAGTGGCCTGCACATGACACATTAAAGGAACTTTAGAGATCATCTAGTCCAGGGGTTGGCAAATCCTTCCTTGAGAGGGTCAGACAGTAAATATTGTAAGTTTTGTGAACCACAAACAATCTCTGTCATATATTCCTCTTTGTTGTTGTTGTTGTTTTTCTTATAATCCTTTAAAAATTTAAAAGCTATCTTTTGTTGATGGACCAAACAAAAAAAGAGGCCTCAGACCACATTTGGCCCAGATAGCAAGTGCAATGCACTGCAGAGCTGGGAACAGAACCAAATCTGTAGACTGTGAGCTTGGTGTGTGTCCATTACGCTGCTCAGCCTCCCTCCAAAGAAGGCCACTCCCCACGAACATAGCATTCTTGGCTTTTCCTCAACAGCTGCCCCTAGATGAATGTCTTAGATTCCAAGAGATTCAAGTGATTTATTCAACACTCCTATGTTTTTAGAAAGTAACTGTGAGAAAGGAAGAAGGCAAGATCATGCTCTGTTCCATAGCAGGAAGAAAAATGCACCCCCAAAGATATATCTATCCTGATCCCCAGCTTCAAGGAGTGTGGACAGCCTCTAGATGCTGGAAAAGGCCAGGAAACATGTTCTTCCCCAGAGCCTCCAGAAAGAATCACATCCCTGCCAACACCTTGATTTTAGCCCAGTGAGACCTGTGTTGGATTGCTAGCATACAGAACAACAAGACAATAAATTTGGGTTGTTTTAAGTCACTAAATGTATGTAATTTGTTAGGCAGCCATGCTCTCAAATCGACACAGAATGCTTCCTTATCCTTCAGCTTGTGGTTAGGAGCAACTGCTCACCTGGCCCGTCCGTCTCCTTTCCACTAATGATCATATTGGCGTTTGAGCAGGCAGCCTTGCAATCAAAATGTGGGCCACTCCAGAGATTTTTCAGGGCAAAAAATAATAACAATAAAATAAAAATAAATAAAAACTACCCTATAAATAAAAATTATTTCAAAAACTGAAAGAAAAAAAAATCAGTCTAGTACCTCTGTTTCTCTGTCATGGAGAGATGATGAGCAAAGCTAAAGTCTGGGTCATAATAATGCTGAAAAACATGGTCTGGCCTGTGAAGGCATTGTGTGTATGTGTGTGAGACAGACAGACCGGTAGAGGGGTCAGTTCAACCAGTTCTTGCACTACATTGCCCTGGCACTTCACTCCAGGTCAGGGAAGCTATAGCCCTCAGGCCATATTCAGCCTGTTGCTGGTTTTTGTAAACAAAATTGTATTGGAACACAGCCACGCTCATTCATTCACATGTTGTCTGTGGTGGCTTTCCCACAACAACAGGAGAGTCGCTGAGTGAGAAGAGTGACAAGCTCCCACAAGCTGCCTTGCCCCTTCTGTGGCAGCCATGACACCAGGGGTCATGTTTGTCTTCCTCCTGCCATTGGTTTTGGGACTCATGTCTGCCAACCCTGAGCAGAGAGGCTGCAAAAGGCAACCGTGTAACTCAAGGACATTCAGCTGTGGCAAGTGCGTAGCCCAAGAACATCCAGCTGTGGCGATCAGCTACATTTTCCCAAGTCAGCCACCCCAGCATGTGAGCAGCCTCATTTCATCCATTCCTTCTAATCCAGAACTCCCCAACCTTTTCTACCGTATTTTTTGAAAATATTACACAAATGTATTTTTCCTTACCCAGAAATCACTTTGCCCTGCAGCTCTCCACCCATCAAATCAATGGCCTTTGTTGTTTCAGGAAAAGAAGAGGCACAACCGTGAACCAAGAAATCCTTCTTTAGCTAGTGTTTTATATTAGATTTCTCAAGACAGAGAAAAACTATTGTCTTAGAAACCAGTTTTGTTGAAAGAGAAAAAATATTTCCATTCAAAAGTCATTAAGAACAAAACTCATCAGACTAAGCATAGGGTTTGACTATAAGCCACGGCATAGAGAGAGCAGAGAAGTGATGTAGGACAATTCCTGTCATACAGGAGGGAAGGAGAAAGATTTTCCACCCGTCTCCTCACCTGCCAAGGGAGTGGCCATGGAAGAAGGGAGAGAATGAGATGACAAAATTCCAGATAGCTTAAGGGAGAATCTAAAAATATTTAGGCTGGGGTTTTAATGTCTCCCTCCCTCTATTGTTGCTTCAACATGCACACATGCACACATACACACACACACATATGCACACATGCATCCCATGTGGCCCCAGAGCAGGAGAATATCATTGGCAGAAGGAAATGCCTAAGTAATGGGCCAATATTAACATCCTCTTGTTTCCTCCACAGGCTGCACCTGGCATGGGAGACATCTAGAAATTCCCTAATGGTTCTGGGGTGGACATAAAGAAGGCAGCTGAGAATTAACAGTAAGAGTATTTGCCAAGGACTTGCCTCCTTGGATGAGACTGGAGCCCCCTCCTTGGATGAGACTGTCCTAGAAGCAGAGAAGTGGGTCAGCCTCTGGGTCTGAGAATCCCATTGCAGAGGCTGTAAAGTAGGCTTCCCACCGCCAGGTTCTGATAGGAGTTCATGGGTAAGCCTCAGAGGATCCACAGAAGCAAGAAGCAAAGTGGCAGATGCTACACCTAGGGTCAATTGCCGTGCACCACTTGTGCCAAGACCAACGATCGTGAGACATATCAACCGAAGCCACTTTGCTAGCAGAAGCAGTGAGGACAGAGCTGGCTCCCCAAAACGAGATCAGATAAGCCACATCTCAAAGACAGATCAACAGAAGGCAGCGAGAAGGACAACATGTGTATGAAGTATAATGTCTCCACCAGGACAATGATTTCATGCCTTTCCCTGCACCCATATGCCACCTAGGGAGAAGGGCAAGGAGAAACCCAGAAAGAAAAAGCTTTAGCCCAGAGAATCTACCCTACCTGAAAAGGACTGCTTCAAACCAGAATAGACAATTTTACTTAAATGTGTACATTTGACTTCTTTGTGGGGGTATTCTGTAAGAACAGGGGCTCCAGGGCAAAATAATATCAATTACAAAAAAATAAGATTTCCATTTTTTTAGTAATATTTGAGTAAATGTGTATGTTTCTAGATGGCCCACCCTCACTCTTTACCCTCTCCCCTGCCCCAAACATATGCTTCAACCCACTTTTTAACTCCAGGAAGGGAAAGACTCCCTTCCCCCAGAGCAGAGAAGAGACAGAGAATGCTGATGAGCTAAAGCAAGGGTGAAAAATTAGTAGCAGCAGCAGGAGCCCCCTCCTTGGATGAGACTGTCCTAGAAGCAGAGAAGTGGGTCAGCCTCTGGGCAACATTCCTGCCTGAACTGGCCAGTAGCAAAGCAATGAGGGAGAGGGCTTCTATTTCTTCTCACTGAGCCTCCCTGCAAAGGGGAGTTTTCCAAATCAAGTGGCCAATTCTGTGGGTTCCCTGATTTCAGATCAAACCAGTGGCTCTATTTCCACAATGCGCACTTCCAGGCTACACCATGTGCAGTGCCCACCAGGGTGCCCACCAGAGTGCCTCCCTGAGGTAAGACAGGGCAGGTATAGGATGGAAGCCCGTGTGACTGCAGATTTACAGTGTTTCACTGAAACTGGGATTAGTTATCTCCACTTGCACGTCTGTCCCTCTTACATCTGCAAAGCGTGGGTCACGACGACTTTGTTTTTATCGGCCTACCACATATTGAATCCATTCCTGCATATTGATACTGAATTTCTTGGCCAAATCCTTGTGAAAATTACTTACTGTGCAGCACAACAGAACAACTTTCTAAAGTTAAATGTCTTGGGATATTTTATCTTTTCAAGTACATACCAAAAGCAATTACGTTCAAACTATGGAATACGATCTTTGCCAGTTTCCATTCTTGACACATATGTGCCTGGGTTTATAAGTTCAAAGATCTCTTAAAGGATCAGATCTCTAGCTTTAATTTTCTCTTTGTGGGTGAAAAACAGTCCTGCATCCTTCCTTAAATCATCTGTAAGGAAGCCTGTGGCATGAGGCCTCTACCCAAGACATCTCTCATACGCCCAAAAGGGGCAGAATGGGAACCCCTTGCTGTCCTCCCCTCTCTAGAAGCCCACGTGGGTACTACAATTGGTTGAAAATTTAAAATTCAGTCAGAGCTGTAAGCAGGGGAGAAGCATAGCAGTCCTATGCCAAAAGACTCTGAGTTTTTATTACACAGACCAAATCACAGATGGTTCTAGCATTCACGAGGGCCTCATTCTTTCCTCTTCCTTGACCTAGCTCTTCACACTCAGTCACCCTGAGGACAAAGAATTCTCCCCTCACGCTTCTGCCCACCACTTCCTGGATTCCTGAGGCCCCACACAACTCCCTCACATCTTACTTCCCTGAGGGCCACACTTCAACTCTTCTTCCCTCTGAAATATGAAAGCCTTTATCAATGATATTTGCACACGTAGCTGAATGACACATCCGGAAGGTGCTGGACAAAAACAAAAACTGTTGTGACTCTACTCCCCCCTGAGTTTATCTTTCAATGCTGGTTTTCAAAATAATGTGATGGAGAAGTCAAATAGAGATTTTCAACATAACTTATTGGCAAAAAATGTACTCTTCCACGTAAGTGTATTTTCAGAAGTATGATTCCAATTGTTTTTATCTGTTGATGGAGTGAGTGTCTCTCTACCCTCTGACACAAGCCTCATGAGTGTCCCATCTGCAGACCCTACCCCAGGTTTTCCTCCGTCGCCCTCACACAGGCTCCATATTCTCTTCTCTAGCGAGTTATTTCACACTTGCCTCCCATTTCTACAGGAAGTCCATTAACTGCCTTCCACCCCCGAGCCTGTGCTCTTCTGAAACCCCCACTCTGTAGCCACAATCTACAACGAAAGTGGATTTTGCTTCTACCCATTCATGTTTCTGTCACCTCTGGCTTGTGTATATTTTATTGGTCCCATCTCCTCCTTGACTTGGGCGTTTCCTACTACCTTCATAAGGAAAGTAAAGAGTGCTAGAGTGCTTTGGAATCTTGTGGCTGGGGTATATATTTCATGGATTACCTGGAATTGTTTACTGGCTCCAAACTTCTCTTCCTGCTCCTTGCACTGATGCCTTCAATTACTTCATCATCATCCAGGCAGGGTAAAACACCATTCCTGCTCCCTGAGTCCCTCAATCTGATTCATAGATTTAAAGGGGAAGACTTTATTCAACGATGGCACATGAAAATGTCAAAAATCATCATATGTATCAGGATTGTGCCATGATATGATCACTGAGATTGATGTATGATAGTCAACAGTTCTAACCAGAGCATGTGCTTTTGACTAGCTAAACTTGGGGGTATAAATAATAGGGATTGTCTTCTTCTTCAGGATTTATCTTTTCACTGTCTCAAAGGTTTTTTATCTGACCTCACTTTTTCCCCTGTACTCCTGCCCTGGCATGGCATTTTTTCCCCATAGAGTGGTACCTATTCAAGTCAGGCTTTTAAATCCCAGCTCTTCAGCACATACATGAAGGAGGAATGTCATAGTGTAATCCCTAGTGAATTAAAGGATATGGGCATTGAGCACCAGTGTCTGCTACAACACAAAGAGAGAGAAGAGAACACACCACCATTTATGAAGTAAACTTGCCAAAAGAGAAAAGAAAAGAAAATCAAACAGAATCTGACAAAGCCTTTAACTCTAACTTCCAACTTACAGGAAATACAGAGGAGAGATGAACATACAAAACAACCTCAAGGGAGATGCAAGAGAAAAAAAACAAAATTTTGGAAACTGTACAAGCCAAATCACTTTACTTCAAAATATTAATTGCAAAGAGAAAAAAGAAATGGAAGGAGAACTTTTAGATTAAACGAGACTTAACACTGTCAACCAATGGCAATATGTGGCCTTTATTTGGATATTATTCAAAGAAACAAACTGTAAAAGGAACTATATTTATAAGATAATTGAAAAATTAAACCCTAACTGGCTACTTCATGATATAAGGAAGAACTGTTAAACACTTCAAGTGTAATGGCATTGTCATATACTTGACAATATATGTTTAAAGGAAGACAGACCTTATCTTACAGAGATTCATATTGACATATTTACGGATGAAATAATACAATGGTGGGGACTTTACTTCGAAATAATAATGGATGGGGAAAGTGGATGGGGGTGATTAGGAGATTAGCCAGGGGAGTTAGTTGTTGGAGCTAAATGAGGATCCATGGAATTTACTTTATGCCATTCTTTCTACTTTGTGTACGTTCAAAATTCTCCATAATGAAAAGTTTAAAATAAGCACACACATCGCTGCTCTGCCACTGCCTGTGTGGCCTTGTGCAGTGACGCAAACTCCCTGAGCTTCAGTCTCCTCAGCTAAAAGGCCTGCCTGCTAGTACCCTCTGAGTGCTCCATGAGTTAAGGGGTATGAAGCACAAAACAGAACAAGTTAATAAATAATCTCTATCATCTCTCTTCCAGTATCTTTCAAATATATATATCTCCAGTCCTAACAGCTTATTTGCATTCCAGGGCCCTATTTCCAAACACTAGGGGATTCTTCCCAAAACCAGCAATTCTAAGCAAAAAGAATGGTTGCCTACTCAAAAGCCGTTTTCACTTTCTTCTATGCTGACAGTCACAATTTTGTTTTGGATGTCACCTGCCTCCCCCCATTCCTTTGTAGTGACTGGTCAGGGGTGGGCCTCCAACCTAGTTCTGGCCACTGAGACCTTAGAACAGGGGTTCTCAACCTTTTTTGTTCCACAGACCCCTTTGCCAGTCAGGTGAAAACCACATACCCCTTACTAAATCCACACTATACTGTGTATTATTTAATAAATATATCACCCCTGCACCAACACGTCCCCACAAGAATAATGTTTTTTTTAATTTCAATTCAAGCTCACGACCCCTGGTGAAGAACCCCTGCTCTAGAGATTCTGATTAAGTTGGTCTGTGGTATTGGTGCAAGCTGACTCTAATGGTCCGCCAAGATTTAGAACTCCTGCATTAGAAGAAGTCTGCTGGGGGTTTCTGGAATAGGATTCTTTGCCTTTTAGATAAAGATGCATGAGGAGAAAATAGCCTTCTTTCCTTGGCTAGACATGATTACATCTGCATGTGATGGCTGGAACTGTGGCAGCCAACTTGTGAGCACGAGAGGAGACAGGCTGAGAGGAAATACTATGGAAGGCAAAGTAGAAAGGTGGAAGGAATCTGGGTTCTCAGTGGCATTACTGAGCTGCTGAGTTGGCCTGTCATGGATTTCCTGTTATGTATCATAATAAGCCCATTATTGTTTAAGCCATTTTGAAGATGTTCTGTTCTTGAAGCTGAAAATCTGTTACTTGGAGCTAATTGAAACAGGCTTATCAAAATCACAGGGGCAGGTGGGGAGGGGTAGGGAGGTAATATCTGTACATATGCATGTACATACACACACACACACACTTTCTTCGATTTCTCCATTGATGGCATACTTTAACCTGCTTTCTCATGCCCTGCTCATCCCCTCCCATGCCCACGCCCGTAAATGTATGCCATATCCCTTATGAGTGTTGGGACAGGAAAAAAAGGTGAGAACTACTGCATACAAGCTGTATCTTGTGTCATTGTCCCGTCCCGCCCACCCCCCCACCCCCACCCCCCTGCCTAATACAGTATCTGGCAAAATAGAGATTTAATGAGTACAAGGAGAAAGTGAATCCATAAATGAGTAGTACCCTGCCACCTCTTAAAACTTATTTGCAAAATTGAACTCAGCTTTCCCCCAATCCTGGTGTGCCTTCCCAAATAATTCATTTACGCCCATCTCTTGCCCAAATTATGAAGGCCTCCCATTGTTCTCCCTGTCCCCACCACTGCAGTCCACCCTCCCCAGGGTAACAAGAGTTTTCCTCTAAACACAAATCAGATCATCTACCCTCCTAAAGATCTCTAGTAGCTCATAATTAGCAAAAGGATTAAGTACAAATTCCTTTCCTGGAATGAGACCCTTCCTCAGCCTACCATACCAAACTTTGTTGCAAAGTCTCCCACTGCCCTTCTCTCTCCTGCTCTCCTTCCCCAACAACCCACCCTAAGTTCCAGCCAGACAAGTCACAGATAGCATCCTGCACTCCAGTCTCTTTCATGCTTCTGTAAATTGTGCTTTTTTCTTTCTACCCCATCTAAGTAGCCTAACAAATGCCTGCCTATCCTTCATGATTTAATTCAGATGTCACCTTTTCCCTATTTTTCCTTGCAGTTAGTTGTGCCTCTTTGGCTTCCTCATTGTCCTTTGAAGATAACTCCACTATACCATCTGTTACATCAAATTATAATTATTTGTTTAAATGCCCATACCTCCTAAACTAAAAAGTATTCCAGAGATGGATCTTCCTCCTTACTCCCTACAATATCTGGTACTGGATAAAAGTTTTTGAGGGATAGAAATGAGGAAGGAAGGAAGGAAGATATTGGCACTTTTCCAGTTGCTAAATCCAGAAACCTGGAAGTTATGAATTCCCAGAACAGAAAGGAATGTTACAGATCGTTGTGAAAACCTTTACTTTAAAGATAAGTATATTGACGCTTCTTTCATCCCCTTTACTCAATTTGTCACCAAATCCATTTGCCATATCCCCTTCAAAACGCCTACCAGATCTCCCCATGCCTCCCAGTCCCCACTGGCCACATGCCCAGTCCAAGCTCACTTACACTGGGATTGTTGAAAGAGCCCTCAAAGAGGGTCTCTTTTTCTGCCCCCTTTCTAAGCCATCTTGTACATAACTGACAGAGGAAACTTTTAAACAAAAAGAGTACTTTCATCATGTCACTCCAATTGCCCTGAAGAAGACTCTGCAATTTCCTATTGGCCTCATTTTTTAAGCCATGCTCCCACTCACCACCTGTCCCCCAGCGTGACTCTCGGGTTCAGGCTTCTGGGTCTTCCTCTTACCACAATTCTTCCCCCAAAACCCAGCACATATCATGCCCCAGGCAGAGCCTGAAAACCTGGCAGTGCTCACTCTTGCCCCCAGCCTCCAGCTTATGTCCCAAGACCCTGCCTGAGTGTCCTCTGGCTCACCTCTGCTCATTAAAAATCCCATTCCTCCTTCAGGTCTCCTACCCCCCATCATTACCCCCTCCCTCCCTCCCTGCCACATCAGACTGGCCTGTCCTTAGCCTGAACACCGATGGCCCTGATGTCCACTTTCTGTCTTCCACTTATATGGTAAGTGACTTGAGGGTAGCAACCACTCTTAAACATTTTGCATGCCTGAGTGTCTGCTTCCCCCATCTTTGCCTATCACCACCCAACTCTTCCTTTAAAACCCAGTACAAATAGAACCTCCCTGCTAACTACAGAAACTAAAAGTCCAAGCGTGGGGGGGGTGAGGCAGGGGGGAGAGAGAGAGAGAGGAAAAGAGATGGAGGAGAGGAAAGAAAGAGAAAGAGAGAGAGAAATGGGGGAGAGGGGGGAGGGAGAGAGAAAGAGGGGGAAGAAGAGAGAAGGGAGAGAGATAGAGATACAGGCTGGCTTCTGCATGCAGGCACATGTGTGTCTCTCCCCCACACTGATATCCAGGTGGTAGCCTTGAAGTGGGAAAAGGTCATAAAAGATTAGGCAGAAAGGTGGGCCCGTTCCCACAAGGTCTGCCTTGGTGACTCCTGAGGAGATTAGTGTTGCACTGACACCAAAGTTTTAGCACTGCAAGCACAGTGTCCTAGCAAACCCCACAAACCCAGAAAAGCAGGATGAACACCATAGCCCCAGGCCTAATTTTAGCACCCAAGGCTACCTCCTAGTCTCCCTTTTCCTGACTCCTTAAGTCACTATTCATTCAATCACATAAACTTGGGACAAACACACCAATTGATCATAGCCTAGGCCGCCCCAAACTCTGATAATCCTTTAAGCTTCTCAAAGCTGAATTAAGTCCCGCTTGGCAATGTGGATATTTTAGATCTCAACAGAAATTATTTAAGCAGATTAGAAATACTTTTTTTTTTTTTTTGCTATTTGAAGTGCTTCATTCCATTTCATTTGATATTATGTAAATACCCTGAAAATGTCATGGAATGGTAACTTAGTTTCTCCATCCACTCTCAAACCACATACAAATTGAGACAAAGAAGCTTCTAGACTAACCTCAAGATGTCTTATTTGAGAGATCCTTTTACTCATAAAATGTTTATAAACTCCTTCCATCTTCCTGACTGTTTCGTTTTGATGGTTTCAGAAAGCATTCTGAACCATGGAATTTCCAAGTCAAATGTTTATGCAGACAAGTTAAAATAAATTGTTGAGAAACAGCTGAGCCATCAGTACGACTTCAAGTATCCATGATCATTCTTCGGGTGACCTTGTCTTTAGTCTGGTGTTTTACACCAGAATCTTCAATGTGGGAGTATGTTTTACTGAGAGTTTCTTCTATTGGTCTCCATAAAGGAATGACAAAGCTCTTTCAACAAATCTCAGAGCCCTCTTTTTACCCCTCCACCATGTCTAAAGCCTCAGAGCCAACATCTGAAACAATTAGCTGGTGTGATACCTGAGGACCTATAAAATGTACTTAATTTAGTAAAGCATTCCATTAATATCCAGGGGGTTTCTGCATGGTTCCCAGCATTCAGACTGTTCAAAGTAAACTCAACCGACTAAATTTTTTGCTAAGTCCAGATACCTTCTAAATCCACCATTACAAGACTCAAAATATGTGACTAACACTGCCCATAAAGTTGGCTGAATCGATTATTTTTTTAAACAGGAAGAAAACATTAAATTGTCCCTTCACATTGGCTGCACCATCAGTGGAACATGCTACATAACTTTTCATAGAAATATGATTTGATATAAGAACATCTGTAACCGTCTGGAACATATTTTTCCCAGGACTTTACTTCGAGCTCTCTATAGATATCAGATGTTCTCCGCAGAATCTGTGACATGTCTTAGGATTCTTGAATAAACATCAGTTATGCCTCTGTCTTGAATAGTGTCAATCTGAATTGAAAATCTGCCAGCCTTCATAGCATTGCCACCAGTAGACTTCTTAATTAATCTGCTGGTACTGTGGATAGACTTATATTAAAATCAGAGTGGTATGAGCAGACCTTCCACTTATTTTAGAAATTCACTTTAGTTTCCAAAGATTCGAGATGTGTTTGAACAAGCAACAAATATACAAGAGCCCCAACTCCCTGCTTATATTTGCTAGAGTGTTATTTGTCCCGTGATAACTGACAGAATCCTTTACCATTGGCCCTAAGACAGTTAATCATGCAAAACAAAAATACTTGAGCACAACTTGTTCTACTTTTGATTATAAAATGGAAGACTGGTGGCATGATTAACAGTACTTATTAAATGGGATCTCTCTGACATAAATGTCTCATGAATTACATCTGAAGTACACATTACAAAACAGAACCTACTTAGCTAGTTTTAATGAAATGATCTCAGATATGCAGAAAGATGTATGTACAAGGATATTTTTCTCAAAGTTGTATTCTAAAAATTCAGAAAGATTTGCGCCATGAGAAATAGTTAAATGACTTTTAATATATCCCTACAGAGAAATACTGTGCTGTTATTAAAATGAATGTGGTAAAAGTGTTTTTACTTGCATAGAAAGAGAGTCCAGAGTTGTTGTTAAGTGGGGCAAAACAAGAAAATTCCAAAAACAGTGTTATAGTGTAATAGATTGTTACTTTTACATTTTTTCATTGTGTATGCCTGCATTGCATAAATCTGAAAAGCTGTACACCAAATAGTAAGAGTGAGTTAGATCTGGATGGTGGAATTATGGGTAAATTTTATTTTCTAACTCTTCTTTATACCACCACCACCAAGCTGTGACCTGTGAGTGTCCAGGACAGAAAGGGGCAGGGCCCAAGGTGTGAACAAAGGATAAATGGTACTCGGAGGTTAACCAAGTCTCAGGGGTAGGAGGCTGCCTTCCTCAGCAAGCTGGGCTGGCCCATACATGGGTGAAGCAGCTTACAATATCATGGAACCACACAAGAAATAGAGAGAGGCACAGGTTTTATTCAGAAATACCCCTTCCATCATGCCTGAAAGTTTTACTATCCATTTATTTAACAGACACACGTTGAATGCTTGTTATAGGAGAACCTGAACTTGGCGTCAGGAGCCACGGGCCTCCATGGGCCTGTACTCTAATGGA
The DNA here is from genome assembly GCA_026826555.1 of Tolypeutes matacus. Classification (NCBI taxonomy): domain Eukaryota; kingdom Metazoa; phylum Chordata; class Mammalia; order Cingulata; family Chlamyphoridae; genus Tolypeutes; species Tolypeutes matacus. The sequence continues at coordinate 21,802,973 of JAKSZT010054030.1, forward strand.
GGAGTCAGGAGACACGCATGCGTACACATGCACATACACATACACACACATAATTACAATAGGAAACAGCGTAGGAGAGATGTGGCTAGTGAGAGCTGTGAGCAAGGGGAACCTTGGGATAGCGCTACTCAAAGTGTGGTCCCTGGACCAGCAGCAGCCACATCGCTGGGAGCTAGTTAGAAATGCAAATTCTCAGGTTCCCACCCCAAACCTACAGAATCAGAATCTCGGGGGGCAGGCCAAGGAATCTGCCTCTTTACTTGCTCTCCAAGTTCTTCCAAAGCTCACTAAAGGTTGAGAACCACTGCCCAGGGGAAGAGAGGAAAGGGGGATATATTAGCCAGAGGGCTCAAGAGAAGGCAGAGATGGGCAGGCGGCCTGCCTTGTGCCCGATCACCCCCAGCTGTATGCTTGGGGAGAAAAGTATCTCTTGATGAAGCCGTGATTTGGACATTTTTCTCAGCCTCGAAACTGTAAGCTTTTAAACTAATAAAAACACCATTGTCAAAGCCAACCCATTTCTGGTATATTGCCCTGGCAGACATTAGCAAACTAAAACGGGGGGATTCTACAGGCTCATTCAGGGAAGGCTTTGGGGAGAGACAATGGAGGTCCCTGGAAAAATGTGAGAACATTCTCAAGGAACTTGGCATAGTAACACTGTAACCCACTAATATTTCAGTATCATTAGTGCCTTCAATTAGCACAGAGAAGAGAGAATGAACACAAGGTCCATATTCTCTGATAGAAGAAGAATCTTTTTAAAGGGTCCAGAGCAGAGGTGAGAATCAGCCTGGAAACCAGAGGCCAGAGGCCCCTTTCCAAGGCAATTGGGGAAGAAGCAAGCTCACATTGTGCTGAGAGGCCTTCTTGTTTCAGGCAATACATCCCCCAAATAAAGAGATTTTTAAAAAGAGAGAAAAAGAACAAAAAGAAGCAAAATAAACAAACAAAAATCCTGCTCCTACTACCCCAAGAGACTCATAGGCAAGCTCCCAGTTAGAGGCCAAGGGGATTGGACTGGAGCATTTGGTGGGTCCCTCCTTCCCAAGTGCTACTGTTCCCAGCTGCATCTGCCAGGACCTGGAGTGTTAGGAGCTTATAAAATGCATCTTGAGAGGCCACAACACTTCCTCCTCTTACTCCAACACGAGGCCCTCCATTAATCCGGAACGAATTCTTATGACAAGTTACAAACCGCAGGCAAAAATAATGAAAACACTGACACCGCTGGCACTTGGGGAAGGCTTCAGGGCGCTTGTATGACAAAGCCCCTGCTTGTCACCCACTCTCCCCATGGTCCCGAGTGCCGGGCTCGGCAGCCACCCTCAGCCCTGCAGAGGAGGCAGAAAGTAGAATTTCCTCTGTGAGGCTGCTTCAAGCTTCTAGCAGATGGTTCTGCATATCTGACCAACATTTCTCTCTTTAGATCAGGCTGAGGCAGAGGGAAGAACATAAGACTCAGAGTCAAAAGCCCTGGATTCTATATCCCAGTTAATCAAAACTGGTATGGCCTGGAATGGTTTGATCCATTTCTCTGAGTCCCAGAGTGTGTGTGTGTGTGCAAATGAGAGAGTGAACTCGCAGCTTCAAAGACTTGGAGGCATCTAGTGTGAGGAGGACGCCTTCCAAGTCCTTTCTTGTAAGCACTGATAGGTATTTCTTCACTGGAGAAGGTAAGGGTTTGGGAGCACGGTTAGTGGTAGGACATGGTTCCAGCCCTGTGGGCTTGGATATAGGTGGGGGGCAATTTGCCATCAGAATGAGGTCTCTGGGGTGGAACCTGTGAGGTCTGGCTCCTGAGTCAAAGACAGACACTTCCAGGGCACCCCAGAGACATCAGAGCAATCCTTATGAGGGCGCCCACATCTCACAGCAATGCCAAGGAGGGGCTGAGTATCCTCAGAGTTGGGTCATTGGGCTGAAGGTCTCTGGGCTAAAGGCTAAAGGGCAGGCCTGGGCAGGCCTCAGAGCCTATAGCAGGAGCCATAACTCTCCTGTCAACGCCACAGGCCAATGTGAGGCTCACACTGGGTACTGTATGGAAATGTGATTGGAAACTATGGAAGAGCCCGGGGAGACAAGAAGTTCCTGCTGCTTTTTCTTTCTCAATATGAAAGCAACAGCCAAGAGATGCAGAGTGCTCTTCGGAGGACCCAGTGTGGCTGCAGCTAAAAGCCTCTTCGGGAATGTGGGAAGATGCTTCCCCGCTTGCCCAGGGTAATCCAAAATGCCTGGGCTCAGCCTCAAGGGCCAAGGTTCTCCTACCTACCGAAGAGTCCTCAAATCCTTTCTGTGGGGCTGACTTGGCCCTCTGCAAACCAGGGATTCAACCAGTCTCTCTTCAATTCCCAGCAGTGTCCACACTGCCGTCCTGCTTTTCCTATTTCAAAAGCTCAGGTAATAGCAGCAGAATATCACCAATAATAATTTCCATGAGAGATGTGTCTCTTGTGATTCAATCACTGCATTTCTCCAAGGTTTGAATTAATACTGGGTTCCAAATAATAAACTAATGGATCTTAGGTAGATGCTAACTTGATAACTGTTAGCCCCCTGAAGGGAATCTTCCATTTTTAAGAGCCCATTCAAGAAGAAGGAATTATTCATCAAAATCAGCAATAATCCAATGGTGGATTTTCTGCTGCTAAGGCCCCAGGAAAGACATTTGAAATCCTCAGTCTTCCCAGATATACTCCAATGAAACTACAAGTCCTTCTGCAATCCAACCTCTTCCAAAGCTGGCCCTAGATGCACTAAAGAGAGCTGCAGTTTCCCAGCTGAATTGGCTTCATTTTAAAGAAAATGCTCTGGGCTCTGCAAATGGTCTTTGCTCCAGAGCCGGGGGACCATGTCCAGATCTATAAAACCAACTGCAGCCTCAGTGTCCCTAAGCCTTACTGTATATACACAGTTACTTCCCCATCAAAAGACTATAACTTCCAATTTTTTTTAAGAATGATGTGCCCCAGACTCCCATAGCTTAACATCTCTTTATGGCATGCCCCAACCCCAATACACACACATATGCACACTCATGGAGTCTTTTATCTTCAAGAAGCAAAGTCCATCTTTCCCTGTTCCAGGACCTTCCTTTTTAGAGACAGCCCAGCTGATTCCCTATTGTCCCTGTTTGCTCTGTCAGTCATACGCGCGCTCATGCGCACGCGCGCACACACACACACACACACACACACGGCAATGGGGACACTCCTCTGACTTCCCCACTGATTCCCTTCAAAGCTTATCTATCCCATGTCCACATCCCTTGAGACCCTCTTCTCCACTTTGCAATTGAATTGACAAATCTGACCAACAAGTTTTAATGGATCCTGTTTTCCTAAAGGGAGTCTGTCTTACTCGAGGCCTCTTAGCTGAAGTGCCTAAGAAGTTGCCTAAATCCTCCTAGATACTTGAGGTAGTTGGCCCCAGATTTTCAGCACGGACTATTTATGGTTGCCTGGCCCCAGAGCCTTTTCCTGCACAAATAGAACAGAGGGGGAAAGTTGCCTGGTTCACTCACTTGAAAAAATTGCCTGCTTCACTGCTCTATGTTCCATAAAAATGTAGCACTATTAAACTGATAGCTAGTATAGATTCCCCACTAATGTCTATTTACAAATGAAGCAATTAACACATTAGGTTCGATCTAATGCCTCATGAAATGGTATGTGCCCTGTCACAGAACAGTTCCTATCAGAACACATGAAACTTGAATTTCTTTTACCTACAAGGGGACCCCAACTATTTCAAAGTTTCTAGTTATTTGATATTTGCTCCAATTTCTTCTACAGTATGTCAGAGAGGAATTGTCAGCCTCTTCTCATTCTCTCTTCCTACCTCTCTGATACACATTTTCTGTGTTCTTTTCTGTATCTTCTTCTGCCCAATGTTGGGATAATTCCCAAGAGTCCTTTTTTGGTCCTTTTTTGTTCCTGGGAGAGATCATCCACTTCCATTAATTTTTAAGACCTGGTTATCAGTTGTTGAAAACCTACTTGTCTACAAGGAACTACGGTCGGTGAGTTTGAATCCCAGATCTGCTACCAACTAGGTGGTCTTGAGCAAGTTAGTTTCTCTGTGCCTTGGTTTTCTTGCTATATAATGGCAGATATTGATGGTACCTCTTCACAGGACTGTTGCAAGGGTTAAATGAGATCATCCTTATAGAGAATGGGTTTTGGCATATGGTGAGCATTCAATAAGTGTAGCATTGGCATTACAATGATGATGACCCTCCTTTAATCCTCACATCTACACCATAGACATTATATATCCACATCTTACAGATGAAGAAATCAAAGCCCAAAGGAGTTAAATAATTTGCTCTAGGTCACATAGATGCTAAATGTAAAAGATAAACCCAGGAACTAGATCTGTCTGACCCCAAAGCTCAGCTCCTTTCCCCCGCGGCTCTCTCTCAGCAGTGTGGAAACTCATAGACCCATGACTCCATTTTCCTTTCCCCTGAGGACCAGAACTCTTATTTACAGCTTCTTTCTAGATATTTCCAAGATAACTTGTTGTTCGCTCAGGCCTTCATTTACTCAAGAAATAATTATTGGCACCTACTATATGACATGTGTTCCAGGCATCTGAGATACAAAATAGCAAAAATCCCTACTCTCACTGAGCTTACATTCTAGCCAAGGGATATGAACAATAAACAACATACATAATAAGTAAATTGCCTAGTACATTGGAAGGTGGTAAATGGAATGAAGAATAATCCAAAAACAGATTATCTTCTGACCCAAACTACACCTCCTGCTTGTGGTAATGGTACCTCCATCCACCCAGCCATCTAAACCAGAAATCTGGGATACAGTCCTTTCCCTCACCTGCCATAGCAGACTGGAAGCCAGTATCTTATGGAGTCTAACTGCCAAACAACCTCCAAATAAGCCCCCTCTTCACCATTTCCCACCACCATTGCTTTCACCATAAACAACTGAGCTCTCATCTGGACAATAGAAACTCCTTTGCCAAACTCCCCTTCCCAAATCCCTTGCCCCATTCAGGTAACCCAGCTGGCAAAATCCTAATCCTGGATCGAGCCCACTGTTTACTTCTCTGCAGCAGCCTTTGGGCCACTGAGCGCTGCTGGATGAAATCACATTCAGTACAGCTAGCTGTTGGTGCACACACAATCCCTAACCCCCTGGACCCTCATTGCTACACACACCCCCAATTCTACTTTTCTCCTTTTTTCACAGTGGCTGTATCCATTCTCCATTTTCTTCACATCTCCAATCCCTCCTCTCAATTTCAGCAAATTCCTTAACCCTTACTTCGCAGAAACATAAACACCACCCTGTTGGAACCTTCTTGGTCTCAGTATTCAATCTACAAACCTCCTTTCACTCTTCCTCCTTGTTGCCAATAGAAGACATGTCCCTCAGCCTGGATCTTAAGCTATCACAATTTCTAAGGGACCTGCCTTTCCTTTGTACCCCAACCTGGCTTCTTCTCGTCCACCTTTAAATATGTTCAGAAATCTCCCACCTAAAAAAAGAAATGCAAAAATGAGCCTCCCTGGACCTCACATCCCCATCCACCTACCATCCTACCTCTTTCCTCCCCTTCCAAACCTTGTTGGGCTACTTCCTCACTTACTAAGCACTCCTCTACCCAATGAAATCTGCCACTGCCACCCCACTAAAACTCTTCTCATCTGAGCACCCAACCTGATTAGCAAAACCTGTCTGTCTCTAGCTCCACCAGTCAGGCAGCACTAGATCCTCTTGGGCTCTTCTTGAAATGCCCTTGTGCCTTCCCTGGCTTTTCTTCGCCATCTGCTTTGTGGGCTCTGGGACCTCTGACTGGCTTTTAAATGGTGCTCTTCCTTGTGCTTCTTCTGTACTAAAGCTTCTTCTCTTCTCATTTTCCCTCCTCTTATCCATTCCCCTGGATTCAATTGCCATCTTCATGTTGATGATTCCCAAATTTTATCTCCAGCCCAGCTCTCATCCTAGCCTTAGGCCCACCTATCTATTTGTAGGATAGTGTCATTTGAATATTCCACAGACACCTCCAAACCAGCACAAAATTAATCTTAGCTCCCTTTATTCAGAATTTCTAATTATAATAGATAAACACTTCTGGACTTCCCTCAGATGCTAAGCTGTTTGGAAACAGTGGCTGCATCTTACTCTGTCTTTGTATACTCACTGGAAAGTTAACCGTTGGTTGCATTGAACTAAAGTGGTCAGTATTAATTAGGGTAATACTAGCTGCTATAACAAAATCCAAAATCTCAGGAGCTTCATAGAATGTAATTTTATTTAGTGTGTACTGAAAACTCCAACTTGGATGCTCCTGACCAGCAGGCAGCCTTTCTCATGGTCATTTGGATCGAGGCTCATTCTACTTTTGTAGCTCTGTCCTTGTGGCCATTTGAGATTATTTTATGAATCCCAAAAAAGAGGAAGATTATGTTTGTAAACGAATCTCTTCCTCTGGGTGTGATACCCTTTGATTGTGTTAAATTCAGTAAGGGGCCTCTGATTAAGTTTACTTGATAAAAATCATTTTAGGGCTTCTGATAGGGCTACATCAGAAAGGCATAGCTCAGGTTGGGTCCCTACCCCCTTGGTGGGCCGATATAAATGGACACTCACTCAAGAGGACACATGAGAAGAGGAGAGAACTTTCTCATTCTGATCCTGCCATATGACAGAAAGGAGAAGGCTCAAACAGCTAAGGCCCTAGGGAGAGATGAGCCATTTGCATGATAGCTTACAGCTGACCTTGGGAAGAGAGCCGAAACTGATATATAAAGCCCAGAAAGAAACAAGCCTTATGCCAGGAGAGAGAGGAAGCCCTGAGAGACAAGCCCTATGCCAGCCTCCAGCTGAGAGAGAGGAAGCCCAGAGGGGAGAGATCAGCAGTCATCTTGCTTCAATAGGTAGCAACTGACTTTGGTGAGAAAGCAACCTTGAGCTGGACTCTTTAGGCCCTTGTAACTGTAAGCTTTTACCCCAAATAAATACTCTTTATTTTCATTTCTGGTACTTTGTGTCAGCACCCTTCTGACTGACTAATACAGACCCCTCCAGGGTCTTGGAGTCCTCTGTGTTCAGCCAGAAGATGGAGAGAAAGAAACACAGAGACAGAAAGAGAGAGAGGTGAGAAAGGCACACCTGCTTCTTAAGCTCCTTGGCCCCAAAGTGATATTACTTACCTCCATAAACCTTTCATTTGCAAGATCCAGTCACACAGTCCTACTTAGATGCAAAGTTGCTGGTAAATGTCTCTGGTAGGAAAGTTATTCTCCAGCTACAACTTGATACTATGGAAAGAGGCAGGTGAATCTTAGGTGGAGCTGGTCACAGCTGCCACATGTCAATCATGATCAATTAGGAAGTTCAAGAAGTTTCTTCCCAATGACTAAGTGCTACCCAATTTTAAATGTAAAAGCCCCTAAATTGACATTATAATGATACAGACAGGGACCAGCCTGAGATTTGTTTCTGATAATGGGCCTTCTTCATAAGCAATAAACAAAGGTGTAAGGATAATGTCTAAAGGACTTGTGTGCAAGAAGTTTTCAAGTACCCAAGAGAATTACTCTTGGTATGCTAGATAAGGAGATAATCTCAAAATCTTTGTTAGCCTACACTTCCATAAATTTAGTTTGAGCAACTTGAAATCACACAGGAATCTCCTTCCAAAACAGTCTGCAATCCAGATTCACCAAATCAGACTGATTTTCCATTTCAACTAGTCCAAATGAAAAAGACTGCCAAAAACAGAGAATTTCTTCCCATCTAACACCTTCTCCGGTTGAGCCTTGTGAAGATATTGTTAAGAGGAATATTTGATCAGATGCTTAAGCATTAACCATGTGCAAGGAAAGCCATTAAATGAATGAACCCTCTGTGAATTAAATTAATTTTCTAGAAAATGAAAACAAAATTGAATCCAAGAATAAACTATCTTAAAATCACATTAGAAGAGTAAAACATAAAATATGTTTTCACAGGGGCTGTAAAAATTAAATTAGCTAAAAGAGGAAATAAATGCTTTTGTGTTCCAAGCAGTTCCATTTATTAGGACAATAGGTACCTATGAAGGAACCAGAACTCTAAAAGGAGCTGTAATTGTTTCTCACGAGGATGCTTTGTATGGTGAAAGGAAAGTCAGCTTTTCCTCTGAGGAACTTACTTGGAAAAGGATAATCGTTTCCTTATAGGAGAAATGAGGGAGAGTTCATCAGAGGTTTAGTGCAATGCACGGTGACCTACACACAGACAGCTGAGGAGAGGCTGGGATGATTGGCTCCTCCTCTTTCATCCCTCCCCAGCTCTCACCCGCCTAGGTTGCTTCTGTACATGTCTGCTTCTCGCGTGGAAAGCCATGTGCTTCTCTGGGCTCAGCAGCCTTTGTCAATGGACTCAGTCATATTGTACCAAGGAGTCTGCAGCAAAATTTTTGTTGTGCTCAGATCCTGGCTTTATTAGCTGCTATAACAGACAGGTTCAGATTTCAGAAGCCCGAAACAATTTAACAAGCCCAGGCCCCTCTTCTCCAAGGGGTGACTTAGGGCCCCAGGCTTTTTATCCTTAGACTCCACCATCTTCCCACCCATTGGACGGGAGGGAGAGAAAGAGCTCGTGGAAGATGGCAGTGCAGAAAGTTTACGGGCAGGCCTAAGAGTGGCACTCGTCACTCCCACCCACATTGTTTGCCCAAACTCAGTCACATGGTTCATCTAGATGCATAGGGAGTTGAGGAAACCAGCTTTTCTTTGTGCTGGGAGAGAGGAGGGAAATGGATATTGGTGAATGAAATCTAGCAATTTCTACCATTTCTGGCTCTTCCCATCAATTCTGAAAACACTTGCTAATCTATTTTGCATGTCAGACACTCTGCAAGAACTGAGGTTAATGGTGAGCCTGTATATTGCCCTTGAGTAATCACAGCCTTGTGGAAAAGAAGAATGGGTAAATAAAGAATTACATTATAGCACGAGACATGTTACAACAGAGACATCAGCAGAAGGAACCTGGAAAAGAAGCTAGATTAGGGAAGCTTCAGGTACATTGGGGCTGAGTTTTGAAGAGGGTGATAAGAGCTAATGTATGTTTAATCACTTCCTACTTGCCAGGCATGTTCTAAGTGCTTTTCGTGTATTAGCTCACTTAATCATCATGGCAACTCTAAGAAAGAGGTATTATTATTATACCCACAAATGAAGCACAGAGAGGTTAAGTCACTGGCTGGAGGTCTCACTATGTTACTAATAGCGGTAGGATTTGAAGCCAGGCAGTGTATCTCTCAGAAACTACTCCTTTAACCCTTATGTCATAAGAGAAGCAGTAGGATAGAGACCCTCTTTGCCTCAGTAGGCCCCATATCAGCATGTCTATAATAGTGACAACAGGAGGTATTTGAGAGTCTAGATAAATACGCCCTGGTAAGGTCCCACTACACCTCTACCACCGGTGCATTGCCACTATGGTCTCACAGAGTGAGGACCCAAAACCAGCACTACTGGAGCATGTCAGGACATCAGCGAGATGGGCTGGACTGGAGTAGGAAACCCAAATCTGAATAGTATATAGTCCCACTGAGGCAGGGCCAGCAGTCAAGGAATGTACTGAAAGGGCTGATTTATTTAACAAAAAAAATTGGTTAAGCTCTTATTAGGTTCAACACATATCAATATAAGTTGAAGATGACCCAGGCCAGAAGCCAGAGATAGGGACAGTGTCCACTTCCCTGTGTGCAGGGGATCCCAGAACTGGGCTGGTTGTCATTTTTCCAAATCAAGTAGCACATACTTGATTCCCTAGGATTTTGGCATCCCCTGCTGAATATTCATAATATCTGACTCTGACCATTTCCTAGACTCCACTCCAACCAAATGTTCCCTGGATGTAGCAGAGGCTTCTAGTGAACACCCACATGCAGTGCTTCACTCCTTCCAGGCCATACAGGAAGTCCACACTCCCCAGCTCCCTTGCAATTAGGTGGGGTCACGTGACTAAATACCGGTGAGCAGAAGTGATTGAGTCACTTCTGGGCCATGACATAAAGAATTGGTCTCCAGCACCTTGCCTTGGCAACCCTGGAAGCTACTAGTTGAGATGGTTGCATGACAAGAGGAAGAAAGTGTTACCCGTGAGAATCAACTAAACTATATTGGACTTTATACAAGCAAGACATAAACCTTTTTTGTTTCAACCCCCTGATTTTTCTGGGTTCAGTCACTAATGCAGGATAACCTAGCTATTGCATATCATACATTATAGTTCAATCCTTTGCCCATAGATGGTTTTGTTTCATTTTTATTTTTATTTTTATTGTAGTGACATATACACAACTTAAAATTTCCCCCTTTAACCACATTCAAATATATGGTTCGGTGCTGTTAATTATGTTCCCAATGTTGTGCTACCATCACTTCTGCTTCAACCCTGGAACTCATGCCAGCCTCACTTCATTATTCAGCCAAGATGAAATCTGCTAAATCTAATTCAGTATTATGCACATATGGTAATACCATAAATCATTTCTTAATTTTTGCATTTTTAATGAAGTTATAAACAAAACTCCTCGACCACCACTTGGAATGCCGTTGTCTAAAAGTTGATATCAGAGTGGCCACAAAGTCTGAACTACTTTCTAATACATCCTCCTGCTCTAACTGGAAATCTTTCCAGTAATGAGGTTTGACAAACCTTTCTACCACCAGGAGAAGAAGCCATCTGGCCAGGAGAAATGCTGCTAACTTCCTGACAGACGTGTTGATTAGCTCCGTGCCACTGACCCACTAGTGGAGAAATTCCTATCGGTCCTCATCGGAACACTTTGTGAGTCCTTCCTGGCTCTCCTGCCCCCAGCACACACACACACACACACACACACATACACACACATTTGGCTATTACCACTGCCACAGCAACACCCAACATTTCTAAAAGAGGCTGTGTCCAGTGCAGATGCCTCTCAGGTTAAGAAAAAGCTACATTTAAGAAGAATTAAGTGTGAATTCAATCAGAATTAGAGAACAGTGTCTTTTGGTAAATTCCTATTTGTTTAGTGTGTTTTCCTAAAGGGAGATCAACATACATTTATAACTCCAACTTCATCTTGATGACTATGACTTTCAGGCAAAACACAAAGAAAATATAAATTAAAGAAAATTGTTAATCTCTAGTAAGAGTTGGTCAGTCAGATACCAGTCAATAAGCCGTCAGAAAAATGTGCTTCCCTTCATGCTGGTTACTTTGAGAAACTTGCACTGAACTGGGTTTAGTAGCAGAACAGGAGCTCAGAGAGAGGACAAGCCCAAGAGCAAACAAAATGCAGACATTGTATAGTTGCCTAAAAAGGCCATGAAGTTACTTAGTTCATTTTTAAGGAATAATATTACCAGAAATGATAAGAATCCTCACTTGACTAATCTGAAAGTTTTTCAAAAACACCTGCCTAACATTTCATTTTTCAGGGCACACACAAACCCCAGGTACAAACAGTTAGCATTATTCAAGTCAAATTTCTTGACTCTACCTTCCATCACCCTCATTTTCCCTCAACCTGTTAACTCCCACTCCTGCTTCCCCCACCCACTCCAATAACTTCCTTCTCAGACTTTGATGATACAATCCAGAGTTGTAGATACAAATTACACATAATTATTTTAACATTATGCATCTTCTAAGAATGATTTTTTTATATTTTCTTTCAGTTTGTAAATAGAATTATAGCATTTATATATAAAATCCCTAACTATTATTTATAATTTTCTATACCTATAAATTGATGTACAGTAACTGGTTTATGTGTTGGCTTTCAACCTTTTTTTACTCTGGATTTCATATTTTGAGCTCTCATTGCAGCATCAACCTCTCTTGGTCACCTGGAATTTATTTTCAAGCACTTGCTTTAAGAGAGACATATGAATGAAACAGTTTTTGAAAACTTGCCTATCAGAGAATACATTTCTGTTTTTTCATATATAAAAGACAATCTGGCTGGGTATAAAATTCTCGAACCACAGCCTTTTATGGGAAAAATTGTATGGATATTGTTCTGTTATAGCTATCACAAAATGGTATGATTCTGGGTGTTTTTCTCTCTCCTCTTTAGGCATTTTTGTATTATCTACTTGTTCCACAGTGAACACACATTGTTGTAATAAGAAAAAAATTTGTAAAAACAAAGAAAATCAGTAGATGTGTGTTGAGTGCCAATTATTACATTCCCACATTCTGCTGAGCATTGGGAGGGAGGCTAATAATCTCTATGATCAAGGAGACAATAACCCAGCTCTACGTTACATATCGACTAAGTAATGATATAAATGGGCAATACTATTACACAAGTAATTTTACAGTTAACAAAAATACAATATTGGGACTTAATAATATATTCTTTCAGGGAAAAAGCAGTGCCTTTGGAACACTGAATATGATAAAAACATCAGTAATCCTCCAACTTCTCCATAATCTTCCACAAGGCAAGATTCTAAAATCTTGTTCTAGCCTCCTTTAGGTTGCACATATTTTCTCTTTATTCAGAAGGACAAGAACACACACAGAGAAAGACAAAAAGATATATATATATATATAAAAAAAAAAAGGTATGTCAAAACTCATTATACTTTGGGGAGGTCAGATGGAGAAGGCCTATAACACAGTTGTTAAAAACCTACTATCCAGATACTGCACCTGGGTTCAAGTCTAACTCTTTCATGTACTAGTGTAAGTGACCCTGAGCAAATCAGCTTCTCTATGTCCCTGTTTTCTCATTTGCAAAATCAAAATAAGAATAAGATCTCCCTCGTGGGATTGTTGCAAGGATTAGATGAGGTAGAATAAAGCACCATGCCTGACATGTAGGAAGTGTGGCACAAGTGCTTTCAATGAACAAATGAGCCAGATAAAGTAAGAGAACAATTCCACACTAACCTCCACTATCTGACATGTCCCCAGGAACATCTACAATCAGTGAGGTGGGTAGGGCAGGTGGTCTTATTCCCATTCCAAACCAGTGAAGCAAGATGTGGGAAAGTGATAGGGCTGTTTCAAGCCATAGAACTTATTGGGGCCAGAACTAGAGTCAGCTCTCCTGGTCTGCTGTGCTATTTCCTACACTAACCTTCCAAGCTGCCCTACTAACTGAGTCCAGTGGTTCACAGAACCACTCGTGATCTTGTTACCCAAGTGCCAGGTGAAGCTGCCAGTAGCTTATAGGATAAATAAATAGCCCTCAAAACATTCCCCTACAAAATGAGGGAATTCTTCTTTTTTTTTTTTTGCTGTTTTTTATCATTGTTTTTGTTTATTTGTCAGGGTAGAGGGGATGTTTTGTTTGTTCTTCTACCTAGGAATTATAGATTTCTCAATGTCCTTTCTTTCAAAAGAAAGCTGGTCTAAACCCATGAGTAGAAATCCACATGAAGAGTCAACATTTCTATTTGAAACAATGAGAATAAAGTCAAGAAGCAACTTTTCATTTCACGTAGCATCTTCTTGAAGAGTTGGAATCATTCAGCCCTGTGGTCTCAAAATTGATTTGTTGGCACAATTAATCTAAAGTAAAAGGAGTGGGGGAAGCAGATGTGGCTCAAACAGTTGAGTGCCTGCCTCCCACATGGGAGGTCCCAGGTTTGGTTCCCGGTGCCTCCTGAAATAAACAGCAAGCAAAACAAGCAAAAGGACCAACTCAGGGAAGTTGATTTGGCTCAGTGGTGGAGCACCAGCTTCTTACATACAAGGTCCTGGGTTCAATCCCTAGCCCCCGGTACCGCAAAAAATAAAATAAAATAAAAATAAAGTAAAAGGAGGATTTTACTCTCCTATCCATTAACCCAGAGTAGGAAAATCCATAAGGCACATGATGAATAGAACAAAGAACCTCTAAAGGCAGACTGAGAATACATACTCTCGAGTCCTCTCTACTGACCAGTTATGGGAGACTGTGCCCATGACCTAACTTCTCTAAGCAAAATGTTCTCATCTGTACAATATGCAGGTAGTAGTACCTACGCCATTAGGCTGTTGTGAGGCTTAAACGAGAAAAATATCTAATGGCCTTAGCACAGTGCCCTGCACATTTATTGTAGGCTCCATTATCACAGCCAAGCAAAAATGGAGACCACTCCAGGCTCAAGTACAGGGTCTCCATAAATGGGGCCATACCAAGCAATGTATAAAGTAATTGTGCCAGTCTTGAGGGTTTCCATCTATTAACTGGCAAATCTGTGTCATCATATATAACAAGCTATTTGAATGTTCCCAGGGTAGCTCTGTTTTCACTATTTTTGTAGAGCCTCTAAAATTTTGCCATGGCAGCCCTGAATCTTGTCCTTATGACAAAACAAATTCTCATAGGGCTGAGGCCAGGAATCACCCACTCCCTGGTGTCCAGTTGACTTTTTTTTTTTTTAAAGATTTTATTTATTTATTCATTTATCCCCCCCTTGCTGCTCGTGCTCGCTGGGTCAGCTAACCACGTCGTGCGGGCGGGCTTGCCTTCACCAGGAGGCCCCGGAACCAAACCCGGGGCCTCCCATATGGTAAACAGGAGCCCTACTGATTGAGCCACAGCTGCTTCCCTCCAGTTGACTTTTGACCTTTGTAAGTCAAAGCCATGGAGTCCAAGTTTGTTTGCTTCCAAGTCTCACTAGGGATGTAATTGGAAGAAGAGTTGGAATGGCAGCTTGCTGGTGTTTAGATTAAATTCAGCTGTGGGATGTCTGGAAAGTTCCATTTTACACCCAGGGAATCCTTCAAGATCCCAGAAGCAAGAGATAACTGCCCAGGACCAAGGAAAACTTCACAAGCCTGGGATGGGTGAAGTTCCCAAGACTGCCAAAAGGAAACATCTTGCTCGGTCCAGCTGGAGTGACTAGTTCTTCAGAGGGAAAAACACACAAGGAGAGACAGGAATGCTCATGTTCCTGGTTCTGGCTGGCTATGGGCACTGGATCCCCGGGTCACAGGGTCACTCTGCTGTGTGCATCTCACACCTTCTGGGAATCCACCCATGAATGCATAGCAGTAAAGCCCTGGGGGGCAGGTGGTCCTCCCTTTTTCCAGATTTCAGGCAGAAGCTGCCAGGTAGATCTATTTATGCTCCTATCTGAGCGCTCCTCCTCCTTCTTTCCTCCCAAGGTGGGTTTATTCTCAGCAAAGAATTAATGGCTGCAACAGGGTTGAGCAAATAGCTTGGTTGTGTAATACTTGGAAAAGGGCTTATTACCCAACAGTTCACAGCCAGCCAGCAAACATATTAAGAGGCTCACACTTCAACTCCACTTTCCCCATGACCTTGGCAATTTGGAGGTGAACCTTCTAGTCATCCTACTGCTCTCTTTCCTGCACCTCTGGCCATTTGCTCCCTATACTTCCACTCCTTGCTGCCTAAATATATCCTAAAAGCATGACCACAGAGTGAAGGCCAAAAAAGGATAAACACAATGCTAATCACACATTCATAGGCACTGCATAATAATTTTATAAAATTCTACCTTAGATGTGGTCACTTTGGAAGCGAAAAGCATCCATGGTAAAGAATTTAACTCAAAGATCCAGAATAAACTAATTATGTTAAAAGTTCATATTGTTTCTTATGTGAGATGCATTGAAAGGACTTAAATCAGACGTTTCTCTGATTTTTATCAGGAAAAAAAAAAAAGCTTACAACCTGGAAGCAGTCACAGGGTTGAATATCATATCAGGCCCCTGAAAGCATTCTCTCTTATTCTCTCACTCTTTCTTTCTCTGCCTTCTCTTTCTTTCCCTCTCTCCCTCCCCTCCTCCCCTTCTCTCTTTCTCTCTCTCTGCTTTGTTTCTGTTGTCCACAAGATAAAGGGAAATGCAAGTGTCTCCCATCCAGGAAACGATGATGACCAATGGACCCATCATAAGCACAGAATCTTCATTTTTACGCGCTTCACACTATCACATTATAGAACAAAGGTAGGAGACACTATCCTTTAATTGTATTCACTGGGGCAGGCAAGGATTCTGCCCCCTCCGTACCCACTGTCTGATTTCTCACCAAAAGAGCAGTTTGCAAGATGAAAGATTTACATTCTGTGAAATATTTCACTTGTCATCAGCCCCAGAGCCCCAGGCTGCCCAGCTGTGCTGGTCAGTTCCGGGAAGGCTCGCTGAGCCTCCCTCATTGGCAAGGCCACACTGCTCCCAAGTGGCTTCTGTGGAGAAGCAGGAAGCCAGGAATGGCTGTTGTTGGAAGGTTCTCCAGCCCCACCAGGGCCCTGCCGCACTGCTACGAGCCCATCTCTGCAGACCCGGCCGGGGACCCTTCCCAGAGCCCACCACTCTGGAGAGCTGGCTGCTCACAGCACTACTCCAAGCACACCCTTTGACATGATGGAAGGACAGCTGTCCCATGTTTGTAAGAGACCTAAAAAGCTACCAGGCTGGTCTAATAAAAAAAAAAAAGAAAGTCCAGACTTCAACCTGGGCATCTTGGTAGTGGGAGTCTATTAAGGTAAAAGTGTGAGGAGACCCTCCCAACCCTTAAATATAAAAAAGCAATAGGAAAGAGAAGACAAAGATAATTGGAGAATACAAACAGTTATTAGGACCTATTGCATAGGATTATTTGTCCCCAGAAAGCAGGTCCTTATGAATCTACTTGTTCATGAAGATAAAGTGGTCTTAATAAGCAAAATCTCCTTCAAGCTCGTCCTTTTGTCAACAAGTAAAAATACAGACTATCTTTCAATTAGTGTTCTTGTAACTTTGATTCTTACTGCACCCCAAAGGGGTGGACTGTCATTTCTAGTACTGATGGGCCATGCTCAAAGTTTAGAGCAATGTCACTTTGTTAGCTCTCAATTCCGGGAGAAGTGGGGGGCACGCTGGCATTAAGATCCTCCTTGGTGAGAGAGCAAAGTAAGACACTCCCCGACAAAAAACTAATCCTCAGAGGTATCACCCTGTCCTTCCAGTTCCTAAATCACCTGGGGTACTCTTAAAATTCCCAAAGCCCAGGCCGTACCCCAAGCCCATTAAATCTGAACCTCTGCTGGTAGACACAGGCATCAGCAGTTCTTAAAGTTCCTCACATGATTACAACGGGCAGACCAGTTAGAGAACCACTGCCATGCCCAGGGTTCTGAATTCCAGCAGCACGTGAGAATCAACAGGGAGCCCATAAACAATGCCCGTTCCCCCGGCCCAGCCACCCGATCCAGAATCTCACAGAGGGAGCCTGAGAGTTTTATTAAGCTCCCAGGTGATTCTGAGGTACTGAATGTTGACAATAAAGTTATACTATTTGATTAAGGGGTTTCCTTTGTATTATAAAAACATGTTCATAGAGAAGGGAAAGAAAAAATAGAGAGAATAGGGGCGTAAAAAATATTTTAGGCATGCATAATCCCATATCTTACCTTCTAGAAATTACTTATATTATTAGTACCTATATATTATTATTATTTATATATATTAGTAAATTAGATTAGCTGGCGTGAAGATGGAGGGGAGGGGTGTTAGTGTTAAGGGAATATGTAAATGAAGGACCACACATTCACATATCCTTCATTCAAAGTCTCCATTGCCTTCTTAAAACCCTCTCCAAGCAGTGCTGGGGCTGAGAGCATAAGCATGGGCACATTCACTCATGTACACACTCACACTCACACACACACTCACACACACTCCGAGAAGCCCTTTCATCATTTCATTTTGTGGGTATTTAAGTTAGAAAATTTTTACTCAACAAACTAGATTTATGAAGTAATAATTACCTCATTTGCCTGGTTTTTTCAAATAATCAAAGATTTATATAACTCCTGATTAGCACAAAACAACCCAGGCCACTATAACAAGTTGCTATCCGGCCATCCTAGAGCAAAGAAATGTGATGAGCCTACACAGTTTCTTATCTTTTGTGTTGTTGTTTTTTTTTTTTTTTAAGAAATTTGAAACACTGAAATACAAATCACTACCTTTGAGAGCCTGGAGATACTTGGGCGGCAGGGGCGGTGGTGGAAGAAACAAGATGAATAACAAATTTCCCTAAGGCAGTAGATTAAAAGGAGGAGGGAGCATAAGGTCAGAGTTGCACTAGAATGCCACAATAGTTAGGAGTTTTATTCTGCCAATAATCAATCATGACTCCTTGAGCAAACCAGGCTCTCACCTCTGCCATTTGTAAAATGAGATGAGTTACGTCTAAGGTCCTTGTAACCTCTGCACTATTGACGTTTGGACCGGATAATTCTTAGTTGTGGGGGCTGTCCTGAGCCTCTATTCCCTGGATGCCAGTAGCAGCACCCCATCCCAGTTGTGACAATCAAGTGTCTCCAGACATTACCAAATGTCCTCTGAGGGGCAAAATTGCCCCAGTGGAAAACCACTGATTTGGAGTAATTCTGAAGATCTCTTTTATTTTCAAAAATTCACAAATTATGTGGAAGAAGTCAGGGAGATGAATTTGACATAACAAGGAACACATGTATAAAAAGCCAAAGATGATAACATACGGAATTATCCTGTAAAGCACAGATTCTCAAACCTGACCAAACATTCAAATCATCGGAGGAGATTTCCAAAATCCTAATTTCCAAGTCGAAGCCCAGACCGATGAAATCAGGATTCTGGGGGTTGAACAGAGTTCCCCAGTTGATTCCAGTATGCAGTGGGTTGAGGACCATGGCTGGAGAGTTTATTATAAGACAGAAATAACAAGATGTCTGTTTATCATTTTTCATGTACTGATGATATTTCATTTTGACTAGCAAAAAAACTGAAATCCAGTCTGAGCTAGCACTTTACAAAACAAGCCATCTCAAATCAGTTTTGGCTTTAAGTGAAACATACACACACTTCCAGAACAAGTACATGAGCAAAACAGGCACCTGAACAAAGTCTAAATCTAAGTATCTCTGGAGGAGGCACCACCATCCAGCCCACAAATCCTCTGTTCTCTGCAGTTATTGACCTGACACAGGCCAGCCATTCTCTCCAAACCTTTACTGTCAATTGCATTAATCCTCTTCAACAAGAGAGTATCCGTTCCAAATGATCTAGTAAATGATAATCGTATCAGAAGAAAACCTGTGTACACCTGAAGGGTAGGGAAACTCCAGGCTTGTTTCTCGGTAAAATCAGTCGGTATAGTAGGGTTGGAAGAAGCCTGGGCACCTGTGGTGGATTGAATCGTGCAGCCCAGTTCTGCATTCTCATGGGTGTGGACTCATTGTAAATAAGATCTCTTCAAGATGTTATTTCAGTGAAGGTGTAGCCCAACTAAATGGGTTTTAATCCAGATTACTGTAGTCCTTTATAAGCAGAATGAAAGTTGGAAAGAGAGCAGCCAGAAACCAGAAGTCAACAGAACAGGTTAGAGAAAGAAGATGCCACCATGTGCGTTGCCACGTGATGGAAGTGCCATGGAACTCCAAAGATTGCCAGTCAGCTAGAAGATACCAACCCTGGGAGGAAGCAGCTGGGAAACTAGTAACAGCACCCAACCCATGAGGTAAAGCCACCATCAACCTGCTTTAACATGAAATGATGGAAGCAGTTCAAAGTGACCACTGCAAAGTAACTAAAGGATCCTTGCCTGTGTTCTGGGATTCTGTGCTGATTGGTTTGGTACTCTTTACAAAGCACTCAGAGTTATCTCAGAAGAAAGTTGTGATACAAAAAGTATGTAATTTTAGTTACCATACTTTTTGTTTTCTGTTACAATAGCAGAGCCAGCTAAAATTTACTGAATACTTGCTAGGCCCTGGGTTTAAGCACTGTATGTAAATTATGTCATTTAATCCTCACAACAAGGTAATTATACAGGTATTAGATTATTATTATTCCTGTCTTACAGTTGAGAAACTGAAGCATAGAAAGGTTACAGGATTTGCCCAAGGACATGCTGCTAGCAAGGACAGAAATAGGAATTAAAATCCAGGCAGAATGGCTGCACAACCTAAATTCTTGAGCATTATGCACCATGGCCTCATGAGACTTCCATTCATTTGTCGAATCATGACCCAGTGACTTTTGGCATTTGCAAAGCAATTTTTCAGCCAAGGATTTCAAAACACTTCTAAAATGTATACTCAGTTTCATGCCTAGATATCCAAAAGGAGATATTTCCCTGACAGTATTCTCAAACCACCTGCATCAGCTTACCTCGGGGAGCTGGGCCCCATCCCATACCTACCATAGCAGAAGATGGGGCATGAGAGAGAAACCCGAGTGGGAGTCTACATTGTAAACAAGTTCCCCAGGCGATCATTTTGCCCATCAGGTCTTGAGGACCACTCTCCTACATTTTGAACACCTTTGCGTCGACAAAGCACAGCATCATGCTTGCAAAACTTGAAAGAAAATGTGTCTCCCCAGAATTATACCACATAGAGAGTGCACAGATCAATATTAGGGCCAGAAGAGTCCCAGGAAGGCAGCTCCCTTAAATATCCCTGGATGAATTTAAACAGATTCAATTTCAGGCATAGACCCACTTACCAAGATACATATCATACATTGCACTGAGAATTTGCTATCCTCTAAAGACCTGAAATCTGCTTTATTAATATCACTTAGGCTGTTACTCAAAGCCCTCAACACGTGCACATGCACACACACACACACACACACACATTCCTACATGAATTTGAGTAAACACTGTGTAACCGGAAAATGAAATCGCTCACAAATAACCATTATGACTTTTCTTATATGCTCACATTACAATAAAATGCAGAGTGAGAGCTATCAGTAGAGATGGAAATTACAGGCTGTGCGTTCTTCTGCACGATATGAGCCCTTAAGGGCTGTGATTGTGTGTCATTCCTCTCTGTATCTCCAGTTTTGAACACATAGTAGTCAATTAAGCCAGTTTTGTGTTGGAAGGAAGGAAAGAAGGAAGGGAGGGATGCTTCCAAGGAATTAGTGAGCAAATCAATTCCCCATTAGGAGTATCACAGATCATCACTTCCCCATGCAGCTTTTAGGCAGGACTACCCTCCAAACATAAAAGAACAGGCATGGCTTTTCTTTAACCACTTCACTTCTCTTTGCAACGCTTCTTCAAATCTTGAAGCTATGTCTCTTTGCATCAAAAAATTATCACCCTAACTTCTTTAGCATACACATGCACACCAAAGTAATCCTCCAAGTGAAAACCAGAATAAAAGGCATTGAGGAAGAAAGAGAGAGAGAGGACAGGTTGTGGCTTAAAAAAACAATAGCAGCACAACAACACACCAGGGGTTAGAAAAATATCAGATTTTCATTTTACAGCAAAGATTGTGCTTCATTCTGCTATTCATGAGTTTCATATTCTTCCTCACATTAAACAATATTTATGCTGTTATTTCATTGCCTACAGTCCCTGTGTAGCATGAATATCCCCATAGCTACTATAGGCTGTAAATGTACACACACACACACACACACACACACACCTACATCACACCCAAAGGTCACCTTCTTGATACCCGGGTATTCCTGGGATTAATAATTTCCAAAATCCTGCAAAACAAATTCTAGGGATGACATTACTCAAAACAGCATCAGGAGAACCTGTGGGGGTGGTGGGGAAGGGTCTCCAGCCACCTGAATAGTTCTTGGAGTATTCGGAGTGTCTTACTCAGACTTCCACACAGTCTCATCATTCAGACCTTCAAGAGACCCTAGAATCATCTGCTTCTAAATCTCACATTTTATAGACAAGGAAATCAAGCTCAAAAAAGTGAAACTGCTTGCCCATAATCAGATGATGAGTTGATGCCTGGGTCTCCAATCCAGTTGTCTCCCTACTATAACATGTTGGGACCAATATTTTGCACATAATAGATAGCTATCTGGCTGTTCAACAAGAAAATTCATCTAGAGTTCTCTCAGTAATGACTGCAAGATCTAAATTCAATTTCTATAAATAATTGCCAATTTTTGTTACAGTTCCTGAAGAATGCTGGACTCCGATAATCAATATTATGACAAATGAGTTCTAGCTCTTCTTTTTTGTTACCCTCTTTTTCAAGTGCTAGTAGCCAAAGAATACATATGAAAAAGAAAAGAGACTTTAAGGTTTGGAAAATTCATAAAGTGGATATCCTCATTGACTACATGCTTTGACTTCATAATTCCAACCCTGGCCACAGCTGCAGAGGTGATGCTCTCCGACGTACTGCTTCTTGAGCTCTATTGTCATATAAATCTGACAAAATGGATATTATGATTCACTCGGCTGGGGCAGGGCTTAAGAGTCTGCATTTCCCACAAGCTCCCAGGTGACTCCACCGCTGCTGGTCACAGGACCACACCTTGAGTAGCAAGAATAGAAAGGCCCATCCACAGTGACTGAGGTATCAGCTCCATGCAAAGCAAACCAGGTAACAAGGACTTAGAGCCCAGTCAGCAGGTCCTGAAAGCAAAGCTTATGATGAAAATGGCAGAGCAGGAGAACTGGTCAACCAGCTAATTAAACAATGTCCTCTTGGCCTTTAGTCTAGTTTATCTAGAAGTCATTGACAGCAAAGCCTGCCGTGTCATCACACAAGGGGGGTAAGCTGTACTTATTCAGGAAATTCACTTCAGAGAAATATATCTGAAACCACAAAGGCAGGTTCTAATTCTCTGCATTAATACTCAGGAGCAAGAAATAAATGAAACCAGAGCCCTTTTAGCTGCTTCAAAATAACTTCAATCCCAAGTACAAGGAAACAGAATGATCTTTGACGAGGCAACCAGGAGAGAGCAATGCTTAGTCCAGCCCTGCCCTTAGTTTACTAAACACACCAGACTGCCATCTCCAATAACTTTGCTCAGAAAATAGGTCTTGTGCCAGATGGACATTTATTTTAGAAAATCAAATGGGCAACTTAATCACAACCTTTCTGATTAAGTAGTTCCTAGCCTTTCCATGAACGTGCTTCCAAACCTTTCCCTGGGGAATCGAGTGGTAACATGGAGAGCATGACCGTTTATTTGGCTTAAGGAACACATTAATTTATCTGGTTTATAGAATTTAAACATCTGACGAATGACAGTGGGGTTGATTTTATTCATCAGCTAATTGCTTTGCCACCTGGAGCTGAAGCTTTATATATGCAGCTTATAAAAGATCTGAAAAGGATCTCAATTATTCTTTAATTTGTTCCTTGAATATAAAGTAGGAAAATCTGGCTTAATCAAACATTGTCTCAATTCTACTGGGATATGTCTAGTTACCTTATAACAAGGTAAGCTTTCATTTAATCATATGATATGATAATTTCCCACTTTCAAGCCAAGTATCCTCTTAGTTACAATCAATTTTCCACTGAAAAAATAAACATTGTCTCTCTACTGAAATCCCAACAGAGAAAAATAGCCCTTTTTAATGAAACTCGCTGTTAATACAACCACACTAGGAATTTCTGTGTAGGAATCCATTAAACCTCCTAATTTGACATTGCTGGTAAATTGCAGAATAAAGCCAGTTCCATGAACAAATCTCTATGCACATGGCCATTCTTGGCACATGTGGAAGAAATGGATAATGACTGCACATGCGTGCGCACATGCACACACACACACAGCATTACTGGAATCTATTAAATCTCACTTAATAAATGTTTTAATCAAGTTGAATTCTACAATTTATCAGAGGGGGAAAAATAAGAGAAGAAACTAGCAGTCATGCAATTTCTTTAATTGCACCGAGTGAATCTGAAATGCCAGCCTGTGCTAGAAGGCTGCTAAAAATTCCCAGACATAAAAGGCAGGCAACTAGGACAACTTCTGAAATATAATCTTGCAAAAAGCTGAACGTTCAAACTGTAATGCCATACTTGTTTTTTTTCTCTCCGCCCCATCCCCACCCCACTTGCTGTCTGTGTCCATTCACTGTGTGATCCTCCACATCTGTTTCTGGCCTTCTCTTCTCATTTTCCTCCTCTAGGCTTCACCGGGATTCGATCCTAGGGATCTCCGATATGGGAGAGAGGCACCCTGTCACTTGCACCACCTCGGTTCCTGGTTTCTGGCACATCTTGCCTTGACTCTCCCCTATTTCTCTCTTTTGTTGCATCATCACCTTGCTACATGGTTTGCCACACAGACCCTGCTCGCTGTTTACCAGGAGGCCCCGGGGATAGAACCCAGGTCCTCCCATATGGTAGACGGAAGCCCAACCACTTGAGCCACATCCACCTCCATAACGGCATTCTTTTAATAATCCAGAGTATTGTGGGTTTAAAGCCAAGAATTTGGCCTCCTCCCCTCAAGTTTACCTTCCTCGTTTCTTAGATGCCCCAGGAAAGAGCAATGCAGCTATCTAGAAGGGCTAAGTCAGGGAGAACTGGGGGCCAGGTATCACGCAGTCTTCCTGGAGCAAAGCACAGGCAACCAGTACCCCATCTGAGAAGAAAGGGTGGTTTCTGGGGACAATGGCAAGTAAACGGCAGAGGTGCAGCCCCCCAAGCAGCAACAGAGACTAGAAACAGGGGCTTGGGTTCAAGGGCAAACCCCATTTGCAGAAACCCTGCTGAGAGCAAGGCAGAACTCAGATCTTTTAGGTGCTGCTCTGTGTGGTGAGGCAAGGAACCAAAACAAAACTCATGCAAAGGGAAATGCCACCGGGACCCAAAAACAGACCAGGATCCAAGCAGGGGACTTAGCCATAAGCAATAATGCAAGAGACCAAGGCCTGGTCCAGGAATGAAAGTTCAGAGCAAAACCAGTCCCGTTTCATCATTTCCCAAAGTGCCTAGCACTGGGCCTTCCTTACAACTAGTATGTTTCCATAAATAATAAAGTGTAGTCAAATAAAACCTTGAATGTTAGAACTGGAAAAGGTCCTAAACACTGTCTAAGCCATTGTACACGTGGAGAACATGAGTTCCCCAGATGTTCAGAGGTAGCATGGCTTAGAAGTTAAGAGCTGGGACTCTAGAGTCAAAATCCTCACCATGTCATTCCCTGGCTGCGCTGTTTTGAGGCAGGTTTTGTACCTCTATAAAAAGGAGATAATAATAGTATTTATTTCCTAGGGTGGTTGTGAGAATTAGATACAATCTAAAGAAGGCAATTATAATGGTGTCTAGGATAGATAGCAACTCAATAAATGTTGCCTTCTATTATTACTATTATTACTATTATTATTTTCATTGTCATTATTATCTGATCCAAATCACATTGCCAACAAAAGGCAGTACCAGGATAAAGAGCCAGTATCTGTGCTTTCCATCAGCTCTCCCCTCCCACGCTATCTTCCCAAATTTCCTACTCAGTCTACTACATTAAAACATTAGTTCCTGGGAAGGGATGTGGCTCAAGCGGTTGAGTGCCTGCCTCCCACATGGGAGGTCCCAGGTTCAGTTCCTGGTGCCTCCTGAAAGAAAAACAAAAACAAAGAACAAGCAAAACAAACAAACACACTCAGGGAAACCTATGTAGCTTGGTGGTTGAGTGCCAGCTTCCCACATACGAGGTCCCAGATTCAATCCCCAGCCCCCAGTACCTCAAAAGAAAAGATATACATATTAGTTCCTTACCCACTAAGAGAGGCCAAAACATTAGTTGAAGGAAAAAACAGAAAGTGTAAGAAACAAGAAAATCTGGGAGAAAAATCAAGTGTCTCTGTCACAATGAGAGATACTGTTTCTGAAACATGTATTCTTTGTTCTCTACCAGGAAATCCAGGCTAGAATATATTCATTTTGCAGATATTTCTGATGCTCTCAGAATTTTGAAAGTATCCTTGGATCTGAGCAAAGGACCAGGGATATGAAAAAAGACAAGCCCAAATCCAGAAGGATAGAACCAATAAAATGGAATGTTTTCAACTGAACTTACAGTTGGAAGAATTTTAAGAACATCTGTAATTTTATGTCTAGTTGCTTGGTGCTGGGTTTTGTGAATGCTGGATGCTAGAAACACTGTTGGTGGGTTATACAGATACATTTACATCCTCCAACCACTCCAATCAGCTTCACTGAGATGGAAATGGAGTCATATCAAGTGGATTCCTAACCAAAAGTGAATCTTAACACCCCACTGGTGAGTACACCCTGTAAGAAGCCGATGCGTGGGTTTGCATTTGGTCTCTATGAAGGTAGTCAACGTTTGCAAGACCAATTTTTAGTTTTACTGACCTATGCATGCCATACCCATGCCAATTCATTGACCTGCTTCCATATTTAATTATGCCCTTAAATAGCTCCCATTGTAAGTGCACTCCAGTAAATATGCTTCTACTAACCTCTCCTGAGGATAGAATTGGTGGCTTGAGCAGAGAAATCATTCTGGTGCTCCCTCATCTAGATTACTCGGAAATACTTTAGGTTATCTGCAAGAACTTTTTATGATCTGTTTCATAATTAGGATGTTTTTCAGCTGTGCCTACAGATTGAGTGTGGTGCTTGGAGAAGAAACACAATAAAGTAAAAAGAAAAGTGGAACCTGTGTTCTCAGGACTAATTCTCTGGTATGTGGAGACAAGATATAGGTTGTTGTAACAATACTATAGCAACCCAAAGCTGCTCTATGTTAAGAGCCAACATGAGAGTGACCTGCTAGAGGTTACAGGCAGGGCATTCGACATAGGATGGCAAGAGCCCAGGTAAGCACAGGACCAGGCTGTAGTTACAGTGGACCTAAGGGGTCTAAGACCTGGGGGCGGTCCAGTGTAAGACACACCCTGGCAGTAAGACAAGAGCTGATAAGCAGGTGGAACTTTGTATACCACATGCTAATAATTCTAAGATTTATATCTCCACCCTCTTCCCAAGGCTCTGACTGAATCCAACTGCACTAAGACTTGAATGTCTTACAGGCCTGGCAGAATACTTTATTTTCTCCCTTGTGTTAGTTAGGTTAGAGGTTTGGCTGCATATAAAAGAGACCATATGTAATCGTGGCTTAACCAAGATTTATTTCTCACTCACTTAAAGTCTGAGCTTGCTTGGGGATTCTGCTCTGTTCTGCCAAGTCCTCAGGGGTCCAGATTCCTTCTAGCTTCTTGCACTGCCATCCCTAAGGAGCTGTCCTCATCCACCTGTTGAAGATGGTGCACCTTGGGGCAACATTCCAGCTACCAGCAGGGAAGAAGGGACCTAGTTGTTGCACACTCCCTTAGCAAGAATTTGGTCAAATGGCCACACTAGCTGCAAGGGAGTCCACGAAATATAGTCTTTTTAACATAGGGAAGCCACGTGCTTCCCAGAAGAACTGATTCTGGGGTTAACCAACAGGCCAAACTTGGCATGTCTGTCACCTGCAATCGATCAGAGGTCTACTGGCTGTGCCTTTATATTAAATCCCAAATCTACCCACTTCTTTCCAATTTTATTGCTGGCATGTTAATTTAAAATGCCAGCACTTCCTGCTTGGACTCTGCAGACCCTAACTTCTCTCCCTGCTGCCACTCTTGCTATGGCAGCAGAGCAGCTTTTAAAAACTAGATTCATGTGTCTCACCTACTAGAACCATCTGGTGACTTCCCATAGCACTTAAAATAAAATTCCAATTTCTTACCATGGCCTTCATTGCTTTCTGTATTCTGGTACCTGCCTGACCTGTGACTTCATTTTTCCTATTTTTCAAAAAATTGAGGAATAACACATGTGGTTATTGAATTATGTACCCTGACAAAGACATGTACATGCTCTTAATCCCAGTTCTTGTGCATGTGAACTCCTTTGTAAGTAGGACCCTTTGAAGATGGTTTACCTGTTAAGGTATGGACTCACTTGTGGATAGGATCTTTTAAGAACCTATCTAAGTATGGCCACACTGAATCAGAGGGCCTTAATCCTTATTACTGGTGTCCTTGAGGAGCAGACAAAATCTGGATGCAGTCAGAGAAGGCCTTGGAAAGAAGCAGGAAGTCAGCAGATATTAGAAGAGCAGACACAAGGAGAGGGCGCCCACCAGGTGACAGGAGGCAGGGATGTGAGCTGAACCCCAAGGATTGTGGCGAGCCAGCACCAGAATGCGCCAGACTCCAGGGAGAAAGCATGGCCTTGCCAACACTTTGATTTGGACTTCCACCCTTGGAAACTAGGAGGCAATACATACCTGTTGTTTAAGCCAACCTGTCGTGTGGGATTTGTCACAGCAATTGGCAAGCTAAGACAACATACAATCCATAAAATGTACCAATCGTAACTGTCTGATTGATGAATCTTTACATATATGTGTACACCATGTAACCACCACCCAGATCAAGACGTCTAGCACATGGAAGGTTTTCTTGTGCCCTTTCCCAGGTACTACCTCCCCAAAGGAAACATTATTCTGACTTCTAACACCACAGAGTAGTTTTGCCTGTTCTTTGACTTCACATAAATGAAATCATAGAGTATGTGCTCTTTTCCACATCTTGCTTCTTTTTTGTGGTATTATGTTCATGAGAGTCAACCATATCCATGTACAAGAAGCATGGATAGGAGGTTCTTGTACATTGTTGGGTAGTATCCATTTTATGAATATACCACATTAATGTATCCATTCCTTTGTTAAGGGACATTCCCCCAGTTTTCAGTTGACAGTATTAGAAGCAACATTTGTGAGTATTCTTATACAGGTCTTTTGGCTGAACATGCACACTCACTTTTCCTGGGTAAACATCTAATAGTGAAATTGCTAGGTCA
This sequence comes from Tolypeutes matacus, assembly GCA_026826555.1. Taxonomy (NCBI): domain Eukaryota; kingdom Metazoa; phylum Chordata; class Mammalia; order Cingulata; family Chlamyphoridae; genus Tolypeutes; species Tolypeutes matacus. The sequence continues at coordinate 21,831,546 of JAKSZT010054030.1, forward strand.
TGGAGTAGACAGTAGGATCAATAACTACTATCTCTAACCTAATTTTATACTATCCTCCCCCTTTCTCACTGTTCTCTAGCCACACTGGCCTTCTTTCTGTTCCTTCAACACACCAAGGTCACTCCTATCTCAGGACCTTTGCACAAACTGCTACCACTTCCTAGAATACTCTTCCCCTGGCTCTTTTTAAGTCTAGCTCCTTCTCATCATTCAGGTTTCACTTCCAATGACACCTCCTTAGAGAGGCTCCTGACCACCTAGCTAAAACAGTCCTCTCACTCCCTACCCCTAAGCATCTCACCATATCATATCGCACCGGGTTTTTCCTCCTTTCTTTTATAACACTTATCATTATATGACATTATCTTGTGTACTTGGTTTTCACTTGATTCCTTTTCTATCTTTCCCTACAATAACATAAGCTCCAAATGAATAAGTTTTTTGTCTTCATTCATTATCCACCACTGAATTCCCAGTGGCTCTCTGGTATATGGTTTGTTCTCAAAAAACTATTTGTGGCTTACATGAATGAATGAATGAATGAATGAATGATAGTATCCAATAGGTCTCATGGGTTGAGCCAGGGAGGACCAGGTGTTGATACAGCAGGAATCAGAACAGAGGAGCATGGAAGGACCTGGAATAAAATGAACTGAGTAGGCAACCAGGCCCAAAACTTCAGGAGGCACTCACAATAGGGCCAAATGCTGCACTTTCACTGCCATGCAGGCAGGTGCCTCCTGAATTTGTGCACCCTAGTCTGGGCCCTGAGCCTCTGGCTGGGAGGAGCAGGAATCCATGCAGGAAATTGAGAGGCAGATATGAGGAAGAGGGAGCATTACAGGAAACGCCCTCTGGGCCAGGTCCCTCCTCCAGTCTTAATGTTAAGGGCAGGGGGTGGGCAGGTCTAGGTCAAGACAGAAGCAGGTGAAGACACCAGGCTGGTGTGAAGCAGGAGCTCGTGGAGGCAAGGACTGTTGGCCACCAGTGGTACCTTCTTTCTCTATAGCCCTCCCCTTGAAAGACAGCAGGTGGGAGGTGGGATTCTCCCCCAAACACTTATCATAATGCTTTTGTAATGTTTGTTTTCCTGTTTCTTTACCCCACTGGACTATGAACTCCTTGAGAGCAAAAAAAAAAAACTTGTTTTTCAACTCTATCCCCAGTGTCTGGTACCTAAAATACACTTAGTAAGTGCTATGGAGTAAGTGGCAGCATGCATTCATTCATAATATTCCCATCATTTTCACTACCTAACCATGTAGGCAGGACAATCTGAGTCCTAACTTCGTCTTTTGAAAACAATTCATTTCGACTTGTCTAGTATTTTCCAAGCCTTGGGCCACAACCCATTAGTGGATCATGAAATCAATTTAAGTGGTTTGTCCCTAGCATCTTTCTTAACATAGAGTAGACAAGAGTAGAATGGAATAGAATAGGAAATATCAAAGTTCACCACATTTAGAAAGGGTACGCATTGTTTTATGAAACTTTTATCTTAGTGTTTTATTTATAGGCATACATGTGTTACATTGTGAAAATATCTTTCTTACTATGGGTCTTGGAGGGAAAAATGTTTAATCCACTGTATTTCCTTTCTACTCTAAGTTTACATATGGGCCCTTATTGGCCTTAGTTGGATCCAAAGACGGGTGAGAGGCCCAACATGGGGACTGACCTGGCAATGATGCTATAGAACGTTATTCCTGACTTTGTAAGTGGACACTAAGATACAAGGGAAGTGAGGCTCCAAACTGAGTTGCTAATCACCATATGCAGAATTTCAAAGCAAATTTTCAAAGCAACCCATGGAGTTTAGTGAGGGTGTCTTTAGGCAAGCCTTAGTGCATTTAGGGAGCATAATGGAGTCTGGTTCCCACCCAGGAATATAAAAGGAAATTAAGCTAACAGGGATTTTGGAGACAGAAACGGAAGAGCATTGCTACACTGAAAAGGGCCTCCATTCCCAGATCATCAGAGAAAGGTATAGGAGGGATTTCCCAGGGGCTAGTTCAGGGTCACCAGGAGAGAAGATCATCACAGGTTTTATCCTGTGTCCTTTCCAACCGAGCTGCCCAGAAAGAGAAGAAGACCTCAGCAGCAAGAACCTGGAGGTAAATGTAAGGGGGCTGACGAAGGAGTCACAAGGAACCACTAGGAACACAGACAAACCCACCTAGATCAAGGAAACTGCTGGAGAGAGGGCACAGGAGGGATCCTCCCAGAGCCCACGAAGGGCCCCGCAAGAGCAGCGCAGGTCTCGAGAGAGGGAATGCCACCTAGGACAACACCCCTGATCCTTCTTCATCCACAGCCCCATCGACCCTGGTGCCACCAAAACAACAGCTAGCAAGAATTGGGGTGGGGTGGGGATGGGGGCTTAGCAGTGCAAGGCCACGATGTAGAGAAGAAATCAGCCGTGGCCACCTTTCCAAATGGGGCCTGCAGGCTGAGATAGGACTGCACTGGTGAGAGGGGATTGACATGAAATTACATTACATGTTTGGATTAATAGCCAAGAGTAGACATTCTAATTGCCAGATTGAAGATATATTCACAATGTAATTTGGCGATAGGCCATTCTATTATGTAAGTGCGGGGGGGGTGGGTAGAAAAGCCCTGGGTTGTCAGAATTTTCTTACAGGGACAAGGGAAAATGACTCCAGTGGCTGGAGACCAAACATAAATTTTGTTTTTATTATGTCATGAGTCATGCTTGCCAGTAATATGCCACTAGTAACAAAAATGACAACCACAATAGCCAACACTTACTGAACTCTAGCTACACGCCTAGCTCCATGCAAGGATTATTTGATTTTTATCCTCCTATCAATTCCTTTCCTATTCCCACTTTACAGCGGAAGGGATGGAGGCTCGGGGAGGTTTGGTGGCTTCCCTGCCAACTACTTTGTACAAAATATCTAATACTATGATTTCTAATTCTCTCTCCATTCATTATGGCCCACTCACTCAAAGTCTCTGACATTCACCCAAAAGAAGTCAGACAGATTTCCCACCCTGCACTCATTAACTTCCCCATCTCTAAAACCAGTTATCACACACACACACACACACACACACAATTTGTCTGTTACTCTCTCCCTCTCGTCTCAGAGAAACCAGCAAAGTACCTGGGGCATTAGGGTTAATGCCCATTCCCCAGTGGACACCGGGTCTCTGGCACAGTGGAGATACACCACCCAGATCTCTCTTCAACAAAGGACTCGCGGCCCAGAGGCGAGCAGTGTGGCTGCCAGCCTCCAGCTGGTAACTCCTTCAGGCTCTGCCTCAGAGGCTGAGCAGAGGCCATAGTCTTCTCAGGGCAGCCCCTGCCAAAGGGCTGAGCAAGACGGTGCTGCAAGGACCCAGCCCTTTATTCCCGTGCAGGACTCCTCCGCTGGGCTATCTTTGTTCCAGAGCTCCCTGATGGGATACCAGAGACCTCCAGGGGTCTGCACTGTGGTCTGATGCCCAATCCTGCTTCCTCCTCTTTTTCCTTTCACAGGTGCTCTTCCTCAATAAATACTTCATACATCTAACTCTACATCAGTATTCCTAGTATAAATCTTGGTGCCCAGATGTAGTACAGCCCCAAAGTGCCAAGCCTTGTCTCCTTCTTATTTGGCTTTTGGGCTCCTCAGACAAAGAGATACCTGCCCTAGCTCCAGCCCTTCAGGTCTGGGCCTTTAACTCCCCTCCTCAACAAACTCAGATGGGTCTAAATTAGCTGAATTGAGGCTCCCTGCTGAGCTCTGCAGGTCTCAGGCTACATCCAATGTACAGGTAGCATCTCCTCACCAGAGCAGGAACATTCCAAAGAGCCTCACTGGACCTGGCTCCATGACTAGCCTTTACCTCATCTCAGCTGCCACAGAGGTAGTGCCTTTCTGTCCCACCTGAAGCACCATACAATTAAAAGGCTCCCTATACATATAGGGCATATTTGCTTCACAGGCAATTCTGCACTCTTTATTAAATAAATGGACTCAGTCATCAAAGTTCCCAACAACATAGAATGAAAGTGGGTGTATGATTCATTAAAAATATCCACCTGAAAAAAAAAAAAAATTCACCAGAAATCAATAAATGGTGCTGGGACAATTGGATAGCCACGTACAAAAGAATGAAGTTATATCCTTACCTCACACCATATTTAAAAATTAACTTAAAATGAATCAAAGGCCTAAATGCAAGATCTAAAGCTATAACACTCTTAGAAGAAAACATAAGGGTAAAATCTTCATGACCTCATATTTGGCAATGGATCCTTAGATATGCCTCCAAAAGCATGAGCAAAAAAAGGAGTTTGGACATCATCAAAATTAAAAACTTCTGTGCTTCAAAGGGCACAATCAAGAAAGTAAAAATCAGCTCACAGGTGGGAAAAAATATTTGTAAATCATATATCTGATGAAGGAACTTAGCATATATCCAGTAAGGTTTGGAATTTAAATTCTTAAATACCAGTTAAAAAAAAAAAAAAAAAAAAGAACTTGCCCTGCTTATACCCATAATGAACGATCCCCGCACTCTCTGGTGGCTAGCCATTTCTTAAACCAACCCTGTTCAAAATCATTTGTCTTTACTGAGCTTCCAAACTCAGTGATTGTGGGAGTTTAGTGTCATGGGCATCTATCTGCTCCGTACCAGTAAACCAGATCATTGTGGCACCGTAAAATGTCCCTGGAAAACCTGATGTAGTTAATTATTTGAGAGCTCAAGGAAGCTGGCCTCCCTTTCAAAGGTAGAAAAAGAAGGAAACAAAGAAAAGAAACAAACGAAAAAAAAAGTAAGAAAACAGAATAAACCTCATGGGCTTTTATCTCTCTTTCCTCTCATGACTCTTGCACATGCCCCTTGCTTCTCACCACCAAATATAACTTCCCTGGAAAAATAAGAGAGTGATTCTTCTTTAAAAAATAAAAAAAAACAAAAAAAAATTGGGAGAAGGGGGGGTACTTATTTGGAAAAGTATAATTAGCTAATTAATTAATTAATTTTTTAAAAGAAGACTAGAAATAAATATGCCATCTGTTAACAATGGCTATTGAAAATATGGATAGATTTTTCTTTTTCTGTATTTTTTAAGTTGTTCAAAAAATAATTTTTTAGATCAGTAAAATGTAAAATCATGCCCCATGTCTTTCACAGCTCTGTCCCCACACCACCAATCCAGACACTATTTCAACATAGTGTTCTGGCAGGCTCTAGGTCCAGAAATAAATATGAAATGTGATGAGTTTTCTTTGGAAATCTTTTTTCTGTCCCTATGTTCCCCCTTTCAAGATTCTCTGCCCCATTTACCATCATAGCTCTTACCCTCTACCCAAAGATCAGAACTTTGTCATCTGGGACTTAGAAGCCACCCTTTCAAGGATTATTGACATTTTTTTAACTTTTTATTTTAAAATAATTATAGATTCACAGGAAGTTGCAGAGAAATGTGCAAGCAGGTCTTGTACACCCTTCACCCAGCCTCCCCCAAGGCTGACATCTTGCATAATCATTGTACTACAGTACAATATTAAAAGAGGACATTGACATGGTACGAACCATAGAGCTTCTTCAGATTTCACCAGTCACACATGCTCGTGTGTGTGTGTTGCTCTATGCAATTTTATCACATGTGTAGCTTCATGAAACCACCATCACAAGCAAGACCCACAACTGTCCCGTCATCACAAGACTCTCGTGCTGCTCCTTTATAGCCACATCTTCCCTCCCCCTCTCTACATCCCTAACCCCCAGCAACCACTCCATCTCTGTTATTATTTCACACATGTTATATAAATGGAATCATGCAGGTTACCGGGGCGGTCTGAGGATTCCGAATGGGTCGCAGCCGCAGCCGCTCCCCGAGGAGGGAGCGTAGGCGGTCCCAGTCCACATCCCCGGGAGAGAGAACGTAGGCGTCGAGAGAGGTCCAGGTGCCGGGAGACAGATCGGAGGAGGAGTCATTCTGGATCCCCACACAGAAGACGCTCCAGATCTCCAAGATGACATAGATCAACATCTCCTTCCCCTTCTCGACTAAAAGAAAGAGGAGATGAGGAAAAGAAAGAAACAAAGAGCAAGGAACGTCAGATTACTGAGGAGGACTTAGCGGGCAAAACAGAAGAAGAAATAGAAATGATGAAGTTAATGGGATTTGCCTCGTTTGACTCCACAAAAGGGGAAAAGGTGGATGGCTCTGTAAATGCCTGCGCCATAAATGTGTCTCAGAAGAGAAAGTACAGGCAGTACATGAATCGAAAAGGTGGATTCAACAGACCTTTGGATTTCATTGCATGAGAATTGCAATGTTGAAGAATGATTTTTTTCCCTCATCTTGGGCAAAGGAATGGATTTTGTATTTTGTATTTAATATGCATCAAAAACAGGCTCTCGGTTCTTCCTCCTCTTAAAGTAAGAAAATCTTATTTATGAAGTGTGCAGTTCACTTACCCTGCCTCAAGAGAAGAAAGATTAAATAATACATTTTTTTCTTTTAGGAAATGTCATTTGGGTCGTCAACCCCATTTTGTTTGTCCTTATTCCTGTGGAAGCTGTTTACTGGCTCCCATACATTTTCTTCTTGACTGCTTGTTAGGACTTTTTTAAAAACACAAAAGTAATTTGTATGTAACTTTCTCCAATAAAGCAATATTTCTATTTAAAAAAAAAAGGGGGGGGGGGAATCATGCAGTTTGTATCCTTTGAGGATTGGCTTTTTTCACTCGGCATAATTTCCTTGAGGTTCATCCAAGTTGTTGCATGTATCAATAGTTCATTCCTTTTTATTACCAAGTAGTATTCCATGGCATAGATGAACCACAGTGTGTTTAATCATCTGCCCACTGAAGGATATTCGGGTAGTTTCCAGTTTGGAGCTGTTCATAAAGCTGTTGTGAACATTCCTCTACAAATTTCTGTATGAACATAAGTTTTCATTTCTCTGGAATAAAGGCCCAAGAATGCAATGGCTGGGTTATATGGTAGTTGCATGTTTAGTTTTTTTTTAAAAAAAAAAAAAAAAAAAAAAAAACAGCCAAAGTGTTTTCCAGAGTGGCTGTACCAGCTAACATTCCCAACAACAATGTGTGAGTGATCCAGTTTCTTCACATTCTTGCTTACATTTGGTGTTACCATGAGTGTATAGTTATATCTCATTGCGGTTTTAATTTGCTTTTCTCTGATGACTAATGATGTTGAACATCTTTTCATGTGCTTTGTCATTTTATACCATCTTCAGTGAAATGTCTGTTCACATCTTTTGCCCATTTTCTAATTGGATTCTGTGGTTTTTTAATGTTGAATATTCAGAGTTCTTTATATATTCTAGCCACAAGTACTTTGACAGATATGTTATTTATATACACTTTCTCCCCATCTGTAATTTGTTTTTTCATGCTCTTAACAAGATCTTTCACAAAGCAAAAGTTTTTAATTTTGATGAGATCCAATTTATCAACTTTCTCTTTTATGGATGATGCTTTCAGTGTCGAGTATAAGAATTTTCTACTTAGTCCAAGGCCCCAAAGATTTCTTTTTTATTTTTTTCTAGAACTTTGATAGCTTCAAATTTCATGTTTAAGTCCATGATCTATTTTGAGTTAATTTTTGTTTAAGGTTTGAGATTTAGGTGAATGTTTACTTTTTCACCTATGGATGTCCAATTGCTCCAACACCATTTATTGAAAAGGCTATCTCTCCTCCATTGAATTGTTTTTACTTCTTAGTCAAAAATCAGTGGGGCAGGGAAACAGATGTGGCTCAAGTGGTTGGGCTCCTGTCTACCTACCATATGGGAGGCCCTGGGTTTGGCTCCCAGGGCCTCCTGGTGAGGGCAAGCTAGCCCATGCCCACAGAGAGCTGATGGCCTGCGCCTGTGGAGAGCTGGTGCAGCAAGATGATGCAACAAAGGGAGACAAGCAGACACAGAGGAAACACACAGAGAATGGACACAGAAAGCAGACAGCACGCACAAGCAGCAAGGGGAGTGGAATAAAATTTTTTTTTAATTAATGGGACACATTTATGTGGCTTTTTTCTGGGTTCTCTATTCTGTTCCATTATCTATCAGTCTATCCTTCTGCAAATATCACGGTCTTGATTCCTATAGATATATAATAAACCTTAACATCAGGAAGATTCTTCCACTTAATTCTTCTTGTTCAGATTTGTTTTGACTATTCTTGGGCCTTACCCTTTCCATATAAAGTTTAGAATAAGCTTATAAATGTCTATAAAAAAAACCTTGCTGAGATTTTGATAGGAATTTCATTAAACCTATCCAACAATTAAGGGATAAGTGACATCTTTACAATGATTTGTCTTCTAATCCATGATATGTCTTTCCAAATATTTCTCTTCTTTGATTTCTTTCATTAGCATTTTGCAATTTTCAACATAAAGAGCCTGTATATGTCTTGTTAAATTTATACCTAAGTATTTAATCTTATTTGGAACAACTGTAAATGGTTCTATGCTTTTTTACTTTGGTTCACTGTCGGTATATAGAAATGCAATTTATTTTTGTGTGTTAATCTTGTGTCCTGCAACCTTATTGAACTCACTTAGTTCTAGAAGTTTTTTTCTGTAGATTCCTTGGGGTTTTCTACATCGGCAATAATGTCATCTGAAACGAGAATCAGTTTTATCACTTTTCCAACTGTATGCATACTTTTATTCCTGTTTCTTTTGCTTATTGCAGTTGGCTAGAATGTCCAGGAGTATGTTGAATAAGAGTCATGAGAGCAGACATCCTTACCTTGTTCCCAGATTTAATGATTAGTAGTTCTATCAATTGCTGAGAATGATAAAGTCCCCAATTTTTCATATTCTCACCCCACCTGCCATGCCAGTCCCACCCTCCACACAAGGATCCAACACTTTCCATGTAAGACTTAACCCCTGAAAAATTTCAAGGCAGAACAGCCACTCCTTTGAGGATTATTGGTATTAAAACCAAGACCCTGAGCTTGGTGAAATGTGGCAAAACCCAAGCCTGCGACTTGCTGGAGGCAGGTGCCAGAGGAGATGCAGTCACATATCTAAGTTGGTCCAGGAAGCCCCAGATGACCCAAGTCAGGCAAAACCAGATTATTTCCAACCAGTAGGCTTGGAGAGGCCAGAAGCCAAATGGCCCCCAGTCGGGGTCTTAACCAACAACCAGTGTGGCTGATTCCAGGACCTGAGGAGGATATGTGGGGGTCCCCTTTAATTTCACTGAGCCTTGATGGCCTAGGATTCCTAGGATAGGATTAAGGAGCACTTTCCTGGCCATACTGTTTTCCAACTTAAAGGTATCTTAAATAACACAAAGGAATGAATTGCTCCTGAGGCCACTTCCAGCATTGCAACAGGATGGTGGGGAGATATTTTCAGTTGTAAATCCTAAAATCAAACTCCATGACTCTAACCTTATTTGACCCATACATCTCATTAGTCCTAGTCAGGGCAGAAGTGCCTGTTAAAGCATCATTAGGCAAACTAATAAGAGTCAGAAAAAAATGGTGACTTCAGGAAAAAGGATAAAACCTGCTACAACTTTAACCAATGAATAGAAAATCTAATAATCCACAACCCAGACTTCTAAGAGGCAGAAGACTGCGATTTTGATGTACCTTCATACTCGACCTCCTACTCCCTCACCCCTGCATTATGTTATTCATTTGGAGATAATTCTGAAATGAAGCTGACAATATTCTTAACCATTTTAGCAAAGAGCTAGTGACTCAATACCAACTTGAAAGTGCTTGTCCTTCAATACCAACACTACAACCTATAAGAAGACAAGAACCCCGGGTCAAGGCTCTTCCCCTTTCCTCCAACTCTGGGCATGAGGTGGTCCTTAAATGCACAAAGACATTCTGCCTGTGATCCCACCTGGAGGCAGAGGCATGTGGAGGTACTGAGAGCTCCACTTACTTGCTCAGAAATGGACGGTGACAGTACTATGAACCTCAAAACCATCCCAAAGTCAAGCCATTCCAGGCCTTCACACTACATCACCCATTGCTCCAACCCAGGCAAACATCAAGTCACTGGCCCCACAAATTTATGCTCTGCAAGTCTCAGAATTCCCCAAGATAAGGATTATGGACGTGTGGCCGTAAAAGTTCCAGGGCACCTTTATAATTCTTCACATACCACTGGTGTCAGTCTAATATTTGTCCAGGAAAAGATGAAACAGAATACCCCATCTGAGGCTGCTGATTTATTTTATCAGGTATTTTAAATTAGGCACAAAGTCGACACTAATATGAAGTGGAACCACGGCATTCACAAAAAGCATCAGTCCCACAGTAAATGGAAGTATAAGTACACTGAATCGGATCACTGCCTCATCAAACCAAGACACTATGTAGTGATAATGTGCTGCTACAATTCAGTACTGGGCCCCAACAATAAAGCTGGGACTGTAATTACTGTAATGACCTCCCACTGCTATTGTGTCTTTAATTAAGCCTTTATCAGTAGGCATTTGCCACTTAAACCTCACTCACTGTAACTACGGCAGCGTATCATCTACATTTTCACAAAGAATTACTGAATCATATTTCTGTCACAAAGATGAAAGGGAATATTTTAGTTCAAGTGCCAATTGCAGACAGGCTGCATAAAGAAAAATCAAGCTGTCCTTTAGCAGCACTTTCTGACAAGTGAAACTCAACTGAGAGATGCCGAGGGGTTTTGTGTATGTGTGTTTTGGCTTCCCGGGTTTCTTTTTACCACAACTCCATTTCCTTTCTACATAAACTATGGGGAAAGAATGACACCGAATTAATAACACACTTGACTACATAAAATTTCTTGAGGTGAAAAGGGCTGATACTCTTGTGTGAGGCCCAAAGAGGCTGAGTGAATTGTCCAAACTCACACCGTGGGTTAGGTCCAAGCAAGGTCTACAACTCACACCTCACAGCTACACGCTCCTCCCGCTCCATTGTGATCCCGCTCCATCGTGAGGGTCTCATGGAGCTGGGAAAGCCCACATAAAATCACCAGCGAGGCACACTGGTTCTGAAGAGACCACATTCCAAGTTCAAGTTTCCAGTCATAATCACTTCCTTACATCAGCATGAAAGTGAGTGCTCCAATGGTTTGTTGGCAGAACCCAACCAAGTGAGGCAGACAACCCTCCCTCTGAGGGAAAAGCAGCCCCGCTTCCAGGCCTCTGCACGTCATGGGTTTCAGCCTGGGGCCTCTCCCTGCAGGCCTGCCCCTTGGTGAGGGAAACATGAGCACACAGTCTCGTCCTCACCCATCCGAGGCCACCGATTCACTGAGGAGCCACCGATTCACTGAGGAGCCACGGCAAGGCCCTTGCCCCGCTGGCCACCAAGTCTGAATCACACTGGCCTCCACCACAAACAATTTGGATTTAAAACCTTCTCCTCCAAAGGGCACAAATCCTCCCAAAATGGGGAAGGGTGTGCCCATGTAGGGCAGGTCCTGAGGGGACAGCAGTGCCCCGTGAAACAAGAGGAAGGGGAGGAAGAGTTTGGGGGGGAGCCAGAGCCGTCTCTGGGGCCTGACTGGAACACGGGGTCTCAGCAGCTCTGCTTCACTCTGACAGACTTGCAGGCACCAGAGAGGTGAGTGATTTTCTGCTTGTCTATTTGAGTGACTCTGACTCCAGCTAGGGAAACCTAGTGCTGCCACCAATTGCCACCTTTTCTCGGTGTCATCTTTGGCCATAACTGCTCCCTCTTTTCCTTTCAGTTCTAATTTCATTTTTAACAACATAAAGGACACAGTTGAACTGAAAATGAGAAGGAGAAAAAAAAAAAAAAAAGGAGAGTGGGGAAGGAAGCATGTTTTCTGAGGAGACCCAGGCAGGGGGAATTCTATTCAATTTTCTTCGATGTATTTGCACCCACTGAGGAGCTTGTCAGGTTTTCCCACCTTGGCAGGGCTGCCTGCTGTGAAGGCGTGACCCAGTTTAGGTGTGGCCACTGCCACTTGCTTTCTTCTACTAATGAACTGCCCTTGAGGCAGCCAAACCTGCAAAATCAACAAAGGATGTCATATTCTGATAAGAAATCCAAATTGTCCTCGGCTCTGAATTGAGCCACAATTTCAAGATGCTTAATGAATTCTTGTTCCCACCCAGTGGAAAGTCACACCTAGTGTGAGTCTACACACTTCTGATGACATAAGTGATGCCAGGAAGCTGGACTTCACCGTGACAAAACTCTTGGACTACTTCTAGGTATGGCGTCCTCCTCCCCACTTGTCTTTGTCCTATACAGGGCTCTTCTCAGCCTAGAGGAATGAATCCGTATAGCCCATAGCTCTGTCACCAGCAGCCTGCCGCTGAGCCAGCATGGCCATCATCGGATGAGCCTTCTTCCTCCGGGGCTGCACACAAGGATGTGTCTTGGCCAGTGGTGGAGGGAAAACGGGGCTGTGAGCACAGCAGGTCCCTGGTTACAAGACTGGCCGCCGTAGTCAGAGGACTTCTCACAGCAGTCCACACCCAGACTCCCAGCCCTCGTCGACTAAGTCTGCTGCTCCCACAGGGGAGCTCAGGCTGACGATTGTTTCTGCTAATACTCTCAGCTACTCTCTTTTTATCTGACAAAGGAGATGGCCAAGTGATGAAAGACATAAGTCAAAAATCCACTCTATGCCTCATCATACAAATACTTGTCTTTGCTGGAGCCAAGACGCCTTTTAGTGACTGACAAGTTCCTAGGTTCCTTACCACACCCTGCTGTGGTACGTTAGGATGTCACTCTGGGTAAATGCCAAGATCCTCCCTGAAGGGTAAAAGAAATGGCAGAAGCACAGCTCCTATTTAAAAGCCCAAAATTATCATACACCTAAAAAGCATATTCACTAGAAAAAAACTCTCTCAGCATTTCTGCCAAGCAGAGGGATCATTCCCATCCCCAAAAGATGGAGCTGAGCCCAATGCACTTCATAAATATTTGTTGAGTATAAATGAATGATGCATGCATAAATGGATGAATGAATTTGTCTCGAGAGAGAGACCTGATTTCCTTCTCTGCTCCCTCTTTCTCCTTATTTTCAAGCATTCTGTTGTTGGTGACCCATGTTGTCTTTTCCACATGGAGGTGAAAGGAGAAGTGATAGGGCTGAAAGAACAAATATTCATTACCACGAAGGAAAAATAAGGATAGGAAAAATGAGATAAAACTAGAGGTAACGTTACTTTAGAATACCTGTTCCCTTCCTTGTCTACACATCAGAATCCCCCAAGGAACTTTAAAAAGTACTGAGGCCTGAGTCCCAACCCCAGAGAACCTGATTTAATTGATATGGGGTCTGACCTGGGTATTAGGATTTTTTTTTTTTTTTTTTTTAATACAGCCAAGTTTGAGAAACACTCATTTAAAAAATGGCTGCCCTAAAGGTTCTGGATACTGGCAAGAGGGGAATAACAAATTTGGTTTTGAGCCCCCATAATAGCAAGGTGAAAAGAGGAAAAGCAATTCATTGTATAATCCATAGTATCCTTAAGAAGAAATCAAATTGCTTGCTTAAAAGTACAGCTAATCCTGAGGCAGACCAGAAAGAAGTTTGTCTGTAGAGCCTCATGAAGAGGATATGGAGTGAAGCAAGCAGTAACATCCTCAATGATGTCCCTATAGTATTCGATCCAGAAATATTTACTGAGCACCTACTGTGAGACCAGGACACCATTCCAGGCCCTGGAGACACAAAGATTAACAGGTCAGCTTGAAACTTACTGTCTGATAGGGATCCCCAGCTACTATTATTGAACACCTGTTCTGTGCTAAGCACTTTACATTATTGTCTCAGTCAGTCCTCTCAATCACCCACTGAGGTAGGCATTCCACACTTAAGGCGACTGAGGCTCAGAGAGGATAACTCAGAGAGCCTAACAAGATGTCTAATAAGTGGCAGAGCTAAGATTCAAATATAGGATGTTCTGACTCCAGAGTCCATGCTGTTGGCCACTGTTTCATAAGACCTACAAGTAAATATGATGATAAGTTTCATAGGACTTGTTCTTAAAACACGCTCTGATGGGTGATATGACAGCATCATTCCAACCACCATTCAATTCAAGCAAATTCTTTAAGTCAGAACCACGTGGTTCAAACATGCAGTTCTCTGATAGTCTGGTTTAAACCATGGTTAAAACGTGGACTCTCATTCTCAACGATGGATTGACACCAAACCATTCAGGCAATTCCCATGCATATCACTTCTCACAGATGAGTTTTGTCTTTTGTATATTGCGTGCAAATAAGTCATACTTTTAATTTTCATAAGTGAAAATAACAAGTGGCAACTTGTCTTTGGAAAAGACATTAAAGAATACCAGGGTAATAAGCTATCTATCTCTTAGAGACAGTAGCTTCTGAAAGACTATTATCATACAGCTCTAAAACAAAGTCTTATGAAATAAATCTCCAGATAATATACTTTTAACCGAAACAACAGAACAAAATATCAACAACAACAAAATCATGTTAAACCCATACATAAAGTGGTATGTTAAAAAGGAAAATCTGGGAATTCACACATTGCAAGTTCTTTATCAAAATCAAGGAGGCTCAAATCTGTTTCTTCTTTTAAAATATTTACAAATATAATTGTGTTTGTCTAAATGTTTCATTAGTAATACTCAGTCTTGTGAATCTGGTTCCATAATAATCTATAATGTAACTGCATCCAACAATCCACATTGAAATAATAATGAAATCAATTAGGCTCCCAATTCCACAAAACCCTACAGTACAAAACTTTCACAAACCCAAGACAGGGTATCCAAGGTAAAATCGTTCTGCTCCCAACCATCCAGGAAAAAGAGTGCAACTGCCACTTTGTATGAATAGCCATTTACATTTTAGCAAGACATAGGCTTGAGAAAACCAACTTCATTTCCAGTAAAATGTGTTTTATTGCCACTGAAATTTGGATACTGGAAAACATGAAACATGAACTGTGCAGTTAGTACAGTCAACTGGTTCTTGCATAGCATCACTTATTATTGGATCTTTACAAATATATTGTCCCACTTTGAAGTCCTCACATTTAACTGTCTCCTTGCCCCCCAAGGGGGGGGGGCAGCCCCCCAAGGTCCCATGGTGACTGACACAAACAATGGGACACCCAAGAGCTGGGCAACCACAGCCTCCATTGCCATCACACTGAAAGGTCTGGCAGCCACCATATTGAAAATCAGCTCAATCATAGATAAGTTTTTTCTAATTATTCAAACACAGGATTTGAAACTATTATCCCTGTTAAGAAACTCAGAAGAAAATGATTATTAAGGACAGTGACATATTCTTTATTAGTCAGCCAAGCTGGAGTAGATCAGCATCTTTTGAATGCCAAGGGTACGAGGTGGGCTGGCCCTCTGGCCTCACCACAGAGGCAAGCAAAGGCAAGGCTTTTCTTGGGAAATAATGTGGAGAAAAGTGGGAAAAATACAGAGCCCTTGAAATAAAGAAATTCAATGGCCCTTAAATATGTAAAGAAAAGATGCCCAAGCTTATTCAAAGTATGATAAATGGAAATGTGAACTATACCGAGGTACCCTTTCTCACCAATCAGATTGCCAAACATCCAAAAGTTTGACAATATACTCCGTTAGTGAAACTGTGGGGAAATATACATGTTGCTGATGGGAATGCAAAATGGCCTGGCCATTCTGCTAAACATCTGCAGGCATTCCAGCACACATAGGACGTATGTGCCAAGTTGTTCATTGTGGAATTATTTCTCATAACTAAAGGCTAGAAACAATGCAATGGAGTACTGACAGAATAAACATAGTACATCCACACAATGGAATATAATGCAGCTGTGAAACATGAGGATGGTCTCTATGTTCTGATACTATGAATGAAAAAATCAAGATTCAGGACAATGTATATATAGTATAATAACTTTGGGGTAAGGAAGGAAGGAGAAAATACATATATATTCATATTTGTTATATTTTCATTTAAAAAAAAAAAAAACCAGAAGGCACAATAAGAATCTAATAAAATTGGTTCCTTTAGGGACAATGGAGGAGGGAGATGCACAGGTTGGATAGGGGTTGAGGAGTGAACAAAACTAAGCACATGAATTTTTGAAATTTTTAACCATGTTAAAGTACTACCCATTCAAGAAGAGAAAATAAATAATGAAAAAGAGAACAGTGAGGAGTCTGAAGTCTCTCAACTAGCAAGTGATAGAGTTAGAATTTGAAAAGTCTACCTGCTCCCAAGTCCATATTCCTGAAACCGTATTGCTCCACCTCCCCCAAAACTCAAGGAAGCAACTCTCCCGCAGTTACCCAGAGAGTGGGACCAGCTTGGATGCATAGGACCCGCTCCCTCTCTCTCATCTCCCCTCTAGTGGTCCCAGATTGGGAGAGGGGTGGGGACAGGGAGAGGATTCCCAGGCACAGATTCATTCAGGGGTTTTGCTTCTTTGTTGTTTTTAATCTCTGTCCAAGAATTGGGCAGGAGTAACCAGCCAGAGGGGGAAGCTATCTGCAAGGAAAGGTATGCTCTAACAAAGACAAGTTAGGTAAGTTTATATTTATGGCCCTCTGTAATCCAAGCATTTAGCACTCATATGTTTAGGATGAGTTGTGTGGTGATATAAGCCCTCCCAGTAACAAATACTACATCTTAAGTGTGTTATACCTGTCGGCCTGGTTTATGGCCGTGTCTGAGCTTATATTAGGGGAAGGGCTTCTTCTGCCAATACACAGCAAGGATGCTGCTCTACACTGGAGAGAAATTTCAAACAAAATCTAGAACTTTACAGCCTGTCCACTCTGATTTGGAATGGTATGTCTTAACAAAAGAGGTTTAAAAAAAATTTTTTTTCTACCCTCAACTTTTTCCCTCAAGTTTGAAATTACCCCAAGGCTGCCTGAGAAGATATTTAGAAGCCTCGTTTTCAACATCTCAGACACAGATGTTAGAGCTGCTCCCAGACAATACAGCTGATCTGTAACCGTTTGTGTAAAATTCCCCAACTAGCCCACCCTGTTAGAGAAGCATGTTAAGGATTTAATGGGTGGCCCTGTTGACAATGTAGAACTGCTTCCCAAAATACTGCTCTCAGAGCAGAATCTTGCCTAAGAGTAACTGGTCTCCCTCATCTTTTCTTTGAGGCTAGGAAAGATGGAGCAGTTTCCCTTCTACCTTTGCACGCAGGCCAGCCATGTTTGCCTTTCTTCCAAGAAAGGAAACGTTTGTAGTTTTTCCAGGTCTGGGTGGGGAGAAAGAAGTATTCTAGGCAGAATCAGTGTTATAAAGGGGGATCAAATTGAGAATACATTGGATTTTAAACTCAACTATATATAGCCAGGGTCTGTCAAACTGAGCTTATGAAATGAGAGGCTATTACGGCCAATAGTCTTTGAGGCCTCCCTTTCTATACCCACCCACTCCCCCTTCTTTTTGTTACACTAATAATACTTCCTTGGGTTCAACTACAACTACAACTTAAGTACCTACTGTGCTAGAAATATAGTGGAGGCAGGGGTAAAGGGAACAAGCTCCTAAGGCGATCACTCCAACAAAGTACTGTGAATACTACAATAGAGGTGTTCAGAATAGCAAGTGAGCACAGATGAAGGGCTCTGGGGTGATCAGGGAAGGCTTCCTAGAGGAGGTGATGTTTGAGCCAAATGTTGAAGGTTATAAAGGAGTTAGGCAAGCACTGGCTTCAAGTTCAAGTCTCTGCACTTCAAAATGTCACCATTGCCAAGAAAGGTTAGATCATTCCCAGTCCCCATCAAAATATACATATCCTGTAAATTCACCTGTCATTTTCTCAGAGCCCAGCTTTAGACTAGGGCTCATGTGTTCAAATAATTTGAGATAAATTGTTTCTGACTGCAGGAAGCTACTGTTCTAGCATTCCCAAACAGCACATATATCTTTTAAAAATCCTTAATTCCTTAAACCCACCAGGACTGGAGGTACTTTTTGCCTAAGGGAAATTTTCTAGCACCCCTCCATTCCCAACCAACAGGCTGCAACCGTTTATCAAATACTACAGTGGAATCCATTTAAATAGACTCATTGAAACCACAAATTATGGCTTTTAAAAGGGGTCTCAGTGAGGATAGACCCACTGATGTGTGTTCCTCCTCCTCGCCCTCCACCCACACTTCCAAAGCTACCTGGCTCACAAGTCTTTCTTCTGACCTCAAAAGATATCTGTACAGGGCATCCTGCAGGAAGGGAGAGAACCTAATCTGCACGTTGGGCAGGACTGTCCCCACCAAGAGTTCCTGGGAAACCCTCTGCACTCCACAGCCCTCTGGTCATACCCAACAACAGCCCTAACCAGCACATACTAACTAAAGCTGGCATGGAGTGACTGCCCCCTCTGTCAGGTGCTGTGCTAAATACATGCCTGCCAGGGACCATTTCATTCTCGCAACAAACAATGAGGCAGGTACTGTCCCTATCCTCATCTGAGACACCGAGCAGTAAGGTAGTCTGTTCAAGAGCACAATTCGCAGCAGGTAGGCATGAGATTCAACCCCAGCAAGCCTGGCCCTTGAGCCCATGCTTTTAACTGTGAAGCACTAGCTACATCCTAATGCCTTGTAGTGATGAAGAGTGGGGTCTTCAGAGCCTCAGACCAGAGTTTGAAATCTCAGTTCCAGCACTTACTTGGTTGGACAACACTAGTCAAGTACCTCAGTTTCCTAATCTGCAAAAATGGGACCAGTAAGAGAACCTACTTCATAGTAGGTTCATAAGGTTTGGGAGAATAAATGACGCTGCCTGTATGTCAAGCATGTGACATTTGGTGGGTGTTCAAAACTGTTAGCTATTGCTCTTATTTCATTTACAAGTCTGTATATCCCTGCCCCAATGTCATCAAGGGCAAATATCAGACTGATTGGTATCTTTCTCCCCAGATGCCCAGCAGGGTCTACCACGTACTAGGTACTTGGAAAATGTTTGCTGAATGGATGGTTCAGCAACACTATTTTTCCCTGCTATTTCAAATGATCCTCTATTTTGACACACAATAGCCTCTTCTTGCTAAATTCTGTTCCTTAACATACAAAAATAAATTATCAAGTGTCTAAAGAGATCATTCTGAAATTCTGAAATTAGCAGAGTTGTGCAATTTTTTTCCTTCCCTATAGAAAATGAGTGAAAGTCAGCCTCCCTTCCCTCTCCCAAACCTCTTGGGCTCTCACTTGCATTTCAGGAAGGACTCACTTTTGCAAATCTGGAGTACAGGGGTAGAAACTTACAAAATAAAAAATCCCCAGGTTGGGAGGGGGGTGGATTTTTCACTTTACAAAATGATTTGTAGTGTCTTAAAATGTCAATGTTCCAGTCAAACTTCACTTTTCCCCAGATACATTCAAGGGCAATTTGTTTAAGAAAAAATAGCTCACATTGTAAAGAGAAGCATGCTCTCATTGAACCTAAGTAGGCACTCACCCAGCACTTTTTATCTGCTCTCAGAAACAGCCGTAGCACTGTCCTGCACTGCTCCACACACCCTTCCTATCTGGAGAGCACACAGCACATGCCCTACACTACCAACTTCACCTGCAGCCATCAAAACCTCCCCCAATCTCTTCCTACTGCTGGGTGCACTAGGTTAATCCCGAGTGTCCATCGAGCATCCTGCTTAGGAAGAGATCAGTATTAGCCCAAAGAGTCAGCAGCTACCTATGGGGTGAGACTTGTTGGGTTTCAGGAAGAAACCCACCCCATCCCTCACCATAAGAAATGTGCTACAGTGCCTAAATTCCACTATTACAAAGAATTTTCTTTGGCTCTTGGTGACTTTTAATTGCTAAATAAAATAAAATCAGAACCTATAATATTCCAAATGCTGTCTGGAGGGATGACATTCGTAGATTACTGTAATCGCACATTTGGGTAGTCAATAGTTGACCATCTCCCTTTTAAGCATGACAGCTAGCAAAAGCAAGGTTATGTAGGAGTGAAGTCTGGAATCTGTGACTGGAAGGGAGCAGGTGGCACAGGAAATGTAATGAGGCACCAAAAAGAGACATTGCTAAGTGTCTACTTTGGGAAACCTGCTATGTCTCAGGAAGCCCAGAGCATCAGAGGCCACGTACTATGAAGGGACAAGGAGTGGAATTCACATTCACTCCAGCTCACATGTATTGAGCTCCCCTGTATGCCAGAGATGCCAGGGACCATGCTCGGTACTTCTACACATATGATCTCATTCAGGCTCACATCAGCTTCAGGAGATAGAAGCAGGCTTCTCCCAACACACAGGTGAGAAAACTAAGTCTCCAAGGAGTTAGGCAGCTTGGGAAAGGTTGAGCAATACGCAGTCATGACTAAGTGCAAGCCCAGGTGCTGACATTTTCTTCCACATCACAGAAGAGGGAAGAGGAGCAGAGTCTGGGGTTGCCAGTCCAGGTTCTACCGAGAGCCTACAGTGCTCTGGCTGTACATTCCAGGCTGCTCTTCTTAACTTATGCTTTTAAATTGGCAACCGTTTTCTATTGCATTTTCAATATGCCTCTGTGTGTATCTTGGAGAGAGGGAGAAAGAGAATATATGGGTCAATATAAGCAGACTCTTAAAAGCTCGTACTTTATCATTGTAATAATCATAATATATTTTACTTTACAGCCACTCATAACTGAAGCCTCTGGGCACCCTAACAAAAATAGCTGAAAGAAAAAAAGGAAATTATATTAAACAAAGGAAATACGACTATAAAACCCCAATAGCCAAGGAACTAAATGAACAACATAAAACCTCCAAACAACAAAACTACAATGAAACCAAGTGGGGAAGAAACCTTTTCACGAGCTTTACCCTGAAGGATTCCACACTGTGAGATCACATCTGTTTAAAGCACCATAATTTATCGATATGACATCAAACCAGGAACCAGCCATTGTAAACCTTTCCCGCAGAAACTCTCCGAAAGCTAACCAGGTGGTTGGTGGGCGGGGGCGGGGGGGGGGGTTCTGCAGCACGTAGCCAGGGCAACAATGGCTTTAAAATTTTATGTGCAAATACATTTATGCAAAGTTCCAATTCTTGGTACTGAGGTGCAAAAATTAGTTCATTCCATGCATAAGCAGAATTTACAAACAGGACTTTTCTCTAACCACAATGTTTTTTGGCATAGTTCATCCATTATTACTCACTGATGGCTTCTCAAGATGCTGAATTAAAAGGACTGTTTTCAAGAACAGATCCTTTTTAGAAGTATAGCCACTGAGTCCCAAATACCATCAACAACGGGAGGATAAAGACCCTTTCACTTATAAAGCAACTGAGTGACTGAGCTTATTCTCCCATTCTACGTTACTGACAATTCAGAAACAGAAATTCCTGTTTATTCACGATACTACCGTAAGCATTTGTTGAGGCACCGCCATAATGGCAGTATTTGTGTTTGTGAGGGCAGTATTTCCCCCCAGCAACTACTTCCCAGGTCCCTCTTATTCTCTTTCCCATTGAATATGGGAAGTAGAACCTGCTGGAGGAAGAGAATCTTTAAGAGATTTGTGGGGTTACAGCAGCCAAAGGTTTACAGAAGGATTTGATGGCAAAATAAAACAGGCACTGCCTGCCTGTTTTTCAAAATATTTCTTCATCCTGGAGTACTTTCTAGGTCGATGGGGATCTGGCCCCAGAAATGAGGAAACGCATGTCAAAAACCTGAACCCAAAGCACAATGTAGCTTCAAGAGAGAAGCTAGGTTGCAAGGGAGAGCGGTACAGCGAGGAGGGACAGGAGGCGACTTCGCAAGAGGAAGCCAACGCTGCAGGAGGAACTGCTCCTGGTAGAGAATGAGCCCAGCCTGGCTTCTCCCCACTCTCTAGCGTTCAGGGGCTGGGTACCTTGAATGAGCCACTTCACCATCCTGGGCCTCTATTTTCTCATCTACAATCACTAAACAAACTGTGCTCCTTTTATATTATGGACATCCGTGCATTTCTTCAAAGCAATGGCCCAGTTCTACATGTAACAGCATGGCTAGTGCTCAGATATATTGTATAGTTAAAAGAGCAAGCTGTGGACTTATACACACAGTTTGGTACCAGTCACATTTGGAAAAAGGAACCCACCCAAGCAACCTCGGATGATTTCTATGGGCCCACAGACATGTGTGAGAGTACAGAAAAGCATAGGTTGATCATGCTTGCCAAGGCATGGGAATAGTCTTCTCTGGGAGGAGGCATGGATTGGGGGCAGGGTGAGCAAATGGGGACTTTATTATTTTAATATGTCAGAAAAAGAATGTATTCATATATTGTTATGCATGAGAAAAGAAAACTTTTATTTTATGTGACCAATAAATACTACCTTTTAGCATGTTTCGTGGAGTAAATATCATTCCAGAATAATCCCTGCCAGTCAGTAAATAAGAGCTGGTGCCATGAAAAGGCCAAAGCTTGGAGAACCTGGCATTCTCATTTGGGACAATTTAAATATGATTTTCCTTACTGAGCTGGAAATTCTGAAAATTGATTCAAAGCCTATTTGAAAATGGATGCAGTAAGGCATTGATATGTAAAGTGGATTTGTGGCTAGAACTGAGGAAGCTCTGTGGAGAGATGAAAATATGGATGACTGGCCAGGAGGATTGAGTTCCCTCTGCCCCAGCAAGCTAACCAGAGGGTACGCTGTCTTGCTGTCCCCCGTGCACTTGCCAGGTGTGGGACAAGCACCCACATCAGCATCCAAAACTAGTTGCTTGAGACTCTAATAAAGTTGACAATACCCACCATCACCTCATATTGATCAGGACAAGAGCTTCTGTCCTCACTTGGAACTGCCTACATAAACCCATGTAGACCTGGAAGAGTTAATTCATGACACAACAACCCACTGTCTTCATTCATTTTGATTGTTCTTCAGCATTGCTCAATTTAAGCAAAAGGACCCTCCATGGCCTTCCTGGAAATACCCCAAAGATATTTTCTTCTACACATTAGAGGTAAAGGTACCACCAGCACACACCACAAAAAGAAGAGAAAATGAAATGACATTTCACAGTTAAGACTGTCTGGTGACTGAAATGGACTTCTTAACTTTAGATGTGGAGTAGGAGTCAAAGTAAAATTTTATTTAGAAATAGGTGACCCATGTCTTCAACTGAATTCTCATATTCGTTTGGCCAGGTCATTATCAAAGCAGGAAGATTTCATAGGTAGATGACGAGGGAGATCACTTGGAATCTTCACCAAAAACATTGTGATGTTTTCTTCCATGACCAACTTTAAAAACATAAATTCAACCACAAATATAAAAGAAAAAATCATCCAGGATCAATGATCAGCATTCTGAGGAATGTGTTCACACTGGGATGGAAAAACTCCACCATGCTCAAAAATGGAAGTATATCAGGAAGAGGGGCAAACGCCCCTCCTTTGGTCATCCCATTTTGTACCACCCAAATCCCAGATGAAGCCTCCTGCTGGGGGAGGTGCTAACAGGTGAGCCAAGGGGTTGGTGGGCTCTGTGGCTGTGAGCTCACTCGTTCCAGAAGGTGAACAACATGCACAAAGCTTATTTTAAAAGAAAGAAGGAAAGCAGGAATTTGAACAAAAATAAATATCAATTCACTTCGGAAAAAATGTTTATGTTGCAATTTTTTCCCATTTTTACCTATTTAAGCAAATGAATGGAGTACATTCCTATTCAGTTTGGTAGACATCCATCAAAAAATGTATGGATATGTCATCAATTTTCAATTTATGGATGTGTGTGTGTGTGTATGTTAAATCAACATTTGGGTTTAGCAAATTAATACAGTTTTCACTCTTTCTAGGGTATGGATCAGTTCAAAATCCGTTTTAAGCACCAAGTTACAGAAGGATTATTATTTTTATAATTCATATTCATTCTTAATTCCCTAATCCATTCAGTAGAAATGTCCAGATTGTCAGTTAATCATACAAGAAAACCTCAGTGAAGCAGCAAGAAAAAATACAAAACAATAGACAAATAACCACAGGGATATATCGTTGAGGTTTTGTTGAGCTTGAAAGGTGCCGAGCTGGAAATAGGAGAGAGAGGTTTGTGATATTCCACTGGAGCATATTGTCACTGCTATAAGCAGCCCACGTTCACCAGAGCTGCCAATTATTCCCCAGTCACCATTTTTTTCCTTTAGATTGATCTCCTGCTTGAGGCTGTTTCACACCCATGACTCTGAAGCTTCCCTAGTGGCATGTTGGCTAATTAAGAGCAAAATCCATCTCTTGATGAAATAATGCTGCCACTGAAAAGGAATTCTACATTTTTTTAAATTCTTAATCAGGCTGGAAGGAGCAGTATTCTAACACTTGTATTAAGCATAGGAAAAAGGTCTATAGCTCGCAATTAGCAATGATGAAAAGGACAGCGATTTAAAGCATGTTGCAGTGACATTTTTATCAAACTAAATGAGTTTGCTAGGCCCACCAGCTGCATATGCTTATTGTCATTTACTGTTTGGACAGCAACACATCAGCCACTGAGTATCAGGAGGTGCCGAATTTAATAAGTCATTTTGACACTGGTGTGAAACGAGCAGATCAGCATTCTGAGGAATGTGTTCACACTCTGCGCAGACAGGCAGACACTCTAAGCATGCGAGGTGACACCAATCAACAGGAAGAAATGATGAAAGCCAGGCTAGGAAGCAGGCAGTGGCTGCGGCGGCGGGCACAGAGATGCACCACCGTGAAAAAAGAAAAAGACACACACACGCACACAGAACCCACTGTATCTTGGTTTAGCTAGACAGGGCATCTAAAGAAGCAAAGACTTTTCAGAAGCACGGGGAATGGGACGTGCATCCATTCTACACACTGTAAATTTTCATTTATAATTTAAAAACCTACAGTTTCCCTGTAGCAACCCCTAGAAGAAGCCAATAAATTTCAGATTTTTTCTTTGCCTCCTCAAAAGAGAAAAAATCCTCCACATGCTGGGAAAACAAAAGTTTTGGTTGACCATTTCCACCTAACATGTTTGGTCTATACTGATTGCCTTGCTAGGATGAGAGAAGTTAGTATTAACTTGGTTTTGATATATGTTAGGGTGAGGATAGATGTTGCTTTCAAAATTCTTGCTTGGAATACGAGATGTGGAATGACATTCTGATAATCCCAGGAGCTATTTATGTCGACAGAAAGATCTGAAACCAGTGTCTTAACCTTGTACCTGGCATCTGAGTTAAAATGCACCAGTTAGTCGATTGCCAATTACCTCTTAAAACAAGCAGGTGTAATTTACAGCCTAACAAAGGTGACTAGTAATTAGTTCATGACTTCAAAAGTTTCTAATGCCATCTAGTGGAAATGGTAAATTTGATCACTTGCACATAAAAGGAAAGCCTCAAATCCCAGATAATGTAATTATGCTGCCGCAAATTCAGAAAAACTTAACGCCAGAGTCCAATCTCAAATATATCTCAAAAGAATTTGTTACGGTGTTCTCATAAGATTAGAATGTGTCTTGGAAAATAAGGCTTGCCCAGAATACCCTTGGATGCCTGCCCACAGCACATAAAGTAATTATTAGCACCACCCCACGCTATTGCAAGATCATTTTCCTCATCACTGTTCTCTTTCACATCTTCTAGTCTCTAAGAATCTAGAGTTAGGCTATTCGGTAGGTGTTTTGCATTATTTTGTAAGCTTAGCAGGTCCTGTAAAATCTGAACCCATTTTGAAGTAAATTTTCCATGGATTTTAATCTCTAAAACATTTAAAGAGAAGCTAAATGCGTTTTGCCAGTTTAATCCTAGAAACAGTTCAATTTTCAGTGAACTCTCCATAGAGTTACCGCCAATGAACTTCTGTAGTCTGAGCAGGAAGGATAGCGGTGGAGATTTAGTGCTTCCTTTTAAGATGGTCACCAAACAGCTTTAGCCAAGGAACCATGAAGGAGGAATTCAAAAGGTGCTTCACATAATTATGAAAACAAAAATAGGCTGTGCTTTTATTTTGCCTAAGAAGATGGGTAAGTAAATATTGTTTCCATGTTCCTTTCCTTTGTATCACTTCTCAAAGACACTGTCAGGAACTTGGTTCTAATAAGAAAAACTACTATGCAGGGAATCTGGAGCCCTGAGTTCTAGAGCAAATTAATGTGAAACTCAGAGCTATCAGCTCACCTCTCTGAGCCTCAGTTTTCTCAGCCATCAAACAAGGAAACTGTACTTGAATCAATTTAAAAGCCCTTTCTTCTCCAGAACTCTTTGGTTTAGAGTTTCAAGTCCAAAATCCAGGCCTTCTGTTCCACTGTAATTGTTTAATTTAAAAGCATTAATTTCACTGTCCATGTTTTATTTAAAATAATTATTTTTATGAAAATTGTTGTATTAGTATGAGTCTTGCAGTGAACTTCAGTGTTTGGATAATCATTAATTTCAAAAGCAACCTAAATGTAAGAGGAGAAGACTACACTTTAAATAAACTCTACTTTTAAAGTAGAAAGCTAAAAATAGAAAGTTTGTCTTTCTATATATATATATTATATGTCCATTATGGTGGTTTGAAACTGTATAAACCCCAAAAATCATGTTCTTAAAGCTAATCCATTCCTGTGGGTGTAAAGCTATTGTCAGTAGGACCTTTTGAATAGTTTACTTCAGTTAAGGCATGGTCCAGAGTTGGTCTTAATCTTCTTGCTGGTGTCTTTTAAAATGGGGGGCAGGGAGAGAGAGAAAGCGAGCCAAAGAAGCAAGAAGCAGAAAGCAATGAAACCTGGAAGAGAAGGGACAGACTAGCAGATGCCACCATGTGCCTTGCCATGTGACAGAGAAATCTAGGATCGCCAGCAGCTGGTCTTTGGGAAGAAAGCATCACCTTGATGATGCCTTTATTTGGACATTCTCACAGCCTCAACTGTAAGCTAATAAATTCCCATTGTTAAAAGCCAACCCATTTTATGCTTGGTATCTGCTTTGAGCAGCTTAGCAAACTAAAACATCCATCTTAGAATTATTATATTATTAAACAGTGCATTTTCAGCAGGAAAGAAATATACACCCATCCCACATGTAAAAGAAGAAAAGAAAGAAAAGACAAAAGAAAAGCAGAAGAAAGAAAGAAAATCATTTGTAGATCTAACTTCCAAAGACAGCAGGTATTTAATACTGTGGTATTCCCCCCTTTAAATCTTCCCCTTGTGTATAATGTTACCCATAATTTATATCATATGGTATATACAAAACTGTATACATTGATTTTCATAATACCATCTATTTTTCTGACAATAAAAATAATAATTGCTCATTGTAGGAAACTGCTTAAATATGTAGAGAACATTAAAATCATCCCAGAATCTCACCACCCAGCAATATCCACATTTACTATTTTATTTCTTTAAAGTTCTTTTCCATGCATAATTTAACACAGTTAAAATTTATATTATATATTCTGATTGTAAGTACAATTAACCCGAGAAGAGTCATTCACAAGTCCTAGTTGGAAGATGTTACAAAGAGGATCTTAATCACAGATCATATCTGCCACTGGTAGAATTTTCATTTTTCATAATTTTAAAAAAATCTATACACTCAGGTCATTCAACATGAGATCTAAGAAGCGAAAAATTATTATTCAAGCTCTTTGTCAACACAATGCTCTTATATTGCTAAATTAAGATAAGTTTTAGTGGAGGGAGGAAAAATACTTTCTGGGTTCAATAATTCTGCAAACACAATGTCCCTATCATTTAAATACTGCAGTCTTTGTTTTGGACTAGAAAATAATGGCTTTTGTTGTGTTTAAAGAGTCCATCTGAACAATGAGGTAAAGAATATTACCCAAAAAAATCACATTTCCTGATTCTGAAAAAATAACAAAAACCAACAATAACCAATGGAAATATTACAGATCCTAGCTTCACCCCTGGGTTATAAATCTGATCTAAAAGAATTATATTCCTGACTGGAATCTAAACAAGATCAGAAGTTATTTGTAAAGCCTTTTATATAATGACTACTTCATTCCCAAGTCCTTTATTCCATTAGCTGGAGTAAAACTTTAAGTAATTCTTTCAAGTTGTGTACACCTTGGCGTGGTGTGGAATTTTTAATATAGTCTTCCCAAATTAAGACAGTTCTTGATCTGCAACATTCCCTCTTCCTAACCTTCAAAACTCTGTGGATTGCCATCGTCAGTGATTTCAATCTGCAGAGAGAAGTCTGAATCCAGTCTGATTTTTCTTCCTTTGAAGACTGTTTTAAACTTGGTTGTTTAAGGATCTTTTCTTCAACCTTATAATTCAAAGGGGTCTAGGTGTAGGCCTCTTATCATGGACCTTATCAGGACCACTAAGTCCTTTCAATCTTCCTTCAAGTCTTCCTTTACCTCAGGAAACTTTTTCTTCCTCTTACAGCTTTCATTGCCACTTGTGTGCCATTTGGAGGGTGGTCCCTTCTGTGAGCATCCCCTTGTCAGTTTGCTGGTCTCTTTTCTCTGGCCTCCATACATATCTTCCCCCTCACCATTTTCATCTTTGTCTTTTTTTCTCCATATTCTGAGAAAAATTATATTTTCCATAATATCTGTCCTACACTGCAAAACTCCACTATGGATTTTAACCACCAACTCATTCCTAAGTACCTTGCAGCCCTCTGTTGTTTTTTCATTCCATATTGTTGTTTTCACCTCAACCTTATTGCCTTTTTAAAGTAGTACAAACATAAATACCTTTCATTTTAAAGATGTTCTTATTTTCCAAAATTTTTCCCTTTTTGAAAAAGTTTGAACATATAAATATTCAAATAATAGCAAATTCACATGTTCCATTATCCACATATAATAAATGTTAAACTTATCATACTTGTTTCAGATCTTTTTTATATAAATAAAATGTCACAGTTGAAGTTCGAACCTCTGCTGTCTCCCCAGAAGCAACCATTACTTGGAATTTATTGTGCTTCTAGTCCATATTTTCATACTTTTACTACTTATATATATCCATAAATAACATATAGCAGACTGTGGGGGGGGGTTTCATTTTTATATACTCTATCATACTGAAAATGGTATCATTTCTCTCAATATTGTGTTCTATTAAGGGGTGGATAAAATACAGCCTGCAGGTCAAATCTGGTCCATTATTTGTTTCCACATAGCCCAGCAGCTTTACTTTTACATTTTAAAATAATCGGACAAAATCAAAAGAAGAAGACTATATTATGATGTAAAAAATAATATGAAATTCAAGTTTCATTGTCCATAAATAAAGTTTGATTGGGACACGGATCATTTACGTATTGTCTATGGCTGTGTTCACCCTTTAAGGGCAGCGTTAAGTAGTTCTCACAGAGACCACATGGCCCACAGAGTCAAAAATATTTACTATCTGATCCTTTATAGAAAAAGTTTGCAGGTTCCTGTTCTATAGGATGATACACACAGATCAAGTTCATTCATTTTAACAGCTATACATAGGGTTCCATGTGTGAGGATACCACATTTTATCCATCTCCTACTGATGGACACTGGGGTTGTCTCCTAATTTACACTATAAAAAACAACTCTGCTATGAGATCCTTGAACATGTCTCCTTGAGTATATGTGAGAATGCTTCTCTGGGTATAAACCTAAGAGTGGAATTGCTTCTTCAGATTGCATTTAACTCTACCAGCTTGTAATAAATTGCCCTCCTACAAGGTTTGATCAATTCGTACTCCTACAAGTAGTGTGGGCAAAGTTGTGAAAAAATAGGAATCCCAAGTCCTTTTCCTTAAATCTCAAATACAATTTTCATAAGATGGCTTTATTTCATGGAGGGCATATTCTTTTACATTCTGTTGAGCCATTTGGTATATTGAAGTTTCTCCTCCCTGGCCAGAACTGTATGACTGCCTTAACAAATAGGATGTGGTAGAAGTGGTGCTTCATGACTTCCAAAGCAAGATATAAAAGGTAATAATATAGTTTCCATCTGAGTGTCTCTCTCCCTTTCAGTGCTCAGCCTTGGAATGCAGCTGTCCTACTGTGAGGAAGCCTAGGCTACATGGAGAGCCCATGTTTAGATATTTATGTGTTCCCACTGACAGCCCCACAAGTGAGTAAGTCTTCTCATGCTTCCAATCTTAGTCTTTGAGCCACTCCAGCTGATGCCAGGTAAACCAGAGATGAGCTGTCCACTCTGAACCCTGCCTAAATTGCATATTTGTGAGAAAATAAATGGAGCCATAGCTTAAAGTCACGACGTTTTAAGGTAATTTGTTATTAAGCCATAGTAAATTGAATAGCTTCTTCCCTCCCCCTGTCCTACTTCCCCTACATCCTTACCAGTTCTCCTGGGAGCACTGCCTTAATAAACCATTTGAATATGAATTCTGACCCCAGGATTTGCTTCTGA
This sequence comes from Tolypeutes matacus, assembly GCA_026826555.1. NCBI lineage: Eukaryota > Metazoa > Chordata > Mammalia > Cingulata > Chlamyphoridae > Tolypeutes > Tolypeutes matacus. The sequence goes on from JAKSZT010054030.1 coordinate 21,861,836, forward strand.
GAAACCTAAACTAAGAAAATTATTTTACTGTGTGATACCTATTAATATCTCATCATAATGTTCAAAGAAGAAACTCTGGAAAATGGGTGTACCAAAGACAATACCCCAACTGCTGAAGAAGGAGGAAGAGAAGGAAGAGGGAGAGGAAGAACAAGAAAAAATCAAAAAGAAAAGAAAAGAGAAAGGGACTCATGCAATAACTGCCCAGATTTCTGATTTCCAGAAACTCTGGTCTTTCAGTCAAGGAGCAGACCATGAAGAAAAGATGAAGTGCCTTTCTATCTTTCTTTTGATGGTCTTCATTTCAGAAGGTAAAGTCTTTGCATACCAAGAGGTAAAGTCTAGTATAGATTTCTCAATCCAATTTCATTAGCCTTTTATTTGGGGGCAATTAGTCCCAAATTCTGATGTTTCTCTTATGCCTTAGTTTCCAATATTCAGAATTTTTGTCTTTTACTATGACCTCATAATAATATTTTAGGAGGATATTGGGAGACCCAGACCAGGGACTGCTAGCCGGGTTCACTTTTAGATTGAACCCAACAGGCACCTTTTTCACAGATTCCTCAGAAAAACTTCTCTGATAATTAATATATGTGTAATATTTCTATTATGGAAGATCTAAGGACATTGTTATTATTTGCTCTTTATTGAGGCACAGAGCATTGGAATGAGCCAACCAGAATCACACAGAAATACAACAGTGAAACTGGAATGGAAACCCAAGCTATTGATTTCAATCTCCAACAACCTAAACACTAGACCACTCCCAACAAAATGCCAGACTCAAATCTGTGGAAGAGGCAAGCAGAAGGAAAACAACATATTACTGTGCATGGAAAGGTACTGTTTTAAAAATAACTCATAATCCTAGTTTCTTGGCCTGGTAATCATCTAGATCTGTTCTCTGGCTAATTTCATTCTAAGGTGAGCTTTCCTGATAGTTATAGTGAATGAAAATTTCCCATTAATACAAAGAGACCAAGACATAATTTTAGGGTAATCCACACCAAAGGAGAAATGTACAATGTCCCCTAAAAGCCCTGCTATCCTTAAAACTCAATGAGATATGCTTTTCTGTGGTACCAGTCATTAGGTAAAAGAAGTAACTGAACTAACTGGAAAGAAGGAGAAGTTTGTTCTCCAAATCGTCTTCTGTGTAACCACGTTAGTGGAGGAGTTGGAGAACTGAGAAGCATTTAGATTCATGCTGCTGCAAAGAGAACTGTTTTATAGAGAATCCTTGTAGAGGCAGCACTTAGAACTTTCACCTTAATGCTCCTAAAAGAATTCCCAGGTGGAAGAAAGAGGCTTTTTTCCATTGCCCTCCTAATCTTGGCTCTCCAAGGAGACTGTCAGCATTCCAGTAAAAAGGTGCTCTGCCAAACAACTAGATAGCAAGAGCAGGGGGTGGAGAGCAAGCAGCAGTCTGAGTCTCTAGTCCCACACACTGGAGGAAGAGGCTCTGCCAGCAAATTCCTTGTAAATCTAAAAACATGCAACTTTTTCGGTAGTTATGGGGCAATAAAATTCCATCAGCTAAAGTGCGTGATGCTCCTTCTAGGGATCTATCACTTTTCTCAGAAGCAACCTCAGAAGTATGGGCCTCATAGACACACTACCTGCTGCCCCAGCCCACCTAAAAACACTTCTCTTTGACTCCTGATGCTTGACTCCAGCCCAGCCATCTCAAGACAGTCACAAGAAATTGGTGTGCTTTGTGACAGGGACTTCACATATGAGACCTTTTGTATGGATGCTTCTTTTCCAGATCTTTTCTACAGCTCTTCTAGCGTGGTATATCTTTTCAAGCACGGCTAGTCCCAGTTTCAAAGTTCCAATGTCATCACTGTCAAAGACACTGTCAAAGTTCATAGATTGAATGCTACAGCATACAGCAATTGCCACATAGGCACAGGCTTCTCCTGGCTGCCAGATCCCTTAGGGATATGTTTTAGTTTGCCAAAGGGCTGCTGATACAAAGTACCAGAAATGGGTAGGCTTTTATAAAGGGGATTTATTTTGGGGTAAAATCTTACAGTTTCAAGCCCATAAAATGTCCAAATCCGGCACCATCAGAGATGCTTTCTCACCAACGTCAGCTACTGTTGACCCTGGTGTTCTGCTATGTGGCGATCAAGCATGTGGCAGGACTTGTCTTCTCAGCCATGGGCTGCTCTGTGGGCCCAGCCTCTTGGGGACTTCGTGCTTAAGCGATCCTCGAGTCCTATTCACATGGCAGGATCAAAAATGGAAAGAGCTTCCTTTCTGTGTGTCTCTCTCTGTGTCTCTGTTTATATTAGACACAGCAAGAGGGTGGAGATTCAACCTGAGTCACACTTCACTGAGGTAGTCCAGTCAAGAGGGTCTCACACCCACAGGAACGGACTAGTTCAAAACATCATCTTTCCCTTTGGAGATTCATGAAAGAACTTCAAACTGTCAGGATAGTTGAAAATAATGAGTGTATTTTAGAGCACTCTGAACTGAGTCCATAAGAATTTCCTAGAATGTGATGGATTTAAATTATTCTCTCTTGGATCTTTATATTCCTTACAGATCCCACCCCATGGTGGATATTCTGTCTTCCCTGGGCCTTCTGTTAGCCAAACCAGAAAAAAAATTAAGCAAACCTAGTAGACATTGGAGGCCTTCATGAAGGACTGATCTATTTCCCTCCTGAACTCAATCTGGCCACTATCTCATGCCCAAGGAGACAGCCCTGCACTAACCATTTGTCAAGAGACCAAGCAACTCCTGGTGTTCTGCCAGTGACCATGTAACAGGACTCATGGAAAACAAGGTCTCAGGTTATACTGAAGTACCATAGAACATGGTAGAGTTCAGACTTTGGGGCAAGCAGCCTATGTCTCAAACCCCAGCTGGCACTGAATCTTACTGACTAGTTTTGTAACCTTGGAGAAGTTACATAAACTCTCCAAGTTTCCATTTTCTCACCTCAAAACAGTGGAATCATGATTGCACATTCCCATAGAGTAATTGTGAGGATTTCATGAAATGTAGCATGTAAAATTCTCCACATAACACCTGACACCCAGTAAGGATTCAGCTGGTATTAGCTATGTGGAGAGAAATCCTATCAAACTCTATTTTATCCCGTCTCTCTTTGTCTGGAACATTCAGGACCAAAAGAGGTCTGTAAAACAAGTGGAGTAAGTTTGGGACATGTGGTGGAACCCCATTTCAAAGGCACTGAAGTGAGTAATAGTCATAAAAAATAGAATAATCTAGATGATCTGTTACAACCACTAAGCCTAAAAGAGAGCTGGCTTCAGGCCAATAAGCAATTATATGAACTAAAAAATCCACCCCATAATACATGTTTTGTCCTTCAGACCTTGAAGCTTCCTTATGCTAGAGACCTCATTTTGGGGATATTATGCAAAGCAGAATGGACAAGGTGAATTGTATTAATTGTGAATTGTTTGGGGCTCTTTCTACAAAGTTGTCCTTTTTATCTTTTTATTGTGGAAAATTTCAAACATGCAAAGGTAAACAAAATGGTATAATAAACCCCACATCTTCACTCAGCTTCTACAACCATCAATTCATGGATGATCTCTTTCCTCTAGATTCACACCTGCTTCCATCCATCATATTCTTTCAAAGCCTATCCCAAAAATTATTTCCTTTCATCCAAAAAATGTTCTACTATGTGTCTTAAAAGGACTCTTTTTTTATATAAAACCATAGCCATCATACCACTGTCAAACATAAAAACTTAATAATTCTTTAATGCCAAATATCTATTCAATGTTAAAATTTATAATTGTCCCATATATGTCATATTTCTTTTATAGCATATTTGTTTTAATAGGGATCCAAATAATTTCCACACATTTCAATTGGTTGATTTGATTCTTACATCTTTTTTTCAATCTATAGGTTCACCCTCATCTTATTTCTTCTGTTGCAATTTATTTTTTAAAGGAAGTAAATTCTTTGCTCTATGAGTTTCTCAAAGTCTGGATTTTGACAAAAAGCTTGTTAAAGGATAATCAACTCTTCAAACAATTATACTCTGTGAGAGGAGGAGCAAAGAAGCTGAAATAAGGTAACAAGAACATTTTTATTTTTTCATGAAGATTGCGTGAGCAATCCACACAAGAGCATTGTCATGTTGGTTGTAGACTGGAGTGAGGTTGGAAAAGACTTGTTGTGCTCCCAGGTCCTACCCTGTACTTCCACTAATAAAAATACTCCAGGCACCACCACTCTGTGGACCTCATTATTTCTCACAAAGTTATTCCTGAGAATCTGCTCCTTTCTCTCGCCACTGACCAAGCCTACACATAGACATGTCTGTGCAACAGGAACTGAGGGAATGAGAATGTGGGTATAAAGGGAAGGAGAAGTAAAGGTGGGAGAATGAAAGGGTGATGGAATAGCACTTAGATGCAGCCATCACAGGAGCATTGGGGGCTAAGGGTGAATAGGATGGGCAGACAACAGGAGAGAAGGGTGTCACAATGAAGATGGAGGGAAAATGGTTGTGGCTTCTGCAATGATCATTGGATCTCATGCCCTCTGTTTGAGTTGAGGCCACTTGAGCTTCAAAGATGAGTTCACTACCTTGACCTCTGCCATGAACACAACCTCTACTCCTCCAAGCCAACAACCTTTTAAGTAATTGTAGGAGATTCATTCAGAGTTGAATCATTATCATAGATAAGATACAGGTATGTGGTTGTATAATCACCTCTGGGCAAACTATTAACCTGATAGCTACTTTGTTCCTCCAATACAACAGTCCTTCAGTGAGGGCTAGTGCTCTTTTATATATGATAGGAAGATTCTGGAGCACTCCACCATACTCTAAAGAATCATATCAAAACAATAATAGCTTGCTGACACAGGGATAATATAAAACAGCTGCATATTCTGATAAAATGAAAATTTGGCATTTGTGGACATTTAAGATATACTGCCCTCTCCTTTTGACTCTCTTTTTCTCTCATAATCAAATTTGAAATACAGTGGATTATTTTTTCTCATGGAACAAGACATTCCAAATTGACACAGACTCCAAGGTATTCTGAGAAGAAAATGGGGATTTCCACTTCTGGCAATGGTAGCAATGCTTGTTGAATGCTCATCTTCCCACTGAGAACAACTAGAACACGTGGAGAAATACAGTTTTTAATCTTAAGGTTTAAGAGAGCTACCAAGCTACTGAGGACTTAAGGGGTCAAGTTCTTGGAGAGAAGAAAAGTACAGAGAAGTGAGTCCAATATTCAACACCACTTTTGCCTCCTCAGCATTTACAGGTTTCAAAAGAACAGCTGAAAGACTGAGAGCCTGAGTAGAAAGTGGCAGCTGAAAGACCAAGGAGAGCATCTGGCAGTCTTTCAGGGAGCTGAGGGAGTCACCAAAGATTGGAGTTCAGAGATCTCCAAAGAGGAGGCCCTGGTAAACACAGGAAACTTTCAATAAGACTGAAATGGCTATACTCTGGGCATAAATGATAAACCAAAGTAGATCAGCCATCCCAAAGATTGTTGCTGAGCTTCAGATCAACTCAATCCCTGGCTGGATCAAAGTGATCTGCCCCTATGATGCTTTCCAGTCAGAAACAAAATAGATCTCTCTGTCAGAATGTCAGATCATACAGAACCTCAAATTATCTCTACAATTTTTGTTTTCATGTCCAGGCATACTAGGAGATGAGAACAAATGACCAAAAAAACAAGAAGAAAAACATACAATAGAAACAAACTCACAAGTTAGCCACATATTTGAGTGTCAAACATGGATTTTAAAATAATTGAGATAATTTGCTCAGGACATTAGCTGGAAAGATAGAAAATTTCAGTAAAGAGCTGTAAACTTGAAACAAAGGAATCAAATGTAAATTCTAGAACTAAAAAAATACAATAACTATAATTAAGAATTCAAGAGTGGGGCTTAACAGCATCTGAAAAAAAGGATTGGTTAACTGAAAGGTAAGTCAGAAGAAAATACCCAGACTGAAGAAAAAGGAGAAAAGAATGACGGAAAATAAAAAAAGAAGAAGAAAGACATATGAACATGGCAAAAGGGTTTAACATACATGTAATTGGAATCCTGGAAGTAGTGGAGGTAGAGAATGAATCAGAAGCAATATTGGAAGAGCTAATGGCTAAGAACATTTTCCAAAACTGACTAAAGAAAGCAAACCACAGGTTCAAGAATTCTGTAAATCCCAATAGAATTACTATCAAAAACAAAAATAAAATTCCACATCTTGATAAACATAATAAAACTTTTGGGAAACAAAGATAAAGAGTGAAATCATAAAAGCAGACAGAGAAAAAAAGACCTATTACCTTCTATAGAACAACAATAAGACTGACAGCTGGATTCTCAACAGAAATAATAGAAGCCAGAAGACAGTGGAATGCTATTTTCAAAGTGCTGAGAGAAAGCAACTGGGTTTCCATTTCCAATATGGTGAAGTAACTCCTACCAGAACCAAATATCCCATAGATTACAATTATAAACTCTGGGGGGAAAAAATCAAAGAAATAAACAATAATCTGAAGACCCTGGAGAGTGAACAGAAACAGGTAGACTGTGGCGAATAGAAACTTGGATGGAAAAAACAGCACAGGGTAAGTTGTTCATTTTCATGGCATTTAGCCTGAAGGAAAGCCAATATCGGTGCTGCACAGGGTCAATCCAATAGAACTTCTTTAGAAATCCCACAACCTTTCTGGCTGGAAAAAGGGGGTGGGTGGGGGGACCAAAGGCAGAGTAACCACAGCCACTGGAAATGCAGATGGAAATCCCAGAATAGAGAGAGACAGAAAGGGTAACTCTAACTGCTGTTTCAACCCTTCCCAAATCTGTGATGAACACCTGAAACAGAAATGTGCAGGGGGGCAGATCCCAGCTAAGGACATGAACCTCAAGTGCCTGTGGGACAGTATCAAAAGCTCTAACATAAGTGTAATTGGTATCAAAGAAAAGGAAGAGAGATGACAATGGGCATAAATAATATTTAAAGAAACAATTGCTTAAATATTTCCAACTTTAGTGAAGCACATATATTTAGACTCAAGAAACTCAGTGAACCATAAGGAGGATAAATACAAAGAAAGCCATACATACCAATTACATCACAGTCAAACGCTGAACACCAAAAATAAAGAAAAAAATACTACATGCAGCTAGAGAAAAACACATATTACATACAATGATTAGAGGACTACTGATTTCCCATCAGAACCTATGGAGGTGAGAGGAAGCAGTAAAACATTTAAATGCTGAAACAAAAAGCTGTCAACTAAGAATTCTATATCTAATGAAAAATATACCTCAAGAATGAAGGCAAAATAATGACATTTTGTGATGAAAGAAAACAAATGCCAGCCTGAAGGTCTATACCAATGAAAATGTTCCCTGCAGATGAGAAATAAAGATGTTTTAAGACAAAGAAAAATTGAAATAATTTATTGTCAGCAAACATGTACTAAAAGAAATTTAAAGAGATTCTTTAAGAACAAGAAAAGGATCTCAAATGGGAGCTCAGAGATGCAGAAACAAATGAAGTGCCACAGAAAGGTTATGTAAGTAAGTCTAAATGAATATATAATGCAAATGCAATAATAATAATGTCTTATAGGATTTTAAAATATATATAGAAGAAGCATAAATGTCAATAAAACAAATGTAGGAGAGGTCAAGTGCAGTTAAAGTATTCTAAGGCCCTTGTATTGCTTATAAAGTGGTAAAAGTACTAACTCATCTGTAGTAGAATCTAGGCCACAACACCCAGGCCCCCCTTTTGAAGACTTATTGAAAGACCTATTTCCACAGGTATCACCTCCCTTTGGAAATTGCCATCATCTGAAGAGGGCCACCTTGCCCAAGGACATGTGCTCCCTTCCCAGAGCATATCTGGAATACTGCCTGGTAGCTGTGTGGACACAAAGGTCTGGCTCCTTCAGCCATACCCAAAACAACTCTGATGGACCATCTTGCTTCAGAGGCTCCTTGGGGATAGCTTTAGGCTTTTGTTGAAATTGCAGCCCAACTTCTTCCTCCACCAAACCTGCTTTTTTTCCTTCCCTTCCAGCGGTGTTAAACCCAAGAGCACCCTCTAATAAAGTTCTCCATCTCAGAGTCTGACTTCTGGGGAACCTGCAACACTATATGGGGTTTTCATAAGTCAAGGGTGTAGGTGAAATTCTAGGGTAATGACTGAAATAGTAGTAAAACAAAATGCAAAGCTAACAAACTAATAGAGGGAAGAAATGGAAGAAGAAGAAATAATTTACTTAAAAGGAGGCAAAAAGGAACAGAACACAGAACAGGTAGGACAAATTGAAAAAAAATAGTAAAATGAAAAAAAGACTGAAAAAGAATCAGCCAGATGGCTGCTAAATTTATGCAAAGGGGCTCAACATTAATATTCAAGGAAAAGCAAATTAAAGTAATACTTGGATCTCATTATTCATCCATCAGATTTGGAAAAATTAAAAAGAATGATACCATACAGTACTGGTGAGAATTCAGGGCTATAGGCACTCTCATATATTGCTGGTGGGAATGTGAATTGCTACAGGCTTTTGTAAAAGTGACCTGGTAATATATATTTAAATTAAAAGGACATTGTGGCAGAAACAGGCTAGCTGTTCACAAAACCTGTTTCCTTTTCTTTCTGGGCACACCTAAACTACATTTTCCAGACTCCTTTGAAGCAGGTACCTTAGTACCAGTAATTAGCTTAGACTCTTTACTCTTATTATGTTGGAAATACCACATGTCCCAGGATCTGTTTGTTACAGTATCAGCTTACTCTAACCTATATGCCCTGTGATCCACCATTCTCATTTCTAGAAATCTGTCTTTAGAAGTAAATGTAGCAGTTCATAAAGCTATCTGTATAAGGAAACATGTAACTGGAAAAACTAGAAACAACCTAAATATCCATCAATTAGGGAATAGTTAAATAAATGATACTGCATGCATACTAAGGAATATTAGGCAGCTATTTATTAAAAATGAGTTATTTCTATGCCTACTGACCTGGAGAGATACATCCACAATGGTTAAGGGGGAAAAAATCAAGCTGATATAAATACTTAAAACAATACTGCTTGGGGAAAGAAAAGAAAAGACCCCAAAACTGACATACATGTTTGTATATATTTGTATGAAGATGGAGAAAAGTGTGCAAAGACACAGATCAGGTTTTTAACATTGATTATCTCAGGGGCAGAAGGAGGAGAAAATACGGGTTATGGGGAAGGAAAAAGGCTGTGACAGAACAGAAGCTTACATGGGTATAATACCAAATGAAATGTAGAATATAAAATTGTATCATAAAATATTGAATCAAATATGTCAAAATTAAATATGTATATAGATAAGGTCCAAATGTTAATATTTTAGTATTACTTTTATAATAAAAGAAATATAAAGGAACTGATTTAGCCCCTACATGGATTGAGCTGTTGATGCCCCATAGTTGGCAATATTTTTAAAACTGAACAACCTAGATTTGGAGATACGTATTGGTATTGGGGTTGTATGTTTGCATTGTTGAGTTAAAGGGCTATGCCACAACATTGTGAGGGTGAGTCTCACCTGAAAAATACAGATGCTCCCACTGTCAATCGTCTTGGGTAGAGTTCATATCTGGAATAGGAAATGAATACTTAAGAGGCAAGCTGTAGACTAGAGCAGCTTCTTGAAATTTAATGGGCATATATATCATCTAGAAATCTCATTAAAATACAGATATAATTCAGAAGGTCCTGGGTAGGGTCCGAGATTCTGCATTTCTAACAATATCCCAAGTGTCCTTGGACCACACTTTGCATAGCAAATCTTTCTACCCCTCTGGGATCAGCAGTGTGGTAGGAAGTAGTTAAGCTTCCCCAGGCAAGACAGGAATAAGATGGGGAGCTGTCTGGGTCTGAGCCAGTGCCACATGATCCATGAACTTTCAGAGATATCTTATTCTAAGTTATACCCTGGTCTCTGCTGTACTTGTCAGGAATTACGAGGCAGTACCAGTCCTATGATTGGATGACGTAGTCAATGGTAAAAGCAGAATCCATTTCCCCTGAGGTCAATGTAGTGGCAGCACAGGGGTCACCAGCAGGAGGCAGCTCTGTCCAGATGGTCCCATGAAGAGCAGAGCCATTGTGGAGCAAAAGAATTGAGGCCCTGCTTCTGAGCAGGGAGCAGTACCCTGGTGTATCTGTCAAGTGACAAAAGAACCAAGTTAAAATAGTTAAAATAATAAAGGGGTTGGTTTATTTTCTCACAGATCAAGCAGTTTCAACCCAATGACACCATCAAGAACCCAGGTTCTTTCCACCTTTCTGCTCTGCTCTCCCAGGCAGGTTGGCTATTGTCCTCATCCTTGTCCCTTCATCATGGCAAGATGGCTATGGATGTTTTAAGCATTACAAGCTCACAAAACATGTCAGAAAACAGAACATCTCTTCTTTATGTCCCTTTCAAATAGCAAAGCAAATTTTCTCAGAAGCACCCTTAGCTCCCAGCAGATTTCCTTTTGCAACTCATTGGCCAGAACTGCTCTGCTGCAAGTTCCTATATGAAGCACTAGCATGAGTAATAGGATTCCCTTGCTTGACATAGAGTCATCATGGCACCTCTGGACTGGGGTGGGTTCTGGTCTCCACTTAGGCACAAAGCTGCCTGATACCCAAACAAAGTTGTCATCTTTTTAACCAGGAACAATGACAGTTGGGAAAGCAGACAATGGTGACTTCCATACCTGAAAAACTCCCATCAATAAAGCTTATAGGTTAAAGCCATCCTAATGCAGTTTATGGATCAATTCTGGGAGGTAACAAAAAGAAAAAACCAGGAAAATGGAGATCAAGTTTCACCAAGAGCTATAAAACTGCAAAGAAAGAGTCCCACATGGACGATGTACACTTCTATTTCAGAGCTCCCACCTGTGTACTCTCACTCCTACATACACACACACACAGACACACACACATACTGCTCATCCTTTTCTTCTAATTCAGACCCAAACTTTAAGTCTTCCAACCTCAGAAGATTCTCTGACTAGTTCGGCCTATAATAATTTCATGATTCTCTGTATTCCTTGAGCATTTGCAGTATGTCATACAACCAGTCATTTAACTAGAGTACACATTCTATGAAACTATTGGTTTCATATACATCATGATGACGGGTTGTTAAAATGGGAGACTTTCTGCCTCATTTCCCCCAGGGGCACCTATAAAATAGGTGCCACCTATCCCCACTTTTCAAAGCAAGATGTTAAGTCACCTATGCAAGACTTGTAAAGAAAATACCTGACAAACAGTTTTGTCACTCTCATCCTCAATGGTATAAGATGTCAAAATTGAAGAAGCTGGAGAACAGAGAGAAGTTTTTGCTCCCCAGCTAGTGTGCTTTCTGTCTCAACACCCTCCATAAGATTGGATTCAACTACAAGTGATTAAACCCAAAACAACAGCGACTTCTAAGAGGTAGAACTGCATTTCTCTATTGACGTCTAAATTAGTGGCTCGAGGCTGCTGTGATGACTCTATCCACATTCCAACCAATAAAGTTAAAAAGGAACAAGCCTTCCTTTTAAGGACAATTCCTAGGAGCTTCACACACACTCTTTATATCCTACTAGACAGAACTTGGTGACACAGGTACACCTAGTTACCAGAAAGATCAGAAAACGTAGTCTTTATTCTGGGAAACTGTGTGTCCACCTAAAAATATAAGGTAAAATGTGGAAGAAGAAAACAGATATAGGGAGAAAACTAGCTTTTTCTGCCACACTCTACCCCTTAAAACCCCAAAAGAGCCATATGCATCCTTCTCACAATACACAGAATACACCCATACCCTCCATAAAAGAAAGCAATGGCCAAGCAGTAACTGCATTGAGAGTCTGTGAGTGATGCCCAGTCCTCTCCATCAGGTCCAGATGTGGCTCATAATGGTCAGGGGCTCTGTGTACTCAAAGTAATCTATCTTCCCATTACATGCCTAAAATAAAAGTAGCAGAAAAAACACAAGGTAACATCAATAAAAATCTCCCATTTGGAAATGGGGAGAATGCAAAACACCCAGAAGTCACTGGTCCATAACTATTGCCATATCTCATTGCACAGGAATAGCAAATACTCCCTTCCTTGATGGTAAGTTGGCCCCTTGGTTAGACCATCTGGCAGTCTCTCATTCTCCTTTCTGAGAATAAATGCCCTTTCCCTTTGGCCCTGCCTTTGCCCTCTGGAAGGTTCTCCCTTATCCATCATCCTCCTAACCACATCTGAAATGGGCATTGGTGATCATGATCCTCTTTCTGGTAATGCAGCCTCCAGCACCCAGGGATTGCTGTAGAGGATGATGCTCATGGGCCTTTTTTCCCCAATACAATTCCCTCAAAATTTTAGTAGGCTTCCAGTCTATTTATTTCTACGTGTGAAAAACCACAGCCAAAAATCTCACCCAGAAAGAGCTTTTAAGCCTAACAGCTCAGGTCTTTTACCTATTGACCTATGTTCTGGCCATGGCCCTCTCTCTCTCTCAACATAGTGGCAGCTGAAATAAAAGTCTGATTTTTGCTGCCAGCTAGGCTGATTCCCACTGTATGGCAGGGAACTCTTAGAGGAAGTTGCTTGAGAAAGGCTTGGGGCCATAGTCTCATCTCTTAACAAGGTTGACATTTTGCAGCCCACCTCTTGGTTTGGGGTATAGACATAACATTTTCAACACTTCAAGGACCCCAAAGTACTAGGCTCTCAATCATATAACAAGGCAGACTGCAGCACAGAGTGCCTCCCTTAGCAAAGCCATATATCCTTCCACCTCTGCTTGCAGACTGGCTAGCTCCAGGCTGAATTCATCTCTCACTTGTAGTACTTTGCTAAAAGCAGCAAGAAGCAGCCAACATCACCAACATGCTGACCTTTTTCCTACAAGTTTCACTAATATATGGTCTGCCTTCCGATGTATAGCAGATGACAATCTGACCAAATGTTTGCCACCACATAACAGGGGTCACCATTTTTCGAGCCTGCGATATCTGTGTCCTTGCAACCTGCCATCCACCTAAGCTCATGCCACATATTTTACATGCAGCACTCTACTTCATCTGCAAAATTCTGAATTAGTTAGAATTAGGGTCAGTTACAGGTGTCAGAAAACCCATAATAGTAATGAATTTTAAAAGAAGTTTATTTCTCTCTCATATGAAAGTTTCATCAGGCAGTGTGTGGACAATGGCTCAACACTCATCAGACACCCAGGCTCCTTCTAGTTGCTGCTCAACCTCCTCAACGTGCCACTTCCACCTCTCGGAAAAAGATAGCACTTCTGGTCCAGCCATCTACATTCTACCCGTCAGGAGAGGGAGGTGAGAAGAAGGGAATGCTCTCTCCCTTCAAACTTCCCTTTGCTGGACGTAGCCCACACGACTTCTACTCAACATGCACTGATGAGCATAGCCACGCCTAGCTGGAAGGGGAACTGAGAAATGTAGTCTTTATTCTGGGAAGCCACATTTGCAACAAAAAGCCACTCTAACTGTGGAAGGAAAAGTAAAACAAATGTTGGTGGAATACTGGTCCTTTCTGCCAAAATGGTGCTTCCCTTCACCACAAGCCTAGTGAAAGACACAAGTCAGAACCTGGCCAGTGTGCCCTGGAGTCTGTGGGGCACCAGAGGCTGATACCAGGACCCTGTGTGGACAAGCCTGAGAGGAAAGGGTGACTAACAGCTCTGAAAGCAGATAGAAGAGAGTTGGCCAACATGAGCGAGAGAGAACCAGTGTGGAGCCATCTTAAAGGAGTTTTGTCCAAATGGCCTCACAGGGCACCAGCAGAGCCTCTCGGTGTGAGTCAGCCGCTGAAAACCCAAGGGTACTGCAGAGGACAGGTTCCCAGAGATGGAAGGCAGTCTCTGAAGAACACACAAATGCTTCCCACCTCCCCCAGAAAAAGAGCTGGCTTTAAACATCTGTCACAGCCAGAGGAAGTCATGTCAAGTGACATCCATGGCAGTCACATTAGACCCTCCCAGCATCATCTATCCTCCCTCCCAACTCCCACCTCAACTGCAGAGCAGTCAGCAACTTTAGCGAGTGCTTTGGCAGGGAAAAAAAGACTTGTAAGGTGAGAACTAGAAGCTTCCCACGCCTTCCTTCCCAACTCAGAATTCCAGGCCAGAGGAGAAGGAGAGAAGCTTAAATTTTAAATAAGATTCAAAGTTTTCATTATTTCTCTGGAACTGCACGTTTTATTTCTGCGATTCTCAACCCTAGCAGCCCACTGGGATCACCTGGGAGCCTTTAAAATTCTTCAAGTCTGGGTTCTGTCCCCAGAACTTATTTAATTGATGTGGGGTGAGCCTGGGCATTGATATTTTTTAACTGCCCAGACGATTCTGATAGGCAGCCAGGGTTGTAATCCAGAATAGAGAACATTATTGCAAACTAAAGATCATAGAGTAACCAAGAGAAAAAAACCTTGTACCTTCTAGACCCATGGCAAGAGCTTGATACATGCTTATAGCCCTGATGTTAACCTCTGACCTCCACGCTGGGAAAAAAAAAGCACTGTGCCCTTCCTCATACAGAGGACAAACTAAGGTGATGCTAACATAGCCTTGAACTGTATCTTGGAACTGACCAAGAAGATACAAGACGTATGAGACAAATTCAATAAGAAGTGGCTGGAAATTTCTTATCAAGCTGTGACCAAATTCTACAGTCCAGATTGTCACTTCTAAATTGAAATTGTCCCATATTTGATCAAACGTTTGTCTCTCTGACACAAGGAAAGATCTGCCAAAAGGCTAAAATAGGCAGCATTGCAGTACAGACTCAAAGTGTAGACTTTGGCATCTGTGAAAGCCTGAAGCCTACCAAATTTCGCGATCCTGATCCAGTTGGTTAGCTCTGAATGCGTCCTTCCATCACTCCCCCATCCCTACCTCTCCTAAGGAGACCCCAGAAGAGTAGCCCACCTACTCACACACCATCTCCAGGACCATCACCCTCAGTCATTAGGAGCCATGTCCCATTAATAAAGACAGGACACAATGATAGGATGCAAGAAAAGAGCCGAGAACTTGCGAAACCATCATCCAACATCTAAAAGCAGCTTTATTCTGTCGACACGAAGATATCATGTACCAAAGTAGGAGCTGACAGCACCAGGATCCCCAGGAGATAGTTCTGGAATGTTCCTTATTCCCCCAAGCCCACATCTATTGTCCCGCTCCACCACAGAGACAGGGGCTGACTGCCAAATGCATCATGCCCAAGACTCAACACTTGAGAAATCACACTTTTCTGTGAATAGATCCAGAAGCTTGATGTCAAGAGAGCACCCTCTTTAGAATCTAAAAAACAGAGGTAAATACTTTTAGTAAACCGCTTCTAGTATCAATACTGGCCTTCTCCATCATATGCTGCTGTTTTTTGTCTGATTCAAAGATATTTTTTAACTAGAAAAAAAAAATGTACTCTAGCCATGAGCCTGAGCACAGAGTCCGCTTAAATTGCATTTGGTGAAAAGAACGTTCCAATCTATATTTTTTGAGACTTCTCCCAGCAGAGGGAATCCCACACATGAAAAGTAAGCACAACCAAAGTTGAGATCCCTTGCTCAGTCGGAGATGAAGAGTTTTACCCTGTTGCCGCCCCCTGCCCCCATATTCTGTCATCACCAGTAAGGTCGACCTGCCTTCTAGAGAGATCAATCGAAAAAAGTTCCCCTGACAGCAGTAGCGCTGCTTACACCACCTTCCATCCTGAATCGTTCCAATACCACCAAGCCCTGAGCCCCACTCTTTGGTTTTAATCAGGTATTAAACACTGGAATGTTAGACAAGTGAAGCATTTGATGATGACAAAAAAGGATCATTAAAAGTCTTTTTTTTTTAAGTTAATGAGCTCTTCCCAAAGAACAGCCATGTACTGTACTGAAAAATGTCCGTAGGACGCACTGCACTTTCTCACTATTTATTTAACTTTATGTGGATGCCATAAAACTTCTTTATTTGCTTTCAGTTAGCCCATAGGTTTTGACAAGATAAATTTTTATTTAGGTCTTTTGCCCAGCTACAATCAGAAACAGGAGAGTCACTTTCCAAAGCTGTGCTGATAGATGGATTAATCAAAGCACTCCCCACCCTGCTTTCCTTCCAGCAACCACAGGGATCAACAAACGGGGTTTTTCCTTAATTAAAGAAACTCAGCAACAAGGTGATTTATCGATGATGAATCTTGCAGGCCTTTTCATTGTGCGGTCACTGTTGGCCACTGTTTGAAATTTACCAACATAAATAAAGCCTCTCCATGACTAAACAAAGTTAAAGTAGCAATAAATTGAGCCTGCCATGTACTCTGGGTTGGATCTGAAGCCAACATAAATACCAGAATGCCTTGGCTGTGACATGCTTGACACTATAACATCATGCACTCCCAAACAGAACAGCCCAGCCCAAGGCAAAGCCTAAAACCTAACACAATTCCCCTAAATGAATCAAATTGCAATGGTCTAGACTCAGCTGTGCTCAGCGTCCAACTTCTGGCTCCCTTGCCCTCTGCTATGGAGTGATCACATTAAAAAATAATCTATACGCTGATCTAAATTTCACTTTTTCTGCATGATTAAATTTTGGCAGGAGTAAATCTCTATTATTCTCACTCCCCAGGAATGTTTGGAAAGTTACTAAAAGCTCAGGATTTATCAGCTGAAGGTCTAGCACTGTAGTGGGATCCCAAGGCCTGCCTGCTGCTGCCCTCAGCGGGAGACGAGCCAAGAGGCTGACATAGACCTCGAGTTTTATCGGTTGTGGGGGGTGCTCTGCTCACTTAAAAACAGATCAACCCTAGGTTCTCTCCTGGGAGACCTGCTTTGCCCAACGCTAGCAACAGGCTATAATGAAATGTCTTCATGAAACAAGAAAGTCAGCTAAACTGGGGCTCCCCATCCTTCCAGCCCTTTTACTGATAAAGAGATGAAAAGGGAGGAAGAAACCTTTTAGAATGCACACACAGGACATCGAATTTAAAAATGGAAAAAATCTAATAACTAATTGGTGAAACCATAAAAGCTGCCATAAAATACATTTTCCTTAAACTACTTTACACAGGGCTGTATAATTTTATGTCACTTTTTATTTATGTTGCCGTAATGAAAGCTGTGCTGGGAGCAGAGGATCTTAGGAAAAAAGGAATGGAACTGTTTTTAAAAAGGAAAAAAAAACAACAAGTCCATCTATAGGGCTTCAAACAAGATTCCTTTTGAAATATAGAGGGGTTGGGGAGGAAAACCCATTTACTCCTAAAAGCCTCTGAGCAAAAAATTTGTGCGACGAGCATCTTTCTCCTACCACTATCCTCTCTGCTTCCAAGGTATTAACTATGTAACATTTATGTAACATTCTACAGTGTTTCACAAAACTCGGGTGTGTGTTAAATAAATTAATATTCTGAAGCCAGGTTTTATTGTGTGAAATATTTAAAAGAGCATGAACTCAACTTCTAGAGGGATCCATATAAAAATGAAGCCCATTTTAACAAGGTATTGACGAATTTGCAAAAGCTGCACAGGACATTGCAATGCTGTATTCAAAGTATTCTAGAAAAGCACTGTTCATCATTACCCAGAAGAGTCCCCTGATCCCAGTTTCTTTTCTTGTCTTATTCTTTCTTTGTCATCCGCGGCACCATTTTCACGGACCCAGGTCCTGACCGGCACCTGACCGGCAACATATGGCTCAGAGAAGCTCTCTTCTCTTGATCTGTGTGTGCCAATTCAGAGAATGTTGCACCATCAGGAATAGAGGAATAAGTTGCAATATAGAAAACCCTGAGTAAATTACAAACAGGGGAAATTAAAAATTGTCTATGTCCACGTGGAGGGGACATGGGGAGAACTCTTAGGGGTACTGAGGATGTTCTGTTTCTTGAACATCCAGGCCAGTTGCTTAGGATGTGTTCAATTTGTAAAACTTCACTGTACACTTATGCTATGTGCAGCTTTCCCAATGCATAATACACTTCGATAAAAAGGTTAAAAATAGCATTTGTTGCAAGGGGTGGATATATACATAAAGAACCGCAGAAGCGCTGTAAGATTTTCCTAGGAAAGTGTCGATCATCCCTTAAAATGCAGGGGCCTGCAGAACTCTGGCTGATTTTCAAAGCAAAATGAGGTTGTTTTTAAAAACAATTTGCCTTCTATTAACAATGAAATCCAATTCTGCCTCGACTATTAGAAAGTGAAACATATATACAACTTAGAGGGACTGTTGAAGTATCAAACAGATAGGGCATTATTTGGGCAGGCCAAGCAGTCAAGGCCACTTTACACCATCACGAGCCAGACTAAACAAACCTGACCCGCGGGGTGACCCTCCAAGGATCCCAAAAGATTGGAAACTCCGAAAAGGCAACCCTGACCAGACTTTACAGGCTGGTAATGGTATGCAAACGACACTCTGTCTCTGTCACACAGCCAAAGGTTGGTGTTGTATATGAGAGCAATTTCCTCAAGAATTCAGAGGAAAACGTGATCCTTTGCCTTTTATGTACAGGGTTCACAACATCAAGTGCATTTACTATTGGAGACATGCAAACCCCCTCGTGAATAACGCCCCATCGAATCAGCCTGCCCTGGGCAGCGGGGGATTCCCTGGCCTCTTCCCAATCAGTTGGCAGAGGCACATTTGTCAGATGCAGGAGGTGGGGAGAGCCCACTCATCCAGGACAGGAAAGGCCTCATTTGGAGGACGTTTTAAAAAGCTGGAGCAGTGTCTAGGAAAACCTCGGGGAGGTTCAGAGTCGCTCTTCGCTGCAAAGCAGGTTTTCACACACAGCCTCCCTGCAGTTCCCGCTCACGTGCCCCCACCAGCAAGCCCTTGCCTGGCGTCGGCCCCCAACAACGAGGTCGGCCTGCGCGCATTACTCCATCTGGCTCACCAGGAAAGGCTGGCAGGGGCGGCCCTAAGATCCGCTCATTCAAGGACCTGTTTCCACGTGTTTCAGTTACATGACCAAACGCCGCACACGGGATGACTCAGAGCCAACTTGTGGAGCAGTAGGTGCTCCAGCAGCCCTCACAAGAAGTTGGCTGGGAAAGAGAATGCGAATTTGCTGAGCAAGGGGGAGAGGGAGACAGGGACAAAAAAGATAAGGATGGAGGGAAAAGAGAGGAGGAGGGTAAGGGAGATGAGGGGGAGGGGAGAGGAGGAAGGGAGGAGAAGCCAGAGGAGGGAGGTGGCAAATGCTCTGATGAGGAGAATAAACATTTAGGATGACCTCAAGCTCAAATATCACCATGATTCATCCAGAGCCTTTTACTTTCATTTCTTTTTTCTCCCACAGAACAGTCCAGGCGCCTTACTCCTCCTTCCATGCCCGTAGCTGCTCCCCAGAGGCCTCTCCGGCATGAGGAAGGGAGACATGTCCCTGCCTCTGGACTTCCAGAACATATCTGACCCATCCCAACAGCAGACCCTCTCAGCACCACCGGTAACATACCCAGGCCCACAGACCTCTCTGAGAGCAAACTGCATCTGTGCATCCCAAAAAGGACATAAACCTCATATGGGGGCCTTCCAGGCCATTCAAATGTGTTTACCCCCATTTAGAACCCAGAATTTAGCTTTTATCCATCAACTTCTTCAGATGATGCCTAAGCCCACGTAAGTTTCAACAAGGCGATCTTTCCAGCCACATTTCTAGCATTCCATCCCAAGGGGCACTTGTTTTTAGATGAATCAGGAGACTTGCATTGGAGGAAGACGGCAAATGTGTAATGTTTGTATTTGCAAGTATGTGTATCTTGACTTTTCTTTCTTAAAGCAACTCTTCAGCTTTCAACAGGATAGGTACCATGGCTTCCAGGGAACATGTGGCCTGGGAACCGACCAGCAGCACCTCTGGGAAACAACAGCATCCCACCTGCAAGACAGGCAGGAGTGCCCTGGTCAGGTCCGCCAGGGCACAAAGCAAACAGTCCAAGCCTCCAGAGGATCCAGGCCGTGGGGAGGAGGGGGTAGCCGCCAGGACTCTGGGAGATTGATTCACCTCCAAGAAGCAAAGGAAATGGCTTCTTCCCTAACACTGACAGGCCCACGCAGGTACCTGCTCCAGTTTCTGTGTATTTTCAAAGAGAATCCAAAAACGAGGCTGAGGGCCCAATAGCTGGCAAGGTGGCCCCCTACTTTGCAGCGGCGCCCCCTTTCATCTCTGCAAGGGTCACTTGCCAAATGAACCCAGGCCCCACGTAAGTCTAAACGCCGCGTTCTTTTCAGCCTGTTTCCGCAGCATGTTTCTCTCACCGATTCAAGGGGCCTTTATTTCGTCCCCTCTGGAGAATTCAGCTATGCATAGTGCATGAAACGGGGACCACAGGCCGGGCCTCTACAAGCTGCTAATTGAAAACCTTGTCAGAAGTGGGAGGAAGAGGCAGAGGGGGAAAAACAACAACCCTTGACAGGGCCCCCTCTCACGCTGTGAGCAGCTAGTTGCCTGCTCCGGCCGGCGGTTGCTCCATCTCAGCCGCACAGAAGCCCTTTCCCCCGCTGTGAGGACTCAAGGACTAAGGCTCCGGGAGACCACAGGATCAGAAAGAGAAAGTGTCCAGTCATTACAACAACAGATATAGGCCATTTTACATCAGTGTATAACATGCAGAACTGTGTGGGAGAGAGTGTGGTCTACAATGTGAACTATGGTCCATGCTTAGTGGCAAAGCCCCAGGATGTGTATATCCATTGCAGGTGATGTGCCACACTAATGAAAGATGTTTATGTGGGAGGTGTGGGAGGTGGGGAACAGGGGAATCTCTGTAATTTTTGTGTATCATTTATGTAATATAAGCATCTTTTAAAATATTTTTTTAAAAAAAGGATTGCAAGGAAGTAGCTAATGGGCTCCCAGACCCCTCCCTGCCTCTGGGGCTCACTTGCTCCAAGAATGTGTAGCATCGGCCACTTCTACAGGCAGGCCGCCTGGGTTAACTGGCCCCTCCACTCTTCACGGTTCAACCTCCCTGGACCTCAGTTTCCTCCTCTGCAAATAGGGGTAAGAATTGTACCTACTTCTTAAGGTCATAAGTGACAGCTATTCATAGTTTGCTCTTGTTTCTGACCATGAGAATTCTCTCCTTGCCAGATTGGAAAATGGCCGGGAGAGGGGAGGGATGGCTGAGACCTCTGCAGTACCCCTATTCATAAGTAAATCCGGGACCTGTTCCATGGAAGCCTCCAAATAGAGACAGGGAACCAGAGGCATGCATGTGTTCAGGTGGGGAAAGGAAAATGGTAAGAATTTAGTGGAGGAAAGGATGCAAGGAGAATAGGAAAGGGTGACAAAGAATCAAATTATTGTCAGTTACCTACTACATAGCAAGCAAATTCTAGGCGCTCTCAATAGAACGTGTCAACCACGTGCATCTCCTCATTTTCCACTAAGAACCTGAGGCTCAGAACAGTTAAATAGGCTCCCTCAAGTCACATGTTTCTAACTGCTTCATCGAGAGATCTCTCTGACTCCCAAAACCCGTTCCTGCCATTCTCTCCCACGTGCTCTGCACTGGGGGTTCCTTGCTGCCTCTGAAGAGGGTCAAAAAATCCTTGGACTGGTACTAATCCAGTTCTCAGGAGTTAGACACGTTTTCCTCATGCCACATTTATAGACGGTTTGGATTTGAATGCTGGCACCTCCTTTTGTTCAGGACAGAAATTCCCAGCCAAGGACAGGTGGGAATGTCTGGAGCAGTCAATGGAAGTGTTTTACTGCTTCTCTGTGAAGAGCTTGGGCTGAAGTGTTAACATCCAGGTGAAGAATATGAAAAGCTAAATGAAAGCACTGCGATGACAATGATGGGGACTTTATCTGAGGACCTCCAAAATCACTACCAATTACGTGGTTTGAAACGTCTACATTACGAAAACTGCAATGATTTTGTGTCTACTGAAGAGGATAATGACTAATATATTCTATCAACAGCCATGACAGCTGTCTGTAGGTATTTGGAGGCATATATTTTCAGACGCAGTTACTGTACCTCCAGCTATTTTAACTACTAAATTTTGTTGACACAATGCAATCAAGTAACAAAGAGGCTTATGGGAAAAGGTTAAAATTCTTATTTCCAGCTGTTTCTCTCCCTTGCATCATTTTTGTCTCATTATTCACTAAGATCCATAAATCTGCCACTCAGACCCCAGACTAAGTGATGTGCTACAGGGAAATTGCTCGTGTCAGTAGGAAACAAAATAAAATTGAACCCCGGGCACCCAGCATTCGGCATTCACAGCGTGCCCTGACTGGTACTCATTCTAACGCTGACCAGAAGAGCCACCATCCGATAAGAGACATGTGCTTCGTTTCTTCTGCCTCAGCTCCCCATTTTCAAAATTGGGGGGTGAGTAGGGAAGGAAGTGGAGAGATTCACAAGACGGGCTCTAATTTTAAGACAAAAGCCATCCCATTAAATCTTAACAGATGTTTCTCAAGTTTAGAAGATTAAGGAAGATTTCAGCATCAAAAATCAAAGAAAATACTCCATGACCTTAAAAAAAGGATAAAAATACAAAGCTCTAACAAACCCAAAGTCCACTTTGACAGCTGTCTCTGACGGAATTGATGAGGTGCTATTGATGTTTGGATTAAACCATGCCTCTGTGATCAAGTACTCAAACATGGGATAAAAGACGAATATATTCTTTAATCCTACCCACTAATTTTGTCTATGCCCTGGAAAGCGACAATACTGAACAAATGTTGAAAGTGGTTTCTCTTCTGCTTATTGACAAAGCTATTTTTATTTCATTAATTTGTCACGTATATCCTATCAGCATTTAAACTAACACAAGGAAATCCATACAAGGTACTGAACTTTCCACAAACAGATTGCTGCAACTTCCAAAGTGACTCAAGGTAGAATTAATAGATGATCATTCTAGAAAGTGAGAAAGATGTTACAGAAAAATCTAATATCCCGGTTTATTTTTCTTATTTTCTTTCTTTCTTTTTTTTTTTTTTTGCTAAACTGTAAAACAGCAGTGGAAATTCCAATTTTCAGCCTGGTGAGCTTTGAAAGAAAAGAAGAAAAACTTTTTTTTTCTGAAAAAGGAAAGGGTGAAGAGGCAATTAAGTCATTAATTACTCTCTTTGTCTAACGCTGTCCAACCCATCAAACTTCCCTCTTCTGTCTTCATCAAAGGTGAAGCTCACTCTACTTTACAATAAGTATCTCTTAATAAGACAGCATCATGTTTCAAAAGCTGCTCTAGGAGGAATTTAGATGAAGATAAATTAAAATAACACTTAGCAGCAGGCCCCATTGCTGACAGCCATGCAGCGCCCACTATCGCCCAAGGTCTTCAAGAGAGCAGTGAGAGGTTCCCTGAGCCAGGACGCTGTAGAGAAACCATTTGCTATGTGCAGAGGGCAGAGGTTCCTGGGGTTTAGTAGAAGGCGAAGGAAGAAAATGACACTAATGCTAAGGGCTGGGGCTGTGATCCACTGGAAGGGAACCAGGTTCCTTGCAGAAGGACCCAGTAAAACCACCAGAATGTCCTAAGAACGTGTAGGAGGAGAGCTAAACCCAACTTGGGCCCTCTCTAGTGGGTCAGAATGAATTCAGGGAGATTTGCGGGGACGTGGCCTCTACCTCCACCCCACCAGCATGTCTTCAGGCCCCTTCTGATCTCCTCTCCCAGGCAGTCAACAGATGCCCCCATGAAAACCCCTCTAATCCTTTTTCAAAAGCGGCAAAATATGGCATTCTTTCTGTTTGTTTCCTCATGTTAACTTTCCTATGGTGGATCTGGAGAGAAGCTTTCATTTCACAATCCCTTGAACCATTTCTCTCCAGGGGCAAGGAGAGAAAGTTGTAGCATACAGGGTGGATGCATATAAAGCAAGGAACACACAGGAGCATGCATTTGTAAGATATTTTGGAAGACCGGACCATGCTTCCAGAAGAGTCCCCCTTATCAGACCAATTTGTAGAGATCCAACCAGGTTACACTCTCAGAACCATGATGAAAGTAAGTTTCAGCTAAGGATTTGCTGACTTCATCCTCGAACGTTCTGCTTACAAGATACAGGAATTACATAAGTCCTAGTGTAATAACAGCAGCTTTATTTTTGTATGTTGCTATGGAATTTCAAAAACAAAACAAAGAAAACCACTGATCAGTAATTGTGACAAAACTTCTTAGCCACAGCATTGAGAATAGGGCCTAATTATTCTATAAACACACTTTGATTTGTTTACTTCAACGTCAAATTAACTTCAAATATGTAACAGCAGCCACTGATTTGAGATGGTACACAAAGCTGCCTCCGCCTGCACTCCGTATACCTAGCGTAAATATAGCTCTTAAATAGACTCGTTTGGGAGAGTGCCTCCATGGTATATGCCACATACGAAAATAAGGAACCACACATGCATTTTATTTAAAAGGAAATTTTTTCCAAAGTGAGGTGTGTATGTTTGCAGCCCACGTTTTGGCTCACTTTCGTTTGTCCCTTTACACAATAGAAATAGGAATATTTTTTTCAGGAAAATTAGCAGCTCATGACTACAAAGATACTTAGATGTATAATGTGCATGAGCTTAGGAAAATTAAGACCTACAAAGAGAATAAACTTCTTAAATTGTGGGGAAATCACTACATGCTGAGTGAGACGGAGAAGGACAAAAATGGGAGAAACAGGCAAACCAACACCTAAACCTGTACCAGTCATTCAGTTAGCAAAGTATTTATTGAGTGTTTATTTTATTTGTGTTCCTTTATGTAACCTTTATATAGAGCTTACTTCTCTAAGCAATTTACAATTACTCTATATGGTAGATACTATTAATATCCTCATTTTACAGAAGAAGAAACTGCGACACAGAGAGGTTAATAACTTGCCCAAGATCACACAGCTAGTAAGGGGCGACATTTGGGATTCAAATCCTGGCACTCTGTCTTCTCAATCCATACTGTGCTTTGTGCTTCTAGCAACCATATTCCTGCCCCTGGGCTGGGTGACGAAACACACTCTTTCCCTCAAGGAGCTTGCAGGCTAGAGGACAATTACCATACAGTGTAGCGTGACTGTGAAAGTGTTGAGCACAGGGTGGCGCCCTGGGAGCCCCACGTGGCCAGCCAGTCTCAGAGTGGGCAGAGCGCCGATGAAAGGGTTGGTAATGGATTTCTAGATCTATAGCAGGGTTTCTTGACCTCAGCACTGACATTTTGGGCCAGATAATTCTTTGCTGTGGGGGCTGTCCTGTGCATTGCAGAATGTTTAGTGCCATCCTTGGCCTCTGCCTACAGGATGCCAGTAGTAACACACACACATACACACCAGTTGGGACAAACAAAAATGTCTCCAGACATTGCCAAAGGTCCTCTGGAGACAAAATTGCCCCTGGTTGAGAAACATTTGATGTAGAAAAAGTGGTGTCCAAGCCAAGACCTGAATGAGTAGTAGGAGCTACCAGAAAAAGAATTGGGAAAGCAGTCCTGGCAGAGGACAGAAAAAGTGCAAAGGCCCAGGAATGAGACAGAAGTTGGCACTTCTTGGAAGTTGAGAGTAATTCAGTATAAATGGCTCTTAGAACTGGAAATATTAGATTAGGAAAGGTGAATCAGGAAAGGCAAGAAGGATCATCATAAAAGGCTTCAAACTCGACTTTTGGGAATTGGACTGTATCCTAAGTGCAACTGGAAGCTATTAAAGGGAGAAGGACATGACATGATCGGACTTGCATTTTAGAGTCCTCACTCTAACTTCCATATAGACAATGAAGTCAAGAAGATCAAGAATAGAGAGCAGCCAATACACTGCTATGTTTGTACTCTCTTTGCATGTTGATCACGTATCCCTTTAACTATAATCTTAACATTTAAAATTAAAGGTGTGTCCAAAAAATAAAAAGCTCTTATTTATCAATAAGAAAAAAATGATCACACCAGAAGCAAAAGAGCAAAGTGCATGAACAGGCAATTCACAAAGAGGAAGTGCAAATGGCCAAGAAGCACGTAAAAAATGTGCTATGTTTCTAATGAACAAAGAAATGGAAATTAAATCATGAGATCCCATTTTCA
This sequence comes from Tolypeutes matacus, assembly GCA_026826555.1. Lineage (NCBI taxonomy): Eukaryota > Metazoa > Chordata > Mammalia > Cingulata > Chlamyphoridae > Tolypeutes > Tolypeutes matacus. Next base: position 21,887,921 of record JAKSZT010054030.1, read on the forward strand.
ACCTGTGATACCAGCAAACAATTTTTAAAATTGTAATTCCATCTCAATGAAGTGCAGAGACAGCACATTTTCCTGCACTGCTGGTAGGAGTTGATATTGTGCTGCTTCTCTAGAGGGCAATTGAAGAAAAATAATAGTAATAGACTGAGTTCTGCAAATAATTAAATGGAAAACTATTGAAATGATCTAAACATTCATTAAGAGATCGGTTGACCACATTACAGTAATTCTGTATAATAGAATATTGTATATCCATTAAGAGTGATTTTGTGGAAGTGCATTTATTGAGATGGAAAAGTATTTGATAGAAGGCAAAAATTTAAAAATTGGTAACATCGAGTATTGTTGAGAGAACAGGGAAACAGACATGGGGTGCTGGCTACGGTGAGAGAAGGCTGATTACAAACCCGCGGTCATACCATCGCAGAACCCGGGTAATGAGGCTGGTTGCTATGCCTAAAAGTTGGGAATAGACAGATATGACTTGATTTAATCAACAACTTCTAGAGCAATAACCGCCAAGTCTTCCCAAGTACCTTTTAGAGCTGTGCTGCTTCTGGTAAAGAGGGTCTCCAAGATCGCTGCCCCATAAGCATTGGGATCAGTTAAGAGCCTCTCTCAGCACTCCGTTTTGTTGTTAACTAATTTTTCCATTTGGGGTTTAGGAGCAATAAGATCACTGTCTGTATCATACAATCTTTCAAAATACATAAATAGACCTATTTTAATGTACAGGTCCTCAACCGCTTCGAGAGCAAATCTGTCTTTGATAAGGTCTATACACTCTAAAGGGGGTGTAAACACCCCCCATAACCACCAGAGCCTGGCACATGTTAAGTGCCAGGAAATCTGAATCACATGGATGAGTGAAGTGAGGTAACCAGGACAGTCTGAGTCACATGCTAGACTTGACTTCTAATGAATTCAGGGGAGAGTGTGAACCTGTACTTGGTATGATTTAGGGACTGTGAAATGGTCCAATAAAATATTATCTCTTCCTAAAATTCAGAGCTACCTAAACATGTATCACTCATGACCTGTATTTCTAATATTTAAATATAAGAGGAGGCATTTCTTGTCCCCCAAAAAAATTCTCTCTCAGGAAAGAGGGTCAGAAGTTAAGTAGCTTATCTAAAATCACACAGCAAACAACTGTCAGCACCAGTATCTAAACCCAGCTCTGTCTGAAACCAAAGACAAAGGGATTTTAGTGGTCTTCTGAGAAATCTTGGAGCCCTACTTCACTTAAATGTATGGCACTAACTGGACAACTTATTCGATGCTCATTATCGTAAGGTCTTGCCCTGTGTTGTTTAATATTTCTGCATGTGTGCCTGACCCTTCTCCCCAACTTGAAGTTCTTGAAGGACAAGCAGCCTTTTCCATGCCTAAAAAGACCCATACTCCCAGTGCCCTGGACCTCATAGGATGCTTTACACAAAAAAGGCATTAAATAGGTGCTCACTGAATTTTAAAAAGTGCTAATAAATATTTCTATGTGGTCCTTAAAGCTCAGGCCAAGTCCTATTCATCATTGAATAAATGAATTCATCTTTGAGCAATAACCAGACGGGGTGGGGGGGAGTTTTAACTCTTTAAAGACAACAGAGAAGTTGAAAGACAAATAAACAGAGAAGGAAACCTAGGGTTAAAATCTTTATTATATAAAGAGCTTGTACAAGTCAATAAGAAAGACACCAAGTCCCCAGTAGATAAATCAACAAAGGGCATAAGTATAAAAATTAAGAAAAGAGGGGTTTCAGCTAAGTTTTATGTGGGGAATTGTATAGCCCTTACAGTAATTAGATATGTGCAAATAAAAGCAGTAAGATGCCATTTTTTCAAGCAAAACTAACCAAAAATTTAACTATTATTTTAATAATAACACTCAATGTTCCCAAGGATGAGATATGCTGGTGGCAATAGGTATGAAGGGCCTTATAATTAAGTATGTGACCTTTAGTTCAGTAATTCTATACACCTTGGCTTAGGAATTAATTCCAAGCATAGAGGAGAGAGTATAGTTAGTGACCAGGATCACAGATTTTGTAGAATCAGATGCACCTGGATTCAAATTATGAGTTTATCATTTCATAGTTGAGTGACTTTGGGCAACACACTAACCCCTGTGAGCATCAGTTTTCTTATCTGCAACATGAATATAATATACCCACTAGGATGACCATTTTAAGTGGAAAATGTATTGATGAGAAGGCAGAGAAATGGGAATCCTTGTGCATCGTTAGCAGGGATGTCAAATGGCGGTACTGCTACGGAAAGCAGGTTGGCAGTTCTTCAAAAAGTTAAACACAGAATTAGCATATGACCTGGCTATTCCACTTCTAGATATACACCCAAAAGAATTAAAAACAGGGACCCAAACTGATACTTGTATACCAGTGTTCATAGCAGCATTATTCACAAGGTGGAAACAACTCAAATGTCCATCAACAGATGAACGGGCAAACAAAATGTGGTATATAAATACAATGGAGTATTATTCAGCTGTTAAAAAGGAATGGCAGGAAGCGGCTGTGGCTCAATCAGTAGGGCTCCCGTTTACCATATGGGAGGCCCCGGGTTCGGTTCCCGGGGCCTCCTGGTGAAGGCAAGCTTGCCCACACGGCATGGTTAGCTGACCCAGCGAGCACAAGCAGCAAGGGGGGGATAAATGAATAAATAAATAAAATCTTTAAAAAAAAAAAAGGAATGGCAACATGGACGAACCTTGAAAACATTATGCTAGGTGAAATAAGGCAATTACAAAAGGACAATTATATGTTTCTACTTATATGAAATACCTAGAATAAGCAAGTTCATAGAGACAGAAGGTAAATTACAGTTATGAAGACCCAGAGGGAGAACGGAATGAGGAGTTACTCCTTAATAGGTAGTGTTTCTGTCTGAGGGGATTACAAAGTTTTGGTAATGGATGGTAGTGATGGTAGCACAACATTGTGAATATAATTAATACACTGAATTATACATTTTAAGATAGTTAAGGGAAATTTTATGTTACATTTATGTTACCACAATAAATTTTTTAAATAGATATAATAATAGTATCTAATTGTAGCATGGTTATGAGAATGTTTGTAAAAAGCTTAGTACAGGGGGTCGGATGTGGCTCAACTGGTTGGGCGTCCGTCTCCCATATGGAGGGACCCGGGTTCGATCTCCGGGACCTCCCGGTAATAAAAAAAAAAAAAAAAAAAAAAGCTTAGTACAAAGCCAAACATATAGAAAGGGCATGATAAATACTAACCAACATTATTATTATCAGAGATTTAAAAAAAAAAAAAAAGCTTTATGCACAATTATATTCATCGTAACATATTTATTTTTAAAGAAGGAAAGAACCTGAGTTTCCAAGTGTAGTAGTATTGTTAATTGAACAATAGCATAGCCATTCAATGACATAGTATGTTACCTTTAAATTTAGTGATTGTGTTTGAAAAGTGGGACTTTAAATATATATATGTGTGTGTGTGTGTGTGTTTATGACAAGTATGTAATAACACGGAAAAATACCTCTGTATTGAACATGATGTATTTCACAAGCATGGGACACAAAATAAGGCCATGTCCTTCTAATGTTGAAATTAGCAGGATCCAAGCCTCTATCTCTCTTTTGAGAAACTCTCTTCACCTTCTGGGCTCTCATTCTCCTGTAATAAGTCCGCAAAGCCGCACACGACATCCTCCCCCACATACCCTTTGCCATGTCAATGCTCAAGCATCTCATCCCAGCCCACTCAAAGCTGGAAGTCTCCCTTCAGGGTGGTCCAGAACAATACTGTCAGGTTCCAAAATTGTTTGGAAAAAAAAACAAAAATTGAAAGAAAAGTACTATCCATAGTTCCACTATCCAAGACATCCATAATTAACAATTGCTAAATTTTATTCCAGGATTCTCTTCTATGTACAGACTTTTTGCAGCGTTATTACTGTATAAAATTGCTGGATTCTCCAACCCCAAAATAAGAGATAGCCTCATCCTGGCAAGGTGGGATTTGCCCAACCAGCTGTTCCATCCTGAATCTCCATGGATCTTAAGGACGATCCTCACAAAATCTGCAGCAATCTGCCTCCCTTCAATCCTAACAGGCCCTGTGCAGCAAAGAGAGCAGGGTCACTATATTTACTGCCCTCTTGCACACTGCCAGGCTGTCCTGCCTCTCTTCACAGAACAATGCTTGTCACATGGATAGCCATTTCATCCACAGCCCCATTGTATGTTTAAAAGTAAATTTAGGGGATATGGTGAGATGAAGCTAAGACACCATTAGAGGTGGAATGTTCTGACTGTCATTTGTTTGGAGGCTACTTTATTAGCCTCCCTTGCAAAATTGAGAAGGCTGATCCCTGAATATCATAAAAATGGAAATAAAGTAATTTAATGGGGTGAAGGCCACTCTAGGAGATGGCCCTCGGTTACTCCATTATCCTCTTTTGTAATCTTATGTAAGCCAATATGGTTGTTCACAATCACTAGTTTCTTTCTAATAAACAAAGTGGCATCCAATATTTAGAGGAGGGTAGAGTCTATAGATCTTTCCTCTTGCCATTTGATTACAATGAAATTACATCTCAGATGAAATTCTGCCATTCATTCATTTTGCAAGCAGGCCCCAAAATAGTCACACAACCTAGTCTATAAGCTTGGAGAAGTCCCAGCTTTTTACCCTATTAGGAACTTTTAGGTTCACCAAAGGCAAACATAACAATAATCTAGTATCAGGTTTCAGCTAACCTTATAATCAGATTCATGAGACCAGAATTCTCTGATGAATGGCTGGGCACAGGGCCACTTCAGAATGAGGCCTCAGGCACCATTTTGGAAGGTATAGACTACTAGACTTGCTAGATTCTTATGCCCTGCTTATACAAGGCTGGAGGTCTTGCCAATATTTCTGGCCAATCCACATGTCTTGAAAACCACTTTTTTTTTTCACCTGTAAAAAATAATAAAGCTTCTAGTGTGAGTTAGATATAAAGAGAGCTGAAGCCCACTTTTGGAATGTGGGCTCCTAATTAGAAGCTTTCAGAAAGTGAATGAACCAGCCCTAAAATGTAAGTGTCCTCTTAGGGTAACTGACTGTCCATAGAGAATAGGTCAAAATAGATTAACAGCTCTCTCTGCCTAGAGGAGCCCGCATCTATACCTTAGATGTAATGCTGTTCTTTTCCCCCATTTCTCAATAAACTCTGTTCTTTTCTCCCATTCCTCAATAAACTCTTTTTACAAAAAAAAAAAATAGATTAACACATAAATACAAAATACACACACATCATATATAGATGAGTGTGCACATGTGCATAAATGTATATGTGTATATATACCCATATATATAAAATCAGGTTGTGCATGTTAAAGCATTTTTAAAGTAAATTACAGGCAACACAATATTCCCATCATTCAAAATAAAAAACAAATAGGCTTTAAACCCCAGAAAAAAAAATATCTCATTTCACTTTTAGGGATGAGTTTTAAACTCATTTCACTTGACATAAGCCTGAATACATTAGACACATAGGGAAATAATCCTACTATTAGTATAATCACTTGCTTCTGTCAAATGTGCCCTGATGTATAATACACTTTCTTTTACTCCAGAGAAACAAAACTTTAAATGAAATTGCAAAGGAAAGAAAAATTACAAAGAAACAGAATCGCCCAGTACTGAATTCTGTTAAAAAAAAGAAAAAAGAAAAAAATGATACCCTCAAACAATTCATCGACCGAATAATTACAGTCCCATAGGATGGATACAGTAGTGGAGAGACAAACAAGTTCAAGAGAAGAGCAAAGAAGGGGCAACCACAGCTGTCTGGAAAATGAGGGTAAAGAATCCCAAGAGTCACCATTGGACTGGGACATGCAGGAGATGAGGTTTGCTTGGCAGAGGCAAGGATGCCCACAGCTGGCCTGGACTCCCCAATCTGCCAGACTGTTCTGCCATCTCTCGTGAAGGTCAAGTGAGAGCAAAGACTAGAAAGTGCTTCAAAAAGAGTTAAGCACCCTGAAAATACAAGGCATTATTTTCATCAAAAATAGACACTTTTCTGAGTCTAAATAAGCTAGAAGGGAAAATTCAGGGGGTAGGGTGGATGTTTGTGGCAGAGAGTAAAGAAGCTTCCAAGGAGGTCTGGGTCAACCTCGCACTTGCCATCCCCTCCATTCGCCAAGGTGCTCTCGGTTCTTAAATGGGCCGTGAAAGACCTGAGGCAGGTCTCCATGTGTCCCTTGGAACCCGGTGCCGAATGGAGGGTGTCTCTCCACTGAAGCTCTGGCTTTGAACAGGGCCATACAATGAGGAATGAGAACACCTAGAAGCTGAGAATAGCCAGAAGGAACCGGAGGCCTCAGTTCTACAACTGCAGTCTACCAACAACCTGAATGGGTCAGGAAAAGGGTTTTCTCCCAGAGCCTCCAGAAAGGAATTCAGCCCTGCTGCCCCTTGGTTTAACCCCGGGGAGACTGAGCAGAACCCAACTGGGCCACACTGGGCCAGGACTTCTGACCCACAGAAGCATGGGCTAAATAAATGGGTGTTGTTTTATACTACCTTTTAAAAAGTACCCATGAGGGCTCTCTGGGTGAAGAGCCAGAGGTGGTGTCCCACGCCACTCCATCCCTTAACCCTCACTTTAAACCCTATTTAAGTCTTCACAGCAGATCTTTGATGGGAAGGAAAATGTTGTTTAATCGAATGGCTGCTTTTCAGGAACAGTTGGTGTTTCCCAAGAGGCAGGTGCTTTGAGGTAGTCCCAGGAATGGCAGAGTCTCTTGGGTTTCAGTGTCGGCATCACGATTACTTGCTCTGGGCTCTGGCAAGTACCAAGGGCCTGGCTGGCCTTGCAGCTCATTTAAAGATAAACAGAGGCTTGAAAAGAGGAAGTGACGCCAAGTGCCAACGTGTCGGAAACGGGCTTTCCCTTAACCAGATGCATGAACGACACCCACCATTTAGTCTCAATATGAGGCCACTGCTGACCATTCGCCCACATAACGAGAGCAATTTATTGAGCACCTACTGTGCGCTGGGCGCTATTGTAGGCACTGAGTTGCCAATGCTGAATCAGATGGCCCAGGCCTCCAGAGAGGACAGGGGAGTAAACAGAAGGCAACAAGGACTCACAGTGAAGGCTTCCAGCAGGGCATGAGGAGGCCATTCTCACCCAGCCCTGGGGTGGTAGGGAGGGGTAGACCAGGCCAGCCCTTCTCACACTCTGCACACGATCACCTGGGGATCTTGTTAAAGCAGATTCTGACTCAGTAGGCCTGAGGCAGGGGCCTGAGAGTCTATAGTTCTCACAAGCTCCCAGGTAATCCTGAGGATATTGCCGGCACACAGACCACACTGAGTCGGAAAGGCCTTAGAGGCCACCGATTCCTGAGCTGAGCCTTGAGGAACGAGTAGAGTAAGAGGCAGTCAGGAGGAGAGAGTGGGGGCAGCCTTGTGGTGAAGGTACAAAGGTGAGGGGTGTGGAGACTCCAGGTGCTTCGTTTGGCTTGGTGGGAAGTGGACACTAAGACGGGAGAGGGAGGCAAGGGCACAGGCACACAGAGCCTTTTATGTCCTGCTGTGGCATGGAAAGGACTGTGGGACCATGAGGAGCCTTTTGAGCTGGGAAGTAATATGGTTAGGTGGCATTTTGAGAATATCTCTCAGCCAAAAGTGAAGGAAATGGACCATCAGGGCTTAAGACTAGAAGCAGAGAGGCCAGGAGGGAGGCTCTGGCTACATTAAAGAGCCCTGGGTAGAGTCAGGAGATAGCAAGAGGTATCAAGGAAATGCCTTCGAGGGGACTTGGGAAGCCATCGTTTTTCCACAGCTTCAAATTAACCTTTCCAAAAGTTAATTTGTTTTGTTCAGTAGGTCGCTGCCCTCGACATAATTTTGAAACTCCCTCTGGCTTTCAGAACATTCCACACCCAGGGTTACCCCATCCGCCCACTGGTTCCCCACTGTACCTCCATGTGCATGCCTGTCTACTGCCTCCTGCTGCTCACCCTTCCAGGCTGAGGCCCACCTCCATGCCTAGCACACTCCATTCTACCTACCTGGGTGTCCACCTGGCTCCTCTCCACCTGCCCACATTCCACTCTTGCTTTCAGCTCCAGCAGATGACGACCTCCTTGGCTCAGCTTCCCCAAACTGCTCCAGCCCCATTGATCTGGGTAATGTACTGTCTGCTTCATTCTATTTGTACAATACTAAATCCCAGAAGGCCTGATGATTCGTAATGCCTTCTTTTATTTCCTTTTGCTCTTAATGAAATCCCTCATCCTTCAGAACTGTGCCTACAGCATATATGTATGGGTTAAATAAGGATAATAATAAAAGGAAATCTGTGTATCCGCCACTTCGGTTAAGCACAAGACATTACCAAGATCTCTGAAGCTCCTGGTGGCCTCGTGTGTTCTACTGAGTCCTCTCCTAACTAGATACCTCAAAATAAGACCTCAAAATAAGATCAAGAGCAGCCTCCTACATCTTCTGTGTCTTCCACAGCTGGTGTCACAATACTTCCTGCCCCAAATATCTGGGCATGCAAGCAGCCAGTATGAGTGCACTCGTGAGAAAACGGAACAGGCTACTTTAAATCAGGTCTATCCAGAATCATCCAGAGCACAGAGACACAACCCCCCGAGCATTCAGCAGGCTGACTACCCGGGACAGGCCCTCCAGGAATACTTCTTGAATTGAGTTCTGGTTTCCCTTCCTCTAGTGGATGTAACATAGAGTCTGGTCAATCTCAGGCATCAAACTCACTGCACGAAGCAAGTGGTCTCCAAAGTGAGATCCAACCACAACCCCCACCCTCCAGCCCAGAGGTGTGCATTTGACTCTATCCAGGTGCAGGAAGAAATCGTAGAATTTTATTTTTACTTTTTTCTCATCCTTTTAAAATTGCTAAATGTTTGTATATGGATCTAACATATGTGCTATGTTTATGTAGCATGTACCACCCGGGATAACATACCATGTGTGTATGTAGCATGGTAGCACAGGAGAACATGGCAGTATAGCACATACTCACACATAACTGCCTTACAAGACTGGATGGCAGGAAAACAAAGTGAAAGACTCAAAGCGAGTTCTCCCCCATGAGCGCCTAGGCCTCATTCATTCATTTATCCATCCTTCCATCCAAAAATACATGTACTGTTCTCATGGGCACCATGCTCTGTTACCCAAACTGTATCAGGCAGAGGCAGCAAAGCAGGCATCCCTTGGAGGCAGGCTGGTCGTGTCCCATAATGCCCCACAGTCGACAGCACTCAGGCTGCCAGTATGTATCACGGAGTTTTCAGAGTGAGCAAATACACATCCTCCAAAGATCCTGATCCTGGTCCAGCCACAAACGTTCTTCTGCTCCCTGTGAGCTCATAGCAATTACTTAACATGGCTATTTTATTCACCCCTGACCTTCTCTACCAGCAGAGAAGGGGACTGTCTTCTTGATGAGGTGCTTAGGAAAATGTTCCTGCCCACCTGCTCCTATAGGCTTGAAACTGCTTTCCAAAGGAGAGAGTCCTGAGGACAGGCTGCAGGTTATGGTTTTAAATGTCCTCACCTGTGGGACAAGGTTAACCCGATGAATTTTCACTAAGTTGTAAATGACCCATATTTAATACTCTCTGGGGAGCCAATTTTGTTAAGAGGGAGAGGTGGAAAAGAAGGCACCACCGGAGAATGGGCTTCTGGTACCCACAGGTGAAGTGGAAGGTTCTCATGGATGGAAAATCAGTCTCATGGAGACGCCAGGCCACTGGGCCAGGACAGGAACATCGAACTTTTCAGTGTTTGCCAAAGGCTGGTGTGGGCCCAGCACTTACCCACTGGCCCCAAAAACTTAGTCAAGATAGAGAATGTTAATGCAGTAAGGAAGCGCAAAGAAAGTACCTGCACTTTACGGGAAGACACAGCTTCTAGAAGGTTAACATGGTTCAGGATGGGCTACATCCCAGGCTTCTGACTTCTGGTCCAAGCTCTTTATCCAATGATCCTTCAGCAGACCAGATGACAGAAGGGAGATAAACAAAATGAGACTCAAAATTCTACACTGTACTCTCCATTTTGAAAAACTAGCTCAATTCCATGCTCTAAATGTTTTTAACCACTTAGCTACATTTCTTCCCTCTGGGTTTTTGATTTAACATCCTTAGCACTTTTCAGAGTGTTGCCAAAGGCAAGATCCCAGAGATGAACCTCCAAACAATACACCATTGTTTTTCTGGATAAAATAAGACAAAGAAACAGACTTCACTTATCCTACAATACTGGAGGCTAAATGTACTATGACAATTTGGGAGAGAGATACAAAAGAGCAATATCTAAATGCACCTTCTTGCATTGAAACAGGCAAGTATTTACATTGAATCCAGGCACAAATACAGTTGACTAAGTTCATCAGCAACTTACAGAGGAATAATCAGTTCAATAATGTTTCTTTGAAGATTTTACTTCATTTTAAACAATTCTTCTTAAAAATGATTGATATTAAAACTGTTAAAGAAATCCAAGCCATTACCTCTATTCTAAATATGTAGAGATACTATTTTAATACATTGACTTTGGAAAGCAAATATATATATCAGAGCCAAAATTCAAAAGAGAACATTTGAAATGAAATTGGTTTATAAAATGCATGGCAATATGTATGTGTATGTTTGAGCGCATGTATATATATACATACATACATATACACATACATGTTTTAGGTAGACCGGCATATAGGATGCCATGCACAGATAACTAAGAATCTTTGACCTAATTGTCATAAGGTTTTCCTATGAAACCTGGGTATGATATATGTGGTTGTGCTTTTAGTCAAATTCTTGCTCATTTTAATAAATGATGAGTATCTGTAGATTTTAATCTAGAATTCACATAAAAATAAAACACACACACTTGGCATTAGGATAATTTTCCTCAAAGGAACAGCTACTCTTTAATTCTGGGCATTTTAAGACATCCAGAATCACTTCCCCTAAGCAATTATGATTTTACAAAATGCTGTCAAGATCATCGCAAAGTTTTACTGCCCAGACAGAGCTAAATGCCTGGAGCTCTCGTCAGTGATTTATTATTTACTCTGGAGGTAAGTTGCTAAGCAAGATTTATTCCATAAGAACAGAGCCATCCGTAACAGTACAATATATGTGTAACTGGGAAGGTGGTTTTTTTTTTTCACCATTCTTCAAGAGAGTTTGTTCTCTATAATCAGAAAAATATATGTGTCTGTAAGCTTTCACCCTTTTGTGAAATAGAGTACACCACTATGCATTTGACCAACTAGTTTCATTTCAAACATTCTTGTTTGAATTTCAGCTCTGAGAAAATTTCAGAAGATTTTAATAATAAAAACAGTGGGAGAACCATATCCTAGTCCACTGATAAGAATCTGCTGGGTATCTGCTTTACCTACATAGCGCTTTTTTTTTTTTTATTATTTTGCTCCATTGCACTAAGGTGGCCTAACCCTCTCTTTCGTACCATCTCGGAGAGACTCCAGATTCCTAAGAAAAAGAGAGCATGAATAATGCATATTTGCCAATTTTGGGTTTTTAAAGACTTGATAACAAGTACCAGGGACCAATTACTGGCCTACTTCCGCCCCCTAGTGTCCATAACATATTGTTGCTTTTGCAAAAGGGAGACTGGGGAGCTGGGACCAATGAAAAGTGGCTGGACAACTCCGCCCCCCCCCCTCCGCCCCCGGCCCCCCGCTCCACGCCTTCAGCAATGCTCCCCACCATATACACGGCCCTCCAGCTGCCCTTTCACCAGGCACAGAAAAGCGATATGATACACTCATTCAGGTTAAGATGGCTGGAACTTAAAATGTCCCTTCTCCCCAGAGTGGATGCATTTTAACAAAAGCACTGAAGTGAGAAGGCAATGCTGCTTTAGGAGAAAGATTTTTTTTCCCTGTTTTTTAATAGGTGCTATTGAAGAAACATCAAATGTGCGTCAATTTCTTTACTAAATCATTGTCTTTGCTATAATCAGGCTGAGGTAGGGAAACCAGCAGAGGACTCAAGAAAATGTTCCGTTTCCCAGAACTTGCCTCCATGCTCAGCAGCAGCCCTCCCTGTGCCAGGCAGGAAAGTATGGCTCTTGGGTGGCCACATGTCCAGTGGGGCAGCTCACCACGCAGACAAGGAATGAGTGGAAACATGAGCAAGGAATGTTCTGGTCAAATTCCAACCACCCTCCCACAGCTGCCAACAGGACTCCCTGAAGCAGTTCCCCAGCAGGTCAGGGAGTTTTTCAGGCAGGTAGCCAACCCCCAAGATGGCTTTAGATTGGGGGAGGCAGGGTTGAGCAAAGGGAGTTAGACAAGGAGGCAGGATCTGAGACGTTTTACAGAGGACCCAGGCAGTGTTTCTGAGCTCTGGGTGGGGCTGATCAGTAATCAAACCCCTCCTATGTTTGAAATTGCTCCAACCCACCCCTCGAGGAGTAATGCCAGGGAGACGCCCCTACCACCTGTACCCATGTCCAATGGAGAAAGAACCATGAAGAAAATGGAAAGAATAGAGAGCAAGGGATACTTTATTTTGCTGGTACCACTTGCTGAGAAGCCACTGCAGCTTCCAATCTCCCATCCCAACTCTCACAGACACAGAAGTCCAAAGGGGTAGAAGCTGGTTTAGTGTGGCTGGTGGTGGGGGGGGTGCTGGGGAGGGGGAGAGGAAGGTGTCAAAGTTCTGAATTTAATCCATAGTTTCAATGGTTTGTAGCAGTGTGATAAGGATAGAATTTGAGGTCAGGCAGACCTGATTTCGAATCCCAGCTCTGCCACCAGCAGGCTATGCAATCTTGGACAACTTCTCCATTCTTCAGTTGTCAGATCAAAAGCTACACCTCAGGGAAGTCCTCTCTCACCCCCACAAACTAGATCAGATGCTCTGCTTACAAATCTTGTAATCTCTTGTAATTTTTATTTATAGCACACATCACAGTTTGTGATTTTGTATTGTGTTTGGGAGATGCCTTGTCTGATCTATTTTTTCCTACTGGACTCTAAGCTCAGAGAGGGCAGGAACCACAGCTCCTTCAGTCACCATCTTATCCCAGACCTAGCACATAAAATCAATGAATTATATTGAGCCTTTGTTGTGGAAAAAATGGGACGATAATATCTTCTTTGTAGGTTTGGTGAAAAGATTAAATGAAACAATACATTTGTGATATTTCTGACATAGAATAAGTGCTCAAAAGAGGTCAATTCCTTTTCCACTATCTCTTTGGGAACCCGCCACCGGTGGACGTTGTCCCGACCACCAGAGGCGCTACTGAGCAGTGAAATAAGCCAAAACAGAAAATTGGGTATCTGAAAAATCCACAAATTTCACCACACCAGTCCCTGAATAATCAAAACTAGCTGGCACATTACAATTAATCGCCTCTTCTCTCTAGATGTCCCTTGATAGCAGGAAAAGTTATCTCCAGCTTCACTTTCCTTTCCATCCCGGATAGAGAGTAGCCAGAGGGACTGTAAATCCATTCCTAACATTTTCAGTTGTTTGAATTATGTTCGAACAGAATTAAGAAGGTGACTTTAAAAATATGAAGGAGAAATAAAGGTTGCACTTCCCAGAGTAGAGTACAGGTGTAAAATGAAGCTGAACTTTTAATATTAAGCTGCTCTGAAGGAGAAAGTACTAAGAATATTTTTATAGAATACTTGCATTATGGGTAATTTTTTTTAATCCAGGGTTCAACTTGCATGACACTGCTGCATAAGTCTACCACTTAATGACATTTATAACTCTGTAACAATACGTTTTGTATAAATTACTGCTGAGGCTTAACATTTCTGATGATGATATATAGAATAAAGTGATGTCATAAGGGGGAAGTTTGTAAGTTACGATTTGTCCTGTTGCTTTAAATAAGAGGATTTCTGGAGACAATTGCCTTGATGAATATAAACTCAAATGAACCTTGAATCTCTTCAATTATTCTTATTTAGAATTCATTTTCCTTTGAACTTTCATTTAACTCAAAGCACAATCGTTCCATTACAAATCAAATGTGAGCTTGTCTTTCCTGCAATAACAAGTATGCTTTAAATAATGAAGCAACACCTATGATCATAAAAGATAATGTTTCAATGCACCAAAATACAAAAGTTAAAGAGATTTACTATCCTCGTTCAGAGACAATGAGTTGAATAATTTTGTAGCAACAGACATCTCTATTCCAGACAACATTTTTTATTTGACTTTTTGGTGTATCCTTTCCCAGAAGACTGAGGTGTCTTATTATCAATGAAAGAATGCAAGATACAACACACAGTGCTGTTCATGAATGAGAAGCTCATATCTCTCCTTGTAGTTTCCCTATTAGGCTACTGGGTATAAAAATACCTCAGCATCCCTTGGCCTCTTTTCTACTGGGCTGAATCACTCTGCATTCACCTCAAGCTCTGTAGACTATGGCTCTGTATGCCTTTCCTTTTTTACAGAATTATGATGAGGAACAACTAAGTTATTGGATGTGAATATGCTTTATAGGGAATAAAAGTGCTGTTTTCGCCCCCTAGCTGCTAAAACAAATACTATACAACAGGTTGGCTTAAGAAAAGGAATTTATTGGCTCACAGTTGCAGATGCTAGACTTGCTTCCTCCCGGGATCAGTATCTTCTGGCTGGTTGCCAGTCGCTGGTGTTCCTTGGCTTTTCCATCACATTTGCAGTGCACATGGTGACATCGACATCTTCTCCTTTCTCCTCCAGATTCCGTTGACTTCTGGCTTCTGGCTGATCCCTGTGGCTTTTCCCTCTGTCTGACTTTCACTCTGCTTATAAAGGGCTCCAGTAATCCAGATTCAAACCCAACCTGATTCCGCTGGGCCACATTTTAATAGGAGTAACATCTCGAAGAGATCTGATTTACAATGAGTCCACACCCGCCAAATCATGTCCAAACTGGGGTAAACAATTCAATCCACCACAAGCTGTCCCCTGACCCCAAAAAAGACACGTTCTTCTAACATGCAAAATACATTCGTTCCATCACAACATCCCAAAACCCTTAAGTCCTTTCAGAAACAATGCTAAGTACAAAGGCTCATCAAAATCAGTTAATGGGTGTTGTCCATTCTCGGGAAAAAATTTTCTTCATCTGATGGACCTTGAAACCTAAAATACAAATTTTCTGCTTCCAATATGCAATGGAGGGACAGGCATAGGATAAACATTCCCAGTCCAGAAGGGAGAAATTGAAAGGAAAACAATGGTCACGGGTCCCACATAAGTCCGAAACCCAGCAGGTCAAACTCCATTGGATTTCAAGGCCTGAGAGTGATCTATGAACTCTCTCTGATCTAATTTATCCTCTGGGCCTGATGGAGCAGCAGTCCCACCACTTCCAACCACTTGCGCAGTGGCCATGCTCTCCCCCAACAGTGGAGTGAAGGCCCCAGCCTCTCTCGGCATCAGAATGGCAGCCAGGCTTTCTACAAACATCAAGACACAGGCCCGATCCTCTCCAAGCATGGGATAATAATTGGATTCTCTGGAAATGCTAGGGTGCCAGCCCCACCATCTCCAAGTATTGTGGTGGGGGCATTCTCCTTGAGCAATGAATGGGCTGCAAGGCCCATCCCCTCCAAGAGCGGGCCAGATGGCCTAGCTCCTCAAATGCAGGGGCACACCTGCTCTTTCCACACACATGGGTGGGCCTGTTCTCTTGGCCCAAGGAGATCTTTTCATTTCATACCTTTGCTTCCATGGTTCTGCCTTTGAAGTCATTCTTCCTTCAGTTTGTCCCTTCTCTGTCCCTTTCAGTCCAGGCTGTCAGCAGTTCTGCTCATACAGATTTTTGCAACAATCATGTCAGTTTTGCATGCAGTTCAAGCTGGTCCAAACCATCAGACATAGAACTTTCCATAGAGCTTTCCTGGATAACTTGCATTTCCAATCCTGAATTCCACTGAAATGGCTGACTGGGTCCATGCTCAGCCACACTCTCTTTAGCAAAAGGTTGTTTAAATAAACCCTCACTTGGAGCCCTATTCTCTGGGAACTCACTTCCCAGAAGCTCAGGGAGGTTCCTGATAGAGCCATTTTGAGCCCTAGTCTCAGAGAATGCTATAGGATAGGCTCAGAATTTTCCAAACCATTAATTTCTAGTTTCTTTATGTTTAAGAGTTCAGTTCTCAGTTTATCCCTTTCCTCTCACATTTTACTAGAAGCTGCAAAGAGACACCAGGCTGTACCTTCCATACTTAGCTTGGAAATCTCAGTTAAATATCCAAGTTCATCGCTTACAAATTCCACTTTCAGTCCAACATCAGAACACAATTTGCCAAGTTCCCTGCCACTTTATAATAAGGATTGCCTTTCCTCATATTTCCAATAACACATTCATCATTTCCTTCTAAGGTTTCATCAGAAGTACATTTAACATTCATATTTCTACCGAAAGTCTCTTCAAAGAAAAATCTAGGCTTTTCCTATCAAGCACCTCACAATTCTTCCAGCCTCTACCCATTACCCAATTTCAAAGCCATTTCCACATTTTCAGATATTTGTCATAGCAGCACCCCACTTCTGGTACCAAAAACTGTTGTAGTTTCCTAGCTGCTAAAACAAATACTATACAATGGGTTGGCTTAATAAGAGGACCATATTGGCTCACAGTTTCAGAGGCTAGAAGACTTGCTTCCTCCCAAAGTCAGTATCTTCTGGCTGGCCAGTAATCTTTAGGGTTCCTTGGCTTTTGGGTCACATTGTAATGCACATGGCAATGTCTTCTCCTTCCTCCTCCAGGTTCCATTGACATCTGGCTTCTGGCTGATCCCTGTGGCTTTTCCTTCTGTCTGACTTTCACTCTGCTTTTAAAGGACTCCAGTAATCCAGATTAAAGCCCAACCTGATTCAGTTGTGGCAATGCATTAACTGAATAACATCTTGAAGAGATCTTATTTATAACATGTCCACACCCACCAGAATGCAGACCAAGACCAAGAAAATGTCCAAACTGGGATATACAATTCAACCCACTACAAGTATACTATGTAGCACTTGATGGTTTCTTCTGAGTTTTGTAAACACACTTACACATCTTTTACATGAGCTATGCTTTCCAAAATAATATAGAAAAGCCTGGAGCATCTCCAAGCTACTACAGATGAAACAGTGTTACAAATGAGGATCTTCTGGAATTCCCACAATAACTTCTCTTGGACAGTATCTAAATCCCACATTATAATAGGTCAAGTGGCCGATCACCCCAAATGAGAGCCTACTTTCCCATTGAAAATCTCTCCAGCAGGCAAGACGCTGAAGTAAGCAGGTAGGCTGAGTGGCTGGAGAGCTTTCTTCCTGTTATCTCTTTATGCATTCCATCTTCCAAACATTGTGATCTGCCTTCAATACAACCTAGAGTATGGGATTTACATTTTTAATATTGGCATTTATGACATGGTGCTTTTGCTGGTTAATTGGTATCAGAACAAAATGTTTGCCTTTCTCCTGAAATAAATCTCTTCAAGAGCTTCAATCGCACATTCTTTTGTTCTATCCCTCATTTGAAATGGCCTCTATAAAGCCGCCAAACCACGCTACATAATCTTTCGCCTCTCACGTTTTTAAATCTGGGGGTTTATGCTTTAATGGCTTTGATGTGCTTACTATTCAGCCTGTTACTTAAACCACGTTCCCCCCAAACCACCCCCGCTGCCGTCCTATACCAAGCTCTCCCTCAGCCTTGCAGCCTGTACCCTCTGAGGCTGAAAGGATTTATTTATCATCCAGAACGTTTCCATAATTTTGGAAACATATGTTTCAAAATTACATTCCAATATCTCATACTATGTTCTTTTCTTGCATCTGTTCTATGAGACAAACAAAAAAACACATAATTATATTCCAATGGCTGCAAAGTCTACATTTTCCACAAGAGTTGATTCCTCCACAGACAGTAAAATAGTCACACACCAAAAGGCACTTACACTGCCCCTCAACGTCATCTGGAATCACATTCTTGTGTTAATTAGAGCTAACCACTGATGATAACAAACCTCTACAACATAACTGCATGAAACTTTAATTGACTCCTTTCCAAACCATCTCAATTTTACAGGATAATCTCTTTATTGAAAATTAGCTATTGTTGAAAAACCAAGTCTCAACATAAAACTCAACCTTGCATGGACAACTCAGTAATCTTCCATCCTCCCAGGGTATGGCTTGCATTAAATATACTTTAAAAAATCCACTCTCTCCCTGCAATATCTTAGCAGAAAGACAATAGGTCAATGCACAACAAATAAGACAATCAATCAATAAACGTTAATGAAACATAAATAAATACTTGGTCAAAACATTTTCCCTTTTAAATATAACAATGCCAATTACATACTAGTTCTTTCCTGCTCAAAACTCTTTCACACCCACAAACACACACACACACACACACATACACACATACACACACCCTTTGAACATAAAAGTCCAATCATTTTATATCCACTGCATTTTCCTAGAATGTTTGATGGAAAAACCGGGTAAAGTTAGATCAAACAGCATTGAAAAATTGCAACAGCCCTCTCAGAACTAACACTTGCTATTCAACCTATTTTTTTTTAATTCATCATTGAAATAAATGTTCTCTCTGCTATGTTTCTGCCCTCATTAGACTTTGGCAGTGATAGAGAGATAAATACATCTGCAATGGTGTGCTGGTAAATATTTAACAACCAGCTCCAGGTGAGGAAAAAAGAAAACTGTGACATGTAGCATTTATTGAGTTACATAATGTAAACACCCCCATCAAGGCCGATTTTTGCCGAAGCAACTTCCCCGAATGGCAGAGTTGGGGATATCTACACACATTTGGCTCTCAAGAGCTGGTAGAAGCTGACGCCAGCACACGGCTGGATGCCTGTGACTCCGCTTGGAGATTTAAAAACGTTCCCAGTGCCTTTGAAATCTGGCAGCAGTTTTAAAGATGACTCTTTGTAGTTTGCTCACAACCTGTCTGTTTCTCAAATGGTTTCCAGGCATTCCTGACAATTTCCTGGGCTGTAAAGCATGCTGTATCCATAAAGGACCATGGGTGGAGAGGTCAACAGTGACCTCCATGTTTTTCCCATCTTAGCACAATCCCCATAAATACCAGCCCTCTTGCTACCTCAACATAAATATAGAAAGAAAACACAGATATGATTCCAGAAGCCTTGAGAAATAATGTCAATCTTTACTTGGGGTTTCTTACAAAGTTTTACACAAGCGCTTCACCCAGAAATCTTCCCAAACAACACTTCTTACACATCTCATCTGTCTCAAAAGTTTTATAGTTATGCTAACAGCTAAAAACTCTCTCTCTCCCCCCCACCCCCTCTCTCTCACACACACACACCCTACATCACCATCCTGTTCCCTCCATTCAATCTACACTACCTTAACTTATATACCACACTCTCTATCCATTACTGTCCCCAACGTGCAGTGCCCTGGGAAGTGTTTCCAATTAATTAATCTGGATTTTAAATGTGGGTCTGGGAGGAGGTCAGGTGTGACACAATAGAAACCCCAGACCATAATGCACAAGAAAAGACAGGTTTTACTCACAGATCCCAGGGAGAGAGGGGTGCCGTGAGGGGTCAACGGTAAGTGTGATGGCTCAGGAGGCTCAACCAGAGGATGGGGAGCACACAGACAAGAGTGAGAGGGACCCCTGGGCTTTATTGTGGCCGGGGTGGAGCTTAGCAGATTTCCCACGGAGTCAAGGATTGGTTAGTTTAAATCAAGCCCACAAAAAAGGAAAGGGAGTGGGGGCTCACGGGAGGTAGGGATGGTGAGCTGATCGTTTGGGACCAGCTGTGGGTAGTGGCCGCAGATGCAGGTTTGCGCTCTGGAGAGTCTAAGCCCCAGGGATGGAAAACTGTTTATTAACTAAGCCAAAGGTCACTGTTGAGGCAAGAGGCTTAGCCAAAGTAAGAAGGATGTCGGGGCAGCACACAAAAGTTTTGTTAGTTATGACAGGAAGGATAGTTCTTCTCCCGTTCTGACTGCTCTTCTCCAGTTCTGGCAAATGATATTCTCCATTGCATTACAGTAATTTGAGTGTATTGGTCAATGCGACTTCTGCAGCATCGCCGTAATAATAATAGCAGACGCTCACCCAGTGCTGGTGCCAAGTAAGCACTTTACACCTAGAGACTCATTTAAGTGGTGGAACCAGGAACCAAACCAGGCAGAATGGCGCACGAGCCCATGATTCTTCCCCGTACTCTACCAACTCTCAGGCCCATCTGGAGGAACATCACTGTGGAACCTTAGCTAAGTCAAACTTCCCGTGCCTCAGTGTCTTCGTTTGCAAAACGGGGCTAACAATAGTGAATACCTTAGAGGGTTTGGAGGAGAATTAAGTAGCAAAGTTCTTAGAACAGGGCCTGGAACATAATAAGAGCTCATATTAGCTGAGAAGTGCGAGCTAGCACTAATCTGTTTCTCACTCACGGCATGCTAACTCCCATGACTTTTTCATCATGTCTTCTTCTAGAGTCCCAGGAGTCAACAATTTTTCTCTATAAAGGGTCAGGTATAGATATTTTAGAATTTTTCAGCTCATGGGCTAAAATAGGCCATGGACCAGGCTTGGCCCACGTGCGTGGCCACTGGGGTGTTCGTAGCCCAGTGCTGAGCCAGCCATGGCATGGTGTGTGGTGAATGCTGGGATAAAGGAGGAAGGGGTCAGCGCTAGTTAGGAGAAGGTGACTGATGAGAAGGGGATCCAAGAAGGAAAGACACTTAAACTTCACTTGAAGGAGGCAAGGAATTCACTCAGCAGACAGAGGCGTAAGAGAGCAAGGAGGTATTCAGAAAATTGAAGTATCTGGAAAGCCAGAAAAGAGAGGGAGGACTCAGCACACCCACTAAGACATTGGGACTTCATCCTGTAGGCTTCTGGTTTTCAAACTTTTTTTAACACAGAAACTTATCCTTAGGCAAAAGAGCTGAAACCCTGTGTGTATAAAACTAACCTGGTTTAAGCTAGGAAGGCGAGCCCAGAGCCCTAAGGCAAACCCTGCGCCCTCTGGGCCTCAGGGTAGCACAGTGGAAATCCATAGCTGCTGGCAATGGATGGCAGTTGTGGCTCCACTTCACCAAATTCTTCTTAAGTCAGTAAAGTCCTTGGATCTATTTTCATCTTGAACGGACACCCTGTTCTCCAGCAGCTCTTCGCTGAGTTGCAGGCTTGCACCACTCAATTTAACACTTAATTATATACTGTATTGCATCTTTATCTAATTGTTTCGTGGACATGTTCTCTTCCCATCTAGATTAATTGTCCTGAGGACAGACAGTGCATCATCTTGCTTCTCAGGTGTCCCCCTCAACAAGCGGCACAAGGCCTGGAGGTGCTAATTGAAGGGAACATCTCTTCCAACCCTAAGACTTTAAGATCTGCCATGGGATGAATGCATTTTCAAACTTCTAAGAATAAGAGTAATAACATAACTAAACATCTTCCATGGCGAGCATTAAATTAGTGGATGTAGAGTTAGTGGGGAGGTGTTTGTGTATCAGGGCTGAAAGTTGAGTCAGTCATATTCCTCAGCTCATTTGGGACTCTTGTCTTTAGCCTAGGCATAACCCCCTTTTTTATATCATTCCTTTTCATCTCCATTCCCCAGCCCAATTTTCCTCCCCATAATAGAAAACCATTTTAATGTGCTTATATGCATGTGTTCCTTGAATATTGTCTTGTGTGCATATATTTTGATGTACAGAAATGGTGTGTTATCATGCTATAGATCTCATTGTTTCTTCCTTTTTCACCCAGGACCACGTTTTTAAGATCTATCCATATAGCCAAGTGTCTTGGTTCTCCAGGTCTGCCATGACAAATATCACACAATGGGATGGTTTAAACAAGAATTTTATTGGTTTTAGAGGCCAGAAGTCCCAAATCGAGGCATTAGCAAGGCCATGCTTTCTTCCGGAGTCAGAGGCATTCTGGTTCTGGCTTACAGCAATCCTTGGGGTTCCATGGCTTACATCTCTGCCTCCATCACATGGTGATGTCCCTGGTCTCCTTCTGTGGCTTTCTCTGCCTTCTGGTTTCTCCATCTCCTGGCTTCTTTCTATAAAGCTTCCACTAACATGGATTAAGGTCCATCTTGATTCAATTTGGCCACACCTAAATAGGATCTTAGAAGACCCTATTCACAAGTGAGTCCACCCCTAAACTGATAATACATCTTCAAAGGGTCCTATCTACAAATGGGTGCACAGCCACAGGAACACTGATTAAGATGAAGAGCATGTCTTTTGCAGGGGTACATGATTCAGTCTACCACACCAAGTAGACATCTAGTCCATTTCTCCTAAACGCTGCATGCCATTCCATAGTCTGTGCCCACTACAATTTACATGTCCAGCCCACCAAGGAGAGGCAGCTAGAATACTTCCAATGTCTACTACCATAAACAATTCATGAGTGAACATCCTCACACATGCCCCTTATAGATCTAGGTGGGAAATTCTCTGGCATATATGCCCAGGAACAGGAAAGCTAAGTCATGAGGTAGACGTGTACTTGCTTTGACTAAGTACTGCCAGAGTGCTCTCTAAAGAGGCCGCTCCCATTCACTCTTCCACCAGCAGTGCCTGAGCTTCCTAGGACACACATCCCACCAATACTGAGTCATATTCGGCTTTCCAAGTTTTGCTAACTTGAAAGCTGTAACATATTATCTTATTATTCGTTTTTTTTCTATTTCACTCATCACTAGTTGAGTTTGAACATCTTCTTCATATGATTTTTAGCGATATGGTTTCTTTATGAACTGCCAATTCCTATCCTTTGCCCAATTTTCCACCCAGCTTCCTGCTGTTTTCTTGCTGATTTGCAGCAATTTCTTATAAATCACAAATATAAGTCCCTTATAGTTTGATACTTTACAAACAACTCCCAAACTGTTAACTTTATTAATCTCTCATTAGACAGAATTGCTGAATTTCTATTTTAATCAAATTGATCAATTTTTCACTTACGATTTATACATTTGGGATTTGGCTTAAGAAGTCCTTCCCCGCCCTTACGTTATAAAAATATTCACCTACGTAATGTTCTATGAACTGTCTAGTTTCATCATTAATATTTAGAGTCAATATACATATATGGCATTAGATGGAGATCTGTTTGACAAACCACCATATAATGAACCACTCCAAAACTTAGGTCTGCTAAGACTTAGTGTCTTAAAACAAAGAACATTTCTTTTGCTTACAAATCTGCAATTTTGGCAGGAGTCAGCATGGATGGTTCATCTTTGTGCCATGGAATGGCTGCTGGGATGGCTCGACTGGGCTGAAGAATCCACTTGCAGGATGGTTCATTGCTACGCCTGGCAAGTTGGTGTTGGCTGTTGGCTGGGAGCTCAGCTAAGGCTGGGACCTAGAAGCCTGAGTTCCTTTCCACTTGGGACTCTTCACAGGCTGTTTGGGCTTCTTCATATCATGAAGCTGAGTTCCAAGAAAAAAAGTCAAAGGCTATCTCACCTTATATGATCTGCTTCAGAAATCCCTTAGCTTTACTTCCATCCTAGTCTAAGCCTGCCCAGATTCAAGGGGAGCAGACATAAACCCCACTTCTCAATGGAATGTCAAAGTGGCATTGTAATAAGCACACAAGGGAGGATAATAATGCCATGAATCATCTTTGGAAATACAATCTGTCCCAGGATCCAATTTTGTTAGTAGATCATCCTTATCATTTATTAAATTCCCTTATACACATGAGTCTGCTGCTGAGCTCTTTACTCTGTTACACAGTCTTATTTGTCTGGGCAGCAATAAGGCTAGTAATATGTCTTAATATCTGAAGGGCAAGTTCCCCATCTTCATTCTTCTTTTTCAAAGTTGTCAGTTATTCATGAACCCTTATTATTCCATACAAATTTTAGAATACATCTATCAAGCTCCCAAAAAAATTCTACTGGAATTTTGTTGAGTTTTCCCTGACTTTATGGATTAATTTGAGGACAATTATCATATTTTTATATTGTCATTCCATTCAAGTAAACAGAAATTACCACAACTATTTATTCAGCCTTCCTTTTATGGATTTTAAGAATTTATTCTATAGAGTTCTAATTTATTTTTTCTACAAATAATCTACACTTCATTTATTTTTCTTTATTTATAGTCTTGGCTAGGAAGCCCAGTATTGTGCTCCTTTTGGCTTGTTCCTCATCTTAAATGTAATGCATCTTTTTCCATTAAATAGTATTGGTACTGCTAGTATTTCATCAATAGGTATTGAACATCATTAAATGCTTATCTTCATTTACTGAGATAATTCTATGATATTTTTCTCTTTCAGTCTATTAATGTGGTGAATTATATTACTATGTTGAACCATCTTTTATTTCCAAATAAACCTAACTGTAACAATATATTAATATGGCTTTTAAATTATTAACATTTGATAAGCTACCACAATGTTTTATTTAGGGTTTTGTATCTGTGATAAGCAAAAGAGGACAGTAATTTTATTTTCTTGTATTGTAATTATCCAATTTTGTAATAGATTACGTTCAATGCAAATATTCTCGGGAACCTGATTTTGTGATAATCAGGGTAGGCTAAATATTGACTATATTAGAAACCATGCATGTGTCCCCAGACCTAGTTTTTCTCCCTAGGTCTGGTTTTTGGAATGCTGGTGATAAACTAAGCCTGATTTATTATATGACCATCCTGTATGGAAAATGACTGTAACTCTAGGTATCTTTGGTCAGCCTTAAGAGATATAACAGGGGGGCAGATGTGGCTCAAATGGTTGGGTGCCTGTCTCCCATATGGAGGGACCTGGGTTTGGTCCCCAGGACCTCCCGATAAAATGAAGAACAGAAAAATATAGAAGGCGTGTGGGCCACCAGGCCCTGTGCATGGGTGAGCCGCCAGGCCCTGCAAGCCATGCAGCAACATGATGACGTAACAGGAGAGTGACACAAGGGAGAGCCAAGACGAGACGTGCCGAAAAACCAGGAACAAGCAGTGCCTACTGTGCCTACTGGCACAGACAGTAGGATGCCTCTCTCCCACATTGGAGGTTCCGAGGATCAAATCCCAGTGAAGACAGGAGGAGAAGGATGAGAAGAGAGGGCAGGAAATGGACACAGAGTTGCCCAGTGAATGGACACAGAGACAGCAAGAATGAGGGTGTGGAGGTGAATGGATAAAAGTAAATAAATGAATAAATAAATCCTTTAAAAAACTGTATGGGGAGGAAGATATGGACTATAGTTAGTAGTAATACTTTAACGATGCCCTTTCATGATATGTTAACAAATGTTTCACAGCAACACGGGGTGTTCGTGGGGGGGTGATGTGTGGGAGCCCCGTATGATGTTGTGCATGTTTGTTCTGTGAGTTCACAATGTTTACTGAGCACTTATAGTTTATGTATGTTCATGTATGAATGATATACTTCAATAAATTGTTTTTAAAAAAGATTACATTCAGCTCAAAAATGAGGTGCATAGCTTTTGTTATTTTTCTATTTTCTATCTCAAACTGTTGCTAGAATTTAACTATAAAACTGTCTGTACCTGGGGCTTTTTGGAGAGGAGGTCTTTGATTAGTACTTAATTTTATAGTTTTTATTAGTTCATTCAAATTTCCTATTTCTTCTTGTACCAATGTAGGCATTTAATAGTGTTCTATAATTTTTTTACTTCATATAGGATTATAAATTTAGTATAATAGAGTTTTCTATATGGAAAATACAGCTGTTTGTATTCCCCCTTGTCAACCTGTATTTTGTTTATTGTCTTTTTTTCTTATTAGTGTTTATTAACTCACATCTTCACAAATTATTAAATATTAATGACTTTTCATGCAATTTATATTTCCAAAAAGAAAAACAAGATTTTCGTTGTCAGTCTTCTCTATTGTTTTTGTTTGCTCCCCATTCCATTGATTCTTATTTTTATATTTATTCTTTCTTTCTTTCCTGTTTATTTCTATTTTTTTCTGCTGCTCATTGTCCAATACCTTGGGTTGAATTCTTAACTCATTTGATGTTAACCATTTTTCCTTCCTGAAAAATACATTTAAAACAATACTGTAGATTTCCCCCTGGCAATGCTTTTATCTATGTGCCACATATCTGGTTATTAAGGTTCTTATTATCATTCAGGATTATTATTTTTATTAATTTCCCTTGAACTTATTAGGAATTCAACAAGTAAATCTCCCTTTTAATCCAAGAGGTTATAAGTAATATTATTTCATTTCTAGACAAACAGAATTTTTCTAAGTAACTTTGTTTTTACTTTTAGTTTTATTACTTTGTGGTCAGAAAACATAATCTGTATAATAACCATTCGTTAGAATTTATTGAAGCTAAATTTGTAGGCTAGTATATAGCCTGTTTTCACAAATGTTTCTTGTGTGTTCAAAAAGTATGTATGTTCTTTATGGCTGAGTGTAGAGTTCTACATATATCTAATAGCTTGAGGGGAAGCGGCTGTGGCTCAATCAGTAGGGCTCCCGTTTACCATGTGGGAGGCCCTGGGTTCGGTTCCCGGGGCCTCCTGGTGGGGGCGGGCCCGCCTGCGCGGCGTGGTTGGCTGACCCGGCGAGCACAAGCAGCAAGGGGGTATAGATGAATAAATAAATAAAATCTAAAAAATAATAATAATAATAGTAATAATAATAATAGCTTGAGCTTTTTATTGTTATTCAAATTATCTATATCTCTGCTTACTTTTGTTTCAGTTGAACAACAGTTTCTAACACAGGTGTATTAAAAATAACTACAGTCATTGTTATAATTTTCTCCAAAAAAGAGTACTTTGTAGATGAACAATGTGGGTGGCAGAGAACAGTTTGGCAGATCTCCTGAAGTCCACTAGGGATTCCACACTTGGCACTTAATGAAAATTCAACGCCCCTACTCTATCTCAGCTTTGACAGCTGCCTCCAAGATGGTCTCTGGGTCTGCCAAAGAGGAAACCATACATCTAACTGTGTGAAGGTGGGGCTGACTCTGACATGCCCTTCAGAAACTTTCCACCTCCAAGGTATGCATCTAAATCAGAGATCCGCACAAGTCCCCATCCACGCACCCATGGCAGACATTACCAATCAACCAAGGCACTCTTCAGGTAACCCTCAATCCATCAGGATGCGCTTTTTTTTTTTTTTTTTTTTTTTTTGGCAACCTTGGTGTCAATGGCAGATAAATACCATTCTGACTTTGAGACTTAAACATTATCTAAAAAATTAAGGACCAGCCCTGACCTTCAGGTGGCAAAAATCAACCTTAATGACTCAGCATTGCTTCCTGAATTTACCCCAAAGCTGCAGAAGCATGGGTCTCTCCACCCCCAACTCCTCCAGTCACATGAGAACACCTAAATGTGAATTGTGAGAATCCCCAGAGTCCTGTATTCCTCAAAGGAGCAAGCAGAATTACTGCCAACCTGGAGTCTTCTATATGGCTTGAATGTTGAGAATTTAAATATACCAAGGTGAAGCTACAGGTTCTTTTCTTAGCCATAATTAGTTTTGGTTTAAGCTGGTCTACCAGTTTGGATAGTGGGCCATAAATAGCAGAAAAGAACTTCACTGAGACAATCCTGAGCAACTCACAGACTGGAAGATGAGGCTCAGAAAACATGCCATCACAAAAGAACGTCAAACCCCCAGAACCACCACCCCAGGCTCCCTGCAGACACAGTTTGGAGAGCTCACCTCAGCCCATAGTGCCACTGCATATAACTTCATCTCTGGCACAGCTTATGGACACTGCTGCTGCCACCCCTACTCAGGATACTGCACTATCCCTGCTTCTTGGCCTCACCAGCTCTCATTTTCAGAACCTCAGGCAGAGTCATCTGATCGCCAGAGCATGAGGCACTAACCTGCATCCCAGACACCAGCAGGGCTTAGAGAGAGGTATCTGGCCTGTCCAGCTTCTCTACTGAGAGGCTAGCTCTGCTTGCACTAAGAATCAACAAAATAGCAAGGAGATTCCGAAGGAGTACATGCCTAAAAAGACAAAAGCCACTAAGCCATTTAGGGTGGCTCCTGAGCAGACTTCCTAGAGTCCTTCTGGGAGGGCATGGGACCCAGAATAATTTGAACCAATTCGGACCGTTTTCTTATCTGAAAGGAAAAGGATACTATCACCCTACTCATGTGGTTGAAATAAGGATTAAACAAAATGATACATGTGTGGGTGATTGATAAATTGTAAAGTGCTATGCAGATGTTCATGCTTCCACTCATTCCTTCATTCATTCTGCAGACTTCTTCTTAATCTCCATCTGGTGCTGCTCTGTCACATAAATCCCACCCTCCCCCTCAGCATCCCTGAAGATGACCTTGCTTCTTATTTCTCAGAGTTAATAAAATCCGTACGAAAGGAATTCTACCAGCTTTCTCCCACCAATTTGCTTCATTCTCTCCTCCTTCACTCCTGTTTCCATGGAGATAGCTCTTCCCCCTATGTAGGGCCAATCTTACCCTGGGCAACTAAATTCCATCCCTTCCTGCCTTCTCCAGAATCTTCCATTATCAGTTACCCTCTCCTTACTTTATATCTCCCTATCTCTTTCTCTCTACCAGATTATTCCAACCTATCTCTCCCATGTTGTCCTCCCTACCTGACCCCCAAAACCACATTCCATTTAGCTATATCTATTCTTTCTTCTCTCCTTCAGAAATGTCTCCAGACTTTCCCACAGTCTGACTCCCACACTCAAGTCTCCACCAAGCCCTGATTTTATCAATTCTCCAATGACCTCCATGTTGCTAAGACCAAGTCTTCCCTTCACTTGATCTCTCAGCAGCCTTTTACACAGTGATCTCTCCCAACTTCTTGAGACAATCTCCTTCCTTAACTTCCTGGATGTTGTCCTCTCCTGGTTTATCTCCCATCTCTCTGGATGCTCCTTTTCAATCATTTTATCCAGCACCTGCTCCTTCACACAGTCTTTAAAAGCTGGCTCTTCCTCCCCCTTCACACATCCTCCATATGTATCATTAATCCCTAAATCCTATCCATTCCACCTTGGAAATACTTCTCAAATCTGTGCACCATCACAGTCACTAACTAGTCTCACTGGGACTAGTTAGTGAAGTCCAGACTCCAGGACCTCTCTCAGCTGCATCCACACAAGCTGTTCCTTTTCCTGAAACCAGGGCTTCACTTAGATTGTAAAAGTTGTGCATTGCATGACTCCACAAAGCACCATTCATGTTGCAGGCATCAGATTTGTAAAGTTACTACAATGATTTGGCAGCAAACTGTCTTAAAGAAGACGTGGCTGTTTCTAATTAGCCAAGAGTCATCATATCCACTAGCATCAGGGCTATCTGAAACACCCTTTCCCTGCCATCCTTTAGCTATCCTAATTGTCATGTGGAGGAAGAAGCCTTCCCCAACCTGCCAAACTAGGTTAGGTCTCCCTATCAGTCACTTTCAACTACACCTCCACACTTGGCCTTCATGGCACTTACCATAATTATAGACATACATGTTTGTGCACTTATTTGTGGTGTGTCTGTCTCTTCTGATGGACTATAAGCTTTCAGAGAATGGCAAGCGTTTCTGGCCCATATCTCCCTGAACCTACAAAGAGCATATATTCATCTGAGAAGTGACAAATGGATAAAGGAGTAGATAAACTACACGGGATTCTTTTGAAAAGAAGTAAATAACACTGATGGGTATTCAGAGTGCTAATGTGTTTCTTGAATGCAGAGAGCCTCAAAACTGAGATGAGTAGAAATAATGGCTAATTTGTCTTGAGCTTCTACTAGATGTCAGAACCTGTTCTAAGCTCTTTATGTATATAACTTAATCATCACAACAACCTCATTTTACAAATTAAAAAAAAAAAAAAAGACCTAAGGTTCAAAGAAGTTAAGTAACTTGCTGAAAATCCAAGTTAATAAATGGAAGACCTGAGATTTGAAGCCAGCCATATCAAACCAAGCGTTCAGGCTCCTAAATATGCTGCCCTCTCAAGTGGATTATTAAACATAAAAGGAATAAGCCTAGTACTGATCTCCAAAGAAAGATCCCAAAATTTCTTTCCAATTAAAAATGTCTCTCCTGAATTTATTGTTTAGCAAAAGTCTATCCCTGACTCATCACATCCCAGGAATACTGGCCTGTCACACAACTTTATGGAGTTCAGTTTCTCTTTAAGAAAAGGGTGAAAAACTTCAATGAGGAACCAAGGAAATGCCTTGCTTAAAACAACAAGTTCTAAATTCATGTCTATAATAGAAGCATAAATTCCCTTCTATCTTCCACTCTCTGATATGTTGACCCCATCTCCTTTTAGTCATATATAAAGCCTATCGTTCAAAGGGTGAGAATAATTTTTCCTAGAACAATGATAAAAAATGAAAACAAAATGATTTTATTTGCTATAGCTGGTGAATCCATGTGCAGAAATTCCCCACCTAAGAGGTGTGTGGGGCTCAGAATTTTCTACTAACAAAAAGACCACTTGACTTAAATATATATCATGACTTGGTCAGTAACCAAAAAACTTCCAGATATGGTAAATGGCTGACTCTTAGCCAATTGTCTTAGTTTGCCAAAGGCTACTGATGCAAAATACCAGAAATGGGTTGGCTTTTATAATGGGAAACTTTTTGGGGGGTAAATTACAGCTTACAGTTCCAAGTCCAAATCAAGGCACAATCAGAGATGTTTTCTCACCAAAGTCAGCTACTGGTTATCCTGGCATCCTGCCACATGGCAAGGCAAGATGAAGGTCTGCTGGTCTCTGCCAAGGTCCCTGCCTGCCTCTCTGGGCTTACCTTCTCCTGGAGCCCAGCAGTGGGCAATCAGCCATATGGTTTGTCTCTTTCCAGGCCTCCTCTCTCAACCTTGACTGCTCCACTTTCTTCCTGAGCCCAGCGGTGGGTGACCAAGCATGTGGCTCATCTCTTCAGCCTTGAGCTTGAGCTGGGTCCAGCCCCATGGAGGCCTCTTTCCGTGGCTCTGTGCTCTGCTGATTCCAGACTCCAGGATCTCTCTCAGCCTCTCAGGGTTTCTCTGTCTTCCTGCAGTCCTCTCTTACATGGCAGGATCAAAATGGTAGAGCTTTCTTTTCTATGTATGCCTTCTTTCTCTATATATCACTGTTTATATAAGGCTCCAGTAAGAGGGCAGAGGCCCAATCAAGTGATCTAAGCAGGGTCCCTTAACCGAATCTAATGCAATCAAAGGGTCTCACACCCACAGGAATGGATTATATCAAAAACATAATCTTTTAGGGGGATTCGCCAAATTCAAACTGTCATACCAACTGAATATTTCTTATGTCATCACCTTTAGTCTCTTTTCCCTGCTGGTCTTGAGTCCTAATAATTTAACTGGTAACTCCAGAGTGTCAGGCTTCTCAACTGAGATAACCTTTGGCAAAGATATTGATTAGGATCCTTTGGTTGCAAGCTAGATTAAGGCCCAAAGGAGAATGTGTTATAAGACACAGGGAGAACATCACCACTCCCAAGGGCACAGACCACAGAAAATCTTCTTTCCCAACTGTCTCTTAACTCTGATTCTCTTTGTACCTCTAACTTATTCTTCCCTCTATCAACAAACAGGCTTTCTCTGTCTGCCTAATAAATACATGGAGGAAGGAGCCATCAACAGCCCAAAAGTTTACTCTTTTTCCATCCAGGAGATGGTCTGAATGAAGGTGGAATTTATTAGTGCCAGGTTTAAATTCCTAGGGAACTTGGATTGGCCCACCTTAAGTCAGGCACCCGCCTGACCCTCATCTGAGGCTTGGGAAGCAGTTACATGTGGTATCACCATGGCTATGCCCATAGTAACCATGGCAACATGGACGGGAAAGGAGGTGGAAGGTGGGGCACTGGACTGGGCAAAAAGAGAATTCCCAGAAGGATAGAGGCTGTCCAGATAATATGGTAGGTGTCCACCTCAACAAATTCTCTACACAGAGATGCCAAGACGTTTCCATTGATTCTCTCACCCAACAATTTATTATTGTTCTCCTACTAGATGCTCTACACTAGGCCAAGTACTGGGGATACAACAGTGAGCAAAATAGATACAGTTCCTGTCCTCATAAGCTTATAATCTAACAGAAAAGACAGTTAAACAAGTAATCACAAAAAAAGTGTGGTAGGTGCAATGATAAGATACCTTGCTGCCAGAGCAAGAGAAGGGGCACTTAACTTCACATGGGAGAGTCAGAAAGGGCTTCCTGGAGGGTTCTCCTTTACTTCCTATATGTTCATTCTCTTCCTGCTAACCAGCTCTCAACTGCTGCCTGAGTATAAATAACTAAGGCCCCTTTTAGCAACTGTCTAAATTTTCACCATTCCGAGCCACAGGGTGGATTTTTTTTTTTTTTTAGGAAGTACTGGGGATTGAACCTGGGACCTCATACATGCAAAGCAGGCACTCGACCACTGAGCTACACCCACTCTCCAGGGTGGAGACCCAGGAGGGAGCTTTTCCAGAGATCACATATAGGAAATGAGGCCGTTCAGGACCATGACAATATGGCTCAGTTTCCACAGGAGCTGCCATGGCTACTGAGCCTGCAGACCATGATGACTGCCCACATTCTCCCCTGCTGCGTAGGGCACAAGAACAATCCTCAGCCCAGAGCACCTGGGCAACCGGGACCTCACCCATCTCCCCACCCTAGAGACCACCTCTCAAGCCTTTACTTCTTGATACAAAAGAGAAGCCAGGAGCTTGAGCCTGCAGGGCCTCCAATCAAAAGTACCCTCCAGGGGGTACTGACACACAGGCTACAAGGGCACTTGTCCCATTTTTTTCATCCATCCCCTAGCAAACAGAGTTACCAAGTAAGCAATTATGGACCACCTACTGTGTGCCCGCCTTTGTACAAAGCAATACAAACCACAGTCTTTGTCCTGAATGAGTATACGCTCTCTCTGGGGAGACAGGATTAACACCCAAACTCATGCAAGAAGGAATTCTGAGCAGTGATTTGGAATGCCCCAGCTTCTGCACTGTGACAGTCAGAAAAGTGTGGGGGGAAATGGTTCAAAGTGAGAGCAGTGCAGAGAGGTCCTGGCAAGAAATCTAGAACTCTACTCCCATCTGCTGTTTCTTTGCAGGCAAGAGATCACTGTAGCAACAGAGGAGGCAAAAGGGAGATAGGATAAATAAATAGGAGAAAAGAACAGGGTAGAAGGGCAAAGAAGGGGGGCACAATTACACTACACTAGCAAATTCAAAGCTATTCACCCAAGATGTGTCTAATTATGACCACTAACATTTGTGTAGTTGTTCACACTCTCCTTACACAGGGACTATCCCACTGGGTTCCCTAACAATCCTAAGGAGTACATTAACCCAGCTTTACAGATGTGGAAACTGAGTTGCTCCCAAGAGATTGTGAATCTCCTACTAACAAAGCTAGGCAAGTAACAGATCTAGGATCCAAAACTATGGCCTTCTCACTCCAACAGCATCCTCTTTCTCTTAAACCATGTGGTCCCCAGAAACAGAGAGTTATTAAAACTAGACAAAGGGGAAGCTGGCTTCTAATTATTCTTCCCATGCAAATATTCTTGCTGACCTGATTTTGTGATAATCAGAGTAGGCTAAACATTCGCTATATTAGAAACCATGCATGTGTCCCCAGACCTAGTTTTTCTCCCTAAGTCTGGTTTTTAGAAGGCTGGTGATAAACTAAGCCTGATTTATTATACAACCATCTTGTATGGGAAATGACTATAACTCTAGGTATCTTTGGTCAACCTTAAGAGATATAGCAGGGGGAAGGGTGTGGCTC
Source organism: Tolypeutes matacus (assembly GCA_026826555.1). Classification (NCBI taxonomy): domain Eukaryota; kingdom Metazoa; phylum Chordata; class Mammalia; order Cingulata; family Chlamyphoridae; genus Tolypeutes; species Tolypeutes matacus. The sequence goes on from JAKSZT010054030.1 coordinate 21,921,737, forward strand.
AAATGGTTGGGCATCCGTCTCCCTTATGGAAGGACCTGGGTTCGATCCCCAGGACCTCCCAGTAAAAATAGAAAAAATAAAAATATAGAAGGCGCATGGGTGCGCCACCAGGCCCAGGTGCGGGTGAGCCCCCAGTCCCCACGCGCAGGTATGAAGTCAGGTCCCATGCACGGGTGTGCCATCAGGCCCCATGAGCCATGCAGCAAGATGATGATATAACAGGAGAGTGACACAAGGGAGAGCCAAGACGAGACATGCCGAAAAACCAGGAACTAATATGGCGCAGGCAGTAGGACACCTCTCTCCCACATCCGAGGTTCTGAGGATCAAATCCCAGTGAAGACAGGAGAAGGATGAGAAAAGAGGGCAGGAAATGGACACAGAGAGTTGCCCAGTGAATGGACACAAAAACAGCAAAAATGGGGGGGGGGGTGAAAGTGGATAAAAGTAAATAAATAAATCAATAACTCCTTAAAAAATAAAAAAGTATAGGAGAGGAAGATACAGACTATAGTTAGTAGTAATACTTTGATGATGCTCTTTCATGGTTTGCTAACAAATGTATCACAACAATGCAAAGTATTTGTGGTGGGGTGATGTGTGGGAGCCCTGTATGATGTTATACATGTTTGTTTTTTAAGTTCACAATGTTTATTGAACACTTATAGTTTATGTATGTTCATGTATGAATTATATACTTCAATAAATTATTTTTAAAATAATAAAAAAAAATTATTCTTCCCACCATTGCCAGCCCTCATCTCTCCTGCCACACTCACCTCCTCCCACCCCCACACACAGGAAACTACAGGTCATGGGAAGTCACCTTATTATCAAAAACACATTGTTGTTTATTTGCCAGAAATCTCAGCAGGACCTTTGTCCTGACAAACAACATGCTCCCGGAACCCAAGGGGCAGTGGTGGGAGGAGAGGAGGCTGGTGCCATCCTTATCCTCCCCTGGAAGGCCATTGCCTATAAGCACAGGCCGAGGACCTTAAATCAAGTCAGCGACATGATGCATCTATCAGTGTGATAATGACAACAATGACAATATCAGCACACCCTTCTGGGGTGCTCACTAGGCACTGAGCACCTTGAGAAGCACTTGCCATCCGCAACAGCATTTCATTCTCACCACTACCTGATGAGGAAGGTTCTACTCTTCCATGGAAACTAAGGTTCAGAGGAGTGAATTATATTGCACAGGGTCAAACAAGCAGCCAGAGATGCACATACAGGAGACTCAAATCAGGTCTGTCTGACTCTAGGAGGCAAACTCATAACCAGCACATATAGTGCTTCTGTGCTTGATAAACACCCAAGGAAGGATCTAAACCCCAAACAAGTGATACACCTAATGCCAGCCATTATCTGGAGAGGTGAGAAAAAGCTTCAAAGAGACAAACCTGATGCAGACTTATAAGAGAGAGAACAAATGAGAGACCTGGGGTAACACACAAGAGAAGTGTTGGGAGCAAATGAGGAAATAAACCTGAGGAGGTCAGAGGGCACAGGGTTCATGTGGGGAAGCCGGGAGATTAGAGGTGCACGAACAGTGCCACGGCTGGTCCTTCAGGCTAACAAATTAAGCACCAGATACAGGAACACAAGTGGCAAGGAAGAACAAGTGGCAATTCCCCACTTCAGCCTGCACCCCTGTGTCCCCGTCTTGCTGCCAGTCACAGAGAACAGCGCCTTGATCTTCATTTGGAATCTGCAAATGCTGAAAAATGAAATTACAAAATGAATCCCAAAAGTTAAAAATTACTATTGCACAGGAGAAAGGGATGTACATTTATGCAAAGTCATCTACGGTTCTGTAGTTCTTCATTAAGAAATCCTGGTTCAGGATATAATTTTAACTGTTTGGTTCTAAACTTTTAAAAAATACACACACATACACGAATAACCATATATACACCTATATAATGGTTTTATAATTTAAAATATATGACGACAACCACAAAAGTGAAATTCTGTCTTTCAAAAGGTTTTATATACTCCTTTAACTGAAAACAGCTTCACAATAAAAAGATCCAGTTTTACAAGTGAGCCCAACCCAAAACAGTTATTATGGCCGTAAGGGCTATTATCCCGTTCAGTATGAAGGATTTAGGGCATATAAATGCCCATTAACACCACTAAGCATAATAATATGATTTATAGAGTACCCCTTGCCAGGGCCCTCGTGGTATCCTACAGTGACACAGCCCCAATTTAAACACCCTAGAAGCTAATAGATTCACCCTGAAAGAAACCACCCTGTAAAAGCATGACCCACCCTACCAAAAAATCCTGACGGAGGGTGTTCTACGTCAAAGTGGCAACAGCAAAAGGGATTTTCAGGGGATGGAGAACATTTTAAGTGTCTATTTCCCACACTTTCAACTCAAAGCCTGTCAGACTCAACCGGAATGAATAATAACCCAAAGCAAAGAAGCATTAACAAGGAGTGTTGGGATGTCCATCTCAGGCTTTCATAGTAAATGTGGTATTAGCTCACTACAAGTGAACACTTACAGGTTCTAAGCTTGGGAAATCTGAATGGCATTTTCAGCCAAAAAGGACTCCTTCTGTTCCAGAGACCTACTGGGGGCACGGAATTTAGAATCCTTCTCTTAACCTTGGTCCACTTCAACCCCAAGTTACCCTTCCAAAATCTGCAGGGTCTCTAACACTCGTGTGTGTGTGTGTGCACGTGCGTTGTGTGTGTGTTTTGCAGTGGGGTGGTGTGGGAGAGGGGAACACTCTTCTTTCTTATCTACTATTAGTTTTGTCACTGCAAAATGGAAAGACATCTCTCAAAATTTACTCTCCCTTACTTGATGTCAATGGACACGTGAAATTTACAAAAGATTTAAGAATTTACTAAACTAAATGCTTCTAAATTCTGCTCAGTGAAGATCTTAATGAAGTGTGAGCACTTTCCCTTGAGTATACTGGAAAAAAAAAAAACAGCAGGCAGGGATAGAGAAAAGAAAAACAAAACCTATTCAGAGAGGAGAGGAGTGGCCATAAATGCTATGTTCCACCACACAACTCATTCACATCAACTTAGCAACGTTTCTATTAAAGTTAATACTCAAAATGCTGGTGAGGGTTCAGCCAGACAGGTACTCTCATACAGCTGGGAGTGAGGAGAGTGAATTGCTTGGGCCTCTAAAAAGCATTCTCCCAATAACTACCAAGAGTCTTTAAAATGCCCACATCCTTGGATCTGCTTGGATCCAGAAATGAAATCTAAGGAAATCACCAAATGTGGTCAAAAAGCAAAGCCCACTGGTGCTCACTACAGCACAGTTAATCCAGGAAGAGCTGGGAAATAACCTGACTGTTCAACAAAAAGGGAAAAGTCACGTAAATTGTGGTAAATCCACAGACAAAGTCTTGGAATGCCTTTAAAAAGGCATTTTACATCTACTGAAAAACATAAAATAAGATTTGAATAAATAGAAGTAAGCATTGTGTTCTTGGATAGGAAGTCTCAGTAGTGTAAAAATGGCAATTCTCTTCATCTTATTCTATAAACGCAAACGGATCTTCTCAAAATCACAACAAGGACTTTGTTTGTTTTGTTGGGAGCGTAGAAACATGACAAAATGATTTCATAGTCATCTGGAAAAATAATTCATGTGAAAAAAGCCATGAAATATTTTTTAAAAAGGAAGAGTAGCAAGGGTAGTCTAGACCTCCCAGTTATGAAAATACATCACGAAGCCACAGTAATTAAAACAATATGGTATAAATGTGGGACTAGACAGTCCAACAGAAAATAACAGAAGAGACCAAAGAATTTAATATATAAAGAGGTGGCATTTCAAATCAGAAGGAAAAAGATAGATAATTCAATAAAGGGGAAAGGATAGCTAGCTAGATGTTTAGGATAAATCTTAAACTGGAACCTTATATCTTTTGGCTTTTACATGAAATAACATGATGTTAACATGAAATAACTGCTGAATTACCTTGGAATAAGTTAGACTTCTTACCATGGAATAAAATAATTTTTTAAAGATGAATAAATTCAATTTCAAAAACATTTTAAACTACTGTCATTAAAAACACTGTAAACAAAGTCAAAGACAAACAAAAAAAGTTGTGGAAATATTTCCAGCACAAATGACAAAGAGCTAATCGCCTCAATATCTAAAGATATATAACATACCGATGAGAAACTTTCCAACAGCATGATAGAAAAATGTGCAAAGTACACGAACAGCAGTTTTTAGACAAAGAAAAGCAAATGGTCGATAGACATGACACAGCCTCACTGATAATGAATGACATCAACAGTGAACGTCTTTTTTTCACTTTTCTTTTTGTTTTTGTTTTTGTTTTTGTTTTAGACCTCAGTATTAATGAGAGTGTGAGAGACTAAAAGCGCATATCAGGCTGGTAAAAATGTAAATGGATAAACATTTTTGGAGAGCAATTTGCCTGTATCCTTCAAAATTTTAAATGTGAAACCCCGTCCCCTTAGCCCAGCAGTTCCACTTCCAGGAATTAATCCTTTATAAACACACTTGTACACAGAAATACTTGTGCAGAGATGTTCACTGCAGCATTATTTATAATACCAAAAAATGGAAACCATTTAAAGGGCCATGAATAGGAATTTGGTTAAGGATGAGATTTCCATGGAACAGAGTACCTTGCAGCAGTTCAAAAGAGTGAGGTAGATTTGTATACAGTACCATAAAAGATATCTGAAATACTATAAGGGCAAAAATTGTATTGAAAAATGGTATAAATAATATGAACCCATGTTCTATTTGTCTATGTGTACAAAACAAATGACTGGAAAGAAACCCAAGAAATTATTAAAAGGGATTATATCCAGTGAGGAGAATGAGGGAGATCAAAAGAGAGGGAGTGGGGAAGCGGCTGTGGCTCAATCAGTGGGGCTCCCGTTTACCATATGGGAGGCCCTGGGTTTGGTTCCTGGGGCCTCCTAGTGAGGGCAGGCCCGCCCGCACGGCGTGGTTGGCTGACCCAGTGAGCACAAGCAGCAGGAGGGGATGAATGAATAAATAAATAAAATCTTTAAAAAAAAAAAAAAAAAGAGAGGGAGTGTAAAAGTTTACTCTTCATTCCACATCCTTTGGTAACTTTCAAGTTTTTTTACAATGAACATGTATTATTGTTTAAATCACAAATCAATAAAAACAGCTGAAGTTTTAAAAATTAAAAATGTAAACATTTTAATATTCAGCAAGTCTTTTTTTTTTTTTTTTTTTTTTGAGGTACCAGGGCCAGGGATTGAACCCGGGACCTCGTATATGGGAAGTCGGTGCTCAACCACTGAGCCATATCAGGTCCTTCAAGTCATTTTTAAAAATTCAGGGAAGTAATTATCATGTAGCACAAAAAAAATAAGCAAATTACATAATTATATAGATAGTATGCTCTCAACTATTTAAAAATATATATCTAAATATGTGTGTAGAAAAAAATGCTGACAGAAAACACACCAAAATGGTAATGGTAATTATCACTGGTAATAACGTTATAACTTATTTTTACTTGCCTCTTTGTATTTTTTTATTTTTCAAAGTTTGAAAAAGTAATAATATGTAATCAGAAAAAATGTAATGATCTATTTGGAATTTGCTTAGCAAATTATTATGGCTCCTATATAGACTAGGAACCAAGAGGACAGGAAATGTAAGCCCCAGGCCCCTCCCTCAGGTAATTTACAGCTGTACTGATGAAATCTGTGCATGTAATCAAAGCCATTGGAGACTAAGGGGGCACACAGGCAGGCAAGTGCTTAATTAAATATTATCAAATGCCAAAATGTATAGAACAAACAGTATGATCAATGGTACAAAAGAAAGGAAAGAAGCAATGCTGCTGCTGATTATTAGTGTCTCCCTAAGCCGACAACCAGGGAAACAGCCTCGGGCAATGATCCGGGAACTCTCCTTGGCATAGACAGACTCAGAAGTACACATCAGGAGGTCCACTTCTCCAAAAAATACTTCTCCGCTCACTGATATCTTAAATTTTACTGTTAAAGTTTTATCCCCTTATTTCACATTCTCTATCCCTCTTAAAAAGCAGATGGACTGAGCAGTGCCTGCCAGCCCTTTATATGGGATGGCCCCCTTCCAGCTTCCCTGTGCCAATGACAGACATCACTAATCAATCTCAGCATTTCTGCCTTATGAAATAATCTCAGAATCCTTCTCAGCACACCAATTGGCAAAGTTAGGATATGAGTGGGAAACTATTTGCCATCCTTTATTAAAACTGATAGTACTAGTAGAAATGACACTTACATTTGAGTAAGGTTGAGAATTTGGCAAAGCTCTAACACATCCATTATCTCATTTGAGCAGATGATATTTTCTTTTTCTTTATGCCAGAATGGAGGGTATAAGAGTTTCCTTGCATTTTTCATACACATATTACTCTGAAAAGGCAGGGCCCAGACCCTAATGTGGGATCCAAATCTCATTCCAAGCCCATTGCTTTTTCCCAAAACACTCAGTTTTTATAAATCGGTAGAAAAGAGTTGACTCTATCTATTGTGAGAGCCAGTTTGAGGAGGGGAGAGTTTGAGAGTCTTAGAAGGCACTGAGAATCAGGAAAGAGCATCCCCAAAGAGAGATAAGATGTCAGAACCCAGAGACTGTGGCCATAAAGTATAGCACAATTTTGCCAAAAGCTAGTTCTTTATCCTGGTGGAAAGTACATATACTCAGTTTCCCAACGACAACTGATAGCTGACTGGAATCCCATCAAGATTCATCCCATTAACATCAAGAACAGCCCCTGCCACAGGTGACTCCCCACCCTTCAGACTGACGCACTCTGTGGGCCCTCCAGGCTCGGAAGGACCAGGGCCAGCCTGACAGATACCACTGAGGTCTTCCCAAGTTTCAAACGCAATCTAATGGGCCATTTTCTCCCTTGGAGCTTCAAACTCGACTCTCAGATGCCCTAAGCTGCTCCGTGATCTGAAGTTACTCTCATCTGCCCCACTTGGCGGCACAAATTAAGGTTACCTTCCATAAACAAGGGCTTCCCCATGCAGAAAAAATGAGGGGGGCGGGTGTGGGGGCCTAGGGACACTCCCATCCTCCAGACCAGTCCAATCCAAAATGGAAAGCACAGCAAAAACAGTGCTTCAAAACACCAGAATTAAATGTGTTGAACTGAGATTAACATAAGGCTTCTTGACTTTAAAAGGTTAGGTTTTCAAAACAAATATGTGTTGCTATAGAGACAGAATAAGCCTATGTAAACTGCAAGCATTCATATTCATAGAAACTCCTGAAGCAAGACCAAATGTTGGCCTTAACATTCCCATTCTTGCCAAGTTCCAAATAGTACACAAATTATGCCAAAAATAAATGGGTGTGACTAATACAAGCTTAGAACATTAAAAAAAAAAAAAAAAAAAAAGGGTTTTACCTTGAGGGCAACATTTGTTGATATGGGAGCTGGGTGTGTAAAGCATACTTGCCCCCTCCATAAATCCATCTGTTTTATTTACACTTCCTAAAAGACCTGCATGCACATTTTTTCCATAAATTGTACAACTGCTAGTAATCACATATCATTTCAATCTGTGCCCCAGTTCTATTTTAACACTGTGTCTCTTCCTTTTTGTTTGTTTTCCATTAAGCACATACTAGAGGCAAAGCAGGCAAGACTTAACTCTTCTGGTCCCAAATACACACTCCAGGGCTGCAGAATTGTCAACCAGCTTTTGCAAAGAGGACACCTCCAAGGTCTGCAAGCCCAAGGTAAATCCTATTACAAGCTCAGGGATGTCAAATTGGTTTCTGCAATCCACACTTCTTCCTTGTGACCCCTTTCCCAACCCTCCAGGCCCCAATCCCAAATCCCCCATTTCTCCCCCACCGAGGTCAACCTGTGTGGTGACTGTGTTATGCCCTGAATCTCCTCTATCCCGTGCTGGAAACTTGCTGCTAATTACTGTAGTCACACTTCTTAATTCAACACGCGCCCGGCGGCTGCCTGCCATCTCTCCAGGGGGATGGGTCACCAGCTATCTCACACAGGTCAGTAAGTCGGTATTTATTTCCTGATAGGAGGTGGCGTTACAAGATAGCTGTTCCAACATGAATGGTAATCAACAATAATTACAAGTGATACACCCATTCTGACTCAAAAGATAGTGTTAAAAAAAAAAAAAAATCCAAGAAGTGTGGTGGGAGGAGGGGTGGGGGTAGGGCAGGACACAGAATACGCTGCTCAGCCAAGGCAGGTAAGTTCTTCACAGCGACTTAGAATTTCTGGAAAATAATATATGCTTTTGGGCTCTTTTAATTCACACAGAAGTACGCCCACATTTTGACCACAATGATAAGTGATGAATTTGAGTTTTCTAAAAGGGAAGGAAATGTTTCCCCTCAAAGGTGAATCCCTTCCCCTTGAGGTCCAGGGAGAGCAGCAGATCAAGGATCAGGCCACACTTAGAGCCTCTTCTCCACCCAGGAAGGCCCTCCTGACTGCTTCACAGGTGATGCCAACTGCCAATAGCAGAAACTGAGAACATAAACTACAACTACCCCGTCTTCCAGAAGTAGTTTAACAATGCTTTGATTGCTGCCCACCAAGACTCTCAGCCTTAATGCAGAATCTTCCTCTCTGCACCGCTGGCAGCCCCAGCCAGGCCACTGCTAATCACCTAAGCATCATGCATCTGTCCTCCGTCCGCAGATCAAGACTCAGTGCAGCTGTGCTTTAACCATGACTGGGACAATCTGTGATCCTCACCCTTCTTGCCGCCATCACATCACTCCATCTTAACACAAGTCCCCCAGAAGCAGACCCTGAGATGATGATTCACTTGCTGGAAATACATCAATGAATGAAGTGTTCCCAGGAGAAAACCAGGACAGAAGTAAGGGAAGCAGGACAGAAAAGGGGAAAGAGCTCAGCGCAGTGCAGCTCTAGGCAAAGTCCCAGCCTCCATCTGATTCCATAGGGAGTTCTGGAGCGTAAGTTGCCCCACATGGCCGCAAAGGAGCTGGCCTTTCTAGTTCCTGCAAGGTCAGTCATTTTGCTACAGGCCCCTCAGGGCGGATGTAATCCCCTGGGCACTTCCGGCTCTCGTGCTCTGACCCATGCAGCCACAGGGACCCACGGGCAGTCCTCTGAGAAAGGCTGTTGGTGCCAGCATGGAAACAAAGTCAAGTGCAACTCCATGATGGACACACAGAACTGGCAAACCCTTTCTGTCTGTATGCCTTATATACATATACATATATACTTATATACTCTTGGCAGAGCACCAAGAGTGTCTGTTACACCCCCAGAGAAGCCAACATGGTAGTATTTTGACATTAATTCATTAAAACAATTATTTTCTCCCTCTCTTTTTCTCTCTTTCTTTCACAATTTGTTTTTTATTAGAGCAGCTTTAGGTTTGCAGAAAAATCATGCAGAAAGTACAAAGTTCCCATATACACCCACACACACACACAGTTTTCCCTATTATTTACATTTTGCATTAGTGTGGTACCCTCGTTACAACTGATGAAACAATATTATTATCGTTACACTATTTACTATGATCCATAGTTTACATTAGAGTTCACTCTTTGTGTTGTACAGTTCTATGGCTTTTTTTTATTCTGATAACATATATACAAGCTAAAATATCCCATTTTATCTACTAATATATAATCCATTGGTATTAATTACATTCACAGTGTTGTGCCACCTTTACCACTATCCCTTACCATCTTCAAGCAATTCGTAATTTGAAAATCTTGGAGAACCTGGGGAAGAGGGAAACAATCACATCACCGGCTGTACCTATCCCACAATAACACCAAAACGTAAAGGCTGCTTCTCAGGTGTCACACCTGGACCAGGGAGTCAGAAGAGCGTGCGATGTATCAGAGCACCATGTCCCAAAGCACCTGCAGAACCGTAAAGGGCCATTCACTCACTCTTCCACATGAGAACCAGGCAGGGAGAGTTCTCCAACTCCCCCAGGGTGGCAAAACGTTAAGGGACAGACCCCCATGTCCAAGACATCCCCCCGCCCTCCGATGGGCCTGCCACACCAGCACCTTACCTACTTTGGCATTTCAGGGAAGTAAAAGAAATGAAGGCCAGGGATTGCAAAGATGCCAACAGGCTCCCCAGGAGTGCTTCAGAGCAGGAGCCAGCTCTGATTGATTGATTTCTGGTGGCTTCGTTGAAAAGGGTTGTCAGACTGAGAAGAGTGCTTACAAGGATCAGGACCAAGCTGGAATTGAAGAGGATATAAAAGAAATAGGGCATGGTGTCTGTCCTCAAGAAATTAACAATCCCAAGGAGAATATAAGGCATACAGAGAGAGCAATTCTTAGGACATACATAATGAACTGGCGAAAACGAAAGTGCATTCCCAAGTGCAGACATGTGTGCAATTTCAGGTAATCGCGTGCCCGTGCGAGTGGGGGCTATAAAAAGGGCTCTGGGTCTTGGCGAAGTCAAGAGGAGTCTGTTCTGAAAGTACAGGAGGGGGGGGGGGGATTTGAGCAGCGTCCTGGAGGGTGAGGTGACTTGGAGAGGAGGAGCAAGGGAGAAAGCGCTTTCCACTCAGTGGGAAGAACAAGGGAAGGGCAGCCCCATTCGGCAAACGCTCCGTGAAGCCCTCGAGGGTTCTAAAGTACAGAAAATCGTTTCTCCTACACCCCACACAGAAACAAAGACATGTTTCCTCGCCCACCCACATCCCCCAAGTGGCTGCCAGGGGAGGCCCCACATTCAGAGCTGCTCTCAAGGAACAGCAGGGCCCAATTTGCCAGCTGTTGAGCAGGACAAAGGATGGAATTTCAACTCCCCAGCTCAGGGGTCTTTCTGCGCTGCCATTCCAGTCCTGGAATCCCGGCCAACATGTGGCTTCTGGTTAGTATTCCAACACGTACAAGCCTCCCCTGAGAACAGCCAGCGAGGAGGGAACGGCAGCAGGGACTTGCCCTTTCCACTTCAAAAGAGTCGTGGAAATGGCTCCTTCCCTATAGGACAGCAAATCACCCCCCATAAACACCCACAGCCGCCACTCACCCCCTTCATGATTTATTTTCCAGCAATTGGCCCATGTTTGCTGAAATCTGACCAGCAATAAGAATCCTAATCAGAACGGTGGCCCAGCTGCCTCAAACCCACCCTCCTGCCTCCTTCATCCACCCCCGCCCACCCCCATTGGGCCGATGACATTGTGAGCAGAATGTGGAAAAGCAGGGCTGGGGGGCAGGGCTGGGGGCTCAAAGGTAGGCTGAAGCCTCCTCTCTCCACCCACTTCCCCAAATCCCCCCCCACTCTTTCACCCCTCTCCTCTTCCTGCAGAAGCGAGCCCTTCTCCCCTCACTCAGCGCCAAGCCAAACATGCACTGTACCAACGGAGCTTTCCAGAAGTGGAAGATTGGCTCCAGGCTGAGACTTGTTTTAAAATAATTCTGGGGGGTGGGAGGGTAGAAAAGGAGATGTGGGAACATAGAAAAAAATTAAGGCTATTGGCTCCCTGTCATTTGGCAGTGAACCTGCCAAAACAGAGTTTGCAGTTTTCAGAGGCTTCGGGGTGATGGCGGGGGGACTCCCTTTTGGGGAAGGGGAGATCCCTTATCCATTCTGATTTTAAGAACAACATTTCATCCTGTTCACTCACGGTGTACACTTGTGGAGATTCTGTTGCTCTGAGAACAAGAAACCAATAAATTATACCTCTTTCCAAGTTGCCCCCAGTCTCCTCTGAGATGGGGCCCTTTTCAAGAGGCGGGACTCCCTGATGGCTGTGGATTAATAGCAATAACAGCTCGCATTTGTGAAGAGCTTTTAACTTTTCAAAGTACTTCTCCATCCATCATCCCACTTCATCCTCCTGACAGCCTGGTGATGCAGGTGGAGCAGGGATTACCAGGGCCAGCCTTCAGTGTCAGCGAAGCAGCTCATGTGCTCAGCAGAGCTGGAGGCCCAGGAGGGAACCGCCTGGAAGAATCCTTCCCAACAAGTCGCACCCAGAAAGTCCTTTAACAAAGACAACCCTTCCATGTCACAACTAAGAGAAGGCTCAAGAAGCAAATACCTTTTGGGGAGCTAACCCATCACTAGTGTGGAATGTGGGGCAGAGCCATGGGTGACCCTGCCTGAGAGCAGTTTTTAATAGGGGAAGGAAATGGAGCCCCTATTCCCTCCCCTCCCCATCAAAGTCACTTGTCAGCAATTTTCACAAGTCAGGAAGAATAAACAGAAGTGTAAAGGTGAAAAAATAAAAATAGAAAAATAAAGGAAATGGAAGAGTAATGGAAAGGGAAATAGAAGGTCACAATTTTGTCTGTGCTCCTCCCTAAGAATTATTAACCCTATTTTATAGGTAGGAAAACATAAAGAGGTCAAGTCAATGCATCCACTTATTCTTTGATTCATTGATTGATGCAAACGTTTTCTAGTAGCTCATATTATACCAACCAAGCCTTGGTAGTACAAGGTGAAGACAGACCCTACCCTCCAGGAGCTGGCAGTGAGGTGAAGGAGGTAATCTGCAGATCAGGATGGATCCCCTCTCCCCAACCCTCCTGGGTCCTTTTCTGGCCCTTGGAACAACAGGTGTGGTCTAACCTCACGGTCTACAGAGAGAGACCTAGACAGCCAAAGACAAATAATGTCATTGATTGCCTACGACGTGCAAGATTGCAAGATTTCAGGCTAGGTACAGATTTCTGGGCCTCGGTTTCCTGCTCTAACCCAACACTCTTAGTGAACTGGGGACCCTAAAAGCTGGTTGAGTTCTAAACATCTATGATGCACAGATGGTGAACATGATACAGTCAAGCTCTGCTGCTCCAGAATAATTCGGGTTGAGGAAAGGCATTATGTAGGGTCCAAAAGAGACTATGGGATCATTTTAAAGACATTTAGTTATATTTTCACATTTATATAGTTATGCAAACTGGGCTGTAATAGGCACTGGCCAGTATAGGACACATAGGGATGCACCACCAAGGTACCCCGTCAGGGAAGAACTTTCTTCCCAGATGTGGGGAGTGCACCCTCCCAAGTCTGTCTCAGTTGTAGAGAACTGCCTGGCAGCAACCCATATCTGATGAGGGATCTGATGGGTATGAGGGCTGGCCATTTCAGCCCAGTGCAGGGTGCTGATGAGCCACGCTTGCTCCAGAACTCTCCACAGGTTGGCCAAGGCCTTATTGCATTGCAGTTCAGCTTCTTCCTTTGCTCAATCCTGCTTCCTCCCCACTTCCCTTCATAGGAATTAATCCCCAATTAATCTTGCACCTCAAACTTGGTGTCAGCATCTGCTTCTGGAGAGCACACACTGCAACCATTGGCTCTTAGTGGATGGTCATGAATGTGGATGTGAGAGAGAGAGAGATTTTGTTCAGGGACCCACTTCTACCCCACTTTACCCAGTGAAAATGCCTGATTAGTCTATAGAGCTAAGCAGCCAGTATAATCCATTCACCTTGCTACTGACTGATTTAGAAAGGGAATGTGATCCAATCCTGGCCAGTGAGATATGACAGGAAGCCTGCTGAGTGCTTTCCTGGAAATGTTTCCTCAATAACAGAAAGCAACATGCAGGAAGAATTTCTTCTGCTGGGCACAAGACATGTCATTTTGAGGCCTGGAGCTCTGGAATCCATCTTGGTACCAGGAGAAAGCACCGAGCTCATTGAGAAGGACAAAATACAAAGATGGAAAGAATATGAGACCCTAATGATGTTTTTGAGATGCTGATTTTGGAACCAATCCTGAAGTTACCCTACATCAGGTCTTCTTGTTATGCAAGATGGCAAATTTTCTGTATTGTTTTAAACCATTCTGACCTGGATTTTCCAAAACTTGCAGAGAAAATCATCTTATCCAATGCACAAGCAAATCAAGCACAACCTAGTAATGGTTCTTGTAGGGTCTTTTTAAATGAATACATAAAAATTGCAAATGCCATGTCAGTTTTTTGTATGTGGGGTAGTTAAAAGTTTGTCATCAAAAGCATTTTAAACCAACCTTTGAAATCCCATCTGGTAGTATCTTAGAAGAATTTGTCAAGCAGAAAAAAATACTTTCATTCCAATTCCTACTAATTATTGTTAATTGCCAAAGTATTTCAAATCCAAGGTAGCAGCCTCCCTTAAAGTTTGCTAGTGCTGCCTCCCCAGTGTCACTGACCCTGCCTGTCCTAAGTTGTGCCCTGAAATTCTCCTAGGACCTTGCAGTAGTTCTTAATTCTTTCCGGCCTTCAGAGTACCATTTCTTGGGATAAAGCTGGCATTCACTGAACAATTCCCTTACAATTCCATTAAAACTGCCTCTTCTACAAACTGAGTAGCTCACTCCCAGAGAACTGTGTTTCTGCTGTGTTTTCCAAAGACATAACTTGTTAATGACAAGCCATTAAACTTCTTGCTGCCTGATAGAAGGCAAAACTCCGAACAAACAAGAAATGCAAATTCCTGCATGCAAGGCCACGTGTTCCGGTCAGTAGGGCAGCTCACTGGTGGGCCTGCTGAGCCAGCACTGCTCCAGCTCCCGGGTGGACAAAAGCAATCTGTCTTCCATCTCCACCAGCTTGTGGTTTCCGGAATTTGGGCTCCGAGACTGTTCCCTATGCCAATTTTCTTTGGCAGGAAAGATACCTTTCTGGCATCACCATGTCTATTCCCAAACCTTCACCCCTGCCAACTTCCTCATGTTTTATCTATTTTTATTTGAATTGGCGATCAAGGGATTAACCTAGCTTATATAAATTTCATCTTCCAAAAGCCATTATGGTATTGTCACAATTGCAATATTTCACTCTCCAAATGAATCGAAGTGGATTTTAATGATAGTAGACTCCATTAAGCAACACCTGATTGGGTTATTTCCTGGAAATTTTATCTGCATTGTTTTCTCTATCCATAGTACCCAAAAATCCTCAGCAGGATCGCTATTAGGGGCTGTTGCCAAGCTATATTGGATCAGCCTTTAAAGTGTGGTCACATTTTCTTCCGTTTCTAACAAGTCAGATATCTTGATTTTAGTCATTCGTTCCACAGGATACCCTCAACACAGTATCAACTTCCGTTGAAAAGGGAAAAAACTTCATATTTTTTAGGTTACTTAGTAGTTGTAGGGGACAGTAATGCTACACAAGAAATTCTCATTTATATATAATTGTCTATATTTATTAGAATTTATTTTGAATAATATGAAGCATTTTCTCATTAAAATGGAAAAGTTCATTTGATTTCGTATTTATTTATCAAATCCAAGTTAAATCTATGTGAGTTGAGTGATAAGCAAAACAATTATCCTGTAAATCAGTCTGAAGAAGTCCAGTTCTCCCCCAGAACCATCAGACTTCAAGCAGTTCACAATCCTCTCTCTACAAAGGTTGTATTTAGGAGCCTGATAGAGTCCAACCACACAAGTCCCTTGAGGGCCAGAGCCCTCAGTGGTCTTGTTCCCCACTGTAAACCTGGGGCTGGCATGATGTCTGCCATATAACAGGGGATTGATACATATTTGTTGGAAGAATGAGTAGATGAATGCCTGAGAATAACTGAGAAGTGCCCAGGCTATGGACAAGCCACCCTGCCTGTGTATCCAGCGATCCGTAATTGGTGCCCATAATCAGGAAAGGGGAAATGATAGTGCCACCCCACAGTCGCGATTGTGCGTAAGGGAGAATGGGAGAGGCCAGAGGAGTATAAGAGAAATAGCGACCTTGCCTTTCACTGCCCCTCGCCCCTTCACACTCTGATTTAGTTTCCCTTCCCCTTCTCCAGATGAAATCTTTGTCAGATGAAACCTAGCAATCTGGCACATTCAATTAACCCAAACTTTTAAAATTATTTCTTAAGAAATGGTCAAACCACAAGCAAACCAAAAGATAGTATAGATTTATACCACCACCATCAAGCCCCCAAAACAAAACTGGAGCTATGTTACAGCAACAGATTTGAATGGCTGCCTTGCACTCCTAAGGAAATGCATTTATTGAGCACCCACTGTGTATAATACCCTTCACGTGATACAAAGATCTATAGAACAAAAAATACCAGATACAGACTTACACTCCTCAAGGAACTTATAAGTTAGCTGAGGAGATAAGACACACGTAGAAATAATAATAAAACATAACAATGACTGACTCAACAAGGCAAAATGTAAAAACAGACAAATTAATGGCAGAAAATCAGCACTATATTTTAGAAGACTGTATAATAAATCTCCTTCTTCCTAAAATCAAAATGCAAAATATTTCAAAGACAAGTCTAAACTTTTAATGGGCAGTTGCAAAACTATTTTTATTGTGAATAGGGTACTGGCCATGAAAAGATAGAAATTTCCTATAAAAAGGGGATTTTTATTAAGGGTACTAGCCATGTAAAGATAATTCCCAATTTTTCACTCCATGTATTATGGATACTAACATTCAGTATCTTTTCAAGTATTACTTTTATAACGGTGTCCTTAATATTTAGAAACAAAACCTAATTTAGTTTTTTTAAAACCCCTGAAGTCTTTTTGGTATCCTTTCTCAACATTATTCATGTTAATAGGACGTATTAAACTGAATCTGGACAAATGTTCAGAAAGGAACATTTGAGTTATAACCTTCTTATGTTTTGATAAGTGCTCCTTCACATACGGTAAGACAAAGCATTACGAGTTAGAAAATAAATGGATTTTGACACATCAAAAGCATTTTCTTTCCTCTGAAATTTTATCTGTTTGTGGTCTGGATTTTGAAATGCTGGAGAATGTTATCATGAATTCCAAATATAATTATGTGTTTCTAGAAAAGAGACGTCATTATTTGATAGCATAAATGGCTTTGGTATGCTATCCAATGCCATTTCCCCCACTTTGTTCTCGTCAGTCATCCTAATTGAACATTTGGAAGAGACTCAGGCCCTGTCCAAACAAGCAAAATCAGAAATGGCATTAGAGCTATAATAGAACATCCTACTAAAAGATAACTTCTATAGGATAATCAAATCAAAGGCCAGGCTTAAAGGTGGGGTACAAGTACTAATCTCATACCCTTCTACCAAAATGAAAATGACATCACTCCAAAACACAAGGGGGTTGTCTTTTATAAGATATAGACCAAAAAAGGATCAGGGCTCACATCCTAATCTTCTTAATTTCACTCCAAATGGAAATAGGGCCAGGGAACTCTGAGCATGGCAACATATCAGGTTAATACCAACTCATTCCTTCAGCTGCAGGATTAATACATGCACTCAGGGCAAAACATGACATATATATAAATATCTCTGGGCATTGATATTGTTTAAACAAATATTCTACTTGACTACTTAGTAGCATACTAAGCAGAGTTTGTGGAATTTTCATATCTACTCAAATCCATTGTGGCCTCCGTGGGGGTTGCAAACAGCTGGAAAACAGGTGCCTCAGAAAGTTGCCATCTGCCTGGGCCTGTGACCAGCATACAGATGCTCGCCTCTTTGAGATGTAGGCTCAGAAACAACAAAAAGGGACATTTTCCCATACCTGTTCCTCCTTCCTGAACAGAAACCTCTTCCTCCTTGGGGAATAGCCAGTGGCAGAGCTATCAGCAAAAGCCAAACAAAGGCAAGGTTTAAAAGTGTGGGGAGCCAGGGCATGTAACTGTGAATCTTGACATTCCATGGGTTGGGAGAGGGGGGTATCATGGGCCCTGGGGGGCTGGGGAGAAGGGAACAGTCAAGATCTAATGGGATGTTTGGTGGTCATGGGGAAGGCTTTTCATTACCTTTCAGTAATGGACACAGGACATGGTAAATATCATCAAAATTATTTAACTGTATCATCTAAATTGTAAACTATACTGTAAATCACTGACAATGTTTAGTTGCTATATTTTGCTATCTGCATAACAGTTATAACAATGCTAACAACCAAAAAAAAAAAAAGGAGGGGGAATTAATATGGGGTGGGGAAGCGGGGGTGGTTTGGTATCTGGGAGTCTCCGGCACTCCGTGTGTGACTTTGCTGTGACCTAAAACTTCTTTGAAAATTAAATGAAAAATTGGGAGACAATGGGGATTGAGAGGAGAAAGGTGTCATGGCACACCAGACATCCGATAACACAGTGATAAAGGGAAGGAAACAAGGGAAAAAAGAAAAGAGAAAGGAAAAAAAAATGAATATATATACATATAAAAGGCATTTCCTTTGCTTTTTTGCCCATTTTTTTAATGTCCCAATCCACTAATTATATTTTATTTTGTTTTGTTCTTTGTTTGATTATTTGTTTTTTTTTTCCCTTCTCTCTCTTTTTTTTTTTCCCCCTGAGTTTCCTTATGTTTGTCTCTTGCATGTAAGCTTATCACACTTGTTTCTTTTTCCTAGTAAGTGTATTTGATTATTTTATGGACTAAATGTTCATGGAGGATTTGGATCACAGAAGGGTTACAATGGGTACTGCGGGGGATTATTGGGGGGAGGGTGTCTGGGGGGGGGGTTCGTGGGGATTGGTTCAACCGAATATGCATGAAAGATATACAAAATCATTCAAAGGATCGGGGGATGGGGCAGGGTCACGATGGGTGGATAATCACACAATAAATGAGGGAATCTGAATTCCTAGCCTGGAGAGCTCTGCCACAATCTCCAAGGGAGCAGCAATAGTCCTCTGAGTGTAGGCACAGTGCCT